>CP139508.1:460395208-461075582 GCA_021014915.2 Artemisia tridentata subsp. tridentata | reverse complement strand
TGACATGCTCATTTGCTGGACGTATACTTTCAGACACAATGTGCATATTGGAACACTTTATGAAAGTTTGTTACGGTTACACATATTTTTTGAAGTTTACCCATTACGATTTTATCTGTTCTTTTGTGTTTTGCCATCCTCACTGGTTGATACTCTTTCTTGCACCTACAAGAGTAAAAAATTTGACTTTTGCAAAACATACTTGAAAGTGTAGTCACCATTAATTGTACAGATCACAATAACTAACCAAGATCATGTACTATGCAGCAGGCAAGGGTGACAACTGTCATCATTGACTTCAGTTCAATTATGTTTCCGTTTACACTTTCAGTCTGTAGCTTCTGATATTGATGATGAAATGGTCATCAGACAGGGAAGATTTGGAAAAACTTCAACCTCCCCTCACTCCAATATCAAAAACGAGAAAATAAAAAATAAAATAAAATAAAACCCTGTTTTATGTTATGCAATTGGAAATTAAATCTCAGCAAGCAAGGAACACTTTTGTCAAGACTTTTCTACTACAAATCAACCTTTCGGGTTTTATGGTAAACAAGTTAGTGATGGAAAGGAATTCGAGAAGATATTCTTTGGGTACCATTACCCAGTTATGTTTTTAAATCTGCAATAAAGTGGATTCAGAATCAAGAATGCTAAGATTTGTGGGCTAGCTAGTATGAGAAGCTAGCTTATCCCAGCATGGCTAAATGGCACATTATGTATACTAGTGACAGTTTGCTGACAGCAACATGCTTATTATCAAGAACCCAAAATTTTAAGGTATAACCCGAGTAAAATATGATATAACCATGGTTGAAGGAAGTATCCACTGTGCGTACATCTGATGCTATTCATGTATTGATTAAAAGGGTAATTTTTGGTGCCATATAACTACTTGGTGGAGGCGAAAAACCGAACAGGTTGGGCCGGGTAAGTCAACGGGTGAAAACAGGTTTGGGTTGGAAGTCACTGATCCACTTTTTCTTCTTTTTTACCTGTTCAAATTTCAATATAACTAAGAGTGTAAGATTTCCACACAATAAACTAACGGAATCTATAACCTAGCCACAAAATGTAAACGTATGATGATAGGAAGAAAAGGCCTAATGTGCTAATAATAGCTTATGACCGTTATTTTACATTGATCTAATAGTTATTAGATGGTCCGAGATAGTTTGAAAATTTTACTCCAAATACTACACACACACACCAACCCATATACATAGATAACAGTGGACAACTATCTAGCATAAGACCCTAAACATCATGTAACTGACATAAAGCAGCTTAAACAGGAGGCATATGAGCTTCACATGCAAACCAGGGTTTGGAGAATCACACCCACCAAAGGAAAGAAACCTGATGACACCAACTTTCGATTCATATTGAATAGAGCATATTAATTGAGGCATTTGTGCATTGCTAGGAAGTTACATTTATTAGTTTACAGAGGAAGGTGATGTATTCATTTTGGAAGACAACAATTACTTAGTATTGATTTAATGTTATTTTGCAACCCCAGTTAGTTAAGGTTTGATTAGTCAAGAGAAACTTGGTATTTTTTTGATACTCTGTCACCATCGACGTAAAACAATATTCTTTAACAAAGGAACAAGTGACGCAAAGTCAACGGTAATTTTAGAATTGACAAATTAAGTAATTTAAAAGAATGTTTAGCAGTTTGTGAATAAACAGTCATTACAAGCTCAGTAAATGTAGAGCGTAAAGCTACGGGCTTATGAAAACTTAATGAAACTAATCTACGCAACAAATTTGGGTTTCATGGAATCATACCAATAACACTTGATGAAACTAAACTTAACGAAACTTAACGTTGATATCAACACTGTCATTTAACAAAAGAAGGAATTTAAGCATATAAGTAATGTTGCCATTAGACAAGATATAAGATACCGAAATCACACATGTTACAGTACAGACATGAGCAAAATCACACACTAGCTAATGATGGAATGAACGGAAAGCTTCTAGGAGAACTAGATGACCCAGAATTACACAGTATAGAAAAAGTCTCTGACAAGAATTTGTATTGAAAAATATATCCATTAACCTCCACCACCATAAACGAATCCTCTTCTCTTTCTCCCAAAACAACACACGCAGAACTTAGCATCCACTTCCGGGGAACAATGCCATAAGATAAACACGGTACTTTATCGACCATCCAGAATACTCGTTTTTCATCTCGAAAACATGGTATTTAGTATCACGGTTCCTCTTCTTCACAAGAAGAAGCAGACAACCACGAGATTCAAACAACATGTTTTCATAAGACACACCGGCTATCGCTCGAGCGTTCATTTTAGTTATTGTTGGCTGGTCTACAATATCTAGCTTGAAATGAGACTGTGATGATTTATTGCAAGCATCTCTCCAAATCCAATGAATGGCGTTATTCCAATATACTCCCATTTCAAAACACATAAAACAAGAAGCTAAATATTGATGACTACTTATACTCCATTTGTCTATTTCGGAAGAGTAAGTCAGTATTCGACTAAAGGAACCACCATCGGGGTATTTAACACAAACGACTTTGTAGTGAGATGATTTAGTTGGATCAAAAGCCAGTTTAAATTTTGTGTCAAGCTTACTGTAATTATACAGATGCGGTTCTGGTGGAAGTCCAATCGATTTAGATAAACATTCCATCGACGTGTGAATATTTTTGCATAAAAGCAAACCATTGCACGATTGCAAAACTGAAAAACGACTACCTGCTTGAGTGATAATGGAGCCAAATGAAGATGCTGTGATATGATTCTGACATCTAGCGGCGTGAAAGCAGAAAAATCAGGTTGTTGGAGAAACAAACCGCAAACAGGAGCAATTTTAGGCAATTGTTGGTTCGTAGAGTGAAACTTGGAGATGTTATGAGAGATAACCAGTGTTTGGATACGGATTTGAAAAGATAAAGTGAGATTAAAGGTAATCGAAGTAAGATTTCGATTAATACGTCGTCACGTATAAAATACGACGAAGACATACTTTCGGTTATTGATTCCATGATCAAAACCCTCAAGAGAATCGCTGTTAAATTTAGGTTTTAGTGTTTTACGTAGCATGACAAGAGTTATCTATATCTATACTTACTAATATACAGCACTTGAAAAAGACGTTAAATGCCTTTTGAAAAAGTGAATGCTCAAATTCTAGAGTGTCTAATTTAGTCATTTTACTTACTAATTTCAAGTAAACCATTAATTATGGAAATGATACATTATTAGTCAAAGCTTCTAAGGTAAGCTTCTTAATTTTTGGGTAAACTACAACCTTTACCAGTTTGAACCTGGCTTTTCAAATCTCACAAACGTAAACATGACCAAATGCTACGGCTTCATTCCAAAAACCTCAACCCAGTGTCAATCATAAACCCTAACTCGCCATCATTGTCAGAAAATCGCATGGTGGTTCAACCTTCGCTTTATCATCAGAAAATTTGAATCGGCTTTCAATTTGGGTTAAATTACTAACTTTTTTTCTTTTCTTTTACTAATGTATAGATGGGTGCTATTTGATGAATTTCCATGAAAAAAACATATGAAAAGACGATCATCTTTTCTTTCAAAGGTATCCAAATAATTGGTTTCTTTTTAATTTGGACAGAGGATTCGTCATGTTTTCAGTGTAATTGTTTTATGTATATTGCTGATTAGATTTGGTGGTGCTCTTCTACATTACTATCAAATTCTTTTTCTTATCATTTTCATTTATTCAAGAAAATTGTGCCCATTTGGTATGTTCTTCATCTTGAAAGTTGAAGCTAATTGGAGTGCTTATTAATCGATGAATTAAACATTTTGTGATTATTTGCTGGAAAAATTTTGTGATTATTTTCCTTATCATCTTCATTTATTCAAGAATTTTTTATTATTATTTTTTTATTTTATTTATATTTTTGTAGGTAGAATCTGATTGAGGAAGATTAACCAGGTATTAATTGTTTTATCTCTTTTCATTCTTCATTTTAATTGTTAGTAGATGATATGTTATAGTTGTTTTTTATATGTATGTAGATGTATGCACTTATTAATCTCTCTATAATCAGGTAATTGTTATAGTTGTTCTTTATATCATGATATATTATTTGATTAAACTGCTTTTTTGTTTGATTTGTGGTGAAATTCTAAATTATTAGATTCGTACCCAATTGAATTGATGATGGGATTTTATGCGCAGTTGCGCACCATTATCTTTGTCATCTTAATTTCTTCGTATGTGTATGGCAGCGATCATTTCCCGAAACAGCAGTGATGCGTGGTGGTACATATCAATAGAAGAACCGCTTGCTGGAAAGTACGGTAGTGCATTATGTTATATTTTGTCAGTTTAAGTTATTCTGGTTTTAGTGATGCATGAACTTTTGGCTCCGCTTTTATATTTTCTCCAGGCTGATTTAGAGCGTCTTTCTGAAGTACGAAAGCAATATCAAGATTATTTCATTGACAATTTTGACGGGTTATCATTTAGTGAAGACGATTTTGATCTCCAAAATCATGAGGTAAATATAAAGGTTAATAATGTTACCCTTAGCGAACTTGATCCCAAGATACAAACCGTTATATCCTTTAGTGACGCTTATGGGGTAAAGGGCGAATTAGGTATCGTTTTATCTAATGAATTTATGGAACACGATGCTTATTCTATGTTAGATGCTTTGATGGACGGAGATGGCGGTGCAGTAGCTATGACTATTTTTTTTTTCTTCTCACATTCTCCTTTACCACAAAATAGAATAAAAACATAAATTGAATCTATGTTACTTATCAGATGATTTTTTACTGGTAGATAATCAGTACTGACCACTGCTTAAGGGGTGTTTGGATTAACTTATTTTCCAGGCTTAAGTGCTTATTTGATTTTTTAAAAGCTCATAACCTACTTTTTTCGGGTTATGAGCTTATTAAATTGAGCTTATGGACTTAAATATGTCATAAGTACAAAGTGAGAAGCTCATAAAGTCATAAGCCAAAAAAAATCTATTAATAATCTATATGTGTAATTATTATGTATATAATTAATAAAACTCCCATTGGTTTTCGAGCGCATTGTACCCAATGGACCACAGACGCCAACAATTGACCGCGTAAGTTTTAATAATAATATACCACGTTGCACATAACTGATTTATTAATTTAATAGATTAGGTCTTCCCTAATTTTAGATTTATCTAAACATGTAGCACATAAAACGAAACCCTAATCCATGATTTCTTTGCATGAAAAAATCATGGATCATCCAGGAACGTAACCCTTTATTCAAATAAACACATAAACATAACATGTCCTAATTTAGGGTTACGAAACTAACTTTTTAACTAAGAAGGGTCGAACCCCCCCCCCCCAAATTATGGTTCGAATTATTTTTAGTTCTAGTAATAAAATCCTAAAAAAAATCGACTAACAAACATGTAAATCCAAATCAAGATTTGATTTTTAATTATGTGTTTCGATAATAACAATTACATGTTAAATTGGCTCTGATACCACTGTTGGATTTAAATATCTTGACATTCAAATAAATAAATAAACATCAAAGCACATAATAGCGGAAGCAAGGATCTAATTTAACAAATATAAAGTATTACCGAATATTAAATAGGAATGTACCGTTATGATCCTAGCAAGAACAAGGATCAAATCTTCTTTCTCCTTCACTTGAGCAATCAAACGGATTAACGTGGAACCCCTTACCTTTTTGTTCCACAATCCAAGATTAATATCTAAAGTAAGATATTACTGAGCTCTCGAACACACGTACTATTACTCGATCAAAGGTTGATGCTAGTGAATGAACACAATTATTAAACCAAAACTATTTTGTTCAATAAACCTTGAATCTATTATTCAAGAAGGAAGTAAATAATATACATATATATACATACTGTACGATACACATGTATATTATAATCATGCATAGTTGAGATAGTACAACACATATCATTCAAAGATATCATATTCATAGCGTACAGTACGATGCATGCTTAGATTTAGAGATAATAATGAAGTCGATTTGACTTTAGAACATATTTATCTCCATAGCTTGTCGAACAACCGGAGTTAAATAATATATTTGATAATATAACGTGTTGTACGACTTTAGGTTATATATTGTGTCGTTCTTCTTTGAGCTAATAAGGGTGTATATGTAGCCTTCAAACTTGTTCTCCAAGTTTGAGTCTAATACATCCTCAAGTTCCAAAACTTGACACTTAACTCCCTCCTTTATTTACTACGTGTCCAAATAATTAAAATATATAATATATATATATATATATATATATATATATATATATATATATATATATATATATATATATATATATATATATATATTAATTATTCCTTTGATCATTCATACGTAAAGTGTGCAATCCCTCAGTCCCGGGTTCGATTCTAGTCATACACGATTTAATATTTTTCCAAAACTCTAACAACTAGTAGAGTTAGTAACTTCAAGCGACACCCCATGAGTAGGTTTGCTCCCACCCAAAGTAGAGCTAGTCGACACCCCAGTAACCTCAGTCATACCATGCATATGTTTACTACCAAAGGAAGTAGAGGTACTAGCACTAACAGTAACCTCAGACAATGAAGGAAATTCAAAAGGAGTAAACATACTCATTCCACCAGTAATACCAGTTTCGACCACATGATGATCTGCTACCACTCGTGGGATAGCAGAACTTTGAGCATCATCAAAAGAGGAAGGTGAAACCGGCTTCAAGTATTCTGTATTACCACTTAATGGTGCCTCGTTAGGGTTAAGATTAACATTAGGAGCAACACATGTAGTTGCATCAATCACATGAACATTCCTAGAAACATTACTATTAGAATTCAAGGTTGTCAGGATCGGGATCCTACCTAGGATCGTTTTCGGCTTTGCAAGATCGGGATCGTAGGATCGTAGGATCGGATCCTACCTAGGATCGTTTTCGGCTTTTCCTTTACATATGTATACAAACCATTTTTAAAAACCTTCCTCTAAAAAAAAGTCAAAAAAAGTAAAAAAAAACAGGATCGGATCGTTCACGATCCTACGATCCTACGAGCGATCCCATGATCCTGTAACGATCCTACCTGAAAAAAGGGTTACCAACAGGATCGGATCGTTCACGATCCTACGATCCTACGAGCGATCCTACGATCCTGTAACGATCCTACCTGAATTACGATCCCGTAACGATCCTGCTCGTTTTGTGTGTGTAGGATCGTAGGATCGTACGATCCTACGAGCAGGATCGCGATCCTGACAACCTTCCTAGAAACATTACTATTAGAATTCATAATAGGGTTTCGCACAACCCTAGTAGCCATCCGTGGCTGAGAAACACCGGATTTCCCAGCATCTTCAACCGTTTCATTCATGCATTAAGTTTACCCAAATCAATGTTGCCAACATTATCTTTAACAACTGAATGTAAAGAATCAGCATTCGACTCTCCCAAATTCGACATGACAGCCAACCTTAAACCAAAACCCAAGATCCTTCGGTATTGTATCAATAGACCGGGGTTCGAATCTCTCAATTGGCCTAAAAGCTTCTAATTGGTACCATCCCCCCACCGCAAATGCTCAACGAGGGGCCTATTGGAGAAAATGGCCAGGGTTCAAAGCCCACCTCCTGATAAGTACAGTCACTGGGACAGGTGCTCATTGCCTGGGGCCGGGTCCTTAGGGGAGGGTCCGTGATGAAGCGAAAAGTGTACCGCTTTTAGGGGGTCATTTAAGCCCTAAATCGTATTTATTTGATCAAATATTGCCCTAAATCGTTCCTTTTGTCATTTTAGGTACTTTTGAGAAGAAATCTGGAAAAGGAAGCATTTTGGACGTTTTTGGAGCATAAAAGTGAAGAAAACGACAAAGTCTCAAAATTATGCTGGAAAGTACCTTTGACGGCGTCAGGGATTGGTCCAGACGGCGTCATGGCTTGGCAAAAAAGGTGGATATGAAAATTACTCATGATAAGCCAGAGAATTTTGCATGAAAAATCTGACGGCGTCAAGCTTTGATAAGCCAGAGCGGATTTTGGAGGTCTAAAGAGGGACGGCGTCAGGAAGGCCATCCGGGAACCCTAAAAGCGGCGAGGTGACGGCGTCAGGATCTATAACGTGACGCCGTCAGCCCTTAAACTCTATATATAGTTTTGCAATTTTTTGTCATTAGTGTGGAACTTATTGTGTGTAACTTTGGAGGAGAAACCCTAAGACGAATTTCTGCCATTTTTAAGGGTTTTCATACCCTTGGATCTCCCATGTTTAATTGAAGATAAGTGATTATTTAATCATTCAATATGTCTATGTGTTGTTTGATTACATCTTGTTCTTGTCTTTTAATTAACATGCTAGGCTAGATTTATCTTGTGTTTGCTTAGATCTAATGAAACCTAGCTATTGATTATTGGTTATTAGTGTGTTATTAATTGTATTGGATGATTTTTCATCGATGTTAGGCTTAAGAAAACTGGCTAACTTCCTATTCGGTAACTTGCTTGAACGTCTTAAGAAACATGAACCAATGCGTACTAAGGTTTTTATGGTTGTATTTAATGCATGAGCGAATTCTAGTGATCCCATGTTAGGAGCTTCTTAGCCGGCTCGACATAGGAGTGAAGTAGGAGCTTATAGAGTTGGGGAAGTACGTACGCCACCCCACGATTGGTATTAAGGAATACACCCGTCATCCACGCGATTAATACACACTAATCAACCGGTAAAAGATAGTTAGGGAGTAAGGAAATCTAAGTAAACACATTTCTCTCCACATAAGTTTCACGACCTTTTCATTTTCTGTTATTTTATTTTATTTGCATTCGTAGTTACTTGGGTTAGTTGACTAGCAACTAATTCCGCCCACTCCTTCAAACCCGAGATTTTACTTGCTTTCATTAAAATTATAAAAATACAAAAAAGAATCTTCTCTCACCCTTAGACCTATTAGAGTAGTTTTTCAATCCTAACGACACTATTCCCTGTGGAGAACGATCAATCCCCCGTACTTACCACTACACTATACTACATCGGTCAGGTACACTGCCTGGTGGGGTTGTAAGCCTCTCGAGATCCCTTGAGAGGTAAAACCTGTTGTAAGGTCGCAAAACCACGCACCAAGTTTTTGGCGCCGCTGCCGGGGAATAGTTATTGTTTAGGTTGAATTTTTATTTTTATAGGTCTACTCACTAGATTCCTTTCTAGTGAGATTTTTATTTTATTTTTCTAGATTTTCTTTAGTCTATCTTTTTTTTTCGTTTCTTTGTTCGTAACCATTACCATCCGACATTATGGAAGGTGGTTGATGAACTCAAATAAGTACATTTTATTACTATCATTTATCCTATTAATTTGACTTGTTTTACTATATTATGTATGAGGATTGATACTTAATCGTTTACTTTTGTAATTCTCAGGTAAAAACAAGCATTTGGTGAAACTTGGCGATTTTGGACTAATTATGGAGCAAAACGTGCATAAAGTGAAAGTCTACCGACATGGACAAGATCAAGTCAATTCTGCTCCAGATGCGCCGCATCTCACTCTCGACATGCGCCGCATCTCTATCAAGATATCACCAGATACGATCCAAGATACAAGAGGACATGCGCCGCATCTAATCATGGAGTTACGCCGCATCTTCTGGCGGTGTACGAATATTCCTGAATATTATAATCTTGGACCCCACGCGAAGTTAAGTACATGCGCCGCATCTACTTAGTAGATGCGCCGCATCTTCCCTCAGACAGAAACTATAAATACCCCGTAGACCAGACGAATTACAAGTTCCGAACATTATAACCTAAGTTCGAACAGAAGAACAAAAGGACGAATTCAGTCAAGGAGGCAGCACAAGACACACCCAAATCGAAGATACAAGAGCTGTAAGAAGGTGCTGCATGTGTTTAATTCATTAAGTAGTTTTGTTTTATTGTGTTAGCAAACTTTAATTCATCAGGATTGGTGGCTTGTGTAATGTGACAACGAAAGATTGCACTCCCTTTAATACTTGCTTTCCCATCAATTAAAGTTTATATGTTGATGTCTTTGGTTACTACTTATTAGTGCATTGATAACCTCTGTGTTTATTAGTGGCTTGCGGGCATTTGACTGCGGGACATAATGTGGCTCCCACGGTTATTACTAAATTGATCACTTAGGAATAACTTTTAGACATAAGTAATCATTAAGGGTTTACTCGCCGATAAGATTAGGACCAACGAGAAAGGGTTAACTACATACACTTCATATAAAGCTATCAATAAAACAAGTGACAATCTACTTAATCATAAGGACAACCCTCTTATTGTCTCGAATATTTATCTGTGTACGTGTGTGCTACTTGCTGATTCGTGCCTATTGGTTTATTTTATTATTTAATTGCAAACAAACCGTGCCAGTCTCTCAGGCTGAAACCCCCTTGCGTTAGGATATTAAAATACTGATTAGAATAACGAGATAATACGTTCCACTCTTAGTGATCGACACTCTACTTACCATTATATTTATACTGACCGGGTACACTGCTCGTTAAGTGTGTGTGTTATTGATAAGTCGGCTAAATATAAATTTAAAACTTGAGTAGGCATTAAAACTGCTAAACCGCAACGACACATCGCACGCATCAAGTTTTTGGCGCCGCTGCCGGGGAGTGAATTGTTATTATCTGTTAATTTGATTAGTATTTTAATTAGGTTTTTCTTTTTATTAGATTAATTGCATCATTGTACTATTTTGCATATTTGTTGTATTGTGTGTTAATTGTCTTCTTTTATTTTTGTGTGTTTATTTTTGTTTGTGTGTTTAATTTTTTTGTTTTTATTTTTCGTATTTTTCTGTTCTGCTATCGTTGTACTGTGCTAAATCAAACGATACGGCGCATCTGATCTCTCAGATACGGCGTATTGCGTTTAATTTTTTTTAAATACGACGCGTTTAATTAATTCGATACGACGCATCTTTTCCCCAAGATACGGCGTATCTGTTTTTAATAAGAAAATTTTTCTAAGCGATAAAGTAATACGACGCATCTGCTTTTGCAGATACGGCGTATCTGTTTTTGATAAAAAAAAATTTTAAACGTTAACGCCATACGACGCATCTGCTTTCGCAGATACGGCGTATCTATTATTTTAATTAAAAACAGTTTGCGAATTATTAAACAGATACGGCGTATCGATCTCTGTCGATACGGCGCATCTTACTGAATCAAAAATCTTTTATTTTTAAACGTAACGAAAATACGGCGCATTAACTTTCGTTAATACGACGCATTTAATTTTAATTAGATAAGCTGATTTTTGATTAATTAATTCGATACGGCGCATTCTTAAATTCCAAAGCGGCGTATCTATTTTCTGGATAAAGTCTGATTTAATTTTAACGATTATAAGATACGGCGTATCCAACTTTTCGGATACGGCGCATCGTCTGCAGATATCAGCTATTTTTATTCTTATATCCGTTTCTATATTCATTAATTTCTCTTCTAGCGAACAAATCCTACTGATGATTTTACCTTGGATGACAGATTTTGCTATGGAAGACATGTCAGTTAACGGATATCTTGCTAAGGAAAGCTTGTTTTCAGATTCATTCAATGTACTCATGATCGATGCAGATTTATTCTCTTGGGAGACTCCTCTTGAAGCTGCTTTTAAGGAATTCATGCGTTTATGCAACATTGACAAAGAGGTATTCTCTTATGATGTATTTGTGAGGTACACTGGAGAAGAATTGTCGCTCTTATGGCCTATCATTGAAGCCGAAGGATTGAACTGGACTACTATCGAAGAAGATGATGGGAAATTCTATCTTGCATACATGGACTCAAGCAACAACAGCTGTGGTGGAGGCAATGCCCAAATCTCTTACATGCCTTATTCCGAACAGTACTGGGGATTGAATGAGAACTATCAGGATAATGACATGAATTATGCTTTGGCGGAGTTACTATTTCATGGCAGATTGGTAAGATTGATAGACCTCTCCCTCAATGATTGGCTAGAACTCGAATATGGTAGTCCGGAATTTTCCCCTGCAAATGAAGTCAAAGAGATTATGACTTCATGGTTGACTCGGAGTTTTAAGAAGCAATTTAACGAGTTCATGGAGATAAAAAAGAATATGATTGGAAAGGTTTGCTTTGACGTTAACCATGACCCTAACGATGTTGATTTTTCAGAATGGTTGGCTAGTAAGTTTAATAACCATAAGAGCATGGATCGTGCTACTAAGGATGCATTATGGGTATATTGGATGAGAGGAGAAGATGAAGAAGTAGAAAGCGATTACGGGTCGTCACTTCATGATTCAACAATCAATGAGGGCATTGAAGAACTTTTCAGAATTGACATTGATGTGTTCGATTATGAGACACCCTTGTGCAAGCAGTTCAAGGAATTTAACTACCTTCTTCAAGTCGACGATGATGTACTTACTGGAAATCTACCAGGATTTAAGACTTATGACGATTTCAAAAACACCTGGTACTATGAATGGAATGACCAAGTACCATGGGTTTGGGATAAACCATGGGAATTTGCGCACATTAATCACACTTGTACACCCTTCGTTTTCAAGGACGGGAGTAGTGTTTGGCCGACCTGTGATTATAAAAGTGACGGAACCTGTAATGGGGGAAGTATAATTGGGATGAAACGGGTTGGAAACGATGTAACCTTTGAAGATTATGAGTGGTACGATAATGTTGAAGACTGCCCACAAAAATCGGAGGCTTTACAAGAAAAGGGCAGAATTGAACGCTTGAAAGGACTTAAGGGAACATCGGATACTACTTTCTGGGAATGGGTGCATAAACAGTTTGATGATTTCACGAAGCTTAGTCGACGGTTACAATATGATTTGGAAAGAGAATGGGAGGCGATTCAAGATGATAATATTAATGAGTCGTTGATTGAAGAACTAGATGATTATTTGATTAAGGATCCTTATTTTAAGTTTGTTGCTAAAGACGAGGAAGAGTTCACCAAAAGAAAGTGTCAACTACTTGGGATTCCTTACAATGAGCCACCCGTGATTATTTCTGAAAAATTTAAAATCATCAAATATTCTTTGGGTCCTAATGAAGAATATACTGCGGTGAAGACAAAGAGTTATACTAGATTAAGTCGAACGGAAGAAAACGTCGCAGAGATATACGGGAAAATCTTTCGGATGAAGGAAGAAGGATGGACCGTGACAAGGACTTATTGCTGAGCTGAACGTGAGTCTAACTTGAAGACTCTGGAATAAAGACAAGTGCTTACCGGGAGACAACCCGGATTTATCTTTTTCTGTTTTCTGTGTCGAGTCAGTCCAGGCCGCATGAGGATACGGCGCATCTCAATTCTGAGATGCGACGCATCTCCTGCAATGGTCATATCTTATTTTATTTTTCTGCATTTTTATTTTCGACTTTAAAACTATTTATCAGTTTATTTTAATGCGGCGCATCCCTGGTTAAGGATGCGGCGCATCTTTATTCTGATCCGTATTAATTCCAGGATCGATACGGCGTATCTTCTTCAATAAGATACGGCGCATCGACTGACCTGATGATTTTCAGTTTTAATTTTTAAGTTTTATTTTTCCTAACTACTAATGTATTATGCAAGCTTGAACCTTTCTTATCTTAGGTGTGTTTTAAAGTGTTGGTGGTATTATAGTTTCCTGGATTTCCTGTGGATACATCAAGTATGAAGCTTTAACGTTCTAATCCACAAGAAAGATGATTTTTGCTCTTACACAAATGGAGGATCATACCGAGCAAATCTCAGGGGAGTTTTTCTGTTCTAATTCTTTTATTTTCCAGTTTTTAACCTTTTATACAAACAACGAGGACGTTGTTTAACTTAAGTGGGGGGATTGGAGAATTAGAACACTTAACAATTACTTGTCCTAAACTTTTTCAAAAAATGCTTAAAATGTGCTTAATATATCAAACTTAAAATTTTTTTAGCATGTTTTTGTTTAAGATCTAAGTTGCATAACTGCACACATGACGATATTTTCAAAAATTGTGATTTTTCAAAATTCACAAATCTATGAGTGTGCCGTTGACTTGTAAACTTTAGAACTTGGCTTGTATACTATTCGAGACCACCATAATGAGTATTATTTATATAATTGGAATGACTTGTCTAAATTGGTAAAATTCTAGGATTACACCCAAATAGCCTATTATATGTTATGTGTTATTAACTAACTACACTGGTTAGTTAACCCCCGTATAAACCTTTTGTTACTCTCATTTTTAGAGTAAGATACCCCTAGAAAAACACTCAGAGCCATTCCTTTCGTTTCTTACACCTATGTTTAAAATGTTTCGTTACACCCTTACACCTTAGCCTACCCTGTAGATTAGAATCCGTGGTTGGTTAATTGCTATAGGCAAAGTGTGTTTCCTTACATTACCTGTGTTCGCGTGCGTAATTCATTATCTTTGGTTAGGTCGGGAAATTGCACAATGCAATAGGAGTGAAAGTAAATATTGTATATCTTTGAGTTTATCTTTCGTGTGTTTACTACTTTCACTATTACCATTATTTCTGAAGTCATGAAAAGTATGGAAAAATTATCCAGAATTATCATTATAGTGATGTGGTGAAATTTTACACATCTATCTTTATGTTTAAAAAAAAAAAAAAAAAAAAAAAAATCGAAAAAATAAGAAAAGAAAAAGAAAGAAAGAAAAGTTGGAAGTTAGTTTTAACCAACGATGTAAAGTTTTGTATTAAGTGGTCGATATCACCACTATTTGTTGTACTATATCTATGGATTGAATGGGAATTGGCAGTTATGGGAACGCCAATTAAGGTTTATTCTTTGATTAAGATCTTGTTGAGTATAATTCGTGTCTACCTAAAGCGTGTGTTTCAAGTGTTAAAGCGTGAGTTATTCGATGATATGAGTCTTATTCATGGGATGATTGGGATAGTGATTAACCACACTTAGGATTTTAATTTATTTGTTTTGTTTATTTTTCATTTTACACCAATTTATATCCCAAATGTTATCCATACCCTATATTATTCTTTATCCAACCGAACCTTTGATTTATTGAGATTAGGGATTTGAGCAATCTTAAGTATCGTAGTCGTGGATTCGGCTATGTATTTATGATTTTGTCGCCCTTTTTGATATATTATTATTGGTGAAGTTTGGATCTATCTTTAGCCTATTCGAGTTAAGGATTTGAGCAATTGCAAGTATCGTGTTCGTGGATTCGATCATGTATTTGTGATTTTGTCGCCTTTTCTGGAATTTGAGATCGATAGTGATTAAGAATAATTAACCCTTAAGCCTAAAAACCCTTTTTACCGCTTTAGACTTGTTATTCCTTAGCTTTAGTGGAGGAGATGTGTATACTTGCCAAGCTTATGATAGAATATTCGTCACGACTGGATAGTTAAACGATTAGATTTGATTTTATCGACTTATTTTATTATGCTTCTAATTCGTTAAAGTGTTTAGTTGTGTGATTATGAAATAAACGAATACATGCTTAAATATAAAAATAAATCCTAACATCTTTTAGGATACATTTTCATAAAAGAAATTCTAAGGTTTACTTGGGGACAAGTAAAGTTCAAGTGGGGGGATATTTGATGAACTCAAATAAGTACATTTTACTACTATCATTTATCCTATTAATTTGACTTGTTTTACTATATTATGTATGAGGATTGATACTTAATCGTTTACTTTTGTAATTCTCAGGTAAAAACAAGCATTTGGTGAAACTTGGCGATTTTGGACTAATTATGGAGCAAAACGTGCATAAAGTGAAAGTCTACCGACATGGACAAGATCAAGTCAATTCTGCTCCAGATGCGCCGCATCTCACTCTCGACATGCGCCGCATCTCTATCAAGATATCACCAGATACGATCCAAGATACAAGAGGACATGCGCCGCATCTAATCATGGAGTTACGCCGCATCTTCTGGCGGTGTACGAATATTCCTGAATATTATAATCTTGGACCCCACGCGAAGTTAAGTACATGCGCCGCATCTACTTAGTAGATGCGCCGCATCTTCCCTCAGACAGAAACTATAAATACCCCGTAGACCAGACGAATTACAAGTTCCGAACATTATAACCTAAGTTCGAACAGAAGAACAAAAGGACGAATTCAGTCAAGGAGGCAGCACAAGACACACCCAAATTGAAGATACAAGAGCTGTAAGAAGGTGCTGCATGTGTTTAATTCATTAAGTAGTTTTGTTTTATTGTGTTAGCAAACTTTAATTCATCAGGATTGGTGGCTTGTGTAATGTGACAACGAAAGATTGCACTCCCTTTAATACTTGCTTTCCCATCAATTAAAGTTTATATGTTGATGTCTTTGGTTACTACTTATTAGTGCATTGATAACCTCTGTGTTTATTAGTGGCTTGCGGGCATTTGACTGCGGGACATAATGTGGCTCCCACGGTTATTACTAAATTGATCACTTAGGAATAACTTTTAGACATAAGTAATCATTAAGGGTTTACTCGCCGATAAGATTAGGACCAACGAGAAAGGGTTAACTACATACACTTCATATAAAGCTATCAATAAAACAAGTGACAATCTACTTAATCATAAGGACAGCCCTCTTATTGTCTCGAGTATTTATCTGTGTACGTGTGTGCTACTTGCTGATTCGTGCCTATTGGTTTATTTTATTATTTAATTGCAAACAAACCGTGCCAGTCTCTCAGGCTGAAACCCCCTTGCGTTAGGATATTAAAATACTGATTAGAATAACGAGATAATACGTTCCACTCTTAGTGATCGACACTCTACTTACCATTATATTCATACTGACCGGGTACACTGCTCGTTAAGTGTGTGTGTTATTGATAAGTCGGCTAAATATAAATTTAAAACTTGAGTAGGCATTAAAACTGCTAAACCGCAACGACACATCGCACGCATCAGTGGTAATATCCTCGATCCCAACAACCCACCACCACAACCTTCTAGAGCCCGTACCTTAGGAGACTACTCCCGTCCTAGCCACCAAGGCTATCGAAACACCATTGAGCTCACTCAAGGAGCCACTGTCACTGCCTTGCGATCCGACACCATCCGGTTGGTGCAAAGCGGATGCGCATTCCATGGACTTCGTTCCGAAGATCCTAACCAACATCTCAAGGACTTTCTCAAAATCGTTGATTCTATAGACCTTGATGTTGCCACTCGAGAGACGACCCGACTGCGTCTTTTTCAATTCTCTTTGCGGGACCAAGCTAGTCAATGGCTAGAGCGTCTACCCGCAGGATCCATCACCTCTTGGGATGATCTCACCACTCGTTTCCTTGCTCAGTTTTTCCCACCAGGAAGAACTACCAAGCTAAGGAATGATATCTTGATGTTCTAACAACGTCAAGGCGAAACCCTCTACGAGGCATGGACTCGATTCAAGGACTTACTCCAAAAAGTCCCTCACCATGGCATAGAACTTTGGCTCCAAGTCTAAATCTTTTATGACCATATCAATCTCTCCACGAGGCAAACCATTGACCAATCGGCCGGTGGTAAGCTACGTGATCTAAGTGCGGAACAATCATGGGCTCTCCTAGAAGATCTTGCTCTTTATGACAACGAAAGTTGGAGTGATCCCCGTGATTTGAATAAAACGATCAAGGCAATATCTTTGCCTTTGAACAATTCAAGCACTTCCGACCGTAGGATCATAGAACTTGAAGACCAAGTCAAGTTTCTTATGAAATCCTACGAGGCTCCTAAACCTTCAAGCCAAGTGAACAAAATCACTTCTTCATGTGAATTATGTAGTGGTCCTCACGACACTCGTGATTGCATGGAACTCCCCGAACAAGCTTTTGCGGACTACGCATCCTCGCGTACCGACGGAGCGGGAGACAAGTGGTACACTTTCAAACCCGAGCCAAACCCCTATGGTGATTCATTCAACCCTTCATGGAAAAATCACCCGAACCTTAGGTGGAAACAAAACCAAAACGCACAACAAACCAATTCTTCCAACCCACCTAATCGTTTCCAATCAAGCGGTTCCAACTCGAACCGCACTTTCAATAACAATCCTTCCAACAATCATGGTAGTACCAATAACTTTGAAGGATTTATGTCCCAATTTATGGCATCTCAAGAAGCTCGTTTGGCCAAGTTTGAATCCGATTTCAAACAAAAACAAAGCGAGATGACCAATAAGATTGACACTTTGTTGAAAGCCCTCAATGACCGAGAAATGGGAGCACTCCCTAGCAACACGGTCAAGAACCCGAAACTAAACGTCAATGCCGTTTCATCGGTTTCGTCCCCTAGTTCTTGTCCACAATATTATTCGGTCAATTCCATGAGCACGTGTTTCAAACAAACCCAAGTCGTTCAAAATGACCAAGAAGTTATGACATCCAAATTGGTCAACAACATAGTTGAGACACCTCCCACTCAAAACCTTGACAATGAATTCAAGGAGCTCCACCTTGAAAGTCCGGTTGTTGATGTGTTGGATGAGAAGAAGCTCAAGTTAGGCGAAAAAGGGACCGCCTTCGTTCAAAACAAGCTACCTAAGAAGTTAGATGATCCGGGCTTATTTGTTCTACCTTGCAAGATCGGTAATTCGGAGGCTTATGACACATTAGCCGATCTTGGATCAAGCCTTAACCTACTTCCGTTACCTCTCTACACCTCTCTAAAACTAGGAAAACTTGAAGAAACCGAGGTGATAATAGGCTTAGCGGATGGGAGTGTTGCTTACCCGGTTGGAGTAGTCAAGGACGTGTTAGTACACATAGGAAAACTAACCATTTTAGCCGATTTCCACGTCCTTGATATGGTTAGCGACCCTACATGCCCCTTGTTGATAGGTAGAGGATTTTTGGCGACCGCTAGTGCTATGATTGATTGTAAGGAATCCAAGATAGCGGTAGGAGAAGGTGATACTTGGTCAGTCTATGATGTGAAGAAACATGCCTATGATACTAGTGAGGAACCAACACCCCATTGGTTAGAATTAAATAGGAGACCATCTAGATATGGACCTTGGATCAATAGAGACTTCATAGGACCCCAACGCCCATTTTACCTAGAAGAGGACTTTATGAACCGAACACATACGGTAGAGCAACTCTTAGCTAGGGATACCGAATTGGATCCATTTGAAGACCCTCTAGTTTTTAGGAAGATGATTGATTTCCTAGGTGTTTTTCCAATTAACCTAGAAATGAATAAGTGGAATTGTGAGGACGATGATCATAAGTGGGATTGGGATAAACCACCCAATGATGGAGATGGGTCATGGCATATTAAGATGACATTGTATGACCCGGATGGAGAGAAGTTTGAAAGGATATATTGTACTAAGCGGACCAATAGGAAACTTCAATCCAAGCTTAACCCTAAAGACGACCTCGATGACGAACTCACTTACATAGGGTAGAAGGACTTTGAGTCTAGCTACAAGACTCGTTAATAAAGAAAAGCGCTTCTTGGGAGGCAACCCAAGTTTTATTTGCTTTGTGTGTTTATTTATTTGTTTGTTTGATTTTATTTGTTTCCGTATATATGTTTAATTGTTATTATTATTGATTCATGTTCAAAACTAAATTGTGAAAATGCTTTATCTTGTTTTTAACTTCGTCTTAACTACATATAAAGGTATTTTGCAAAAGATAAGTGTAAGGGAAATCCAAATCGGTTTATTAGAACAAATGGACATGAATCGTAATAATATTAAATTAACATACATATTCGTATTTGTTTGAGTCAAATGCTTGTATCGAGTCATAATGATGTTTTGCAGGAATTCCAGGAAGTAAGGTATAGGTTTTTCCAAAATTTTTCCGGAAACTTAACATGAGAATTCTGTCAGATCATTTCTGACGGCGTCAGGATTTACAACCTGACGGCGTCAGATTTTAATTTTCAGAAATTTTTGAAAGTTTTGTTTTCATAAAAAGTTTTTATTAAATCTATAACTTATAAACTCCAGGAATCTGCAAAATTATCATTCCACAAGCATTATATCCTTATATATAGAATTTATCCCGCCGATGTTATGCAGGTTTTCGTGTTTGTTTTCTCAGGTTTAACAAGTTATTTTGGACAAGGAGATCTATGTGGAATCAAGCTTATGGCGATGCATTAGTCTTGGAGCTTCTACATTCTCTTGGAAGAAGATTTAACCATGTTACTTCTTTATCCACCGAACGAATCAGGGGAGTATTTGATTTCATTCTTTTACCTTATTACTTTTACATCTTGTTATTTGAACATTGGGGACAATGTTCATCTTAAGTGTAAGGGGGGGTAAAGTACGATTAGAGAATGTTTTTACGCTTGATTTTTGTTTGTTTAATAGTAGATGTGTAATAAAACTGAGATAAATACCTGTTAGGGCAATTTTAGTGCCAAATTTAAATTTTTTTACAACATTTAGGAGTGAAACTTTGATCTTAATGAGCATCTCACGGATAGAAGTTATATGACTAGCACAAAACCGTACCACTAAAAAAATTTTCCACCCCAAATATGTGAGGTTCGCCCCTAGAATTGGTAGGAAAAGCATTTATGCTATGATGTGTGTACCGGTAGCACTTAGATTCTAGAACTTGCGTTAGGACCATTCCGAGGCCACAAGTGAGACTACATCCGTGTACTTAGATTTACTACATGATAAGAGGCATTAGGATTAACCCATTGTTTTACACCTGTGTTTTTGTTATAATTACATTGGCTACATTGGTCAAGTAATTCTCCCACACCCTTTGCGTTGTACTCATTTTTAGTACACGATACCCCTAGTACACCCCTCAGAGCCTATCTTTTTGTTTCGACCTTTAAGCATTTTACTTAAAGGAAGAATTTGTTACACCCCACCTAAATGTACACCCAAATCGCCTTAGCCTACCTTGTATGCGCTCATTTTTAGTGCATTATTGTGACAACATTTGTTTAAACCCCAAGTTAATTATCTAATTGATTACATGGTTGCTAAGTCGAGTCATATCCTTGTACATATTGTTTTGGGACGATTGGGACTCATGGGTAAAATACTAGTGTAATGGAGTAATGGGGAAGAACATCATTTATTACCCCCATATGTGCTAAATAATTTAAAAGTACTCCAAGTTTTTCAATTATCTTAATTCGAGTCATTAGAATAGTTATTTGTAAAGTTATGTAAAAGTTCAAGTGTAAGGGGAATGCGACGCCCCTATGATGTATTATTTTGGATGGTAGGGCAAGAGTGTATGAAAAAAAAATAAAAAATCAAGAAAAATACAAAAAAATGAGAAAAAGAAAAGTAAAAAAATCATACGGACTACCATCCCGTTTCATTTTATGTTTATTTTATGTTTTTGTTATTTTGTTTTTAGCTTAAGATCGAGTCTAGTCTTGGCTTAGCAACATTGTATAGTACATGTAATTAATCAAGATCTTTAACTCGCCACCAGTAAAATATCCCGTATCCAACAAAACCGTGTTTATCATATCCCTACACCTAACGTTATAACCCGTTTAAAAGCCCTCTTTGATAGTTTATCTTAGGTGCTTACGCCTAGTGGAGGAGGTTTTCGATCCTTTCCCAAGCCTATGGTAATCTATTTGCTATGACAGGTAGTGAGAGATATTATCCGTTTTCATTTATGAGATTTATTTTGATGACACTTGAGAGATGTGAGTATCTAAACACTACTTGTGAGGTGCTAGTTTGTAATCTCCGTGCTTATTATGATTAAAGTGGAACGACTAATTGTTGTAATTACTTTTATATTAGCGTTAAATGACCTCTAACTTGTATTTTGATTAGAATAAAAGCGCATTTGCTTGAGGACAAGCAAATCTCAAGTGTAAGGGTATTTGATGAAGCGAAAAGTGTACCGCTTTTAGGGGGTCATTTAAGCCCTAAATCGTATTTATTTGATCAAATATTGCCCTAAATCGTTCCTTTTGTCATTTTAGGTACTTTGGAGAAGAAATCTGGAAAAGGAAGCATTTTGGACGTTTTTGGAGCATAAAAGTGAAGAAAACGACAAAGTCTCAAAATTATGCTGGAAAGTACCTTTGACGGCGTCAGGGATTGGTCCAGACGGCGTCATGGCTTGGCAAAAAAGGTGGATATGAAAATTACTCATGATAAGCCAGAGAATTTTGCATGAAAAATCTGACGGCGTCACCCTTTGATAAGCCAGAGCGGATTTTGGAGGTCTAAAGAGGGACGGCGTCAGGAAGGCCATCCGGGAACCCTAAAAGCGGCGAGGTGACGGCGTCAGGATCTACAACGTGACGCCGTCAGACCTTAAACTCTATATATAGTTTTGCAATTTTTTGTCATTAGTGTGGAACTTATTGTGTGTAATTTTGGAGGAGAAACCCTAAGACGAATTTCTGCCATTTTTAAGGGTTTTCATACCCTTGGATCTCCCATGTTTAATTGAAGATAAGTGATTATTTAATCATTCAATATGTCTATGTGTTGTTTGATTACATCTTGTTCTTGTCTTTTAATTAACATGCTAGGCTAGATTTATCTTGTGTTTGCTTAGATCTAATGAAACCTAGCTATTGATTATTGGTTATTAGTGTGTTATTAATTGTATTGGATGATTGTTCATCGATGTTAGGCTTAAGAAAACTGGCTAACTTCCTATTCGGTAACTTGCTTGAACGTCTTAAGAAACATGAACCAATGCGTACTAAGGTTTTTATGGTTGTATTTAATGCATGAGCGAATTCTAGTGATCCCATGTTAGGAGCTTCTTAGCCGGCTCGACATAGGAGTGAAGTAGGAGCTTATAGAGTTGGGGAAGTACGTACGCCACCCCACGATTGGTATTAAGGAATACACCCGTCATCCATGCGATTAATACACACTAATCAACCGGTAAAAGATAGTTAGGGAGTAAGGAAATCTAAGTAAACACATTTCTCTCCACATAAGTTTCACGACCTTTTCATTTTCTGTTATTTTATTTTATTTGCATTCGTAGTTACTTGGGTTAGTTGACTAGCAACTAATTCCGCCCACTCCTTCAAACCCGAGATTTTACTTGCTTTCATTAAAATTATAAAAATACAAAAAAGAATCTTCTCTCACCCTTAGACCTATTAGAGTAGTTTTTCAATCCTAACGACACTATTCCCTGTGGAGAACGATCAATCCCCCGTACTTACCACTACACTATACTACATCGGTCAGGTACACTGCCTGGTGGGGTTGTAAGCCTCTCGAGATCCCTTGAGAGGTAAAACCTGTTGTAAGGTCGCAAAACCACGCACCAGTCCGGTTGGCATCCTTAGGATGCATGGGACCAGCGTGATCTCACCGTTATTCACCTTTTGGAGAGTGATCACACCCAAATATGAAGTTACCCCGTATAGTACCTGGACACTTTATGCATTTGATCATCTTATTCCCTTGCCTACTTATAAAGTACAGTAAACTTATTGATTTTTTTAGTCCACATACATTCCCTCTCCAAGCCCATCTAACCCAAAATTAGAGTACTAATTTTCTTTAGTTTATTTATTTTTGGGAAAATGATGCCTGCTTCCGGAGGTAGGCAATTGTCTGCTTCCCTTTGAAAAAAAGGGTGGGGACAGGAGGAAAACATGTAATAGTGACTTACCGGAGGGGCTAAATTGTACATTTTTTAAATTTTTTACAAAGAGGAAGCATGCAATTTGCCAACCTCCGAAAGTAGGCATCATATCTCCTTTATTTTTATTTAATTTTTTATGTGTTCATCTGAGTGTTTTTTGATTTTATTGACATTTCAAAAATTGCATCTTTTATTTTTATTGGTTGATAATTATTTATGTTAATTTGACCATAATGATTATAAATTAGGAACTAATACGTTATCAAAGGATATTAGGTGAGCTTTATTTTTAATCTTATTTGAACCAAATCAACTTTAATAAGATCTCTAGAATCTGAATAACCAATTCAATCTCGAATAACTCAAACTTGATAAACCAAATCAACTTTAATACCGCAGATCCATAAAACAAAACAGTTATGGGCAATATGAACCCCCTAAAACCTGACCCGAAAAACATAGAATACCAAAAATTTTTACGCGTATTAACTGTACTAAGCGTGCATACCATACTCTAAATTTCTAAATCCCCACTGCCTAGTTGGTGAAATCTTAAAACGTTGGCGTATGTATATTCTATAAACCACCTTGTTGGTGTGTGTCATGGGAAATAGTTGTCAAACATTGCGCTGTTTAACTTAGGGTGTTGGCAATGGTCAGGGTCCTCCCAGCAGCAAGGGGGGAGGCCGCCGGTGAACACCGCCGCCAACCCCCAAGCCGCTAGAATCCTGTGGTTTGGAAGCTTGCACAAGCCGAGGAAGCAAGGGGGAAAAGGACAAAAACAAATTTTGAACGTTGGGATAAAATAGCCGTTTGGCTGTTTGATTTTTTTTTTTTTTTTTTTTAACTTTATACCACTATATATATAACACTCTATATATTTACACACATATACATATATTTTCTCTCATTTTCTATAAAAAAAACTCTAATCTTTCACTCACAATGGCACCAAAAAAACAACTTACCGGATTTGTTCCTCCCCGTAAGAACACGAAAAAGGCTACGTCGCAAGCATCGAGACAAGGTTCGGGTCAACAAAACCAACCACAACTTCCGGATTTTCTCAATGATCCAAACATGTTGGCGTATGCTAATCTTTTGGCTTCCCATATTGCCAACAACCAACAACTTCCGACTCAAGAAACCCAGTGGCGAAGCTTGACCAAAATTAGTGGGGGGTCGGGATCTAATATACCGAAATTTCACAATTAAAATAGGGGGGGGGGGGGTGAAACCGAATATACCGAAATTTTTCTACACGAAAAATATATACCCCCTACATCACAAAAAAAATTGCGGGGGGTCGGGCCCCCCCCCCCCCCCCCCCCCCCCCTAAGGAAGCTGCGCCAATGAAGAAACCGAGCCGGTTGACGTACAAGGTTCGTCAACCGAACAAGAAGTCGACGAAATGGAGGAAGATGATCCGAAGGGAAAAAGCAACGTCGATTGGGATGAAGACGATGAAGTGCGATTGTGTCAAGCGTGGTGTTATCACACGGAGACTAAGAAGGGGGTGGCGTGTAAACGCGAAAATTTTTGGAAGAAAATTTTGGACCATTACATCGCAAACGGAGGCGACCCCACACGCACTTATCATAGTCT
Source organism: Artemisia tridentata subsp. tridentata (assembly GCA_021014915.2). NCBI lineage: Eukaryota > Viridiplantae > Streptophyta > Magnoliopsida > Asterales > Asteraceae > Artemisia > Artemisia tridentata. The sequence continues at coordinate 461,050,382 of CP139508.1, read as the reverse complement.
AAACTCAAAGTGGCGAAAGTTGATGGAACAAATGTCGATTTACAACGGTCTCTTTATCCAAGCGGTATATTTTTTATAATTATTTTTATAATTATTTTTACGTTATATTTTTAAGTTGTTTATTTTTTATAATTATTTTTACGTTATATTTTTTTATAATTATTTTTAATATTGTTGTTTATTATATATTTATTTCAGTCGCGCTTGAAGGAAAGTGGGCTCAATGATTACGATGTAGCTAAGCGGGCTAATGCCGATTATCAAAAACTCAAGAAGAAAAGTTTTCCTCACGCGAAAGTGTGGGAGGTGGTAAAAGATTATGATAAGTGGCAACAAGTTGCGCTACTTGGTGAGAGTACGTCAAAGAGGAAGACTCCAACCCAATCGGGGAGCAATGACGAGGGGATAAACTTCAACGACGATGACGAGTCGTTCGATATACCAAACTTGAACGAAGATAATACTCCAACCCAATCGCGCCGAAGCAAGAAAAGCCGCACCGAATCGGGAAGTGCCGGGGATCTTGAGAAAACATTCGCCGAATACACTATTTCGAAGCAGGCGTTGATTGAAAAACAAAAAGAACAAGCCGAACGAAAGAAGGAAAAAGACGAGCTTCAAATGAACGATTTAAGGAAGAAAACCAAAGTGCGTGACTAGAAGATTTACACCGAACCACACGACCATATCACAAACACTCGGTTGTTGAAGGTGGTTATTCAACAAAAATCCGAAATCGCGGACACGTACGGGTGGGACAAATATTGGGAGGAGGAGTAGTAGCTTGGTTTTATTTCTTGTATTGTCGTTTTTTTTATTTTCCGTATTTGTCGTTCTAACCGTTTTTTTTAATGAACTAAATTGTTTGTTTTTATCTTTTATATATACATAATAAATTGTTTTACATATAATTTTTATTATTTATAACATTATATATAAATAATAAATAAATAAAATGAGGCATGAATCCTCCTTTTTTTGCCTGCCACATGACAGTCTGTGATTGATGGGTGAGAATCCTCCTATGATTCCGAATCTACCACTGCAAACACCCTTAACATTGTATTTTTGTGAGTGAGTAGACGTTTATAATTGATGCATTTAAACCGATCACTTCTTATCTTTTATCAAATTTGGTCCCCACCTGTCCCCTTTCTCTCTATTATATTTGACCATCTTTTAGGCCACCCCTGGCAGTTTGTGGATGCTACTTGTGCTGACTGTGGTATCATGACTTTTCTTAGTCTTCGTTGATAGTAATAATTTCCAATTTGCTGCTAACTAGCTAGTTTCCTTGAAGTTGCTAGCTACCAATAGATGTATGCGTTTAAAAGCTATAATTAGTAACATTCTTCAGAAAAAAAAAATAAAAATAAAAATAAAAATAAAAGATATATATATATATATTAATACCAATTGACATCTTAATTAGCCAAGATGATGTCTTTTACCAGCAAGTCTGAATATTTGTCATCATCAACTTCAGCACAGCCATGTCAGCTTTTTTCGCTTGCTGAGATTCAACTTGCAACCAATGATTTTGATGATGAATTGATAATTGGAAAGGGAGGATTCGGAAAGGTGTACAAAGGAAGTATATGTATTAAAGAAACTAGTCATGTTGTTGCCATTAAACGGTTGGATTCTATGTCCAATCAAGGGGCAACTGAGTTTAAGGCTGAAATCAAGATGCTTTCAACTCTGCGCCACTGTAACTTGGTGTCTCTAATCGGTTATTGTGATGATAACATGGAGATGATCCTTGTTTATGTATACATGCCGCGTGGAACCCTATATGATCATCTACACAGATTTACTGCTACTCCTTTAAGTTGGATTCAACGACTGAAGATAGCCATAGGTGCTGGGCGTGGCTTAGACTACCTTCACACCGGTGTTGGCACCCGACATGGTGTCATACATCGTGATGTCAAGAGTTCGAACATTCTTTTGGATGAGAACTGGGCAGCTATGATTTCAGATTTTAGGTTATCCAAAATAGGTCCCATCGACCAGACAGCTTATAATGTTAGTGTTAGTGTAAAAGGCACATTCGGGTATTTGGATCCAGAGTATTTCTATACCAGAAAACTGACTAGGAAAACTGATGTGTATGCATTTGGGGTTCTATTGTTTGAATTGCTGTCAGGGATGCTTGCCGTGGACGAATGGCTTGAGGAGGTGCAATGTAGTTTGGCAAGGTGGGCTCAAAAATGTGTGAAAGAAAGAAAATTTGACCAAATTGTGGATTCTACTATAAGAGGAACAATTGCTCCTAAATGTTTAAGAGTGTTTGCTGAAATTGCAAATCGTTGTTTGATTAGGGATTTTGAAAAACATCCTAGCATGACTCAGGTTGTGGCCAAACTTCAGGATTTGCTGGAACTACAGGAGAAATGCGACAATTCTGCAGATTCCCCGGGCACATCGGGATTCACTTGGATGATTCATAAGTTTCGTGCGACAGCAACTAATCAAAACTCTGGTATACATAAACTTCTCGTTAGTCTTCATTAATGTATGCGTATGTTTGTTGTTCATTGCCCTGGTTAATAACTATTACCAATAACAATAATAATAAGAATCGCTTGATGTTTTTGTCCATTTTTAAGGCCAGGATGGCACAGGTTTCCCTAAGAGCAATGGTAAAAAGCCTCATCAGCATGGGGAATTAGTTGCTGGAGACATAAAAATATTCACATATGGCGAATTGAAAAGGGCCAAAAGGAAATTTAAGAATGACCCACGCTTGGTTGTGGGGAGTTATGATGAAAGTTGGATGGATAAAACAGAATGTTCCCCATGTATGGATGATACTGGATTACCCATTTTAGTTAAGATAGTTGATAGCTACATTCTTGTAAGTCTTGAAAATGCTGATTAAAGTGTAGCATTTTACCCTTGTTTTCCTATCTTATCGGCATGAAAAAAGAGTTTATTTATTCAAATAGTATGCAAGTGCAAGCCTATTCCGATGCAATTCATATGCCTTCATGCTTTTATTTCTTTCATGGAACATTTTGCAGTTGTTAAACGTGATCACCTTTGAATGCAGAGTGATCTGAAAATGTTTAAAGAGTTTCGTCATCCAAACGTTGTTAAAGTCACTGGATACTGCAAGGGCAAAAAGAACTTACTTGTGTCTGAATTCGTACATAATGGAAACTTTGAGAATCTCCTTCGTACTGGTAAGCAGCATAAATAACTTAATATGCAAACAATTTATTTTGCTTGAAACTTAGATATATGGTAATTAAGGGTTTATCCAAGTAATTTGATTTTTGTGGGTGTTAGGAACTATAGGGCTTCTTCCATTGGCTACGAAGGTGAAAGTAGCTGTTGGAATTGCTCGAGGGATTGTTTACTTGTGCAACACAACAAATAATGTCAGCAAAGTTTCGTATTGGCAGTACATCGAACGGGATCGGGATTGGGAAGAAACCATCCGTATATTTGAGTTTGACAAATATAAGATATCGCTGGATGAGGTATTACTTGTGCTCTTTTGCTGTAGCCACTCAAAACTAGAAAGACCATAGCCTACTAGGCTACTATAATTCATTGTTTACACTTTCCAGCATACCCCATATAACCTGGATGTTCACCTTTTGTCTTATATGTGTGTGTCAGCCAAAAATAGTTTATAATTTGACTTAATTTTTTAATTTACAAACCCTTTATACTTCCTCTAACACATAGGAGGCATATATGCATTTCCTTCCCAGTTTATCAGCTTATTGTTTTGTTTTTAGAAGTTCATGAGTCATTTAAAGGTCTGTGTACACCCCCTTTTGGAGTTCAAGTGTGTTCACAGAATATAAGTATGCAGGATTTTACGGCAAAACTATTAGAGCATGACATCGTTAAGTTGGTACAAGATTCTGATTCTTATTATGATAAGAGAGATCTGCAGTACCGTATTACAGGTCTAGTCGATGAGGGTGACTATTATCCTGGGTTCGGTAAGTTATTTTCATAGTCATCCAACCCCCTCCCAAAAAACAATCCCACATGCACGCACATATTGTGGGGATAAAATTGTGTATATCTGAATGTGGATTGTTGCATGTGTCAGGTCCCCGTGAAGTAGATTTTACACTTAAGACAAAGATATTCTCCAGTTTTAGAAGTGTATTCACAGAGGTGCTAACAGGGAGAAAATTTTCCTTACAAGAATTCCATGAGATTGATTATTCGTTGCGCAAAGATGGAAAACAGTCCTTGGGTCTTGTTGCAAAATTATGTTATGAGAACTGCAATACAATTGATTCAGAAGAAATGATGCTAGAATACTTCGAGGAGTATGAGAATTATATCCATAGGGGTCGAGACATCTATATATGAGGTGAAGGTACATTCAGTAATCAAAATCAATCATCTTCTTATGTTGATGCTGGTGGGAAATCTTTATTACCACAGTTGATGGGTAAAACGATTGCTCCTATCATCCTAAAACTTTTAATTTTAACCTCTCCTCCAACCGTTAGCTTATGTAAATGAAATGCATAAATCTGCTTAACGATTCACTTTCAGAGCCTTTTGCAATCATCTCTTCGGTTTTACAACTGGTATTTGCTGGATTGCTACCTGAGGGGGAGACGGGAGACCTAACAAGGTGTCAATGGTAGCAATATACTCTAGACCCGCAGCGATCTGCGCTCCACATCGTTTGTGCCTAATCACAACACAAGGTTCATTACCGAAAAGCCATTATTCGCAATTTCTTTATTGAAGATGTTCTGAATTAAATTTCAATTGCCTTTGTAAACAAGTATAGGTTTGCGATTTGATTCACAAATTTGGCATTCCAGACATGTTGAATTCATGATTAAAATTGCTTATTCTTTGTATCCCTTTTAGCAGTATGTGTAACATATGATACATTAGGCTATGAGAATGGCACATGATACGACTTTTTATGTATGCATATAGGAAGTAGGTGTGCATATGACGAGATAGGATCCTATCGTAATAGTATCACGATTTTGAGGATACGAGTACCAAACACCGGTCTTATGGTACTGATTCAGTACCAGTTCCAACCAGTAAGGTTTCAAATCATACAGTTCATCGTGCACTAACATTAGGCAAATGTTTTGTTTACTAAATTTTCACCAAAACAACGTTCAGTTATATATATATACTAGGCGAGTACCCGTGTATAGCAACGGAATTCGTAGCGGCAAATAATTAACGATTTGTGATATTGTGGTGAGTGTTTTGTGTAGCGTTCAAAATAGAACGTGAACCTATCAAAATGTAATTGCAAACGGTTGTACTACATGATAACTAAAGTCTAGAAAAAATTCTTAACATCTATCAAACAACATATAAAAACATTTAATGAAACTGAAGTAAAACATTACATTAGTTATGAGATAAAAACTAACAACACACGTTACTGTTCGCGTAAAACTTCTTGATAAACGAAATTTGAGGTGTAGATTCCTGCTTGACGGAACTCTTTAACTGGTTTAACCAATACCTTTGTTGTTCTACGGGATATCCCTCTAGACAATGCCACAGAAAGCTGGCCATGCGAGAAAACAGAGTCGGGCAAATAGACACCCACATTTGGAATTGTTTGGCCTTGAGCTTTATTAATAGTCATCGCAAAGCTAAGGCGAATAGGGAAATGTGTTCTCTTTAGTTTAAAAGGGAACATGTCTTCTTCAGATGGAGCAAGAGGAATTCTTGGCAAGAGCACTCTAACTCCAGTGTGTTGTCCGACAGCAATCTCAACATTGATGACATTTGGGTCAAAACGTTTACATATCAACCTCGTGCAATTACATAATCCATTTGCCGGATCGAGATTCCTTAAAAGAATAATAGGGCATCCTATTTTCAAACGCAGGCAATGAGGGGGCAACCCGCTCACGTTGAGCGAATTTAAGAATTCCAAAGGATAGAAGTTGTGGGTGTCGTCTTCTGCTTCATCAAAACTATAGTAAACTTTATCTTCGCAAGGAAATCTTTCAATCAACATATCATTAATGCTGTCAACATGCTCATTTTTAGTGGATAAAATTGCTCTTGAAACTATATCAGTAGATAAATGAGCGTTGGCGGCGAAGGAAGGAAACACTTCATTGATTAATGCATCCTTTGAGGCAGCCTCTTCAGTGTAAGGGACAGTCATGTCATCAGGTATGCGTACATAGTCTTCATCGATGACCTCTTCAACTCCGTCACCTACTCGTAATAGGAAGTTTGAAAACCATGGGTCTGTCCGTGCCCTCATGTTTATGGTTAACCGCATTTTTTTTAATTCCGGACCAAAGAGGTGACATCCGTGGACTCGAATCTACAATCTGCGCTCGTGTTCCACGTCTAACGACCGGTAAAACCTGTCTAAAATCCCCTCCTAAAACCATTATCTTTCCTCCGAATGGAAGTTTGACCCCGGTAATGTTAGAGTTTATGGATTATTTATTAATATTTGTATGTCCGGTTTCGAACCCGAGACTTCGGGATTGCACACATTACGTATGAGTCTCAATGTATTAATAATTAATATAATGATTTATGATTAATTATTAAATCACAAATATTTATGTGATCGAACAAGGAAAATGAAGGGGGTTAAATGTCGATTCTTGAAACTTGAGGAGGTGTTGCACTCAAACTTGAAGAGCAAGTTTGGAGTGTATATAAACCCCTCAAAGCTTAATATAATCGGTTGACACAAGGTCCCTAACCGATTACTTTTTGCTCAATATTCGATCGACAGAATATTAATCCCTTAAAACCGATTGTTTTTCAATCGGTACACTCTTTCTACCACTGACACGCCATCAATACAGAAAAGTATTAATGATGCCATCATGTGCATTATTATTATGTACGTGTGTGCATATTGTTATTATGTACGTGTTTGCTTTTGCATGCATATGTGTATATGCATGTAAAATTAACTTGCTCCTTTGTTAGTGGGATTCGATCATTTAGTATCTAGAACATCAAACCCTAGGTGTTGTGATGTTTATTTGTGATACATGAACCTAGCTTTTCACTTTGAGACGCTAGTAATACGTGTGTACAGGAACGAGTGACAAGCTTACTTTAGCTTGTGATCTTGGAAGTGTTACTTACCCTTGTCGATCCATCCTAAAACCCTATTAGGGTTTATATTGTTCTTGGAGCACGTGATTCCTTGTTCTTGCTAGGAATCATTAAGGTACGTATCTATTTATGTTTAATTAATTACATGTTCTTGTAGATCTATTCCGCTGCGTGCTTTTGATGATACTATGTGTTTATGATTTATTTATAGTTCACATATTCCAACAGTGGCATCATGAGCCTCGTTTAGAACTTGTAATTAATTACTTAAACCTAAAAATTGGATCTTGTAGAGATTACATGCAATTATAAAATTAGGGTTTGTTTATTTTTTTTATGAAACCCTAATATGGTTCGATCCATATTAATTAAAAATTAGGGTTTTAGTTTTTTAATTAAAACTTGAGGAACCCTAGGATTGCATGAAATTTTTTTAGGGATTAATTAGTGAATACCGTATGTGATGTCACTAATTAATTAGATACGTACGAAGAATATTGACACAATAATATGTGCTACATGATTATGTGATCAATATGGTATCCATGACAAAATCTTGCATATTTTGTCATGGTGTGATTTGTATGATTTTGTATTGAATTGTTTGCTACATGATTTAAATAAATCTTAAATTGGGGAAGACCTCAATATATATTAATTAATAAGTTATGTGCAATGTGGTATCTAATTAACTAAAACTTACGCGGCCAAATCATTTGGCGTCTGTGGTCCATTGGGCACAATGAGCTCGAAAACCAATGGGAGTTTTGTTAGTTACATACATTTAAAATTACACATAGAATTAATAATAGGATTTATTGAAAAAGGTTTGCATGTGGCTATATGATATCGTTGATGATCATATATTTGTTATTATGTGTTTATTTATTTTTTGTAATTACTTGATCTTTTGTGTTTAATAATTATGATGGATTGTAACGACAAAAGAGGGTAATTTTCATAATAAAAATAAATAAGACTAATAATTATGAAACCTTTGTAGTAATTTTAATTATTGCCAAGTCTTATGTGCCGACAGTGGTTCGCTTCGCACGGTAATTGGCTCCCAGGCGAGACTAGCAATAATTAATTTACTACATTAATTGTTTTAGCAAGAAAATCATATTTTTTTAGTTGATTGATTGCGACTGTATTAAGTGGTCGAAGCGGCGGACCTAAAATTGGCAAACTAAAAAGTGGGTTCTAGTTGGTACGCATTAAATTGTGACCTTAGAGGGGCACGGTTTTAACCAGCTTCGGCGGCTGTCGTCCCTACGCCCGCCTGTGCGTCAATTTTAGACTTACCAAGTACACCACGATAAATACGAAGCATCTTAAGGCAATGTTGTAATTTGTTCAACGCCTCAATTAAAAGATTTGATGATTTGAGCTGCAAATGAGAAAACGGTTTTGTTTTTTGAAAACATATATGATACAAAGATGAATGCATGACATCTTTGTACATATTTTTTGATTTAACACATCAAAATTTATTACCCTGATAAATTTAAGTGATATGCCACCCAACTACAAAAAGAAACACCTAAGGTTTCATCCTACATCACTAGCAGCCAAAGCTGAATGTTGATGTTCAAAGGGTGGTCATCTAAGGGTAAATTGAGTACTTTATTGCTAGCAGCCAAAGCTGAATGCAATAAACCGATGTCAATTTACTGTTTCTTAAGTTGGTTAGACTTAATTGGGCACTTTCATTACTAGCAGCCAAAGCTGATGTAATGGGACGGCGCCAAGGCATAAAGATTTGGGGATGAAACATGCTTACATTTTTTGCAACTGAGGTTGGCAATATAATGTAAGTCCCATGATTCTAGGAATTGCAATTGTATATTGGCAATTGAGTGTAGCTCTACCTTATTGAGTACTTTCATTGCTAGCAGCCAAAGCTGATGTGATGAAACGACGTCAATTTGGATCTTAATTTTCAATGAAAATTAAATGGTGAAATTTTATTTACCGTGGGTGTTTAATTTTCTTGAAAAGTTATTATCAAAAATACTAAATTGAATTTTGAAAATTCTTTTAATGTATTTAATGCAACGTTAAAACCGTAAACATGGGATATTCTTTTTAGTAGTAAATTGATCTACACCCGTAGGGGTTTTGGATAGAGTCAATTTTTGCTGAAAAGAATAAACCGAGTCCACTTTCCGTGTGAAGAGTGAGACTTAATCCTATTCCTTTTCATGAGTGAGAAAGGTATAATAGGATAATTAGCATTGTCTAAATTCTAAGAAATAACTCATGGCGAATTTCTGAAGAAATTGCATGGTTAGGAGTTATTAAATTAGAAACTAGACTAATTACCGCAAAATGGTAAAAGGCAAACTAGAATGTTGATCTAGTTGTTATGCTTTAACCATTTAAAGGTACTACATACTATGATGGGGATGGTAGACCTAACTAAGGAAGAAATTGCATACCCAATTCTTTCAAGTTAATTGCATTGATGGATATTCCATCATTCACAAAGTAGAACACATTCTTTGAAGTACCTTAGTATGTATTACGTAAGGGATTCATCAAAGGTGTAGGAAAGTAAACAGCACGCTATTTGCTTTTACTGGTAATGCAACACTTACAATGTTGTCAAACCCAGTGGGAGCATTGTGCTGTAATTACTGAATAATGAGTTCATGTAGTGATCTTAAATTCAGTGGGAGCAACAAGTCTTGGTAGTTTCCAGGATTATCTCTAGAATCTCTTGAGATAAATACTTTCCAATTATAGGCACTTGTGGTATTAAGGATAGTCGTGTACGTTTCCTTACTAGACGAGGTGATTCTATATCTACTTATATCTATGACACAATCATATTGATCAAATAAGCAAACTATTGACGTGTTGTTTATCTGATGCGTGATGTTGTTCCATGCACAAGTGGGAGAAATCTTATTGTGTGCAAGCAACAACATAAATGAATATGATTTAAAGGGTTCTCTTGACTATAAGGTAAGAGATCAATGTTCTAATGTGTTTTATGCACATTCTAATTTATAGAACACTTGGAGTTAATATCTATTTTCATTACTAGATATTAATGACAAGGTAAATTACATACTTTCATCATTATCAGCCTCGACTGATGAAATGAAACTATGTTAATTTACAAGTTTCTAAAATTAGATAATTATTAGAACAAGTGTCAATATGATAATAAGACTACTTCTAATGAGAATATTTATGTATTGTTGTAATGACATAAATAAATGAAGTAATCTTATACTACTTCATATTTAGATGTTTATGTATTCTTGGAATGACACAAATATATGAAGTAAATAAATTAACTTGAAATAACTATTGAAACCATGTTGTGGTGTTCATAATCACTTTAGTTATGCATATTTATATTTTCGTGTAAAGATATAAATATGAAGTCTTTTATTGCTATAAGACTTATAACAAAGTAAGACGTTATATTGTTATGTTTTTTAATTAAGACATATACAAGGAGTCATTGAGTTGATCAATGATTTGTAACGTACATTGGGATTATAACAAGTTTATGTTTTTTTGGTAAGACATAGATATTAAGTGGCTTGGACCATAAGGCACTTATGTTATAAAGTATGCAATTGGCTTGGAAAATCTATTGTACCATTAAATTGATTTAGTTGGTAAATAGGTAAGCCAAAAACGAAATGTATTTATCTCACATATTGTAAGATTAACTTTACAATATATTAACCCTAATGAAATACATAAGTTTATGGTATGTTCATTTAGGAAAATCAAACTCTTGAAAAATTGTTTGATTAAAGATAACTATATCTTCTAATCTTCCTAAAGATATCAAGGTTAGAAAATTGAGTATAAATTGGATATACTCAATTAGACTCCAACCTAGAAGATCAATGAGACACCATTTAATATGGAATGTGATGAATCACATTAAGTCTTAAAATTGAAGTTCAGAATTTGTTAAACTACTTGTTGGGTAGGTTATTAACAAATTAAGGTTAGGAACTGTCAATTTGTATCTGCAAAGTCCCAAAAGAGAACAAGTTTTGTGTTGCTCTAATTGCTAAGCATTTATAGGTAATCTATAAACTGCAAAAGGCAAGTGGGAGTTTTATCTTCAAAGGATAAAAGGTACAAGATACATAATCTTCTAAATACGCTAGCAAAATCATAATGAGGATTTAACATGTTAGTGTTAAATCTCAAGATAATGGAATTCTTATTCATAGATCCGCAAGGATATCTCAAATATTTGTAGAATATGTTGAGAATTATGAGTTACAGGATCGTAATATGCCTGTTAATAAATTGCAAATGTTATTTGGCAAATTACTCATACTATGAATAATTAGATGCAGTCCAAAAGGATAACTAGTTTGGAAACATAGTTGATCTTAAACTCTATAGTAATACTATAGAATGGAAATGAATTTCTGCAAAGGAAATGAAAATCCTAGAGATTTAAATTCTTGTGTAGAAATCATAATGGACAAATTTGTATGCACATTTAATGTGTGAAAAGATTATCAATCACACTTAAGCAATTAAAGGTGATTGAGATTCTTTCTAAGCACATTAAATGTTCAAAGATTATGATTATCATTATTGGTTTCATTTATATGAAGTTAATAATGGAACATCAAAACTCTTTCTTGGATAATTACTTGAGCGAGGACGAAAAGTAATTGAAAGAAGTGTTTGAATTCAAATAATCTTTAATAGTATACAAAAGTGAAAATCATTTGTAAATGGATTAATGCATGCATTTAAAAGATATACTTATTTTAGCTATTAAATCTAGTTTGATTTATAATTAAAATTAAGATATTTCTTAAAATTCCTGAAAGCTAGTGGGAGTAATGTATTTATTTTCTTGTTTCATATATGTTGAATAACATATGGGAAGTAACATTCCATTGACGTTAACATTAATTGTTAAGTCTTAGTTAGGAATGAAACTTCATATAGAAAATAAAACCTTGGAATATATGTTTATTGTAATAAACATAAGCGGTAATAATATCTGATTCTAAAAGAACATGATATTCTATTAGAAGGACTAGATAGAGTCATATCCTTGAAAAGATATGACATGAATGAATCTAAGTATTGATAAAAGGATTATTCATGTACATCATGTTGCTTGTTGTATCATGCTTAAATGAAAGATGATTGACAACATTAATATCTAATTACAAAATATTAGATAGTTAAGTGTAATGGATATGGTTTAGAATTTACATTCTCAGCCTGGATTTACTCCAAAATTCTAAATATGAACCATATGGCAAGTTATTGCTTGATTGATATAGTGGTCAAATCTTGAAGGATTTGAAGATATCAAACATTACATGATGAATATTAAAGTTTACGGAACTTTAAAAGAGCATATTGTTATTTGGATACAATGATGCTAGTAAGATTGAGATGACACTCAATACTAGTCATGGTGGGAGCTCATCCTTATTAAGAGACCATGTATACTAGTTGTGTTCAATATAAGCATAGTTGCATTATACAAAAAAAAAAAAAAAAAGAATTAGAATACTTTAACTACAAAGGTTTGGTAGTTTAATTGTCATAAATTCGTGAATGAGGATGCCACGAATTTTATGAAGTATGTGGCAATATCTAGATAGATGAATGCACACATACAAGAATTTCATTATTGAAATAAGTATTCTCAAATTCCGAAAGATCAACATTAGTTGATTTATGCCTTGTCAACAAGTATGTGGAACATGACTTGTGGCATAATTCATTAATGGGAGTTATCATGCATTGATCTGGTTAGTATTTGGATAAGGGATGTTAAGCAATATTATTTTAATGAAATAAAGTGTGGATAACGTTTATTATCATTTATTAATATTGTATCCTATATTTGCATGTTTAAATCCGTGAATAACTTATGTTATTCTAAATAGTCCGTTGTCAATTAATAATATGGGAATATTATTGAACTAAGGCAAATGTGAGGATTGGTAGAATGGACTGTAGGTTGAGACACCAATGTCACATGATATTCAATATTGGATAAATTGAATATAGGACTTATCCCAACCACATGATTATACTTTGTGGATCGTCGTCATCAAGTATATCATGAATATTTATCCTCAGACTTGAGATGACAGATAATTGCCGAGGATGTAGCTTATTTTCTGTAAGGTGGTCTAACGCTAACCGTAAAAGGTAGTTATAAGGGCTATTTTCGGAAATGATGCGAAGTTCGAGGGTTATGCTCGCAGTCAATAAAGGATTTGTTCCTTCAACTTTGTGTTGAAGTTTAATACTGCTTGGCCACTCGTAGGATTGACAAGATGTTTGCGTGGCCACGCCCAAAGTCTATCTGGAAGACGTTCAGATATTTTGGTAATCTTGTTCAATTACGTATAAACGAGAAACTAAATGTTAATTATGGAATGACCAAGATCCATATCCATATTAACGCGGTATTAGAAACAAAAGGATAAGTATGATGATAATATCATCACGTGGTTTTTCCAGGAGAACCACAACTCGGTTCAGGCTGGGGGCATTGGGAAGGTTAAGCTAGACTGACCCATGTCATTACTATATTAATGAATATCCAAGTGGGAGCTGTTAGAGTTTATGGATTATTTATTAATATTTGTATGTCCGGTTTCGAACCCGAGACTTCGGGATTGCACACATTACGTATGAGTCTCAATGTATTAATAATTAATATAATGATTTATGATTAATTATTAAATCACAAATATTTATGTGATCGAACAAGGAAAATGAAGGGGGTTAAATGTCGATTCTTGAAACTTGAGGAGGTGTTGCACTCAAACTTGAAGAGCAAGTTTGGAGTGTATATAAACCCCTCAAAGCTTAATATAATCGGTTGACACAAGGTCCCTAACCGATTACTTTTTGCTCAATATTCGATCGACAGAATATTAATCCCTTAAAACCGATTGTTTTTCAATCGGTACACTCTTTCTACCACTGACACGCCATCAATACAGAAAAGTATTAATGATGCCATCATGTGCATTATTATTATGTACGTGTGTGCATATTGTTATTATGTACGTGTTTGCTTTTGCATGCATATGTGTATATGCATGTAAAATTAACTTGCTCCTTTGTTAGTGGGATTCGATCATTTAGTATCTAGAACATCAAACCCTAGGTGTTGTGATGTTTATTTGTGATACATGAACCTAGCTTTTCACTTTGAGACGCTAGTAATACGTGTGTACAGGAACGAGTGACAAGCTTACTTTAGCTTGTGATCTTGGAAGTGTTACTTACCCTTGTCGATCCATCCTAAAACCCTATTAGGGTTTATATTGTTCTTGGAGCACGTGATTCCTTGTTCTTGCTAGGAATCATTAAGGTACGTATCTATTTATGTTTAATTAATTACATGTTCTTGTAGATCTATTCCGCTGCGTGCTTTTGATGATACTATGTGTTTATGATTTATTTATAGTTCACATATTCCAACAGGTAATGTCTTGCAGAGTTCGATCAACCGCCTCCACACCTTGCCTTTTAGCCATTGATGCTTCATCCCAGATTATCAACTTGGCTTGACAAAGTAGCTTAGCAAGGCCACTTTGTTTTTTGATGTTGCATACTGAGTTTGTATTAAGATTGATGGGAATCTTAAATCGGGAGTGACCAGTTCTTCCCCCTGTCATGTTATTTGCCGCAGCCCCTGACGAAGCAATGGCAAGTGCAATAAGACCACGAGAACGAATAGTGGCAAGCCAAGCTTTATACAAGAATGTTTTACCAGTTCCTCCAGGGCCATCAATAAAAACACGCCCGGAGAATCTTCATCAACATGTCTCATGATTGTATCATATGCGACTTTTTGATCAGTGTTAAGAGAAGGCCGAGCGACTATATCTTCATCTTGTACAACTATCGAGCACTCCTCTTGTAACTCACGACAGCCAAATGATTCTAAACTTACATCCGCGGTAATATTGGGAAGGTCAAAATCGCTAAGACTCTTACCCATAGATTGTAGAATTGATGATATGTCCGTTAGAACCATATTTTGAACCCGCTCAACACTTGCAAAATGTAAGGTGTAGTCTTCTGAAAGTGAGTCGTAATGGTCATTCCATAACTTACGAACATCTCCTGGCTCACAAAAGATTAGAAGAGTCACGAATAGTCTTCTAAGAGGGTCGGGCATCTCGTGCATAGAGGACTCACGTAGACAGTCAGATATGTGATCATTACTCTGTATTAATCCATTTTCGAGGGCCGCTCTACGAAACGTACTGTACACTACGCCATTGACCTTGTAAAGATATTCAAAGCCTGTAGGGCCTTTAACATGTTGCAAAAGTACACGTAGATAGAACCGCTCTCCTTCAGCGGGATTAGCGGAAACCAATCTTCCTCTCATTTGCCCTTTTTTTCGTTTGTTCCACTTGCGTGTACTCTTATTCCATGTGTAGTGCTTGGGGATGTCTTTATACAAGTATTGCCTCGCGCTTACGTCTGTCTTGTTCAAGTCAAAAAAGGCGGTCAACATCGATCTCTTATCCCTTTCTCTCTCAAGAATGTCAGTCATTACATCGTCTTCTGAGAACCTAACCAACTGGTTATTTGGTAGATTAACTTGCAATGACATAACAGACGGATGAATATTAGATAAAGGGAATCCGTAAATACGCTACATAGCTTCGGGGGGTGATACATAACGCGCATCTTGGAATCTCTTTATCTCGTTAACGACTTGTTCTCCATCTTGATCAACGTTTACAACTTGTTTGTCATGACCCTTGTAAACATACTTGAAGACATATTTAACGGATTTTATACTTGAGCATACCTCTACATTGATGTGACAATTGAACATCATCAACAATTTCGAGTTATATGGAACAACCCATCTATTGTCCAGGACGCTGTTCCGTACGTTTACCTCGATGCCATTGTCTCTCCGTCGATACAATGGGTATGAGTCATCTCCTTGTTGCGTTGTTTCTTGGAATTGCCTAGGATAATTCCAACGACATTTCTTTGGTTCACCCTCCATACAAGGACACTGAGTATTTAAGTGACCACAAGGACCATGAATCATGTGCTTTAGAACCAGTTGGTGCAATTCAGGATGCTTATTCGGGTCTGGAATTTCAGCGCAAACAACTTTGTCGTAATGATCGGGATTTGCCAGCTTGTAATCTGAACTCATAATCAGAAGAAAATGTGCATGTGGCAAACCCCGTTTTTGAAACTCGATAACATATATGTGCGACACAATAACACCAAGGATGTGCTTGGTGAATAGTTGGTACTTGAGATCCTCTAGTTTTGCACGAAAAACTCTTGTAACCAGGTCCGGTCGATCTTGGGCCGTTTGTCCAGGATAAAGGTCGGTAACAATTTCAGGCCATTTAGGATTGCAAGTCATGGTAAGAAAGATATCAGGTTTCCCAGCATCTTGAACTAAAGTCATTGCATCCAAAAATCGTTTTCGCATGTCACGTGGACCTCCGATAAAAGACGCAGGCAAGACAATACGTTGGCCAACTCTATTCGATTGAACCTCTCCGGCATTAACACAATCAACGATTCCTTGATACAAATCTGCTCTAATTTTGGATTGGTTTTTTTCACAAAAATGCAAGCATGAAGTCTCAATCTTTATGTATATATCTACCATGAATTGCTGAAACAATCTCCCTCCAAACAGGATCAAGTTATGATATGACCGCATCTGGAATTTGTAACAATAATATTCTCGCATAGTGAATGTTTTTCTGCCAGTTCTTGTGTTAATACTTATGTGGTGATGTTAAAAAGGTTATGTAAGGAAACCATATACTACATGATACTATTGTAACCCGGTATTACACAAGATAAAGTGATATACTATATGAACACTGTTTATTGCAGGCCTATTCCAACTTAGATAAAAAGCCACCAAAACCTCTAATGATTCAACCATGAACCCACATAGCAGGTCACAGTTTAAGCTTTATAAGAGGCTCAAACTTATTTCTTTCTATAAATGTTTCATTTAAATATGCAATAACACCTTCCCCGCAATGCACAGCAATATTATACATATTTTAAACTTTACACCACATCATATATTCATTTAAATAAAAGCTAGTAGTAGTTATTCTTAACTAAAATCATATTGTTTCCGTCGACCATTGGCATTTACAATATCACATGACGTATAAACATTAAAGCGTGTATCTATGTGCGTATATAGTTGAATAGATGACATTTGATCACATGTTACAAGCCTACCACTCATCACTAATTGGTTGAATTGCTGAATTTCAGGCATGAAGATGTACATGTCTTGGAGAAACTGAAGCAATTAGTAGTGTTCATTGAAAGAAAATTAGAAAAGGTAGTGACTGTATTCTTCTTTGTCAAAGTTTTGCTTAGCATCTAAAATACCTTATGCAACTCTAAAATACTTTAGGCAAACACTCTGCCTTGTATTTACTTTTTTATTTTTTCAACCTACCCGATCTTCACAATAATCTTGTATACAGTTGCGTTTGCATCTGTAACCTACCCGATCTTCACAATAATCTTGTATACAGTTGCGTTTGCATCTGTAATAACCTATAAGAGGCTCAAACTTATTTCTTTCTATAAATGTAAAATGGATTGCTACAACTCTTGTGGGTAAATCTACTTTTTTATAAATGTAAAACGGATATGAGTATAATGATGGCTTTTTATCTAAGTTGGAATAGTACCTTCTTCGTCTTCATCAACGTCATCGACATCATCGACAAGATCATTTATGTCTACCCCTTGTCTTGGTATTCGAGAATGCCATCCAGCCTCAACATTTGGAAAGAACATTAGATAAGACAAAGGATCATAGGAAGCGAAATAAGGCTGTATTTGCGTAGGGTGTTGAGACCTTCCATACAAAACGATACTTCTCTTGTATGCAGTGATGTTGTTATTACCTTCAACCCAAATACCAACGAATACTTGACTCGCAACGGTTGGTGATGGTATTGGTTCTTCTTCATCATCTTCATCGTCACTTGATATGACAATGATGTCATCCCAATTCCAATTGATCAAGTTTGGGTTGAAAAAAGGATTAGGATGTGTAGGAGGAGGGGGATGAAGCTGTAAAAAAAATAAAAAAGACCAATAAGTAAACAAGAAGAAGATCGAACCAACCAACCTCGAATGTAAAGATAAAGATACACGAATGTGAAACCAACCTCAAGATCATCGTCAATATTCTTTTCATTTTTCTTTGAATGGAACGAGCTGATAGGAGGGGGAACAAGCTGATATAAAAACAACAAACAAGTTTGTGTAAATAAGGATTAAAAATAGCAAATAAGATCATAGAAAAGAAGACCATTTCTAACCTCAAGATCATCATCCACATTCTTTTGATTTTGCATCTCCATTGTTTTTGGTGGAACCCGAAATTATTTTGCATTTCCATGGTTTTTTGGGGTTGTTTATATAGGCAACGTTTAGGGTTCAATAATTTGAATTTTCCCGCTTATGTTATTTTAGATCTCCATTAATTTTGCCTTCATACCAAATCGCATATTGATTTCCTTAGTTATTTTGCATATTGGCTGTATATTTCCATATTGATTTCCACGCATGGTTCAAGTCCTTTATTAACATTGGCTGTATATTACAAGATTTCCTTTATTAACATTGGCTGCATATTGACTTTTGCATGGAACATGGGCTGTTTCAACTCCTTTATTAACATTTGCTTTATATTTCCTTTATTAACATTTCCAGTCCTTTATTAACTTTCAAAGGGTAGTTTAGGCATTACATTAATTTAAGTTTTTTCACTTTCTTGACTTGTTGACCATTTTTCCTTTATAATTAGTTAATATATATATATATATATATATATATATATATATATCAAAGCCCGCCATATATATATATATATATATATATATATATATATATATATATATATATATATATACTAGTGTCAAAGCCCGCCCGATGGGCGGGCATGTCTTGTAATTTACGGAAATATGGTATGTTATTGTTATTTATGTACTTAAAATATTTTATTGACATTAAAAGAGAATATGTACACATTTAAAATGTTTTTGATATTGAAAATAAATATAAGGATCCATTTTGATATTGAATGTATCGTTAAAACATTTGCCTAAGTGATATCTATTTATTATGATGTTTAGTATGGTAATGGTATAGTATGCATTGTGTACGTGAAGGGTTTTTTATGTAAAAGGTAAACTGTGAGGGTTTTTTTTGTTATATTTCCAAACATAGCTTTAAATACTGAAATGATAGTTTTGCATGGGAAGATGAAGTTCCTGATTCAATCAGTACTTCAGTTATGTTTTGCAATCATTCCTTCTCATTGCCTTTTTGTATTCCGATTTCCTATTTGTATTTAAAAAAGTATTTAGCTTGTTATTTATAACAAATCTAACACACAATTAGGGCATATCAATTATTATCCACCTAACCTAAAATATCAGCCGTCCGACTCTCTCATTCATGGCTTCGTCTTCCAATAACATCAAGGAACTCAAGCAAGCATCTGGGTCTGACAATTTAGCAACAACTTTCAAGTTCTTATTTAACAATGAGATGACTGAAGAAGAGGGGTTTTTGATTCAAATGGGGGAGGAGCATAATCAACTCCTTAGCAAGGTTGAGAAGCATCAGGTGACCATCAGGGAGGCTCATCACCTGGGCCTTTTCAATGAAAAAGTTGTTGATGTTCTTCGTTGTCTAGTTGAGACACAGGAAATGGAATGTAACAGGATTCTGACCTTGACTGCTTTACTTGATGAGGCCCGTGATGGCATTGCG
The DNA here is from genome assembly GCA_021014915.2 of Artemisia tridentata subsp. tridentata. Taxonomy (NCBI): domain Eukaryota; kingdom Viridiplantae; phylum Streptophyta; class Magnoliopsida; order Asterales; family Asteraceae; genus Artemisia; species Artemisia tridentata. The sequence continues at coordinate 461,030,513 of CP139508.1, read as the reverse complement.
GAGAAGGACGGTCATGTGAAGCTTATGGAGTTTGATGAAGGTCGTTCTGATGATGATTAACAGTGTATGATGTAGATGGTTCTCTTTTGCTAGTTTATTTGGGTGTCTATGTTTATGAATGGATGGCTGTAAGCCTTTGATTGTTATGTAGTTTATGGATGATAATATTAATTTTATGTTTATGTTTATATATGTGTATTATTATTTTTTTTTGCATTTTACATCTTATCAAAAAGAGGTGGGGTTTTTCTCCCTCACACACATGTTTCCTCTCAAATTTGGGTTTTGCAAGTGTACAACATTTTAATCAAATTAAAACATATAATCAGTATAATTAAATATTCAAGTTGTGGCATCAAATGCGACGAACTGATCATATAAGGATGATAATTATATGGAGGATATTATGCACAGGTTTGCATCTTAATTTGATTAGTATATTTTTTTCTTTGATTATTGATATGTTAAGTTTGTTTGTTCCTATTTGTTGTCGATTAGTCGATGAGAATTGCTATTGCAATTAGGAAGTGATTATTTGTTAGCGTATAGGCGTAGTCTGTTCATTTAAGTTGCATTGTTACTTAAACCATAAACAGGGGTTACAATAGATTTATTGTAGGGCATTTAAGCCATACATAAATCACGAACATCCATGATGAAAAGTCCTAAACATACAACTAAATTTTGAACCATCTCTTGTGTCTTTTGGATTGTTGAAAGCATATGGCTTAATACCAATTGCATCACAACATTATTTATTTAGCAGCCCTAAAACTTTAATCCTATTAGCAAAATCAAACTTTACAATCTGTTATGAGGTTAAACTGTTGCTAGCTTCAACCTTGTTTGAGTTTTAGCCCTTTTTTGGTCGATAAAACTGCATTTCATCATAGTTAGAATCAGAGGTTGAATGTTAGCACCACCTTCAAGAAACTGCATTTCACTGCTTATATGTTTTGGTAACATTTTATACACTCCTTCCTGTAGGATATATATAAATACATTATGTCCCACATAGATAGGTTGTAGAGTGGCTACTCAGATGCTTAAAATATTTTGCTGTACCAAGTGTTAATGACCAGTACTAATTTGAAAGTTAATACTGTTTCACTGTTTTGTATATATTAAGTATTGTATTTAACTAAAAAGTAGCTGTTCTTGTAGGTTTAGGATCAGTTTAATGTGTATCTAAGTATAGACAATGATGGGTAGTTTTTCTGCGACATATTTATAAGGGTGTATTATGGATTTGGTATCTTGTTTTAGTATAAATAAAGTATGGTATGCAATTACAATGTAGCTGCTGTGGTTGGTTTAGGATTCTTGACAATCGAAATAAACAGTATTAACTTGAAAGTTAATACTGTTTAAACTGGGTTGTCACTGAATAACATTAGCAGTATTTAGGTAAAAGGAACAATATTAACTTTAAAGTTAGTACTGTTTAAACCGGGTTGTCGCTGAGTAGCTTTAGCAGTATTTAGTTAAAAAGAGTGGTACTATCCTTAAAGTTACTTCTGCTGGTTGTGTTTGCCTTGTTTCAGAGTTAGATTAAAAAAGTTAATGTTATGTTTAGTTTTTTTGGTTTTTGAATTATTTTTCAGTGTGTGATCTGTTTTGTGATAATCATCGTTTAAAAAGTGTATTGGATTTTAAAATTAGTATTGTGTTATTGATTTAAGGTATGGAGATACAATGATATTAATATATTTTATGAAATTTGAAGTTGCGTACCTGGGGAGTTGCTGTGTAGTTGTTCAGTATAGAACATATGAGCATCCAATAAATCCATTTTGTTTTTTGATAAATAAACTATAGTTGAGACATGATGTTCGTTTGAATGCGTATGATATAAAATATAATATAGTGGTAAACTTCCAAGGACCGATTTCACTATTGTTAATATTCCCAAAACACATCGCCTTTTCTTTCCACTCTGAAAGTCTACTTTTGAGCTTTTCAGTGACCATGTTCCAAGCTGACATCCTCCTCATGTCCACACCGCTGATAGGTATTTAACAGCCCATGACATCCCCTGATTGACAACCTTAAATTCTAAACAGAGCTTCTTTATACACAACATTTTTTGTTGATTTTGTGTATTTTCCCTCCTCATCAGAGTATAAAATCTTTAACCCCTTTCTATTTTTGACCCTTGACACGACTACATATAGCTGTCCGTGCGAGAACACCGGCCTTTGTAGAAATAAACCTACCTGTGTTAAAGTTTGCCCTTGGCTTTTGTTAATTGTCATTGCAAAACACAATGCGACAGGGAATTGTCTGCGATTGAATTTAAACGACATCTTATTATCGGAAGGGCTTAAGACCATTCTTGGTATTGCACATATAGTACCAACACTTCCACCGGATATGATCTTTGCTTCGATTATATTTACACCCAGCCTATGTACTTGAAGCCTTGTTCCGTTGCATAACACTAGTGTTTGGTCAATGTTTCTCATGCACATAACGGGTGATCCTACTTTTAATTTCAAAGAATGTTGTGGAAGGCCAGCAATGCGAATGCTATTAAGAAATTCGGTTGTGTAAAGGGCCTCGTTAAAATTCGAGTCCATATCTAGTATACCAACCGAGTCTGAACTGTCATACGTCTTGTGTTCCCCGTTGAGAAGTTGCAGCATATGATCGTTTACCATATCCACGAGCTCATGTGTTGTGCAAGAATGGCCCTTTCTTGGAAAAAAGAAGGACCATAAAGGTTATCGAGCAATTAGGTGTATGTTTCCTGAATGATTGAACCAATATGATCGTCTGAATCAGGTATCAGCATATCATCTGGGAATTCTACCATTGCTTCTCCATCGTTCTTACCTCCAATTATTCCGTTACCAATGCTTAAGATCCAATATGCAAAGTCTTGGATTTCCTTGGGTTCAACAGCATCAGAACCCGTTTGTAGCCTCATATTGATAGTCAAACGCATGACGTTGCAGTGTTGCCACAAGTATGAAGAGTTGATTGACGCGTGTACCACATCATGCCTGCTGCCATTTGTAATGACCGGCAATATTTGTCGGAAATCCCCACCGAATAAAACTACTTTACCTCCAAAAACCTTATCAGAAGTTTCGAATGGGTTTGTCCTGCATACGTCTCTGAGTGTCCTATCAAACGCTTCATTACAATGTCTATGTGTCATAGGGGCCTCGTCTCATATGATAAGTTTAGACTTTCTCAACAGTTCAACGAGGTCACTATCTACTGGAATATGACATATAGAATCCTCAACCACGTTGATTGGAATAGCAAACCGAGAATGCACCGTTCTTTCACCTTCTAACAAAAGCGCCGCAATACCACTTGATGCAACATTTAACACTATTTTTCCTTTTGACCTTAATGAGGCAGATAATGTTTTGCAAAGTTATGTTTTACCAGATCCTCCGTATCCGTACACAAAAAACATCCCTCCTTTTTCTTCACAAACAGCATCCATTATGGTTTGATGTATGTCTTTTTGCTCGTGTGTCAACGTACGATACATTTTCTTGTGTTGTTTGTCCAATTCATCTGTATTGTACTTCAACTCATCATACACCAACCTATTGTAGTTTGCCATGGTGAACATTTCGTTCGGGTATGGCATGTTTGGTACGTGTTTCAAGCTTTTGTTGTTGCGAAGGAGCATGTGTTCAATATATGTCAGACATATATTATACTTTTGAATGTCTGTAAGCTCTAAATCTGTTCATGAAAATAAATCTATTAGTTATTTCAAGCATGTTATCAAATTTAACGTCATGAAATTGATTAGTTTCTTGGAAATAAATTGAATGATCAGTACTAACTTCAAAGTTAGTACTGCTGGTTTCCGTGTAGACTTATTTACGGCTTAGTTTATGTGTATGCAAATTTTATAGGGTGTTGTAAATATAAATTTTAAAACGGTTATGTAATCAACCCAAATAGACATTCATTTCACACATTGTTCATTTCTTTTTCTTCTTTCAATACTTTCAACATCTGCGGCCAATACTTCCTAGGTTTTGTTGTAACAATCTCTGGCCTTGCCATGCTATCTGTTGTAATTAGCATGACAAAAAAGGTCCATAAATAATTACCGGATCCCCATAGACTGGCTTCCATCAAACCATCTATATATTCTTTATCATCTTCCAATAGGCCGCGTGCTTGACATGCTTCTTTATATGTTGGGTAAACAACGCCATCAAATTTCTTGAAATCACTCCAATCTTGTGCTCCTCTCACATTGTTTAGCAATACTCTTAGATAGAACCTCTCACCAGACGAAGGTATGACAACCCGTAATTTTCCACGTCAACATTTATTTTCAATCTCAAATTTACGACCTTGAGATTTTTACAAGAACACTCTTTACGAATAACTATTTGGTCGTTTTCAAGCCCGTTTTAACTCATTCTAGCGGATTTCAAAATGACCAAATAGTTATTCGTAAAGAGTGTTGTAAAAATCTCAAGGTCGTAAATTTGAGCTTGAAAATAAACGTTGACGTGGAAAATTACGGGTTGTCACAGTCTCACCTCCTTAGCGGAATCGCGACCTCGTGATTCAATTCAAGGGTTTACGTCATTTGTCAGCATAGCTCTTCTGACAATTTGTGAGCAGTTTGCAACTCGGTTCTGATCTGAACGGTCTTCTCGGTAGTCTCATGAACATGTTCAGGGTTAGTAAGTTGGGTATCTCAAACTTCTACTTAACAATTCGGCGATCGACTACAAAACACTTCACACGATGCCGTTTGAAATACTAGAGTCATAGATATCATCATAAAAGGATTTGGCCAACTGGGGGTGTCTATTCCAACCATTGCCACACTCGATTACTCCGGTAGAGATGCGGGATTCGCTTCGGAGGTCTAGCTTATGACATACCAGCAAAACCGCAAATCGACTTACAAAATGATTTATCAAATGATGTGTGAAGCTACTTATAGGATAATAGGAAAACAATTTCATCGTTTATAAAATTGTAGCAAAGTCAAAATTTTGATATTCAGTTTGATTCATAGGATCGTAACAGGAAAACAGTTCACCACTAGTAAAATGGTAGTAAGATCAAAATTTTGGTTTTCGTGAAATAGTAGTAAAACATTTTGTATGATAACCGCAAATGGTCGGTAGAAAAATCAAAGGCAGTTTGTAAATTAATGGCAAAAACCAGTTTATTATCCTATAAGGGGTTAGCAAGATAACTGTATTCCCGAGGGGCGAAAGGAGAATTAGGTGATTGTCCCAAGGAATGCGATTTAGGTTACTCCTTAACGTCTTAAAGTTTCTGTTGGGCGTGAAATCTCTGTCAAATGGGGAGTTTAGCAAGTTCAGAGTACAACTCGGAGAGAGGATGTTGATTGCTACTAGCAATTCAGTTGGTTGAATCAGTAATGTACATAGTACTTAAAGCGGAAGGTACAACATTGATTGAACAGCTTCGACTGGACAACATCGGTTGAGCATAAGGCTCAGGATAGAGGTGACTGTAACAAGACCACAACGAAAACAGGGCCGAATAACAAATCCGAATCCAGGATGACGTCCAGAATCACAAGATCAAACAATCCAAACTCAATCAGAATCAGAATCAACCCAAACATAGTCAATATCGAATTTAAACGTAGCCAAAATCAATTCCAAGCACCCGAATAAGCTCAGACGGGCTTATTACACTCTTAAGGGGTCACAAATAAGTAACTCGGATTCAAACGGTGCCAATCGGGTCTAACCCGACCTGATGCAAACTTTGGCCAGACAGCGACAAACAGGAATTCCATATAATGGAGGAGTATAGCGGTGCCAGGAGCATTATGGTTCATGCGGTGTTGCGATGCCATTGTGTTGTGTGTACGAAAGTGATATTCCATGTCCGTGTTCACATGCAAAATCTTACCATTCCCAAAATCAAAACCAACCCGGACATAATTCCATTATAACTACTCTCAGTATTGCAAAATTCACCTCTGAGTCGGACATAGGTGATCAGGCTATGTCCCACTGTCCCTGGTTGAATATAGGTGATCAGTCTGTATTCACCCGAGGTTCAATGAATTTTGAAATACTCAGCCTAGTTATACTAGTAGTATGCCCTTCATATTTAAAAGTCGTTTTGAAAGACTAAGACAAGTGACCAAACTCGAGGTCGGATGATGAGATTACGTAAGGAAAAAGTGCAACGCTGTGACGTGTACGATACGTAAGCATACTTATATAGTAATCAACAAAAATAAGTGGGTATATTTGATCCGATAATAAGACACAAATCTCATCAAATATGTCAGCAAACAAATCACCAGTGAGGCATCAGCTTGGCAGGCAGGCACGTGGCGGTCATAGGGTTAAGTTTTCGTAAAAGTAGTTATAGTTTAGGTTTTAAAAATACCCAATTCTCTATAACCAAGGCTCTGATACCAATCTGTCACACCCCAAAAATCGGGTCCCGCGGAAGCATACAGTCGCCGGGGTGCTACACAATTGGTATCACAACACAAGTACAAAGAACGGTTTTTCACCTCAATCATTTAGAATATAATTCATTAACAAAAGTATTAAATTTACATTATTAAATTTTTATGCGGAAATAGGCCCATTAAAAAAGTAAAGCGGTCCCCAAATGAATATCAGAGTGTCTTGGTCCTATAACCATGCCATGCCAGGCCAACTGCCGCCAATTGTGAGTAACACTTTAAGAACCTGAAAATACATGCTAAAATGGGTCAACACGAGTTTGGTGAGTTCATAGGTTTTAGTTTAAAACAATATGGTTGAACCAAAAGATTTCCGAGTTCAAACATCATTTACAACAAGTCAAGTTCAACATAGGCTCACACTGCCTAAATCACAGTTCCAAAACCAATCTGTAAACAATATCATAATTCAAAATATTTCGACAAAAATCAATCATACAGATACCATGCTCATATAGTGTCGCGCTAACTAAGCCTAAAGTGTTCATCATATCCATAACCAATATCATGTGGGGAGCTACCCTGATAGATCTATCAACATGTGGGCTCTCAAAGAGAGTTAACAGTTACACCAACTGAACCTATAACCTGTGGGCTCTCAACAGAGAGTTAACAGTTGCACCAACTGAACCTATAACTTGTGGGCCCTCCGCAGAGAGTTAACAGTGGCACAATCATGTACTTACAAGCAAGCATGTCACAACTTATAATCGCATCATCACACATATATGTCCAAAATCATGTAACATAGTAGTTTACTGCATAAAAACGTTTTTAAAGCATTGAGTTTAGTGAAAAATAACGAGCATGTATTCTCCACCAAAAACAGTTATAAAACAAGTAAAAGTAGGGACCATGAACTCACCTTAGCCACAGCAATGCAATGATCACAACTGGCACGACTGGCATCCAGAAGCAAAACACAACAGTCTCAAGACCTATGGCACGACAATTCCAAGATATACAGGCACAACTGACTCGGAAACTACTCGCAACCTAATATGAATGATATAACTTAAGTCATGGAATGATGTTCTGCATGCAAGTTCATACTCTACTTTATCACTTGTACATGTTTGTTGTAATGTTTATCGTCAAAAATATAGTTGCGTCAATTTGATCCTTTATTTAGAAAACTTCCACTTTTAGAAAACGTAACTTGTTCATCTCACGTTCAAATTCTAGTCGTCGTGTTAACGGTTATCTCAAAAGTCTCTAACGCGTCTAATATGTATATGTATTGTCCTACCATTTCCGTTTACCTCATTTTAGCCAAAACGCACATTAAAAGGTTCAAAATCATTTTCTAAAAATCCTAACAGCTTTCTATTAGCAAAAATAGAAGCTGTCAAAACTATATGTTGCCGCAAATCTTTGTTAGGCCATAACTTTTGCGTCGTAGCTTCGTTTCTTAAGTTTGACCTATCCCTGCGAAGGTATTTAAGTGAACTATCGGCTTTTCAAGGTCTCGGCTAGTCTAGACACCATTTATCATCAGTTTTTATTACTCAAATTTCGGGACAGATTCATAATTTTTCTGAAAATGTAGTTTTCGTCGTAAAAATTGAAATTAACGTATCTTTTTCGTTACAAGCCCGTTTTAACTCATTCGAGCGGCTACGGTTTCGTTTTTGTGTCTATTTTCTGAATCTCTAGCCTAAAATTACTCACAACCTACTGATTTTTCTAGTTTTTACAAAATGGGACAGATTGTTTATCAAAAGTGTCAAAATTATATTTTCTAATCTTCTAGCCATTTTAACCACTTAACCACAACTTCAATCTAATCCTAGTTCCTCCATCAACTTTTCATCATAATGATAATGATCAAACCATAAACTTAACAAGATTCTAAGGTCCATGTAATAATCATCAAGAATGTTTAAATCTACAAGTTTACTAACATACAAGTATATATAATGTTTTCATCACTTTCTTGTGAAGATTTTTGCTAGCTAGTTTTCTTGAAACCAAAACTTGTTCAAAACATAATCTTTTGTTAAAGGATCATTGTAAATGTAAAACTTTATCAACATGTACAAAGTGATAACTAAGTATATATACTTGGACTTGCATTATAACATGAAAAACATGAAGTTTTAGCTATGTAAGATTACTTACAAAGATTAGTGAGATGAGAGTATAAGACACTAGATTAACCCAAGAATTAGTGCTCCAAACCCTTACTGAGGTGCCCTAAGTATACTTGATCTTAACCAAAACTCAAGATTACTCCTTCTTGCTCCTCTTATTGTGTCGAATTGTAGTATATATATAAGAGGTGATGTATTTTTTCTTTACTTCAACTAGTTGGTGAAAAATGAATATAACTTGGTCTTTATATACTAGAAGAGTTCAAAGGATTAATAGTGAAGTCAAAAAACATCAATAGCTAGTTGGATGATGTTAGGCCAAATGGGGGGGGGGGGGGGGCTAAGGGGGAAAATACTTGGTCAAGCCGCCATTTGAGATTTGTGGCTCCATGTTTTGTGCTAAATGTTGGCTATTAATTGTTGGTGATATTTTGTCTAGCAAATAATTAAAAGACAAGGAGGGGGGGGGGGGGCGGCATTTTGTATAAAATGGGACTAGTTGAGTTGTTTTGTTACCAATGTGTATATGTTGTATGTATTGGGTGTTAAAAATAGGTATTGGTTGTTGATTTGGTGATTAACGAAAATTGTACGTAATTAAACGTAAGTTGTAAAGAATTTACCTTGGGCATAAGGAAATATTTTTGGAACTTTTGTAATCTTTTTGGAAGTATAAAAATACGTTGGAAATAATCGTTGGAAGAGTTAGACATATCGGGTGTTAAATTACGAGTAACGTTTGTTGAATTGACAACCGTACCTAAGAAAAGCAATTGTTTTAGGGTTTTAAAATTGTGAACCGGAGTAGAAGCAAGATACCGGGGCATTGTGGACTAAATATAGTCTAACTTTATAGTGTTCAAAAGGGTTGTTCCTCGTTTTATATTTATTCAACCAAATAGTTATTCGTAAAAAGTGTTCTTGTAAAAATCTCAAAGTCGTAAATTTGAGCTTGAAAATAAATGTTGACGTGGAAAATTACGGGTTGTCACACAAGCCCTTTTCAACCACAAAACGTTCAATCTCAGGCCAATTTGGGTTGCACGTAAATGTAATGAACAAATCTGGGTATCCGTATACCTTGCAAATTTTCATTGCGTCTAAATAATTCTGCATCATATACCTTGGGCTTCCAGTAAATGATGATGGCAATATAACTTTTTTACCTCGTAGTTTCACGCCTGATTCTGCATCATCTGCCAATTTAGCTAATTTTGAGTAGATTTCACTCCTCAAGTCTTTTTGTTGGTTTTTTATGTATGACATCCTTTCAGATTCAATCATTGTGTATGCGTCCACAATAAACTATTGACATAGCCTCCCTGCATTTAATACCGTTGAGAAAACATTTGCTCTTTCTTGTAAGCGATATGCAAAATATTCTCGCATTGTCACTCTGGTCTTCTTGTTGGTGGGTGTTTCATCAGTGACACCAAAATGGTATATATCTGTTTGATAACCATCTTCAGCGTATGGAAAAAGCAATGGATACTGGAGTGCAAGGTATGAAGGATGCAGCTCGCTGATTCGCTTGAGTCCACCTTCTTGCATACGTAGAAGAATGTCCCTTTTATGTTTTGTAGAGTCAAAGTCTCCTACAATTAGTGCAGAAACTTCAGTAGCCGTAGGAAGATTATAATTTCTTCCATCTCGTTCTCTTGTACCAATAAGTCGTAACTTAAAGTTTTTTTCTTCTTTTTCACTGACAAAACGTTCACCAGCCATTCGGAACTGGGCAACTAATGGATTTATGCTATCTAGCATGTCTCGTAAATCAATTGTTAGCTGATGGTCCATAGGATGGTTGTTTGTTGATGCATCTCTTTTCATGCTGTATTAAAAAAAATAATAATAATAAAATAATTTAAATCTTTACTAGGATGAATATAGTTATTAAGTTATATAATATTGTTATTGTAAATATGCTAATTGTTTTGTTATAAATTATGTGTAAGAATGTTGTACGCTACCTGACACCATTGATCCTATTTTGAATCTCATTTTGTGGATCATAAATATATAGCTGAGCAAACTTTGGAGGTTTTCCTTGTTGTGGTAGTAACGCACCCATTCTATGGTAATTTTCTCCTTGTATTCTGTAACAATATGGGCCACTGCCAATAGTAATAGACATATCTTGTTTTGCGCCTACAGAAGTGAATGAAAACATTGCATTATATCGTCTGATATTATCGATGAATGATTTGCTTTTCGGGTGGCTTCCGTTCAAAAGCTCCATCAACAATTCTGGTAGCTTTTGCACCTCATCGCCTAATTTGATTTTTCCTCTCCCACAACACATAGAATATGAATCCGAAGTTGTATGCGTGTGTCCTACCATACTCTCAGCATGCCATAACAACGCGCCACAAGATTCACATGTGAAAACTGGATCTCCATGGTCGATGTAATCTGAAAAAACACAATGAATCAAGACAAAGTTACAAATTGTTTATTTAATGTTAATAAATGAGTGTTTGGAACATTGGTTTGGAAAAAGGTTAAAGTTTTCGTACAATTTGATATTCCAACAAATGATTCTCTCTGTTGGATTTGTTCGGCCGACTGGTCTGTAACATTACAAAGTGAATGATGGGATGTTTTGTGTCTAACCATTTTTGTTTTTTCACGCAGCCTTTCTGATTTGCGTTTAGAGTATTGTCCTCCGCATGGAGTATATTAAATGTCACCGGGTGTTTTTCTTATTGTCGGGACTCCTTCACATGAAGGGTTTTTGTTCTTGATAGAGCGTCCTCTTGTTCAGCGTGCTATATCCGCTGGTTGCTGTGATTCTGTTCGAATGTTGTTTGTATCACTTAATTATAAAAGTTACATTTTATCAATTTGTTGAAACAGTACAAATATATCACTTTGTTGTATGGATTAGAAAACATGTATGCCACATACCTATTGTTGCATTCATAGTGTGTATCTGATGTCGTTGAAACTGCATTAAATTCCTTATTTATGCTATTGGCAGGCCGTCCAATTGGTCGACGTGCGGTGTCAATTGATTGTTGTGGTGCTGTCCCATGATCAGTTGCAACATTCATCAATTTATTCCTGCATTACAAACACATCTATTTGGTTTATGAATTAGGAAAAGCATATGTACATACCTACTGTTGTATTTATAGATCTTTCTGTTGTCGCTGAAACTGCATTATATGCATGTTTTTTGTTCTTTACAGGAGCTCCTATTGGTCAGCGTGCGATATCATGTTGAAGCAGTTTATAGTGTGATGGAGGTTGCAATGTATGTTTTATTGGAGGTCTGCCAATAAGTCGCGGTAGATAGTCATTAGTTACAGCGCCAGTACCATTATGGAGTGTGTTTTGATTTGAATAATTCAACATGTTATTGTGTAAAATTTTATCAATGGCAGTATGATCAACTTTGGTCATATTTTGTCTAGTGTTTTGTTTTATTCTTTTGTTTATCAGGATTAGTATACATATTTTTTTTAAAAATCGATGTGTATATTTGTTAAAATATCTTTTAAATACCGTTGTGATCATATCCAAAGTTACTATGTTTCAAATTTGGTATTTGACCCAAAATTTATTCCGTTTTAAAATTATATGTTTAAAAGGTATTATTTTTTTTTTTCTTGAATGCATTGAAATAGCATACTGGTGTTTAAACACACATTAGAGTAGGTGTCGTACAATATAATTGATTAGTTTGTTAACTTTCAGAGTGCTTGTTTAGTTGTTAAAAATATCATAAATACGAATTTTGCCTGAGCAGTACTAACACGATATTTAATACTGGTAGATAAAAAGTCAACAATACTAACAGTAATATTATTAACTTTGCTCATATGATGTATACTGTTTTTAGTTATTCTTTGTTTAGCATGATCACTATATATACTTTAAAAAAATTCGTTTGGCATATTTATTAAAATATGTTTTAAATACAGTTGTGATAATATCTAAATTTAACACATTTCATAATTGGTATTTATCCCAAACCAAACTTAATATCACATATGTAAATTTAACCCGTTTTGAACTTATACTAATCATGATTAACAAACGAATAAAACACTGGACATCATATGAAAAAAGTTGAGAATACCGATGTTGACAAAATCTTACACGATAACATGTTGAATAAGTCGAATCAAAACCGACTCCATAATGGTATTGACGCGGTAACTAATGACTATCTGCCGCGACGTATTGGCAGACCTCCAAAAAAACATATATTGAAACCTCAATCACACTATAAACTTCTTCAACATGATATAGCACGCCGACTAATGAGTCTTCCGGTGAAGAACACAAAACATGAATAGAATGCAATTTCAACGACAAAAGAAAGAACTCTAAATACAACAAATTGATATATTTGTTAAAATATATTTTAAATACAGTTGTGATCTTCTCTAAAGTTACGACTTTTCAAATTTGGTATTTTTTCCAAATCAAAATTAATATGACATATGTAAATTTCATCCTTTTTTAAAATTATATGTTTAAAAGGTATCAATTCTTTATTTTTATTTGAATGCATTGAAATAGCATATTGTTGTTTAAACACACATTAAAGTAAGTTTTGTACATTAGGCTTGATTAGTTTGTAAAATTTCAGAGTACATATCTAGTTGTTAAAAAAATATTATAAGTACGACATTTACGTGAGTAGTATTAACATGATAGTTAATACTGTTTGATTAAACGTGAACAGTACTAACAGCAATATTATTAAATTTGCTCATATGATATATATTGTTTTTAGTTACTTTTTGTTTAGCAGGATTACTACATATATTTTAAACAAAATTCGTTTGGTATATTTTTTAAAATATGTTTTAAATACAATTGTGATCATCTCCAAAGTTACCATGTTTTAAATTTGGTATTTATCCCAAACCAAACTTAATATCAAATAAATTTATTCCGTTTCGAACTTATCTGTTTAAAAGGTATAATTCAGTTTCTTTTTTATTTGAATGCATTGAAAACCGTTAACATTACTAATTTATGTGAGCACTATTAACGTGAAACTTAATACTACTATTCTAAACTTAGTACTGCTAAGGTTTTTAACAAATGCATAAGCATTAAAAAAGTTATATATGTAGGACATCATGTATTTATAAACCCATTAGAAGTTTCATAATAACTCCACATATTATATTCCATTTTGAATCATTCAAATAACATGCTGAACCATTAAAAAAACATACATTTAAATAAAATGACGAATTAAGAAATATATAGACTATCTTGAATACCCTTGTAAACTTCAACAATTTTCTGTTGGGTATCTTCTATTTCTTGTTTTCGAACATGAATTTTCTTCTGGTGCGCCAATATGATCTTCTGATCTTCATTGTTCTGTTCTTCAAGCCTTTTGATACGTTTTTTATAAAGTTCAACCAATGTTTTCTCGGTCGCATATTTGCCAGAATGACATTTGTCCCAAATATCTTGGGGTATGTCAAAATTTTTATATTTTGAAGGGATCGGGGAGGAGAAGTATCTCTGCTACGTTTACTCTTTTTTGAATCAGGATTAGATGATGATGATGCCATTGAAGTTGTATAATAAAGAGTATAACACAGGATGAAATGATGAAATATATCGTTGTTTATATGTATTTATTTATACACAGCGGAAGGGTGTGACATTTCATAAGTGCTATTTAAGTTGCAACTGTTTATATTCTCAAATCTTATACGCTATTAGTCATATAATTGGTCAAATTGTTAGTTAAATGTAGCAATCTTTATTATTATTGTTTAATTTACATGTTAACATATCCTTAAAAAAAATAAAGTTATACGTTCAATACGTACGTTTTTAATTATTCTATAACTATTATTTTGTTATTACCGGTATTTGTTAGATTTCATATGGTTGAGTAATTCGAGCTTGATTGAGCTTGGTATAAACAAGAACCTCTGCAACACAAGTGTTTATGCGGAAACTAAACAGCAAGTATTATAAAGAAGAAAACTCTAAAGAACAATGATCCTCTATGGATCAAACTATGAACTAAGAATTCTGTTATTGATGAATGTTTCTCTTGAAGTCTGTTACAATATGAATGGCTGTATGTTTCTTATATAGATAAGCAACCCTAATACCTGATACATCCTGTTACAAATAAAACATGTAAAGAGATAAACATCAATCTCTTCTAAAAATAAATCAAACAAACACTCTAAACTTACGGGATAACAATAACTAATACCCGCAGTAAAAACACTAACAGCAGGAACAAGATATCACTGTCGGCAGCAATGAGCTTGAGCAGGAACCAAAGCTATCGGCAGGAACCAACTCCTCTATCGGCAGCAATGAGACACAAAGTAATATCTGTCATCTTCAGTCCTTCTTGTTCTTTAGAGTTTTCTTCTTTATAATACTTGCTGTTTAGTTTCCGCATAAACACTTGATATTACAAAACTGTCTTCAATGCTTCCCCTGACAATGCTTCCCCTTGAACATTGCTTCCCCTTGAACATGCTACCATAAATAATATCTTGCAAACACTCATTATTCCTCCCCTAAACTTGTGGTTGACCTAGTGGATCGGTAAACTAGGTTAACCTCAAGTTTCCTGTATAATATAGCTTTGAACTTCTCAGGCTTGAGGACTGCGACTTAGCAGCAGCAATAATTAGTAACCAGCAGCAACATCCATAACCTGCAAGATTTCAACCTCTATAGCATCCAGCAGCAACTTCAATAGTTCAGCAGGAATAAGAAATCTTCTTCAAAACATGTATACTGGTCACCATGACATTCACTTGAACTTGGCTGCTACTATGACAATATGTACATCAAATCTCTTTAAGTTTCATACTATTCTCATCACATCCAGGTGTGTTAACTCCTGTGAGAGGTGAATCATTGAAAATTAATGGATTTGATGTCTCTTTACCAATAGCCATCACTACTGGAGTAGCCAATGTTTAGGTGTGTTAGACCATGGTACATTGATAACCATCTGATTTATTAGCAAATCAGCAACTATAAACGGATTTGACTTGTCTTTACCTGTAGCCGTTTGCTCAGGACTAGTCAATTCTTAGGTTACAGCAAACCTTGGTGAATTGAATACCAAATATGGATACCAAGTGTCTTTACCACAAACCATACTTTTGTGGACTAGCCAATCCTTTGGATCCCATATGGGTTACATCCATGGTGAATTGAGAACCATTTTCAACTCTCAGAACTTAATCATGGGTGAGTTGAAATACCCTATAGCTTTGAGCAAGCTATTATAGCTATCAACGGATTTGATTATCACACCAGAGCCGTACCCTCATGGTGAGTCAACTCTTTCTCGTCTGCAAGACATGGTGAGTTGAATACCATTTAAGGTGAAGGTGTAAACACCAACACTGTACCTGCAATGTGTTGCTCAAAACCAATTTATTAGCACACAAAATATACAAGATTTTTTTTTTTTTTTTTTTTTTTTTTTTTTTTTTATATGAACTAAGAATAAAAAAAACAAATCAAACGTAAAGAAAGAAAAAATAAAATAAACTAACTAGAATGAAAATAAAAGATAAAGGAAAGAAAGAAAAGAAAATAAACAAAATGAAAAATAAAGAAAGAAAATGAATTTTTTTTTTTATTTTTTTTTTATTTTTTATTATTTTTTTTTCCAGCAGAATCCGATCAGCAGGAACAAAATTACCAGCAGAAATGGAGCTATCAGCAGAATGAGAACATTATCAGCAGGAATGGAAGTACTACCACCAGGAACCATTGCTGCTGACATCAGGAACCATTGCTGCTGATCCACATTCTCAGCAGACATAACAGAGAAGTCCAGAATACAGCATCAGACCCATGTGCAATACTCAGTTTGATCAGACCCCACTATCACTTGCATCCAATCCCATAAATGCAATGAACCAAAACCATTGACTACTGATACAAGTAAACTCACTTGAATAAATCTGCTCCCATTCACATCAGTGCACTTGAGTATATGATCAACCATCCATTAGCGACAAGCAACTCATAGTACAATACTTAATATTATCAAATCCATAGCAGCATGTGACAAACAGTAGACAACAGTCCAAGGAATTGACCATAGCCCCACAACCGAAAAATTAATCAAATGATTAATTCTCTTCCATCCATATGAATGACAGTAAGTGACTACTTGCCTACAAACCATTTGACCACTTTAATTCAATCATTCTTCAACTCTTCAATCTTCACATGACATTGAGAGCAATATAAGTTTGACCGAAAAAAATATCAAGTAGCCCCACAATCAATTAGTATACGAGGATAGTTGAATTTATTATCAAAAGATAACAAACCCTTTAATTGTATAACCACAAGCGACAAACAATCAACCTCCTTATGATCAATCAAAAACAGTAAGTGACAAACACTTTATTGACCAACCTCAATCACCAGACGACAAACCATAATAATACCGCTGATCCATTATTAATTAATTTAATTAATCAGAACGATATTAATACTTCCACCGACCCACTTTGAAATTAGTACGAGGTATCAATTTACTCACTGACCCATCCAATTTACTAGCCCCACGTACACATTAATAGATCAGAATGAATCACCAATAATGTATAGATCAGAATGAATCTCCAATTTGTATATCAGTATTTATGTGTACAAGACCCACATCTATCCTCTGCACAATCTGATCGAAATTCAACTGCTACGGACCTCCCAAACCAATTAATACATCAGTAGTAACTACTCACTCAATAAAAGAAAGCAACAAATTCAACAGCTGCATTATTTTAGTTAGTGAACACAAAACAAACTAAGAGAAATGTTAGTTAGCATAAAGAAAATATACAACAATAAGCCTCCCCTTAGGCTTATGCCTCCCCTCAATCAGTGCACCTGACAAGGACTATTGTTCTTGGGTACCCAGAATGAACCTTTCCTTTTATTTGTCCAAGAACAACCTGTTGAGGGCTTAACACCAGTATCCCATCTTGTTTCCCCCATAAACCTTGGGTCATAATAACCAGGCCAAAAACCATTCCGAAAGTAATTGCTAATAGGTATGTAGAATGGTCTAGCAATATTCCTTTTCCAACCAGTAGACTTGGTTTGACCAGCTGGAACTGGCTTACCAGAAGGAACATGTGCTGGTCGTTTTGCATTACCAGAAGGAAATGCCTTTGCTCTTGGGACAAATGGGGGTATACTCTCTACATTTTTCCATAAAGACCTAGATTGCTCAGCACACATACCCGATTTATTCTCATAAAAATCACAATCCTTAATTAAATGAGAATAACTTCTACAAACAAAACAAGATTTCTTTTTAATCTTTTTGTTCTTTTCATGTCTTGTTTTATTACACACAAAAGTCTCACTACCATTACTTGAAGGAGAACTAATTTTAACAGTATTAAGAGAACTTTTGTCGAAAGAGGCTGTTTGATTAGAAATGGATTTGTCATCAGCTACTTTTGTGGAGAAGTCATAGGACTTGGGTGTGACAGACTTATCATTTGAATCACATGAGACATAGTCTGTGGACTTAGATTCATAGGACTTGTCACTTGTAGAACAAGAGACAAATTCATCAGTTTTACACTCAGAATCAGATAAGTCTTTTGACTTTTTGCCATATGTCATGTGTGACTCATCTAAGTCAATGTCAAGGTCTGAGTGAATAGGGACAGGTTTAAACACTCCTCTTATAGGAGGAGGAACAGCATGCAATTCTCCTTCCTTGACAAACTTAACAGGATTTTGATAGTCTACAGGTTCAGGGTCAAAAACACTATACTCATTAGGGTCATAAACTTGATCTGCCCCTATATAGTCTCCAAATCCTAAACCACGTTTTGTTCTGACAGACATAGAACTATCAATTAACTTGTTTAGGTTTTTAGATGTTTCTTTCCATTTATCAAACCTACCCAAGGTATTGTCTAGTTTAGTCTGCAAATCCTGTTTCTCTAACACCACCTTAGCTTTTTGAGACTCAGAATATTTAAGTTCATTAGTGGTGTTTTTCAAGTCCCTCTCTAAAACCCTTATCTTTTCCTCATAAGCTAACTGATTATTTTGGTACCAAACTTTTTGTTTTTCTAATGTATTAACAGCATTTTTATACGCTTTGACTTCAACAAACAATTCATTATATTTAGGCTTTATTTCATCAAAATCTTTCTTAAGCATAGCATATAAATCATGACAACCAAAATGACACTTTGGTACCTGAGATGAAAAACCCATCAAAGCAAAGTCTCCAGGCACTGATATGTTGAACTCCTGGACCTCCTGCTTGAGCATGGACTTCTTGAACTCATCATTCTCTAAAAATCTGGTTTTTATAGCACGCCAGATCTTCCTAGCATCATCCAAGTGTTTAAAATCACCCATGTGGTCAGCTGGGAGAGCCTGAAGCAAAAGAGTTCTTGCTTTGGTCTCCCTTTGCACAGCAACCTGCTCCTCAGTTGATACAGGTGGAAGTATGATTATTTTTGTTAGGAATATAAATATTCAGATGAAGGGTCGGTCACCCCGAGCATCTAATTAGCATTTCTATAGCTCGTAGGCTTATCTATATTAGCTTAGTAATATTAGTATTAGTATTAGTCGTATCTATATTTGTGGAGTGGGTCGGGGCTTTCCCCTCTGTCAGCTCGCTCCACAGTCCACTAGGGACATAATATGTAGTAGTATATATATCCCTTCCCACACATGGGAAGGGTTGGACCTTTTCACTTAATCTAATATTACTTGTGTTTCTCTCACTAAAAAGGCTCCCACTTCTCTCTAGAAATCTTCTCTTATTCGATCCATACAACCCTCAAACTAGAGATTCATGTATTGTGAATACCCTACAATTGGTATCAAGAGCCATGGTTAGGTCCATGAGAGTTGGTATTCACGGATTTGTGTAGTTTGTGAGGTTTTTGGTTCGATTTGTTAAGATAGTTGTTAAGGTTTTTGGTTCGACTTGTTATTTCATTTTGTGCTTTGTTTAGTGATTTAAAGTTGTTATAACTTGTACTTTCTAGCTTAGGAATAGTATAAGAGTTGTATTTAGTGCTTGGATTCACAGATTTAAGGTTGGTGTGGTGTTTTCAAGTGATTCGAGTGCTTTTTCTTTCAAGTGTTCTTGAATGCGGTTTGTGTAGTTTGGTCGATCTTGAATGCGGTTTGTGTTACATCGGGTACGCGGTTTGTCTTTTTACTAGTTTAGGCAAAAGGACAAACTGCATTGAAAGTGACAGGTTTGGTAGTTTGTGCCAACGCGGTTTGTCTCTACGGTGCGTACGCGGTTTGTGTCTACGCGGTTTGTATATCCAGTGTGAACTCGGTTTGTCTCTTAGGTGCATACGCGGTTTGTGTCAACGCGGTTTGTATCTCTGGTGTGAACTCGGTTTGTCTCTAAGACGCATACGCGGTTTGTGTCAACGCGGTTTGTATCTCTAGTGTGAACTCGGTTTGTCTCTAAGGCGCATACGCGGTTTGTGTCAACGCGGTTTGTATATCCAGTGTGAACTCGGTTTGTCTCTAAGACGTGTATGCGGTTTGTCTCTGCAACGTGTATGCGGTTTGTGTCTACGCGGTTTGTCTCTGCAGCGTGTATGCGGTTTGTATCACAGAGGTGCTATTTTTACGTCAAAACTTCAAACGGCCATAACTTTTGAACCGTAACTCCGTTTTCAGCGAAACACCTGTCAAAACGACCGTGAGACCGAGGAGAAGGACACGTTGAATTAATTTATTCATTCAACCCAAGTTTCGAGGCCTGAAAACGCTCCAGAATGAAGTTATTGAGTTTTTAAGTTTTCAGACCAAAATTTCGCCGTAACAACTTGCATCAACCAAACCAAATCACAACTTAACAATAGTGCAACAATCCAACAGTCATCATAACACATATCAAGCATCATTCCACGGTTCATTCTTGATTTTTGTAAAATCCCGCGAAAGAATCTATTTCTCGGTTTAAATCATAGAATTGTAAAATCCCGTGCACGGTTACATCATGTCTACTACTTCAGATTCCTTAATATCTGAGGTACTCAAGTTGTACGACACATATGATAACCAAATGATTTCCAATTCTGGACAACATATGTACGTGTGTGATTCTGATAATACTAATGTGGAATCTTCGTGCCCGATATCACAAGAGAAAGAGCTTCATCAGTCACTTATGCTGTTTAATGCAAAGGAAAGTCGCATCGAATGTTTTCGTCTACTTCATTCACATCTCAAGGTTCTGTTTGATAAATCTGAATACGTGATGGGTTACACACGGGCTTTCACAGCACTCTTTGGTCAAGATGTTCATGATTTCACAGTCGAAATGACTCTATATTTAGATCAACTTGAGCAACAACTTGACAAAGAAGAATTCTCTGAAGCAAGATCCGGAGCAGCTTTCAGTGTGATCAATAACCAACTCCAGGTGTTCATTGACTCGCATTACACTGAGGACTATGACTATGACAGTCAGATGACAAAAGGGTGTTTTGCTAATTACACTGGATTCGAGGTTGACGTGTTCAGAGTTACATTACTACAATTGATGAGTAATGTTAATGGGTTTATTGATGAAAGGGCTAAACAAATGGGGAATGGAACAAGATCAGACAAGTTTGATGATGGTGACAGCACAGGAGGTGATTTCACAATATGTGAGAATGCAGCCTACGTACCTGAAAATCACCAAGCACAATCTGTTGTGGTACATCTGTCTTATCTAGATAATGCTCTTTCTAATGAACAACAACATACTGATCATCTTAAACTTACTTATGACACATATCTGTTGGAAAAGACTGATAGCAATATTACCTCTGATTCAACAAATATGAGTCATAAGGGGGGAGAAATTGATCAGGATGCTGAACATGAACATGATAATACGTCGAGTTCTTTGCCTACGGCTGAGTTTTTCAAATCAAATGATATGGTTGAAAAAGAAGTTTATAATGAACTTTCAAAAAGATTTTTACAGCTTGAAAAACATTGTATTGATCTTGAAATCTCAATGCAACAAAAGAAAGAAAGTCTTCAAAATAAACTACCATGTAGAAACCCGGAATTTCCTGAATTCCGTGAATTTTTTATGATAAATGATTTGAAAGCTCAGCTAGAAGCCAAAAACTTAACGATCAAAAACCTGAAAAACAGATTGGCTGAGATGCGTGACATATGTAATGAAGTTAAGACTAAACATGACAATGATGTTATTGCAACTAATAATGCAGAATTAGATCATAAAGTGACTGAATTGTTTAAGGAAAATGAGTCTTTGAAAATTCATTGCAAAGAACTGAGTGATACAATCAAAGAATCGAAAACTAAGAATGTAGAGAAAATTACCTCTTTGATTGCCAAAAATGATGAATTCAAGGCTCAACTTCAGGAAAAGGGTTTTGCGATTGCATCATTGAAATACGAATTGAGAAAATTGAATGGAAATGGTGTGAACACTAAGTTTGCAAAACCATCAATCTTGGGGAAACCACCACTTAGGAACCAATTAGTTGTTAGACAACTGACAGCGTTTAGATCTGAACGGTTAAATGTTTCAAAAACACGGTTTGCCTCCCAAGTTGATGCGGAAAAAGTTTTGTCAAAACCAGTCACTTCACAGTCTAGACCTAGTGAGAAGGAATATGCTGTTGCAAAACCACATCACATGAGTGCATCTAGTTCTTCTAGGATTAGTTCAACGCGTGTGTCACTTGTGACACCAAAGGAACATGTTAGACATAAAGACATTGTTCAAAATCAAAACCTAGTGGACGCTAAGAAAAACACACATGAAAAGACTAGGAATTTGCCTGTTTCTAAGAGTAGTTACGTGCCAATTAAGGCAATAGCCGATCACTCTAAGAACCCTAGATCTTTTTCTGATTCCAAACACTTTGTTTGCTCGACTTGTCAGAAATGTGTTTTTAATGCTACCCATGATGTTTGTATAACAAAATTCCTGAAGGAAGTGAATGCTCGTGCTAAGGTTCAATCCTCTAAGACTAGAAACAATAACAAGCCCGTAGAACCAAAAATTCATACTCAAAAACCTGGTAGGCAGATCACTGTAGGTCAAAGGTCTTCTCTAAACAAGTCCTCCACTGTACGTGAGAAACACCACACTCCTAGATCTTGCCTTAGGTGGATACCGACGGGTAGAACTTTTAAGATTGTTGGTCTTAGATGGATACCTATTCGAAAGATGTTCACTAAGTGCGAAACCAAGGTTGACAGTGCAACCCCAAATGGCTCAACTGCTGATATCACTAACCCATATAAATGCAAACAAACTCTTAATGTCAATGCAGGAAGTCTTTACTTAAGTGCAGGTACATCGTTCCCTCCTATTAAGGAATGACTCAGGGTTTGGGTGCCGAAAAGAGTGATATCTCATGATGTAGGGGTTCAAACAATTCAAGCTTGATGAACATCAACGACAATGACGTCTGTACAAGTCAGTGCAGGCCTCGCTCTTCAACATTATGATGTCTGTTCACATCAGTTCAGGCCTCGTTCTTCATCGACTATGACGTTTGAACACTGCAGTTCAAGCCTCGGGTCTCAATGTTTTCATAATGGCGTCTGCTGACATCTCTTCAGGCCCCGTTCATCAAAGAAAAGAAAGGCGTACGCTTGAGTGCGCTTTATCTTCGGAAGAAGAGGAATCTTCTTATTTATGACCATTCTCATCAAGCTTCATGTTCTTCAAATGCTCATTCAGTCACCAAAGGGGATAAACGTACATTGGAGTATATTCTTATTCATCTGCTTTATCAAAAATGGCAGTTGGTCGTCATATGCAATTTTTGAGGGGAGAAGGGTGAATAAACTACATGGTGATTGAGATTTGCGAAATGGTCATACGACTCTTCTTGTTTCTGACTATTCTCATTAAAAGGCTTCATACTTGCTCCATGCTCGTTCAGACATCCAGTGAATCTACTTCCATCACAGATTGGACATTTATTCATTCGATCAAAAATGGCAACTTCGAATGCAATTTTTGAGGGGGAGAAGTGTGAACAGTGGATCAACCTCATATGCACTTGTTCAATCAAAAATGGCATCCTCGTATGCAATCTTTGAGGGTGAGAAGTGTGAACAGTGGACCAACCTCATATGCACTTGTTCAATCAAATATGGCATCCTCGTATGCAATCTTTGAGGGGGAGATGTGTGAACAAGTGATTCGATGTACATTTGGTTGTTGGTTCACTCACTTGAGCTGGGCATCTAATCGTGACCATGGAGTTGATCAGGTATCACTTATTCGAGATTGAAGGTGACTTCCTCAAAGGCGTGATCTTACTTTATCTTGAAGTCGGGGTTGGTTGGATGCATGACCTTCAACGATAACTTGCTCGTGCTTAAGATTTAAGTTGAAGACTTAGGTTATCTAGTTACCAGCAGTCAGGGTAACTATCACTTAAAGGAGTTACGATGTAGTACTCAGTGTCACACGCCGATGACGTTGTGGATAATCGTAAGAGGTGTTAATGTCTCATACCTTGGTTAGGTATTGAGTACTTAGAGATTTTCTTGGAGCACTAATTCTCTACACCGTTCTTCCAACATTAGTGCAAGTTCAAGTCACGAGAACGGGGAATTCTACTTCAGTTTCAAGTTTGGTATATCGGGTTTGCTCCATCAGTTATCTCATCATAAGGCCTACTTGAGGGTTGATAAAGATAGTCAGAGACGGTTTCGGCAGCGGTTAATTCTCACTTGATCTACTTGAGCCTAAGTTGTTCTTCTCACAAGATTTCAAGAATATGTTCGTAAAATGTGTTGCTGATTCTGAGGTATCAAAACCAGCAAGGGGGAAGGAGACATACATCTGAATGCACAATGAGTACACATGATGGGCTTTATACTTCTTCTCAATTGAAGATTATTCCGGGAAGACAAATGTCATAACCGCAGAGAAAATCAGTGTTCTAACTCGTTCTTTCTGGTGTGTCATTCCAACTAAGTGTGGGAAGAGAATGTCAGTTTCTGATGATAAAAGAGGTACACAATTGTATGATGGTTCCTATGGTTAGTTGGTATCCTACTGAAGGAAATGTGTACATCCGGTACTCAGTAGCTATTATGGTACTGTCTTGGTGTTATCATGTCGACTACATACGGGATAAATTGCTTACACTCAGGACTTAGCTGACTTTGGTGTAACAATTCTCATCTGCAATTTCCTGAAGGGAGAAAAGGGGATTTCTAGGTCTTAATTGATCTTGATGTTACGTTTTCGACTTCATTAATGGGATTGAGTGTGTACTTCGGGTTTTCGGGCTTCATACAATGAGACTGTTTGAATTTCTTCAACTACTTGGGGGGAAGTGGTCTCTGGATACTTTTGGTAGGCATTTCTTCAATCTTCAGCGGGAAGAAATGTGAGAAGAATTATTCAAATGTGAGATGATTCGTTGCTGATCTATTTGAGGATCCCCCGATCAAAGAATCTCAACGGTTAGTCTTAAAAGGAGCAGCATTATTTAATGGGGTTTGCTACGGTTTCCGCTGTACACTTACCTTATGTAAGCTTGAAAGAGAGCTTAGAATCTGCTCAGTAAGAAGATTGTTGGTTTGGGGGGAAGCTATCAAAGCTGTACATTGGGAAGGCTCAAGTTCCTTCGATTGTTCAGGAGCCTCGAAAGCTTTGGTGGTGAAAGTTTAAGAGATGATTGACCACAGATTTCTACCACATGCTGAACGTATCCTCATTTTGGTATTCATGTCATCATCATCTTAAGCTGAGTAACATTTTCTTGTACATATCTTATACCATTCTGTAAATAGAAAATTATAGATCCAGAAAATTGTAAATAGATACTTAGAAAACCTGCTAAGTGTAAATATAGAATCGTAAAACCAGAAAATCCATAAAAATTAAAAAATTAGAAAAGACCAAAAATAGTTTCACCCAGGCATGTCTTCTGTTTATCGATAACATTTACGGACTTAGAAATGTCATTCAATAATGGCACGGGTCTTTAAATGAAGCTCGAGCAGAAGTTAAAATGGATTGTTAAAACATGTCTAAATGGCTTGCTATTACTTTAGATAGCAACCCGCGCTTCAAACTGGGGAAAGCACGTCGCCAAAAAGACGGCTGTTCCTCCAACTGGGTGATGTTCACCTGGGCATGGATTACTTTATATCCATGTTTCTTCGATCTGATGTACGTTTCAGTGCATCATTTCTTGAAAAAGAAGAGAAGTCTTCTTTGCATACAAATAGTTTTCATTCTATGATTCTTCTGAAAATTATTTGTGAGACACTTGGTGAATATGTGTTGTATGAAATTTGTTTATACTTGGATTATGCATAAAATTTGTCACTCAATCAACGACTACAAAACCTCATGACAGTTCTTGTTTGATGAGTTGTGGGGTTAAGTGTGATTTTAGTTGAGGTTCAACTAGAATACGGGTCATTGATTGAGGGGGAGAGTGAATTCAAATTTTATATCATCAAACGGATTTATTGGTTAAATCATACTTGTTAGAAATGGTTTTGTAGTTAATGGGGAATTAGTTGAAGAGGATCTTGCTTAAATATATCAAATGACCAAGTGTGTTAGTTGCTAGAAAGCTTAGGACATTGTGTGCAATTTGCTTATAGTTTCCTAGCTTTATGTATCTAGAAGGTTCATTTGTGTTACTTTGGAATCCTCGTATAATCCCCAAAATGCTTTAAGACTCAAAACCTAAAAGAAGTTAGAAAACCAGTTGTGTTTGATGTTCTTGAATGCCCCAATGACATTTGTATGATCTGAATGAATGAGTTTCAATTGTTGTTTGACTTATGTTAATCGATTGCTGCTCAAGAGTTGTCGATATTGTGCTTATGCTATCAGGATTTGGTTAGGTGTATTGTTATCATGCGTGAATCATGTTCCTAAGATCCTGAGTTGAATATTGAAATGTGTGTGAATTGCCAAGTGCATGATTGCTATTTGTTCTTCATGCTAGATAGTGGTTTGACGTAGTTCCTGATTATGGTTTGATTATAAGATGAACTTGGTATTATAATGTGGCAAGCTGCTGAAGGGTAGCTATTAAGGAATAGTGTATCTGTATGTATGTATATCTGTGTTGATATTCTTATGCAGATTCCATAGCCAAAATGAATGTGCCAGTTCCCATTCTAACCATTTGATCAGACGTTCAAACTCTATTGATTGGCTCGGAATTCACCACGACAACAACATCGGCAGTAGCAACAACAACAACAACAACACCATCATCAAAGTCGAATTGTGCAATATGAGCAGTGAATCTCCCTCTTAGATTAAGGGGGAGCAAAGTATGTTTCATCATCAGAACATGTTAAACCTGACCACATTTTCTCCCATGTTTTCTAAATTATTTAAATCAATTGGGATCACAAATCTCAAAAGGTTTGAAATTTTTGATCGGGGGAGAGAATGTGATTTAAATATGAAACCTGATGAAAATGTGATGTTTTGGACTTAAACGTTAGGCTCTCCCATATGTGCTAAACTCTTTCGTATATCGATGCACATATTGAGGGGGAGCAAATGAACAAAAAGGATTTGGCATGCATCTTATGTGAGCAAGGCTCAGACTTCACCAATGAATTGACGATAGCTAAAGTCAGTAGTCGAAAGGACATGTCCTGGACGGGTAATAATTTCAAGCCAGCTTATCTGGTGATGTAAGCGTGTCTCGCAAAGGACGTGTCTGAGTAGAATGTACCGATTTCGAGCGATCTTCCTTGAATGTGATCTGGACGGGTAATAATTTCAAGCTAGTTTACTAGTGATGTAAGTGTGTCTCGCGATGATCATGTTCTTGGAAAATCAATCAATTCAAAAGTGCGAGCTTCACCTGACATGTGCAAATTTATAAAACAATCAACCGAGCACATGTTGAGGGGGAGCATTTGAAAAATATAAAATTCTCAAGTGTTTGCAAAAATGTGTTTCAGAATCATGAACACTTTGAGAGATTTTTCAAAGATTTGGTTTGGCAATCGTGGATGAATACCAAAGACCGACCATTTTAATTAATGTATGGAGTTATAAGGATGGTTAGGTTAGGCTCAAGTTCCCACGATCCCGCCAGAGCCGGAGGGATCTACCCAGGGACAATCCACTAGTTAGTGTAGAAGTCCTTAGGTATGATTAAAAAGGAGAAAAGTGGATAAGGGAAAAGTGCCGACTGAGATGGAGCTAGTACTGGAACAAACCCAACAAGGTGCTAGTTATGAAGTCTCGGTAAGCACTGAAGGGGTTGAAGAATGAAAAAGAATTGTAAAGATAAAGGGTGAAAAGAAAGAAGCCCTCCTTACAACTTAGGCAGAAACCGGGTCAATACATATGCTGTCAGAATCACTTAGTTGATTGCTGGCATTGAAGACAAAGTATCATGGACCCAGTGATACGCTGCACAACCCTCCTTAGCCACTCAAGGTCCCTCAAAGGACTCTTGTTTCAATTGTCACGGAGTTCAATACATTCCTATCGTCTCTTTCACTCCGAGTTAGATGATATTGAATAGGTGGCAGTTCTCTCCAGCCTCCGCTCACTAAATCAAAACGCACAATAGAGTCTAGAGCCACGAGATACATAATAAGATCTCATAGGGACACGAATTATTTCTACACTGGTTGTTCAACATTAAGGACACCAGTTGTAATCTCATGAGTCCTACGCAGATCTTAGCAATCTGCCAGAACATTTATGAGGGAATTTACTTATGTAATTCTCAATGATTGAATGGAAATTCCTGCCAGGGTCAACATCAAGCAGCCCTGAAAGCAGGTCACTTCGGTAATTCCTCGTGGATTACGCTTAGTGGTCGCGGCGGTTTCAACCGGTCTACAGTCGTGGAGTGATCTCCAGCGACTCACCTAATCGTTGATTTACTACGGTAAAATCTTAAAAAGCCCTCTGTGGGTTTTCGATTAGGAACGGTCTTGGTAAGGATTAGAGAGAGTCTTCACACTATGCTGTTGACGATCTCGAAGTCCAAACTTGTAAGTACCGGTCGAATTATTGCTAACTGTCGTATGCAGGAATTTCTGGCGGATGTTGCTGTGGAATGCTGTAGCTGGTTGCTGTTGTAGCTGGTTGCAGAAAAGATGCCAATCCATCACCACATGTTCACACTACATCATCATTGTTATTCAACAAAGTCATGATCAACCTAAAGACCTTCAACACGGCTTCTGCTAACTCTGATGCTGAAGATCATGACACCAACCAGTGTGAGCATGTCGGCGCGAAGATTATCACATCACAAGGAAACATACTGCTGAAAGATGACTTGAATACAAATGTTGGATGATAAAGTCGAAGAATACTCAAAGATCATCCAAGACAATCGATCAGTCATCAAATCATCACTGCTGAATGCACAAAGATACTAGAGTGTGAAGAATCAAAGACTACGAGCTATAAAGACAAGTTCAGAAGAAAGAATGCTAGAACTCGAATTATTATTTCCGGGGTGACCTCCCTTAGGGGGAGATTGTTAGGAATATAAATATTCAGATGAAGGGTCGGTCACCCCGAGCATCTAATTAGCATTTCTATAGCTCGTAGGCTTATCTATATTAGCTTAGTAATATTAGTATTAGTATTAGTCGTATCTATATTTGTGGAGTGGGTCGGGGCTTTCCCCTCTGTCAGCTCGCTCCACAGTCCACTAGGGACTTAATATGTAGTAGTATATATATCCCTTCCCACACATAGGAAGGGTTGGACCTTTTCACTTAATCTAATATTACTTGTGTTTCTCTCACTAAAAAGGCTCCCACTTCTCTCTAGAAATCTTCTCTTATTCGATCCATACAACCCTCAAACTAGAGATTCATGTATTGTGAATACCTTACATGGAAGTATGATTATTTTCCCTTCCTGATCTCTCCTAATAATCTTCTTGCTATTCCCATTAAGAATAACATTCCAGAGGTTATGATCTTTGTTGGAGATCCATTGTTCCATCTTCTTTGCCCATTTCTCATATTCATTAGTTCCGGATACAGTCATTTTATTAAGGTTTAAGAGAATGATTTGAAAAGGCTTCTTCGACACTAATAGCAAAACTACTCAGAGACCAGAGTAAATAC
The DNA here is from genome assembly GCA_021014915.2 of Artemisia tridentata subsp. tridentata. Lineage (NCBI taxonomy): Eukaryota > Viridiplantae > Streptophyta > Magnoliopsida > Asterales > Asteraceae > Artemisia > Artemisia tridentata. The sequence continues at coordinate 461,000,873 of CP139508.1, read as the reverse complement.
CACACTGAACGATGAAACCCGATTGACCAATAATCTTCGAACAAATATCAACCAATAAATTACCTCAAAGTAAATCAATAGCAGCAACGACCAATTAATTCACAATCGACAAAGTTGAATCAGTCCACATCACGAGTCAACAATAGCAGCAACGTCCAATCACCATTAATTCACAATCAACAAACAACTTGATCAATTAATTTATTGAAGGAACCGGATCTTATCGCCGCATAAAGTATTAACCACAACAAATGGATCATTTTAAATGCACTTGCAGAACACGACAATCCCAATAACTACGGACCCTCAATTAATAGCCACCGACCAATTAATGCATTACCAGACCAATTGAAATTAATTTACTGACCGACCAATTAAAAACTTGCAGCCCCACATTCGATTTAATAAACCAATCAAATAACTTGATCGATAACACTAAAAAAATCACGATTGATGTGGAATAAAATTATTACCGATCACAGAATTTTTTCAGATCTGCTTGCTATCGAACTTTTCTTCTTTATCAGAGATCCTCACCAGGCTCTGATACCACTTGTAGGATCGAGTACTTCGAGCTTGATTGAGCTTGGTATAAACAAGAACCTCTGCAATACAAGTGTTTATGCGGAAACTAAACAGCAAGTATTATAAAGAAGAAAACTCTAAAAGAACAATGATCCTCTATGGATCAAACTATTGAACTAAGAATTCTGTTATTGATGAATGTTTTTCTTGAAGTCTGTTACAATATGAATGGCTGTATGTTTCTTATATAGATAAGAAACCCTAATACCTAATACAGCCTGTTACAAATAAAACATGTAAAGAGATAAACATCAATCTCTTCTAAAAATAAATCAAACAAACACTCTAAACTTACGGGATAACAATAACTAATACCCGCAGTAAAAACACTAACAGCAGGAACAAGATATCACTGTCGGCAGCAATGAGCTTGAGCAGGAACCAAAGCTATCGGCAGGAACCAACTCCTCTATCGGCAGCAATGAGACACAAAGTAACATTTGTCATCTTCAGTCCTTCTTGTTTTGTAATAATCAAATCATAATTCCTAACGGTATTTGTTAGATTTCATATGGTTGATAATTGGTGAATTTTATTCCTTTCAAAACCTTTAAATTACTATTATGCAACTACTTTTGTTAGATAATCAAAAAGAAATATGATATATGCCGTTATTTCGATTTATAAGATTTATGCAAATAAATGCTTGATTTCCCGCATAGATGAAACAATAAAAGTGAAGCTACTTTATAAGATGTCATGTGTATGGGGGGGTATGTATTGGGTTTAGCTTAGTATGAAGTTCTATTATATCTTGGGCGGTTATATGTTAGTATATATCTAGCTGCCCAAGTTATAATACAACATTATATGAATGCCTAATTTAAAAAAAAAATAATAGTACTTAGTATGTGTATATCCATATTTTTTAGTTGTAATTATCGTTAGAATACTCATAAAGTAATTGTATAAAAATCATGTGTTATAAACCATATAGTCACTAACAAAACTTCATAATAAAACAGTACTTGTCATAAAATAATAATTGTCACAAATAAAAAAATAATTCTTGGAAAATCTTAATGTGCTTGATCAAAATTCATCATTACTATTCTCATCATCAGTGGTTTCATAACCAGTTGAGGCGACATTAATAAAACTGGATAAATCATCGTTATCAGGTACCGATCTCACACTATACGCATTGGAATCAACTTCCCAAGCTTCTTCATCTATGTAGTTTTTTCCACCATGTTTACCATGCACTTTACCATCGATATCAACCATATCACCCCACATGTCATTGTCACTCATGTTATGCTTGTGTAGAACCTCTCTATCACATTCCTCGTCTGACACACTATGTTTGTAATCATCTGCGCAAATCAAAAATAAATTATGTAAGTATAAAGTTCCGTCATTTTAAACACTTTACAACTACAAAATGTTTATAGAATCAATTTAGAACAAACAACCTCTTGGGAAGTCTTCAATGATTTTGTCATCAAGAATATTATATTTGGGCTTATATTCATCTAAAGGATAAAACGGTTCTTCCAAATCATTGATGTTTGTCCAAACGCCATCATCACTGTTGCTTTTGATGTTATCAAATTCATCATCTGTATCTTCGTCAATCTGCTTATATATGCTATGTAATGTGTTTTTTGACTTATGTGATGTCGTAGAATGTTTTATCGCAATATGTTCTTCATCAACAGACTTACAGAGTTCCAAATTCATGATATAAAAACATAGTGTAAGTTATAATGTATATACATAATATAAAAACATAGTGTAAGTTATAATGTATTCATGATCAAATATAATTTATGATATTGTAATATAAATTCATACCATTGTTTCTCCTGCTTGATTGTGATTAGTATTGTTTTTAAATGTATCAAATTTTGGTGCCTGTTCATCGTCTGATGAGATAATAACAACATCATTGGTGTTGACACGCTTGTTGTTCTTGAACAACCTACGTCGTTTGCGTGATTTTGAAAGAACAACCGGGAAGTATTATAAAGATATTTAGATTTTCTGCTTGATGAGTTGGACATAATAAAATATTACCAAAATTTAATAAATATACTTCATTATCAGATTCATATTCAGAATAATCAAATTTGCACATGTTTTTACCGGTTTCAGATTTCGCCTTTGACAATCTCCGACTGTTGTGTGTCAAACAAACAACCTAAACAGTGCATAAAAAAAATAAAAATTAATAAATATTTTATGTTTACTACAATGCAAAATACTTCGTAATTAAAATTTTATATAATACCTCATTATCAGTATCATGTAAATCGACATCATCATCAGATCTGTTGTATACATATCGATTGTTTTGTTTTTGCTTATTCCAAATTGGTGTAGTTCGATAACCATTGACACCAGCGGCATAAATCTGTATATTTAGTGTTTATAATTAACTTTATAAATCTAACACAAATAAATGTCAATAATAATAAACACATTTATGTTATAATACCTCATCATCTGATGGAACAACCTGCAAGTGTTAGAAAGATAATTAGATTTTCTGTTTGAAGAGATTGACATAATGCGGATTTACCCTATTAGTGATACCTCTTCATTGTCAATATAACAACGGATGGTTTATATTTTGTGAACTTATGGTTATACATAATTAATGTATTAATTTTGATTAAAACATTAATACCGCCATATATCTATGGTGACATGTTTAAATCTATGCTGAATCGGTAATTTTACCTCGTCATCATCTGATAAAACAATAATTGGTACGTTGTTTTGTTTCACATATGGAGAAAAACATTAAGTATGACTTTTCGACGTTTCCTTACTCTGCATATTTTTTACATCGAAAAGTACCAAGTTAATATAACATGTACATAGACCAATACAATTATAAACAAAATAGTCGTAATTAAAACACATATCATACCTCTTCATTGTCTGATATATTGATTATTGCTGCATCTCTGTTAAACTTATCATTCGTTGATTTAGGTGTCAACATCGTTCGTGTTTGTTGATTCGATTAATATTATGTTTTGGTTTAACGATTTACATTCAATATACCTTTATTTATAGACTGCATTGTCGAATATATTTTTGGAACATATATGTTTTGATACTAAATATACAAATATAAATCTATATTATATGTACATGTTTATCTTCAATTACAACTAATTATGCATAATTTGGGTATTGATATATTATACTTTTATTCCGTATATTTTTCTGAATTTAATTTTATGCTTTGATGTTTTGTGAAGCAACAATTAAATCATAATTCGATATGTTATATATACTTTAAATATTTAAATTTTGAAATCTATATATATATATATATGTATATATATATATATATATATATATATATATATATATATATATATATATATATATATATATATATATATATATATACACATAATATATATAACAATATGGACATGACGTCATCAAATAAAAGATTGCCCAGTAAGCAGCCTGATTGATGAATAAGCAGCTGGATTGCCCAGTAAGCGGCCATTAATGCCACCTAAGCAGTGTTTTAGTGTAAATAAAATTCGGAATATTTATTAAATCCGAAATTAATGTAAATAAAATTCTAAATATTTATTAAATCCGAAATTAATGTTTATTAAATCCGAATTGTTATATAAAAAACTTATATTGGTGGATTCGAACTTTGGTTGATTATAAGGTTGCATGTATATTAACGACATTACCATTGGGCCAAATTATTTTTTGAGTTATATCATCCAAAAAATTATATATGTGTTTCTTGGTCAATGTTAATTTCGGAATTTTTGTTTTTTTAGTTTATTGTATACAATGACTTTTTTAACAAGATACGTTTATTTTTTAAAATATATGATATTCAAAAATTAGAGTATTTGTCGGTTTTATTAAGATTTTTTCCCATTTTTTAGATATATCATACAAATTTTAAATATCATATATTTGATTTGGAAGATAAGTATAGAATATAATTTGCACAAATCTTTAGTTCCCATATTTAAAATAACTATTTGTTTATTTTTATTTTATCATTATTTAAATTTTTTTTTGGTTAATATCATCCCCTTATTTGACACTATATATACTTATCGATGTAGATCACTTATTTTCAGTATTCATATAAACCTATATTGCATCAAACGTATATTGCATCATGCACCATCAAAGGCACTCTACGAGGCTCACACGAGGGTCAGCCAAGCAGATCACAAGTACCTCTTCAGAATGTATAGTTCAATAGCACAGTTGATTCATTGAATTTTCGATTTTTAACAAGCAATATATTTCTATTGTTATTCTGTTTTTAATTGTGTTGTTGTATAATGAATATAATGTTTTAGTTTACAATATTTTTTTGATTGATTATAGCTACTAAAGGAAACAAGAGTAGTACCATGCAGAAGAAAAATGCTAAAACTTCTTCGTCGCAAGGTACGTTGTTGTTTTATATCGTTACATGCATCCTACATTGGTTTGGTTTATTCTACCATATAACTGTATGATTCCGTGTCAGGTAAACCTCCACATCATGAGTCCGAGACACCAGGCAGACAAACTGGCAGCCATGACTCAGATGTTGTTATACAACCAACCGGTATTAACTTGCTCAATCTTTTGATTACATGGACTATACATAGTTTTTACATATGTGTTGAATATATCAGGCATAAGATTTGGGCATGTGTTGCTTAATTTATAACTTTTAGATTAACATCAGATATATGCTTGATTCAGCAATGTTTTTAATCTATGATATATTTAGAATAGCTTTTCATATAATAATAGACTTATTTTGTTGTCTATTCTCTGATTTTTTGGTGTTTATACTGTGCTACTATGTTATTATTTTCACGTAAAGGTTTGGACCAACGAGATTCATCATCTATGTATGAAAATTCGGTATTTGAAAGCGATACACCGGGTCGGAGATCCGAGGTACCAATTTCTGATGCTGTCGCTCAATGTAAAGGTAGAATTTTGAATCACCCAATAACTAGAACAATAATACTATGTGTTTATATATAATTAATTTATATGTTGTTGCGAATTTCAGTGTCTAAACCACCAACAAAGAGAAGTTTTGGAAGCAGCTCATCGTCCTCTGGGTCACATCTAATCCATAAAGGTAATATGTTTCTCGATTAGTTGTTTTAATAGTATAAAGCGTGGTTATAATATACTAATTGTTCGTGTTTGTATATCTTAAACCGTGTTTGATATGTATTCATTAAATAACAGTATCTAATAAACGCCTTAAGAGAAGAGACGTTAGTCAGTCAACACATGTTGAATCACGATCCGTGTATGAAAATTCTAACAATGATTCTTCCAACTATGGACATCGGCCAAGTATGAATATTTGTTTTTAAGACCACAATCCTTTATTAATGCATGTTATACATAAATTTATTTTATCATTGTTGCTAGGGAAAACAATGTCAAGTTTTGAATCTAAAGGACTTACATACATTAAACACCAGCAAAATGATTTGAGACACCGGGTAGCATCTTCGTCTGCACCCTCACATATGAACAAGAAATCTATATCGTATTATGGAAAAGTTCCATCAGGTTTTTTATTAATGCTATAAGTGACCACAATTTTGAATCATTTGCTTTATATAAATTACATGGTAGAGATTTCTTTATGTATCTATAGGAGGCAATTCTCACCCAAGAAAAAACAATGAGAGAAACATGTCCAGTGTTAAAAGTTCTACAACAGGTTTGTTTAAAATTGTTGTTCAATTATAAAATATGATTTTTATGCATTAAAAAAAGAATATAACTTTGATTTACATGTTTAGTAATGAAAGAACGGAATATGATTCTCATTAAAGATATAAATCCGATGAATGTAAACATGGCTATTAAAGGAAGGTGTGTATCCGTATGGCATTCACATAGACTTAACGAAGAACATGATCCTTATTGTCTCGATTGTGTTTTCCAGGACGAGGAGGTAACTTCAGTTTAGTTATTAGATATTTATATTTGAGTATATTTAGTATGTACACTAATGTTTGGTTTGTATAAACAGTCAAATCGTATCCAAATTTATATCAAAAAGGAGTTTATGTTTAAGTTTGAACCTCTTTTACAAGAGGGTCAGTGTTACATAATCTCTAATTTTGGTGTAGCTGAAAATGCTGGACGATTACCTTTGTTACCAAACCAGTGGAAAATATGTTTTTACAAGGGAACCGAGGTTACCCGGATTGATCACATCGATGATAACTTTATTGGGTTCATTAATGAGCCATTCTCGAGTATCCTCGATACAGATAATGAGTATCACGATCATGATTGTGTTGGTACGTGTTTATATAAACAGTAATAATAGCATTTGATATTATTGAAAATTTTAGTTGTGAAATTTGATAAACACCTTTTTTTTCCAGATGTTGTTGGTACAGTTGTAGCCATTGGTAAAATAGTTAACGTGAACAGTTCCGGTGGTCATAAGTTGCGCAGGACAATTGTTCTTGAGGACGCTGAGTAACTATATTTTACACACTCTTGATCAATTAAAATAATGTATACAAAATAGTGTGCTATTGTATCCATATATTGATTTTATTCTGTGTTGTGCAGGTCTTTAAGAGTTGATTGTACATTTTGGGATAATTGGGCATTAATGTGGAATGACTACGAAAACAAGCGTGATGAGCTTGGTCATATAGACATTCTTTTGATGTTGGCAAAAGTGAAATATTGGGATAGTGAGTTTTTAGAAATATGTATTGAAAATTTGGCACAAAAGAAATTATTTAATCCATATTAATACCTTTTAAAATTGTTTCTATTTGTTTTGTGACACAGACAAGCCGTCAATACACAATGCTTTGTTTGGCACGAGAATATTTATAAACAGGGATGTTCCACAATTGTTTTCTTTCCGGAAAAGGTTATCACAACGATGTTGTACATATGTTTTTTAGTTTGTTGATCGAGGACATGTTAAATATATTAAGAAACTTAATTATACACTGTACAGGTATGAGGAGCAGGATGGGTACAATGCGGATGAATTCAAAATTGGGGAGCATTCAATTGATAATCGTGTTGTTACACCTGCGGAGTTTATGCATGGTTGTGTAAAGAGAGTTGTCGGAACCATTCGAACTATTGAGCCGGTGAGTCAAAATTTGTTATTCGATATGTAATATAAATTTAATTGAATTACTGATTAAGACTGCGTTAGTAATGTTTATATATGGTTTTGTATTTGAATATAGGAATCACACTGTGTAGTTTATGCAACGGTGCATAGTATACAACGTGAGGATGGTTGGGTTTACACGGGTTGCAAAACGTGCAATACCAGAGTAACGCCAATTGTTTCAAAAAGGAACTCAGGAACAAGGAATAAAAAGCAGTTGTGGCATTGCAAAAATCATGGGGAAACGTATGCAGTTGCGTTTAGGTATGTAAAACATCCTTTATATAAAATTATTTTGGAACTATCCTTAAACGTGGAATAAATAATGCAACATGTTTGAACAGTTTACAATTAATGATAAATTTATATATTTGTAGGTTGAAAATCATTACACGCATATTTGACCATAGTGGTACAGCACAGGTCGTGATTTTTGACAAAAGTTTGCATAAAATGACACATACAACAGCATGGGAAATCATGTAACGAGAGGGCATGGACACGGAACAATACTTTCCAGATGTCCTAAATCAAATTATTGGCAGGAAGTATCTCTTCAAAAAAATTTTCTCTGAATTTAACCATGACAATAACAGTTACACATATCAAGCGGAAAAGGTGACCGAAGATGTTGATACAATCAACTATTTCAAAAATGGTTTCATGGAAGAACAGGTTTTGTTATTAGTTGTTTTGATATATTTAGTAATGGTACATGCCTGCAGACAAATGTATACTAATTGTTTTGCATAATATAAAATAGGATGACGATGAGGAAGATGAAGATTTAGAGTATGATTCTGATGAGGCGAAAAGTGTACCGCTTTTAAGGGGTCATTTAAGCCCGAAATCGTATTTATTTGATCAAATATTGCCCTAAATCGTTCCTTTTGTCATTTTAGGTACTTTTGAGGAGAAATCTGGAAAAGGAGGCATTTTGGACGTTTTTGGAGCATATAAAGTGAAGAAAACGGCAAAGTCTCAAGAATCGGCTGAAAGTTACTCTTGACGGCGTCACAATTAACATGGGACGGCGTCATGCCTTGGCAAGAAAAGTTGGATGTGAAATTTACTCATGACGGGCCAGTGAGTTAGCATGAGAATTCTGACGGCGTCACGTTTTAACTAAATCAAGGGCGTCACGGCTTAAATCATAAGGGGACGGCGTCACGTTCATGATCCGACGGCGTCAAGCCTTGATAGGCCAGAATGGATTTTTGAAGAGCTAAAGAGGGACGGCGTCAAGAAGGTCACCCGGGAACCCTAAAAGCGGCGAGGTGACGGCGTCACAATGCATAAGGTGACGCCGTCAGATCCAAAAATCTATATATAGTTTTCTAATCTTTTGTCTTAAGAGAGAGCTTAGTGTGTGGAATTTTGGGATAAAACCCTAAGACGATTTTAGCTACTTTTTCAGGGCTTTTTGCCTTGAGATCTTCCATGTTTCATTGAAAGATAAGTTATCAATTAATCATTCAATATGTCTATGTGTTGTTTGATTCTATCTTATGCTTGTCTTTTGTTTAACATGTTAGGCTAATTTTATCTTGTGTTTGCTTAGATCTAATGAAACCTAGCTATTGATTATTGGTTGTTAGTGTGTTGTTAGTTGTATTGGATGATTGTTTATCTATGTTAGGCTTAAGAAAACTGGCTAACTTCCTATTCGGTAACTTGCTTGAACGTCTTAAGAAACATGAACCAAACGCGTACTAAAGGTTTTTATGGTTGTATTTAATGCACAAGCGAATTCTAGTGATCCCATGTTAGGAGCTTCCTAGCCGGCTCGACATAGGAGTGAAGTAGGAGCTTGTAGAGTTGGGGAAGTAAGTACGCCACCCCACGAATGGTATTAAGGAATACACCCGTCATCCACGCGACTAATACACACTAATTAACCGGTAAAAGATAGTTAGGGAGTAAGGAAATCTAAGTAAACACATTTCTCTACACATAAGTTTCTCACCACATTTCATTTTTGTTATTTTATTTTATTTGCATTCGTAGTCATTTGGGTTAGTTGACTAGCAACTAATTCCGCCCACTCCTTCAAACCCGAGATTTTACTTGCTTTCATAAAAACTATAAAAACATAAAAAGAATCTTCCTCAACCCTTAGACCTAATTAGAGTAGCCTTTCATACCTAACGAACACTATTCCCTGTGGAGAACGATCAATCCCCCGTACTTACCACTACACTATACTACATCGGTCAGGTACACTGCCTGGTGGGGTTGTAAGCCTCTTGAGATCCCTCGAGAGGTAAAACCTGTTGTAAGGTTACAAAACCACGCAATCAAGTTTTTGGCGCCGCTGCCGGGGAATAGTTATTGTTTAGGTTGAATTTTTATTTCTATTAGGTCTACTCACTAGATTCCTTTCTAGTGAGATTTTTATTTTATTTTTCTAGGTTTTCTTTAGTCTATCTTATTTCTTTGTACTTTTGTTTGTGACACCTTCCACTTACCTCATGAGTAACATTGGTCATTTGATCCCTGTTATTCGTGTTTTTCGCCGTGCAAATTTTCAACTACCCGTTCCCGCCCCCATAGTAGCAAACAACAACCTTTCACCCGACCACCACTTTGGTAACAATTCTGAGATGGAGGAGTCTGACCATGAGAATGACTATGTCAGTCCATTTTACTACTCAGACTCCGATGAGGATATCGGTAATGGAGAAGTAGTTAACGAGGAATGGGGAAAAGAGGAAATTGACCCCTTTAAGTATGTTGACCCTAGGACTAAGATCGAAAAGGATAGCCTCTTTAACATGCAATTCCCGTGTAAAATTGGTTATCATGATTTTTATGCTTATCTTAACTCGTCTTTGCCTATGAACATTATTGCTCGCGCTAATTATAATAAAATCATGGTAGATGAGCTTGAATATCAAGGAGATAACATTGTTGCTAGGATTAAGCCACTACACGTGTTCGTAGGAAGTTTTGTGTATGTGGTGGATTTTATGGTTATGGAGAACTTAGGAGAATTTATCGATGACAAATTAACCCAAGTCATTTTTGGAGAACCCTTCAAAAGGTTGACCAACCTTGACGAAAAACTTGTGGACGGGTTAATTACATTCTCGGATGGGGATGAAGATTTTGTCTATCAAATGCCCCGAGCACATCCTAGGTTTAAGAACTACCCCATTGAAGCTTGCAATAGAATTATGCCTATCGACTTGTTAAGTGAGAATGATAAGGGGAAGGGGCTCAAATATCCACATGAGAAAAATAAGAGATACTATCATGGATGTTTGGAGCTAAATGATGAATACAAGAAAGATGAGGCAACAATTAGATGGCTCACACTCGGATACGTGAGCATAAGCGACACTAGATGAGCCTTACTTTGAGTCTAGCTACAAGACTCGTTAATAAAGAAAAGCGCTTCTTGGGAGGCAACCCAAGCTTTATTTGTTTTATTTGCTTTGTGTGTTTATTTATTTGTTTGTTTGATTTTATTTGTTTCCGTATGTGTGTTTAATTTTTATTAGTATTGATTCATGTTCAAAAGTAATTTGTGAAAATGCTTTATGTTGTTTTTAACTTCGTCTTAACTACATATAAAGGTATTTTGCAAAAGATAAGTGTAAGGGAAATCTAAATCGGTTTATTAGAACACAAATTAACATGAATCGTAATAATAATAAATTAGCATACATATTAGTATTTGTTTGAGTCAAATGCTTGTATCGAGTCATAATGATGTTTTGCAGGATTTCCAGGAAGTAAGGTAAAGGTTTTTCCAGAAATTTTCCGGAAACTAAAAATGAAAATTTTTGTCAGGTCATTTCTGACGGCGTCAGGGGTTATAACCTGACGGCGTCAGATTTAATTTCCAGAAATTTTTGAAAGTTTTGTTTTCATAAAAAGTTTTTATTAAATCTCCAACTTATAATCTCCAGGAATCTGCAAAGTTATCATTCCACAAGCATTATATCCTTATATATAGATTTTATCCCGCCGATGTTATGCAGGTTTTCGTGTTTGTTTTCTCAGGTTTAACAGGTTATTTTGGACAAGGAAATGTTTTGAATCAAGCTTATGGCGATGCATTAGTCATGGAGCTTCAACATTCTCTTTGGAGGAAGATTTAACCGTGTGATTTCACTATCCAACGAGCGAATCAGGGGAGTATTTGATTTCATTCTTTTACCTTATTTACTTTTACATCTTGTTATTTGAACATTGGGGACAATGTTCATCTTAAGTGTAAGGGGAGGGTAAAAGTACGATTTTAGAGAATACAATTGCGCTTGATTTTTGTTTGTTTAATAATAGATGTGTAATAAAACTGAGAGAAATACTTGATTAGGGTAATTTTAGTGCCAAATTTAAATTTTTTTACAACATATAGGAGTGAAACTTTGATCTTAATGAGCGTCTCACGGATAGGATTTATATGACTAGCACAAAAAACCGTACCACTAAAAAATTTTCCACCCCAAATATGTGAGGTTCGCCCCTAGAATTGGTAGGAAAAGCATTTATGCTATGATGTGTGTACCGGTAGCACTTAGATTCTAGAACTTGCGTTAGGACCATTCCAAGGCCACAAGTGAGACTACATTCGTGTAGTTAGATTTACTACATGATAAGAGGCATTAGGATTAACCCATTGTTTTACACCTGTGTTTTTGTTATAATTACTTTGGCTACATTGGTCAAGTAATTCTCCCACACCCTTTGCGTTGTACTCATTTTTAGTACACGATACCCCTAGTACACCCCTCAGAGCCTATCTTTTCGTTTCGACCTTTAAGCATTTTACTTAAAGGAAGAATTTGTTACACCCCACTTAAATGTACACCCAAATCGCCTTAGCTACCTTGTATGCACTCATCTTTAGTGCATTATTGTTACAACATTTGTTTAACCCCAAGTTAATTATCTAATTGATTACATGGTTGCTAAGTCGAGTCATATCCTTGTACATATTGTTTTGGGACGATTGGGACTCATGGGTAAAGTACTAGTGTAATGGAGTAATGGGGAAGAACATCATTTATTACCCCCATATGTGCTAAATATTTTAAAAGTACTCCAAGTTTTTCAATTATTTTAATTCGAGTCATTAGAATAGTTAATTGTAAAGTTATGTAAAAGTTCAAGTGTAAGGGGAATGCAACGCCCCTATGATGTATTATTTTGGATGGTAGGGCAAGAGTGTATGAAAAAAAAAAAAAAAAAAAAAAAAAAAAAAAAAAAAATCGAAAAAATCAAGAAAAATACAAAAAAATGAGAAAATGAAAAATAGAAAAAACATACGGACTACCATCCCGTTTCATTTTATGTTTATTTTATGTTTTGTTATTTTGTTATTTCGTTTCTAGCTTAAGATCGAGTCTAGTCTTGGCTTAGCAACATTGTATAGTACATGTAATTGATCAAGATTTTTAACTCGCCACCAGTAAAATATCCTTTATCCAACAAAACCGTGTTTTCCTTTTCCCTACACCTAAAGTTATAACCCATTTAAAAGCCCTCTTTGATAGTTTATCTTAGGTGCTTACGCCTAGTGGAGGAGGTTTTTGATCCTTTCCCAAGCCTATGGTAATCTATTTGCTATGACAGGTAGTGAGAGATATTATCCGTTTTCATTTATGAGATTTATTTTGATGACACTTGAGAGATGTGAGTATCTAAACACTACTTGTGAGGTGCTAGTATGTAATCTCCGTGCTTATTATGATTGAAGTGGAACGATTATTTGTTGTAATTACTTTTATGTTTGCATTAAATGACCCCTAACTTGTATTTTGATTAGAATAAAAGCGCATTTGCTTGAGGACAAGCAAATCTCAAGTGTAAGGGTATTTGATGAGGCGAAAAGTATACCGCTTTTAAGGGGTCATTTAAGCCCGAAATCGTATTTATTTGATCAAATATTGCCCTAAATCGTTCCTTTTGTCATTTTAGGTACTTTTGAGGAGAAATCTGGAAAAGGAGGTATTTTGGACGTTTTTGGAGCATTAAAGTGAAGAAAACGGCAAAGTCTCAAGAATCGGCTGAAAGTTACTCTTGACGGCGTCACAATTAACATGGGACGGCGTCATGCCTTGGCAAGAAAAGTTGGATGTGAAATTTACTCATGACGGGCCAGTGAGTTAGCATGAGAATTCTGACGGCGTCACGTTTTAACTAAATCAAGGGCGTCACGGCTTAAATCATAAGGGGACGGCGTCACGTTCATGATCCGACGGCGTCAAGCCTTGATAGGCCAGAATGGATTTTTGAAGAGCTAAAGAGGGACGGCGTCAAGAAGGTCACCCGGGAACCCTAAAAGCGGCGAGGTGACGGCGTCACAATGCATAAGGTGACGCCGTCAGATCCAAAAATCTATATATAGTTTTCTAATCTTTTGTCATAAGAGAGAGCTTAGTGTGTGGAATTTTGGGATAAAACCCTAAGACGATTTTAGCTACTTTTTCAGGGCTTTTTGCCTTGAGATCTTCCATGTTTCATTGAAAGATAAGTTATCAATTAATCATTCAATATGTCTATGTGTTGTTTGATTCTATCTTATGCTTGTCTTTTGTTTAACATGTTAGGCTAATTTTATCTTGTGTTTGCTTAGATCTAATGAAACCTAGCTATTGATTATTGGTTGTTAGTGTGTTGTTAGTTGTATTGGATGATTGTTTATCTATGTTAGGCTTAAGAAAACTGGCTAACTTCCTATTCGGTAACTTGCTTGAACGTCTTAAGAAACATGAACCAAACGCGTACTAAAGGTTTTTATGGTTGTATTTAATGCACAAGCGAATTCTAGTGATCCCATGTTAGGAGCTTCCTAGCCGGCTCGACATAGGAGTGAAGTAGGAGCTTGTAGAGTTGGGGAAGTAAGTACGCCACCCCACGAATGGTATTAAGGAATACACCCGTCATCCACGCGACTAATACACACTAATTAACCGGTAAAAGATAGTTAGGGAGTAAGGAAATCTAAGTAAACACATTTCTCTACACATAAGTTTCTCACCACATTTCATTTTTGTTATTTTATTTTATTTGCATTCGTAGTCATTTGGGTTAGTTGATGCGTGGGTTTTGCAACCTTACAACAGGTTTTACCTCTCGAGGGATCTCAAGAGGCTTACAACCCCACCAGGCAGTGTACCTGACCGATGTAGTATAGTGTAGTGGTAAGTACGGGGGATTGATCGTTCTCCACAGGGAATAGTGTTCGTTAGGTGTGAAAGGCTACTCTAATTAGGTCTAAGGGTTGAGGAAGATTCTTTTTATGTTTTTATATTTTATAAAAGCAAGTAAAATCTCGGGTTTTGAAGGAGTGGGCGGAATTAGTTGCTAGTCAACTAACCCAAATTACTACAAATGCAAATAAAATAAAATAACAAAAAAAATGAAAAGTGGTGAGAAACTTATGTGTAGAGAAATGTGTTTACTTAGATTTCCTTACTCCCTAACTATCTTTTACCGGTTAATTAGTGTGTATTAGTCGCGTGGATGACGGGTGTATTCCTTAATACCATTCGTGGGGTGGCGTACTTACTTCCCCAAACTCTACAAGCTCCTACTTCACTCCTATGTCGAGCCGGCTAGGAAGCTCCTAACATGGGATCACTAGAATTCGCTTGTGCATTAAATACAACCATAAAAACCTTTAGTACGCGTTTGGTTCATGTTTCTTAAGACGTTCAAGCAAGTTACCGAATAGGAAGTTAGCCAGTTTTCTTAAGCCTAACATAGATAAACAATCATCCAATACAACTAATAACACACTAACAACCAATAATCAATAGCTAGGTTTCATTAGATCTAAGCAAACACAAGATAAAATAGCCTAACATGTTAAACAAAAGACAAGCATAAGATAGAATCAAACAACACATAGACATATTGAATGATTAATTGATAACTTATCTTTCAATGAAACATGGAAGATCTCAAGGCAAAAAGCCCTGAAAAAGTAGCTAAAATCGTCTTAGGGTTTAATCCCAAAATTCCACACACTAAGCTCTCCCTTCAATGACAAAAAATTAGAAAACTATATATAGACTTTGACATCTGACGGCGTCACCTTATGCATTGTGACGCCGTCACCTCGCCGCTTTTAGGGTTCCCGGATGACCATCTTGACGCCGTCCCTCTTTAGCTCTTCAAAAATCCATTCTGGCTTATCAAGGCTTGACGCCGTCGGATCATGAACGTGACGCCGTCCCCTTATGATTTAAGCCGTGACGCCCTTGATTTAGTTAAAGCGTGACGCCGTCAGAATTCTCATGCAAACTCACTGGCCCGTCATGAGTAAATTTCACATCCAACTTTTCTTGCCAAGGCATGACGCCGTCCCATGTTAATTGTGACGCCGTCAAGAGTAACTTTTAGCCGATTCTTGAGACTTTGCCGTTTTCTTCACTTTAATGCTCCAAAAACGTCCAAAATGCCTCCTTTTCCAGATTTCTCCTCAAAAGTACCTAAAATGACAAAAGGAACGATTTAGGGCAATATTTGATCAAATAAATACGATTTCGGGCTTAAATGACCCCTTAAAAGCGGTACACTTTTCGCCTCATCAAATACCCTTACACTTGAGATTTGCTTGTCCTCAAGCAAATGCGCTTTTATTCTAATCAAAATACAAGTTAGGGGTCATTTAATGCAAACATAAAAGTAATTACAACAAATAATCGCTCCACTTCAATCATAATAAGCACGGAGATTACATACTAGCACCTCACAAGTAGTGTTTAGATACTCACATCTCTCAAGTGTCATCAAAATAAATCTCATAAATGAAAACGGAAAATATCTCTCACTACCTGTCATAGCAAATAGATTACCATAGGCTTGGGAAAGGATCGAAAACCTCCTCCACTAGGCGTAAGCACCTAAGATAAACTATCAAAGAGGGCTTTTAAATGGGTTATAACGTTAGGTGTAGGGAAAAGGAAAACACGGTTTTGTTGGATAAAGGATATTTTACTGGTGGCGAGTTAAAGATCTTGATCAATTACATGTACTATACAATGTTGCTAAGCCAAGACTAGACTCGATCTTAAGCTAATGAAAGAAAATAACAAGACATAAACATAAAATAAACATAAAATGAAACGGGATGGTAGTCCGTATGTTTTTTCTATTTTTCTTTTTCTCATTTTTTTGTATTTTTCTTGATTTTTTGATTTTTTTGATTTTTTTTTTTTTTTTTTTTTTTGACATACACTCTTGCCCTACCATCCAAAATAATACATCATAGGGCGTTGCATCCCCTTACACTTGAACTTTTACATAACTTTACAAATACTAATCTAATGACTCGAATTAAGATAATTGAAAAACTTGGAGTACTTTTAAAACATTTAGCACATATGGGGGTAATAAATGATGTTCTTCCCCATTACTCCATTACACTAGTACTTTACCCATGAGTCCCAATCGTCCCAAAACAATATGTACAAGGATATGACTCGACTTAGCAACCATGTAATCAACTAGATAATTAACTTGGGTTTTAACAAATGTTGTCACAATAATGCACTAAAGATGAGTGCATACAAGGTAGGCTAAGGCGATTTGGGTGTACATTTAAGTGGGGTGTAACAAATTCTTCCTTTAAGTAAAATGCTTAAAGGTCGAAACGAAAAGATAGGCTCTGAGGGGTGTACTAGGGGTATCGTGTACTAAAAATGAGTACAACGCAAAGGGTGTGGAAGAATTACTTGACCAATGTAGCCAATGTAATTATAACAAAAACACAGGTGTAAAACAATGGGTTAATCCTAATGCCTCTTATCATGTAGTAAATCTAACTACACGAATGTAGTCTCACTTGTGGCCTCGGAATGGTCCTAACGCAAGTTCTAGAATCTAAGTGCTACCGGTACACACATCATAGCATAAATGCTTTTCCTACCGATTCTAGGGGCGAACCTCACATATTTGGGGGTGGAAAATTTTTTAGTGGTACGGTTTTTGTGCTAGTCATATAACTCCTATCCGTGAGACGCTCATTAAGATCAAAGTTTCACTCCTATATGTTGTAAAAAAATTTAAATTTGGCACTAAAATTACCTTAACAAGTATTTCTCTCAGTTTTATTACACATCTACCATCAAACAAACAAAAATCAAGCGCAAATGTATTCTCACAAATCGTACTTTTACCCTCCCCTTACACTTAAGATGAACATTGTCCCCAATGTTCAAATAACAAGATGTAAAAGCAAAAAGTAAAAGAATGAAATCAAATACTCCCCTGATTCGCTCGTTGGATAATGAAATTACACGGTTAAATCTTCCTCCAAAGAGAATGTTGAAGCTCCATGACTAATGCATCGCCATAAGCTTGATTCAAAACATTTCCTTGTCCAAAATAACCTGTTGAACCTGAGAAAACAAACACGAAAACCTGCATAACATCGGCGGGATAAAATCTATATATAAGGATATAATGCTTGTGGAATGATAACTTTGCAGATTCCTGGAGATTATAAGTTGGAGATTTTAATAAAAACTTTTTATGAAAACAAAATTTTCAAAAATTTCTGGAAATTAAATCTGACGCCGTCAGGTTATAACCCCTGACGCCGTCAGAAATGACCTGACAAAAATTTTCATTTTAATTTCCGGAAAATTTCTGGAAAAACCTTTACCTTACTTCCTGGAAATCCTGCAAAACATCATTATGACTCGATACAAGCATTTGACTCAAACAAATACGAATATGTATGCTAACTTATTATTATTATGATTCATGTTCATTTGTGTTCTAATAAACCGATTTAGATTTCCCTTACACTTATCTTTTGCAAAATACCTTTATATGTAGTTAAGACGAAGTTAAAAACAACATAAAGCATTTTCACAAATTAGTTTTGAACATGAATCAATAAGAATAAAAATTACACACACATACGGAAACAAATAAAATCAAACAAACAAATAAATAAACACACAAAGCAAATAAAACAAATAAAGCTTGGGTTGCCTCCCAAGAAGCGCCTTTCTTTATTAACGAGTCTTGTAGCTAGACTCAAAGTCACGTACATTACGTGACTCCATTTTGCATAAAAAATATGGTCTTAAAGCTTTGTATCACTCTTTCATCCCACTTGTATTCCGGACCTAAGGCCAAACACATCGAATACTTAACTCTAGCCCTTCCTTGGTTATTGTTATCAACCTCGAGTGCTGGGATATTATCGACATCCAAGCCCTTAATGCCTTTAAATTTTGGTTCGAACTTAGAGAAACGAGATACATTATGGGGCATCAGGTACTTGATGCATCCTATTTCGCTGGAGAATGTCACACTACCTTCATCCTTATCATAAATTGCTTGGGACGTTCTTATGAAGGGTTCTCCTAAAACTATCTCTCCTAAATACGGATCTATAATCCCCCTTATATCTTCTAAGATCACAAAATCACATTGGTAAACGAAATCTCCGATAAAGACGTGTAAACCACTTGCTAGACCTACAAAATTGCACATCTGATTGGGGTCATACGGGTCTTGTCTAGGGTTCAGCTCATTGCTCATGATCCAGTTATAGTAAAGCCTAGACATGAAATTCATTGGTGCCTTGAGATCAATATAGGTATGCTCCCTAAACATGTGACCAATCATGCATGGAACCTTCACATTAAAATAACCCCCCTTTCTAATCCATGGGTACTTACGATTTTTAGCGGGGCAAGGACATTTAAAGATAAACTTATGGTGACTTAATCCTTCTAGAATTGGTGAGGAATTGTGAACTAACCTTAAGTCATCTCTAAGCTCAATCTCACTGCTCGTGCTAAGGCGGGTGAGTCTCTTCTTTCTATCAATTAACTCATTAAGCTCATTGAATGCCTTAATCTCCCTATCCATAGTGACGAACCAATTACGAACAAACACACAAAGAAAGTAGATAGACTAAAGAAAACCTAGAAAAATAAAATAAAAATCTCACTAGAAAGGAATCTAGTGAGTAGACCTAATAGAAATAAAAATTCAACCTAAACAATAACTATTCCCCGGCAACGGCGCCAAAAACTTGATGCGTGGGTTTTGCAACCTTACAACAGGTTTTACCTCTCGAGGGATCTCAAGAGGCTTACAACCCCACCAGGCAGTGTACCTGACCGATGTAGTATAGTGTAGTGGTAAGTACGGGGGATTGATCGTTCTCCACAGGGAATAGTGTTCGTTAGGTGTGAAAGGCTACTCTAATTAGGTCTAAGGGTTGAGGAAGATTCTTTTTATGTTTTTATATTTTATAAAAGCAAGTAAAATCTCGGGTTTTGAAGGAGTGGGCGGAATTAGTTGCTAGTCAACTAACCCAAATTACTACAAATGCAAATAAAATAAAATAACAAAAAAATGAAAAGTGGTGAGAAACTTATGTGTAGAGAAATGTGTTTACTTAGATTTCCTTACTCCCTAACTATCTTTTACCGGTTAATTAGTGTGTATTAGTCGCGTGGATGACGGGTGTATTCCTTAATACCATTCGTGGGGTGGCGTACTTACTTCCCCAAACTCTACAAGCTCCTACTTCACTCCTATGTCGAGCCGGCTAGGAAGCTCCTAACATGGGATCACTAGAATTCGCTTGTGCATTAAATACAACCATAAAAACCTTTAGTACGCGTTTGGTTCATGTTTCTTAAGACGTTCAAGCAAGTTACCGAATAGGAAGTTAGCCAGTTTTCTTAAGCCTAACATAGATAAACAATCATCCAATACAACTAATAACACACTAACAACCAATAATCAATAGCTAGGTTTCATTAGATCTAAGCAAACACAAGATAAAATTAGCCTAACATGTTAAACAAAAGACAAGCATAAGATAGAATCAAACAACACATAGACATATTGAATGATTAATTGATAACTTATCTTTCAATGAAACATGGAAGATCTCAAGGCAAAAAGCCCTGAAAAAGTAGCTAAAATCGTCTTAGGGTTTAATCCCAAAATTCCACACACTAAGCTCTCCCTTCAATGAAAAAAAATTAGAAAACTATATATAGACTTTGACATCTGACGGCGTCACCTTATGCATTGTGACGCCGTCACCTCGCCGCTTTTAGGGTTCCCGGATGACCATCTTGACGCCGTCCCTCTTTAGCTCTTCAAAAATCCATTCTGGCTTATCAAGGCTTGACGCCGTCGGATCATGAACGTGACGCCGTCCCCTTATGATTTAAGCCGTGACGCCCTTGATTTAGTTAAAGCGTGACGCCGTCAGAATTCTCATGCAAACTCACTGGCCCGTCATGAGTAAATTTCACATCCAACTTTTCTTGCCAAGGCATGACGCCGTCCCATGTTAATTGTGACGCCGTCAAGAGTAACTTTTAGCCGATTCTTGAGACTTTGCCGTTTTCTTCACTTTAATGCTCCAAAAACGTCCAAAATGCCTCCTTTTCCAGATTTCTCCTCAAAAGTACCTAAAATGACAAAAGGAACGATTTAGGGCAATATTTGATCAAATAAATACGATTTCGGGCTTAAATGACCCCTTAAAAGCGGTACACTTTTCGCCTCATCAGTAGTCATTTGGGTTAGTTGACTAGCAACTAATTCCGCCCACTCCTTCAAACCCGAGATTTTACTTGCTTTCATAAAAACTATAAAAACATAAAAAGAATCTTCCTCAACCCTTAGACCTAATTAGAGTAGCCTTTCATACCTAACGAACACTATTCCCTGTGGAGAACGATCAATCCCCCGTACTTACCACTACACTATACTACATCGGTCAGGTACACTGCCTGGTGGGGTTGTAAGCCTCTTGAGATCCCTCGAGAGGTAAAACCTGTTGTAAGGTTACAAAACCACGCAATCAGATTCTGTGTGTTCTGATGATGAATCCGAAACACGATTTGATGATATAAATGAGGTAGTGTGCATTTTATTTTTAAATGCCCTTTACCACAATTGAAATTTACCCAACCATACAATATAAACCTTTACTTCTTTTGCAAAATGTAATAGGAACCCACAGGTGAAGATGTAATTCCATCTGTAGACATAGTAGATGATACCCCATCAGTGTACGGTGATGCCACTGACGATATTCTTAGCCAATCTGATGATGAACACAAAGACATGACGTGCGACGACAATGGTGTCCCTGCAGCATTGGATGATAGATTACAATCTAATGACTCTGATGAACAAGAAAAGCAAGAGGATGATTGATGTCTCTTTACATTTTTAAAAATAACCTTTGAACAATTTATCTACAACTCTCATATACCTCTCATGTTATTGTGTGCTTATGATTATTTTTTTTGAACTATTTATCTACAACTCACATTTTATTGTGTGTTTACCCTTATTTTTTGGAGCAATCTATCTACAGTTTACATGTCCTCTTATATTTTCTATTTACATGAATAAAGTTAGTTTTTAAAAGGCCATGCATACCATTTCCAATAGTTTTAGGATACTCGATGTTTTGTTTATATGAATTTTTAATTTTTATTTACATTTGTTATTATAAACGAACAATATTCCACATCACATGCAATAAACAATTGAGTCTATTAAGAAATTGTTAATACTGATAATGTTTAAAGTATTTGTTTGTGGTTCTTTTTCGCTTTGGTTATCCTTTCGGTCTAATTGCAAAATCATTTGATATAGTTACCTTGCTACTAATGAATCAACTATATTGTAAATTCGATAAAGTTGTTTATATAACAAATGGTCGTTGAAAGAGATTGAATATGTTTAATTTGTTAAAAAATTGTATAATCTATAATGAATACCACTTAAATTTAAACAAAATTTTGTATTCCATATCTATCTATTACTATTTAATAGCATACATTTTTTTAACAAGATATAAACATATATGTTAATTAAAATTTATCATTGTGTTTTAAATATAAAGTTATATCCGGAAATGATTTGTGTATATCATATTTCTAGGGTATAAGATAATTACCAAAGTTTAAATGTATGTAGACGCCGTTTAGTATTTAAATACAATAAATATACAATGAAAGATGTAAATCAGCTTGCATAATGTTTCCAATGGCGCAATTCCAAATTTTATATGATCTAATGAAAATTGCAGGCTCGTCCAAGTTGCATGATTGTATGCGCGTGTGGTTTGTGCAGCAGGCAGATGAGGACTCGCCATGTGCAAAATTGATACACGCTTGCTGTGAGCATCTCAGGAGGGTGATGGCGAAGAACCAAGTTATGATAGCTGACATGGAAGCATTAGGACACCGTGGGGTCGCATTAGATTCGCTTGATACTTTGAAAAAAACGCAAGAAAGACATCGGGCATTGCTTGATTTGCTGTTAGATCTGTGTGCTCAAGCCAAGTCCGGTGCTCGCGAGGAGGAGAATAATGCCATGAAGATGAATGATTTTAACTAAGTTGTTTTAGTAGTTTTTTCCATACACAATGTTTGATTTTTACTAATTTGTTTGGTACAATTTTTACACAATTTACATGAATGTTTTTGCACACAATTCTTTTCTCTTTTAATATATATTTGACCATATAAACAAAATCTAAAAACATGCTTATAATCTAAATGTAATTCAATTTATGTACGTATATGTGGATTAAACACAATAAAAATTAAAAAAATTTGTTAATAAGATATCTTATTCATGTTTCTTTCAAAACCTAAACACAATCATATACACATATTTTTAAAATATATATGTATATCCTAAAATAAAATGCAAATTAATTATCAAAGTAAAAAAAAAACTGCTGATCTTTGGACGCCTATTCTGTTTTGCAACAATATGAAAATGGCTCCAAGGTAAACCTACTAAGTGTATAACTAATGTATGTTAAGATTTCATGTATTTCACAAAATAATGAATGCTAATATCGTCTTTACACCAGGTCGAATGATGTTGCATCAAGCAAAGTGAAAGAAACGCGTGAAAACAAAGGTAAACAAGCATATATTAGTTTTTCTGAAATACAGTTTTCCAATGTTGTGTTCATGTTTTAAAAATGGCCTGAATATCCATGTAGTTGAAGTACAAGGTAACCATGGTGAAGAGGTGGAAGAAAGCATAGAGTCTATCTATGATTGGATGGTTTCGGAGAGGCAAGCCATTAAAAAAAGGAAGTGGGAGCAAATCAAGGATGAAGAGGCAAGAATGAAAGAGCAGAGGAGAAAATATAAGCAGTTTTTGAGAGAATTTAAGCCTGTTAGGAGACAAAGGAGGAAGAAACAAAAGTTAGAAGTCTATTCTTACGATGAACTCCATCTGGCATTCTCATCAGATAAAGTTTAATTTGATATGTTATATCTGTTTTGAAATCTAACTGTTTTGGAATTCTATTGTCACCATGAACAATTTTTTTTGTGGTTTTGTTTGTTTAAAATTTTAATTTTATTGAATGAACATGTATGGCACGTTTAACCTTTGGTGTTATAGGTTTATAATCGTAAATTTGATACTAACTGCTTGATTGTAATGTTATTTATAAAAATTCTTATCACGCCTATATAGTGCAACACATATTCATTCAACAAATTAAGGAAATTATAATGGTTCACTTTTTTTATCTAAAGCTTAAGTTGTAGAATATAAAATATAAAAACATGTTTTTTGTATATTATAATCACAATCTTTGACTATAATAAAAACCATATTCATTTAGAAAGGTAACCAAACTATACTTATAAAAATATAGACATGAAATCATACATGTATTTAGTATAAACACCCAAAATAAAAAATAAAAATAATCGGCCAAACCAAAACCATAAAGTTATATTACTTACTAAAATCAACCGATTTGCTCTTATTAAGAGATGATAATAAAAGTATATGTATATATTTATGATAATCACAAACCAAAACCATAAAGTTATATTACTTACTAAAATCAACCGATTTGCTCTTATTAAGAGATGATAATAAAAGTATATGTATATATTTATGATAATCACCCAATATAAATTTAAAAAAAAAATAAAACGTTTATATTTAAAGCATAATATGTTTTAAATATAGTTATAAACTTTATCCATATTAAAATTTAACAATTAGTGGCCATCTTCCACCTCTATAAATTAAACCACATGTTAGTTGCTGAGCATATAATTTCAGTTGTTGTTGACGAGAAGTAAACACAATGTCGTGTAAACGATCAAACAAGGTATATACTTATAAGTTACGTATGCTTTATCAAGTTAAAAGTGTTTTATTAATTATCATATAAGCTATAATTACTTTAATCACAAAACTTTTAGCAGGGTAATCCGAAAACAGGACACAGTCCTCCATCTCCAAACAATACTTCACTGGATAAGAATATACCGACCATTGTTATCTCGGATGATGAAGAGGTGCAATAGCTAATAACTTAACTTTTTATTTAAATCATATGTGTGACAGAATATCTGATCTTATTTAGCATGATTTGTACCCAGATATGCTGATTTGACATAAAAATTGATTGATTATTTCCCCTTTAAATGATAAAAAACTGATCAAGTTAACTGCATAAAAGGGGCTTATAATTGATACTTTATTAATGTATGATACTGAAATATCTTGCACACAGTAGTATATTATCATAGACCGTATTCTAACATAATTTCGTATTATGACACATTCATTAATAACCAAATCTAATTACTTTTAAATATCTTCAGGTTGTTCCTTCTGACGACGAGGTATTATAACATAAACGTGTTTATTATTGACATTTATTTTTGTTGGATATGCAATATTAATTGTTAACACAATGTGTGCAGATCTATGCTGCTGGTGTCAGTGGTTATCCAACTATTTCAAAATGGAATGAACAAAAACAAAACAAACCATATGTTTGCAAAATATTTGACAATGATGTTGATTTGCATGATACTGACGACGAGGTATCACGTAGAATTTTAATTACGTGTTTTTTTTTTTTTTTTTTTTTTTTTTTTTTTTTTTTTTTTGATCATATTATACATAAAATATTTGTTTATACTGAGATTTCTTATGCACTCTTTAGGTTGTTTGTTTGACACACAACAGTCGACGACTGTTGAATGCGAAATCTAAAACCGGTGAAAACATATGCAAGTTTGACTATTATAAGTGTCAATCTGATAAGGAGGTATTTTTGATTAATTCATGTAATATTTTGTTAGGACAAAGTAATCATTGGTGAGAACTGAATAGCTTTCTAATACTTGCAGCATATTCCAATATAAATGTGATGCATATTATGTAATACTTATCAATATAAAGAACTTACTACCTTTGCAATAATTGCAGCCTATCCCAGTTGCACACAAACGTCGTAGATTGGCTAAAGATGGCAAGTTAGTCAACAACATAGTTGTTGATCTCATCTCATCAGACGATGAAAAAACACAAACAAAACAAATTGTAGATCTAGCCTCATCTGATGATAGAAAGTCACAAACAACAAATGTGAATACTATGGATGGGGGTGAAAGACCAACTGCGTTTACATGTTCAGAAACAACACAATACTCCACATTATCAACCCGACAAAGGTATATGCTCTATGATGAAGATAAGGAAGATGAAAATGATACCAACAAGAGTGTATCTGAAGAAGGTGTGTGGGTTAATATAGATGATCTTGATGAGCCCTTCTATCCTATAAAAGATTATAAACCTAGATACACTATCCCTGACGAACTTATCGTTGAAGACTCCTCGACAGGTTGTTTGTTACAAAAATAGTTGTACACTTATATTTTATTGGTAATTTGTCAAACATGTTTGAGATTAAAACATACATTTTACTTATATAATTTTACACTTGGCATTTTCGTAGGAGATTCAAAATATACGTATATTGATGAGGATTGTGTCGAAGATTATGAGGCTTATGATAGAGAGACAATCGACAAACATAACATGGTTGAAAAAGACATGTGGGATGAGCTGCCTGATATTGATGGAAAAGTGTACGGTAAAAATTTTAACATCAGTAATGTCACCGAAGAAATCTGGGAATCCGCTTCAAACGCGTATACTGTCAGCTATGATTCTAATGATGATGATACACATAGCTTTATTAACGATGACTCTACTGATTATGGCACGAGTGGGAACGATGATAGCGAGGATGAAATATGATCCAACATAACAATATCTTATATTGCTTTTGTTTTTTGGTTTTGTTAATTTAATTTGTCTAAGACTATTGTTATTTTATAAGTTACAAGTTTTCATTATGAATATTTGATTTCCATTTTAAGATTTGTAGGTGTGTACGTTTTTATTTTTACTTTTTTTTCTTTTCTTTTTTGATTTTATTTTTTTTAAATGTTTACAAAATCTCAAAACATATGATAGCCCAAAATAAAACAATAAAAAAAGGCCCAATAATAACAATTTCGAACCAATTAGCAATTATATAATGGATAACTCAATAATGTCGATCAACACATATTTAGCTAATGGAATCATCAAACCCTAAAATCTGTCAAGCTGCAAGCAGTTCACAGCCTCACCATGATTCAAAGAACAAAGCTCAGGATTCAAAGAACAAAGCGCATGCCATTCCTGGAAAAGAAGGTGTGGCACAGCAAAAATTGGGAGATGGAGTCCACGAGGGGCACAGTAAACAGCCAAATACTAAGGTGGATGATGCACTGAGATTTCTTGCATCAGTTTTTGAAGAAGGTGATCCTTCTCAAACTAATGGAGGTATTTCATATAGGATTTTTCATATTTTTTTCCAGAAAAAAGTATGTTTACATAATATGCTTATTACTCCATGTACTTTTGATTCAATAGATGAATTGCCCGAATCTGTTCTACTCGATTGGCTTAAATTAAATGTTGGGGATCCTCAGGAGTCTCTTCAAGTTCTTAACAGGGTTCAATCGAGGGTCTTAAAAACAGAGGCTATGATTAATGAATTACGAAAGATGGGTCATGAGGTAACTGGTGATTATCTTGTGGATTTAAACTTCTTCAGCGCTGAAGATTGAAATCACATGTTCACGAATTTATTTACTCTCAGTTTGAATAATAAGTTAGTCGTTTTTGGTATTGAAAAAAGTTTGTTTATTTCTTAAAGTCTAATTTACATTAATAATGTAATGTTATTTGAATTGCTATCTTAATTATTTGGATAATAAATGTTTTGTTGCTAGAAATTATTTTATTGTTCGTAGAAAAATTTAGTTATGAAATAATTATAGATCATAGAAGAAGTGAATTGGATCAATAATTCCAATTTAATTACATTTAAATAATTCAGCATATATTATTTCAATAGTAGAAATTCGTTTATCATTTATCTAATTATAAGATTTTCTTAACATAAATGTTACCATATAGTATTAGATAAATATTGTATACAAAATATTATATAGATTTAAGATATCCTCAATACAAACCGTTTTATATAGTATTAGATAAATATGGTATACAAAATATTATATTGATTTAAGATATCCTCAATACAAAATATTTAACTTTTCGTCATCTATAAAAGACGATACAATATCACACGCCATTAAACATACCATGGGGCGTTTGTTTATTCCCCCATCAAAGTCACCACGAAAACGCTCAAGAAGTAATTCCCCACCAAAACAGCTATCATCTAATTCAAGAGGTGACCATGAGCCTGTAAGGTATTTTCTACCTATACGTTATGTTGCTCAGCTTAGACGACATGTAGCATGGTTGGAAGCAGAAATTAGAAGTGACGAACAGACAATACTAAAGTGTAAAGATGATATTGATCACCGACGCGGAGAAATATTGGAGTGCCAAGAAAAGATACAGAATATCATGAAACAAATGTAACATTCGTAGTGAATTTTTTTATTGTGTCTACATTATTTTCAGATAGGTTTGAATTTATTAAAACTCTATTGTTTGGTGTCCAATGCAAGTGTTGAATAATTACGTATGGACTTTGATGGTTGCATAATTTTATTGTTTGATAACCAATTTGATGTGTGTTAAATAACTGTGTGCTTTATTGTTTGATTACAAACATAATATACAAATTAGATACAATTCACTATTAAAATGAGCATGCAAACATCGAACAGTACAAAAATATTTGATATATCATTAACAATTCTGTGGAGCAGAAGTAATAGAACATGATAGTAGTTATCACGTGAATTTTAAAAAAGTCCTCATTTAGGGGAATTCTACTTATCGCAATTCTATAGTTATGTCTTATCGCGATTGTGAAAATTGACTGTTATCGCAATTGAAAAAATGGTTGTTATCGCAATTGAGGAAAAACTTATCGCAATTGAGGAGTAAATCCTTTGCGCAATTGTTGCTACGTTTCTATTACGAATTTAACAAAAGGAAAAATAATAATAAAAACAAAAAGGAAGGAAAAAACGAAAAAACAAAAATACTAAAACACAACCATATCCTAAAATAAGATACCAACACGCTTATATACTAAAAAATCGTTACTAATATAATTTAGTATTGTGATTAATGTGTCCAAATGACATTTATCTTCGGACTTATCTAAATAGTCGGGCTTATCTAAATACATCCAAACTATGGTAATTATATTATATTATACATATATCATATATACAAATGTTAACAAATAACATTATATTTTTCTATCATATATGCTATTATATAGTAATAGATGATCATATAGTAACCTATAATTATGGAATATCAAATTTTGATCAATTTTGAAACATATTCATTTTATTCTACGAATTATATAGAAATTAAGCATATACTTAATTTCTTTAACCATTTCGTATCATATGCATCAAAGACACCTTTACATTATAGTCAGTACAAAAATATTTGATATATCATTAACAATTCTGTGGAGCAGAAGTAATAGAACATGATAGTAGTTATCATGTGAATTTTAAAAAAGTCCTCATTTAGGGGAATTCTACTTATCGCAATTCTATAGTTATGTCTTATCGCGATTGTGAAAATTGACTGTTATCGCAATTGAAAAAATGGTTGTTATCGCAATTGAGGAAAAACTTATCGCAATTGAGGAGTAAATCCTTTGCGCAATTGTTGCTACGTTTCTATTACGAATTTAACAAAAGGAACAATAATAATAAAAACAAAAAGGAAGGAAAAAACGAAAAAACAAAAATACTAAAACACAACCATATCCTAAAATAAGATACCAACACGCTTATATACTAAAAAATCGTTACTAATATAATTTAGTATTGTGATTAATGTGTCCAAATAACATTTATCTTCGGACTTATCTAAATAGTCGGGCTTATCTAAATACATCCAAACTATGGTAATTATATTATACTATACATATATCATATATACAAATCATTCGCATGCATAAAATTGTGTTTAAAACGAATAAATAGTACAGTATATTGTTAACAAATAACATTATATTTTGCTATCATATATGCTATTATATAGTAATAGATGATCATATAGTAACCTATAATTATGAAATATCAAATTTTGATCAATTTTGAAACATATTCATTTTATTCTATGAATTATATAGAAATTAAGCATATACTTAATTTCTTTAACCATTTCGTATCATATACATCAAAGATACCTTTACATTATAGTTGCTACATCACCAACATGACAACTATATCAAATGATTTTGCACTCCAACCTCTAGGAAGAAAAAGCAAAAGCAATCAAAAACAACCACACATATAGGCCGGCCACTTGTGTATCCGATACAAAAAGGTTATTCACATAGCTATAACTATGTAATATGATATTTACAACCTAATTGTACTTGCAAATTACATTTTTTTAACTATAATACTATATTTGTGTGAATTCACCTTACGCCAGATACCAGTGATTTCAGTATATGGCCAACTCGCACGCCCTCTCAAACTAAAAGAACAATATGTGAAAGCATAGGCCGGCCAACAAAATATCCAGTACAAACAGGTAACATAATTATTAAAACTACCCAGCATGATGTTTAAAACGTATATTTGTCTACAATTGTATTTGTTTAATTATATTAATGCAATTTCAAACTACACCAGATAACATAGATTTAAGCATACGGCCAACTCGCACACCTTCTCAAAAGAGAACAATAACACCTGGACACATCGGCCGGCCACTCCTATATCCAATCCAAGCAGGTAATTCAATTAGTTTATTTTAAGCAACGCGATGTATACACCTTATATTTGTTTAGAATGACATTTTTAAAAATACATTAATTCATCCCCAATTTACGGCAGATACAGGTGATTTCAACGTGCGTCCAACTCGCACACCGTCTCAAACCAGATCAACACTAGAAGGAATCAACCAACAAACAAACTGTGAAATTCCAGTACCGGCAAAGAGACCACGGGGGCGGCCATTCAAAGACGCGACCAAAACACGTAATAAACTTATCATTCCCTCGTCAGAAAATTAAGCAATACTTTTATTGATATATTTTAATTCACTCACATTTGTTGCAGCGCTGCCTAAAGAAGTCAGATATCCGGGAACAATTGAATCTGGTGTGCATACTCCAAAACGCAGGTCACATAGGCTACAGGACAACTTAAAAACAACCGTGCATAAAATACCTAGACGTGAGGGTTTAAAAACTACAGGCTGTGCGAACAATCAAGAAGCACAACAAAAATCAATTAAAGGCATATCCAATGGTACAGCCATTAGACCAGCCCCTGTAAAAACAACATTTCGTTCCACCAAAAAATACCTTTGGATTTTAAAAAAAAAAAAAACAGTTAATCTGTTTTTTCTTTACAGATTATTTTGACCACGGGGATCCTATTTTCACATGCCAATCGTGTGACGCACTATTATGGCATGCCGAGGTTATGGTGGGCTCACCGTCTACAGGCGAAGAGTCATACTCTATATGCTGTGGAAGAGGCAAAGTAAAATTAGGAAATGAAGTTAAGAATCCACCTGAATTGTTGAGGCAACTTATGGTTGGTGAACATCCAAAAAGAAAAGATTTCGTTGATAACATTAGGTGATACAATTCAATGTTTGCATTCATGTCCATGGGTGCAAAGCAGGACACATCTGTTAATCAAGGGTATGGAGCCTATTGTTACAGGATACAAGGGGAAAACTACCATAGAATGGGGAGTTTGTTGCCAGAGGGAAATAAAAAACCTGTTTTTGCGCAACTATATATTTACGACTCAAAGGATGAAATACATAATAGAATTAATAACGTCAGGTATGACACCCTTAATTGATAGTGCATTCATCACATAAACAATAGAATGTTAATATAATTATGTTACTTTTACACAGCACTATTGACAGCACGTCAACATCGAGCAACTATATTGTAGACCACCAATTGACTGTTGATTTACGCGACATGCTGGATATTATCAATCCATTAGTAGGTCAGTTCAGAATGGCTGGAGAACAGTTGGTCAGGAGAAATGACGAAAACAAATACAGGATGCGCCTTATCGGTACAAGACAACGAGATGGCAGAAATTACAACCTACCTACAGCTGATGAAATTGGAGGTCTGATAGTAGGAGATTTTGACGCAACAACTAATAAAAGAGACATTATTTTACACTTACAAGAAGGCGGTCTTAAAAGGATCAGTGAATTGCACCCATCATATTTGGCGTTACAATACCCATTGTTGTTCCCGTATGCAGAAGATGGTTACTGGACAGATATATACCATGTAGGTGTTACTGATCATACACCAACAAACAAGAAAACACGAGTAACAATGAGAGAGTATTTTGCGTATCGAATTCAAGAAAGGACAGGTGTTTTCTCGATGATACTCAATGCAAGGAGGTTGTGCCAACAATTTATCGTTGATGCGTACACTATGGTTGAATCTGAAAGGATGTCGTTTGTTAAAAAACAACAGAAGGATTTGAGAAGTGAGACATACTCTAAGCTCGCAAAACTGGCAGAACAAGAAGATTCTGGTGTCATGTTACGAGGTAAAAAAGTTATATTACCATCGTCATTTACCGGGAGCCCAAGATATATGATGCAGAATTATTTAGATGCCATGACAATATGCAAAGTTTATGGATATCCCGACCTTTTTATCACATTTACATGCAATCCAAATTGGCCGGAAATTGCACGTTTTGTCGCAAATAGGGGCTTGAAGTCTGAAGACAGACCAGATGCAATAGCCAGAGTGTTTAAACAAAAGCTGGACAGTCTGATGAAAGATTTTAAAGACCGGCATTATTTTGGCCACTTGAAAGCAGGTATCATCGTTACATCTATCTAACTATAGCTTTTTCTTAACACCTACTATGACTTAAAAAAAACACAACAATCAAATAAACATTCTGCAAACAACAACTGAGAGGGTGTTTGTTGAAGCTTATTTATGGGTTCACGAGTACATGATTATATACTGTAGTTAACATTATCAACTTACTGCAGCTGTTTACACTGTCGAGTTCCAGAAAAGAGGCTTACCACATGCCCATATACTGCTTTTCCCGGAAGAACGTGATAAAATCAAAACGACACGGCAAATTGATCGCTTTATTTCAGCAGAAATACCGGATAAAAAAGACGATCCCGAGCTGTATGAGATCGTTACTGATCATATGATGCATGGCCCGTGTGGCCCCCAAAGCCCAACTTGCCCGTGTACAGTAAAAAACAAATGCACGAAGAGATTCCCTAAACAGTTTAACGATGCAACCGTCATAGATGATAGTGGTTATGCACTTTACAGAAGGAGGAACGACGGTTCTTCTGTAACAAAGAGTGGGGTAGAGTTACACAACGGGTACACGGTACCTTACAATCCAGGGTTGCTTAGACGTTACCAATCGCATATTAACGTGGAATGGTGCAACCAGATGGGTTCTATAAAATATCTCTTCAAATATATAAACAAAGGTCTAGACAGGGCGACTGCGGCTGTGGAAGACAATGAGATTGACGAAGTTAAAGATTATTACGATTGTCGATACCTTTCAGCATGTGAAGCAGCATGGAGGATTTACAAATTTGACATCCATTACAAATTCCCTCCCGTTGAACGCTTGCCGTTTCATTTGGAAGGTGAACAATCTGTTATATTTGATTCGGCGGAAAGCATTGACTGTACGTTGGATAAAGCATCCGTAAATGACACGAAATTTGTACAATGGATGCAAACAAACAAGACGGATGCACAGGCGAGGAAATTGCTTTATCACGAGTTTCCACAGCACTATGTATGGAAGCAGGAAGAGAGAGTCTGGGTAAGAAGGCAGAGAGGGACATCCATTGGGCGTGTACATCATGTGTCGCCAGCAACTGGGGAGCTGTTCTATTTACGAGTTTTGATTAACAAGGTTCCAGGCACACAAGATTGGACCGACTTTAAAAAATTTTAAGGTGTTACATACTGTACATATAAAGAGGCTTGCCAGGCACGCGGTTTACTAGAAGATGATAAAGAATATATCGATAGGTTGTTAGAAGCCAGTCTATGGGGAACTGGAAACTACCTGAGGAAGTTTTATGTCATATTAATTATGACGGATTGCATGTCCAGACCAGAATATGTTTATGAAAAGACGTGGGAAGTAATGGCTACTGATGTACTAGATGCAGAACGAATAAAACGGAATGATCCAGGTGCGAGGTTTTGAATACAATAAAATATGTTAACTGCAACTTATATGCAAAGCGTGTAAAAATATACAGTTAATTTAAATTTTTATTTTGCAGATTTGGAACTCTCGGACGAGCAAAGAAAGTGTTAGGAATATAAATATTCATATGAAGGTTCGGTCACCCCGAGCATCTAATTAGCATTTATATAGCTCGTAGGCTTATATATATTCGTTTAGTATTATTAGTAATATTAGTTTTAGTAGATTAGTCGTATCTATATTTATGGAGTGGGTCGGGGCTTTCCCCACTGTCAGCTCACTCCACAGCCCACTAGGGGCACAAATATGTAGAAGTATAAATACCCCTTCCCACACTTGGGAAGGGTTGGAACTCTTCATTCACTTAATCTAACATTAACAGATTTTCTCTCAACAAGAGTCTCCCTCTCTCTCTAACTTCTCTCTAAAACTTCACCATGGATCTAATCTTCCATGAACCAAGACCACCCGAATCAACCACACAATCAAGATGGTTATTTCCTACAATTGGTATCAAGAGCCATGGTTTCATCTTGGTCAGATCTGTGGTCAGTGGCTTTATATTCGGTTGGTCAGATCTGTGGTCAACTTTGTATATACTGTTTTGTTAATTTGTTGTTCGAATCATCACTATGTGTGGTATTATGTTTGTGGGCCTTGAATGTGCTTCTTGTAATATGTCATGGATTTCCTCTTTGGGCTTATGAGATTGCTAACTGGTTATGATTTTGGTGTGATTTTGGCCTTCGTGATTTTGGTCTTGTTGTCAATATATTTTTGTTTCTTCAAGATCTTGCGTTGATAGTTGAAGATCTAAACCAATTTTTTTGTAACTCGTCTTTTCATATGGGTCTTGTGGTCAAATTTCTTTTCTGGCTTTCACCGCTGCCTTGTGGTCAAATGGTTTAACCGTGTTACACATTTATGCTTGGACTAGTGGTTCTTTTGTTGACTCATTCTTGGTTCTTTTAGTTGACCCACTATAAAATAACGTCCTTTAGTTGACTCATTTTTTTTGATATTCTGTTGGCCCAAGATCCAAACTTAAACTGCTTTGGGATTAACGATTTGATGGTTTGTTGTGGTAGTCATTTGAGCTTAAAAAACCATGGTTTTTACGAGTGATTTATGTTGATTGATAAATGGTTGTCGTGACTGCTTTGGTCAAATTGTTTGTGTTGTTAACGAGTGTCAAAGCATGAACTCGTTTTGGATATGTGGTCTATAGAAGATCTGGGTTTAAAAGTTGGGTTAACATGGTCAAAAATGACAGAATTTTTGGACGGAATACTTGGTCGGAATCTCGCCGTGTTCTTGGCAGCTGCTGGTGTAAAAGGATGGTGTTCTTGGAGGCGGTTTGTGTCAAAGAGTGGTGTTCTATAACTCGGTTTGTGTCCTCTTGGGAGTAAAGTTTGGATTGTTACCTAAAATGGATAATGAGGACAAAAAGTACGAAAGTGACAGTTTGACCGGTCAAACTTGCAATTTGTCCTGGACTCGGTTTGTCCTGGACTCGGTTTGTCCCAAACGCGGTTTGTATGTATTGTCACGTACTCGGTTTGACTGTATAACACGAACTCGGTTTGTGTATGAAAAGTATACGCGGTTTGTGTACAATCACGAACTCGGTTTGTGTTTTGCACAGATGCGGTTTGACCACGTTGACCTAAACGTAACACAGACTCATTGACCTCAGTGATTTAACATCATCAGTCCAAGATTCACAAGATAAATATGAAATGTAATACAGTTCAAAGAAAAGTGATCACAGCCTCGACAAAAAGTCCATACACAACATTAATTCCTAAAACTTGACACAACGAACCCTCATATTCATAACAACTAATATCAAGATTCTGTATATACATTTAATCCTCTGATCTCAAAAGCATTCGTAGCAATTCATACATCATCAAACCTTTGAAGGTCGACCAAACGATTGACATATTCATCATAGATCATCTGATTCAAAGCTAGCCTCGAACACATATTTCACGATCTCTGCTTCTCTTCTCGTGTGTTACATGAGTATGTATGACTTCGAAAGCCTACAATCACACGAAAAGGATAACATCATAGATCTTATTGAAGCATTACTTCTATTTTATCCGAAAACCACAAAGAAAAAGACAATAACAACAATGTTATCATCTTTCCTTTTATTCGGTTAAAACAAGAATCGAAACAAATGTAATCAAACCTACCCGAGACCCACGAAGTGATCTTGAAGCCATAACACAATTGCTTTCTTGATTTGTACGGAGCATATACGGACTACTAAATATGGGTACGATTGAAGTTAGGTTTGTTCCTGTTTTTTGATTCTTAGGGTCTCATATTCACTTGTGATAGATATGAAAGGAAAGGATGATGATTGAGATGAGTTCTTTTTCTTGGGAGATTAGTGATGTTGGGTGAGAGGACAGTGAAAGGGGGGCGGAGTGTTTTAGAGATTAGGGTTGATAATATATGTTGTTATTAGGGTTTGGGTGTGAGGTTGTTAAGGTGAGAAGGAGGCGGATTAGATTTTAGCAAAGGGATTAGGGTTAAAGTTGTGTGTAAAAGGGTGTTAAATACCGGATTTGTTTAGGGTTAATTGAGAGATGGACTTGGGCCGAGAATGATTATGCAAGGACGTATTTAATATGGCATTGGATTGGGGCTTATGAATCGCATAGTACTACTTGGGCCTAAGTTTTTATTCATCTCACTCGCTATGGACTGGGCTTGACTGAAGTGGTGTCAATCTATTTTTTGGTTATTGACTTCCGAAAATTAGTGCAAGTTAAGTTTTTGTTTGGGCTTAAATTTAACAATGCCATATTTTTTTTTGGCATGATATTTGGTGACATAAGTGGGATGTTTGGACCTACAAAACTTCACGAGGATACACACGTCTCGGCTAGTACTTGGGTTTATGAATGTCATCGGGATTACAGAGTTGCGGATTTGGTTGCGTAGTCCAATTAGAACCTACCACTTGAGCAAGCTTGCAATTTGATGTTTACGATTTGAGTTATAGTTGTCGAATTACAATTTGTTTAATTGTGATTTGTCAAGTTGCTTGTTTGTCTTATTGCGACTTGACGGATTGCTATTTGACCAGTTACAATATGACGTTGCGAGCTAACACTTGCGATTCGTCTTATTGTGATTTGATTGATTGCAATCTGTCTTGTTGCAATTTGACAATCTGTGACTCGACTTGTTGCGATTTGATCAAGTTGTGATTTGACTTCTGTGACTTGAATTTCGACGATTGGTATTGCACATCACTCTTGGGTATTCTGGTTGATTTCACGGTTTCTCTTGTAGTTTTTAGAAAATCCCGCGAAAGATTCGATTTCTCGGTTTAAATCTCAAGAGCTGTAAAATCCCGTGAAATTAATTTTGGACAAGTAGGCTGGACTTGGGTTTAGAAATAATGAAACTTACGGGGTGTGACTAATTTTTCGGGATAAGTTTGTGCTTCAAGATCAGCAGGAATTGGGAAACTATGGTAACTTGGTTGGTTTGTTAATTCACGGGTTGGTGTACTTAGTGTCACAAACATCTCGGGGTGGATGGATGCACGATGTTTGTTGACCCTTGCTCGAGCGTATTTAAGGTGGTTAGACCTGGATGTTCAAGAAGTAGATATATACAATAAAGGATGGAAGGATGGGTATATATCACTACCTATATTTTAAAGGAGTTACGTTGTTGTGCTCAATATAGGTTCTAAATCACAATTTGCAATTTAAGGTGATTAGACTTGGATGTTCATGAAGTGGATATATACAATTAAGGATGGAAGGTTGGGTATATATCACTACCTATATTTAAAGGAGTTACATTGTTGTGCTCAATATAGGTTCTAATTCATAATTTAGTGCAAGTTTAAGTCGCTGACTTGTTCTTTATCAAGCTTCATCAAGTGATTGTTGTTTCTCAAGCTTCTAATGGGATTGTTGTTCAAGATCTTCTCAAGAGGTAGTCAGGCTTAAAGACAAGAGGTGATTTGTTTGGAGACATGTTTTAACCTTTTACTCACGTTAAAGTCATATGCATTTCATCAAGCGGTTTTGGCATATTACGAGCTTCAATGAATTGTTAATCTACTAAACCATTGATGATGAGGAAAGCAAGGGGTTACTACAAGAGAGTCTTAATCACCATCTTCGTTGCAGTAGTTTCATTTGTCTCTTTCCATGTTTTGTGCCTGACAAATTCACAAACATCACGGACTCTCAGCTTTGGCAAAAAGGTCATTTCATGTCCTTTTTGAGGGGGAGAATTATCGCAAGTTTCCTAGAAGTTCCGTCTCCAGCGATGTGAATTTTAGCGGTTCCGGTTACAGCGGGTCAGATCGTATCGGTTCAGTCTCCAGCGGTTTGAATCTTAGCAGTGTCGGTTACAGCGGGTCAGATCGTAGCGATTCAGGATTCAGTGGTTCAGTCTACAGCAGTTTGAAGCTTACTGTTGTGCAGTTAGTTCTTGAATTTATTTCTCAGATAAATCTCAAGAATCGTAAAATCCTGTACACAGTACGACAACTATTCCACATCCAAGTAGCTGGATCAGACAGCCTTGGTTGATAGGACTGACTATGAGTCTTGGGCAATTCTAAGAATTTGCGCATGTTTCTTTTCCTTTTGACTAGTCAACAGCACAAGATGATCACGAAGTTCATTTGGTATTCCTTATTTGAGATTGAAGCTGAATTTCACGAAGGCGTCTACTTATTTTATCTTGAAGTCGGGGTTGGTTGGATGCATGACTTTCAATGATAACTTGCTCGTGCTTAAAATTTAAGTTGAAGACTTGGGTTATCTAGTTACCAGCAGTCGGGGTAACTATCACTTAAGAGTTATTGGAGTACTCAGTGTCACACGTCAATGACGATGTCGATAATCGCAAGAGGTGTTAATGTCTCATACTTTGGTTGGGTATTGTGCACTTAGAGATCTGCTTGGAGCATTAATTCTCTACAACCGTTCTTCCAACATTAGTGCAAGCTTAAGTAACAAATTTGGGGATTTATTCTTCAATTTTCAGTATTGGTGTATCGGGTTTTCTTCATCGAGTGGTCACTAATCTTTGTACAAGGTTGGTTAGTTGGCCAAAGGTGTTAAAAGTTGTGATGTGATCTGTATTTCTCACGTAATATTCTTAACCCAAACTGATGTTCACCAAAACCAAATCAGTCACGCCACATTCAATCGGTTACTGTCTCACGGTTTCTTCTTGGTTTTGTAAAATCCCGCGAAAGAACTTATTTCTCGGTTTAAACCATAGATTTGTAAAATTCCGTGATGATGGGCTATGCGCTCTTGACCAGGATCGGGTTATAACCATTATCGAAGTTCAGTTATAACATCACAAATGGCTGGATCGAGGCTTTTAATTGACAAGATGTGACTACGGGGTTAGTTCAGTATTATTTATTTGAGGCTGAAGTGAAATTTCATGGGTGCGTGTACTTAGCATCTGAAGATATCGGGGAGGTTGGATGAAGATTCTTCGAGATCCTTGTTCGAGCTTTCAATATAATGACAAGGACTTGGATATCTAGTTATTTTTTCTTTCTCCCTATTACAAAATAACTATCACTTTAAGGGGTCACGTTGTAGTGCTCAGTGTCACACGAAGTTGTGGATATCCAAGAGGTGATGTTTGTCTTATACTTGATGGTTGGTTGGTTGAAGAGTATAGAGTACTTAGGGATTCGATGTTACACGAAGTCTCTGCACCGCTCTTTGTCTCGCATTAGCACAAGTTTAAGTCACAAGTTCGGGTTATGTTACTTCAGGCTCAAGTTCATCATATTGGGTTTTTCTCCATCAGTGGTCACGATTTCAAGCCGACAAAATGATAATGGGGTTGGTAACGAGTTAGATGAGAGAAGAAGTAAAGAGAGAGATAATGACGTTTGAACACAGCAGTTCAAGCCTCGTTCTTCATCTTATGATGTCTGTACACTTCAGTGCAGGCCTCGTTCTTCATCAGATGACGTTTGAACAAATCAGTTCAAGCCTCGGTCTTCATCATAATGACGTCTGTACAAGTCAGTGCAGGCCTCGTTCTTCAACATAATGACGTCTGTACACATCAGTGCAGGCCTCGTTCTTTAAAGAAAAGAAAAGTGTACGCTTGAGTGCACTTTATCTTCAAAAGAAGAGGAGTCTTCTTATTTATGGCCATTCTCATCAACAAGATTCATGCTCTTTCCGTGCTTATTCAATCTTCAAGTGGATCTGCGCATATTGGAGTATTCTTTTATTCACATATTCAACCAAAAATTGCAGTTGACAGGCATATGCAATTTTTGAGGGGGGGAAAGGGTGAATAAACAACATGTTAGTCTTCAAGAACCGTCAAGTGGAGCTACTTACCGTTGATGGTATTCATATTCACTAGTTCAATCATCAAAAATTGCAGTTGGAAGGTATATGCAATTTTTGAGGGGGGGAAAGGGTGAATATTAATCTACATGTTGGTTGATGATTGAGAAATGGTCATACGACTCCTGAATACGTCAGTTCAGGAGTCGTGCAAACCATGTTTCTCCAACACTACTTCTTCCGTATATCAAGGTGTTGAAGAACATGGTCATGGAATGCTAATCGACAAAGTCTCACGGGTTGGTCTAATCAGCAACAATGGGTTTCTAGTCAATGCTTCAAGTACACGTCATCAGGCTACATGTACACATCATGATGATGATTCCGATTAATCGTAACCATCATGGGGGAGAGAAATGTGTACACCAAGGACGCACAACAGGTTCACGTGATCAGGGCTTAATATCCAGGATGGATAAATACTGTAGATGATCAGTGGTTCAACTTGTTACCTTGGTATTATCGTTTCACTGCTACGTTATGTGCTGATTAATCGTAACCATCAGGGGAGAGAGAATGTGTACATCAAGGACGCACAACAGGTTCACGTGATCAGGGCTTAATATCCAAATATGGATACATTCTATAGATGATCAGTGGTTCAACTTGTTACTTTGGTGCTATACGTATGACTGAAGAAGGTCGAGTCGTCAGTCTATTCTACGTTCTCTGTTGGGAGTTATCATCTTATGTGTATGCTGCGGGCTAATGGGTTACATGTAAGGTTACTGGAAGGCATTGGGTGAGATGAAGATGATTGGTATTCTGTTCCTCCACATTGGGCAATCTTGAAGAAGGTCGAGTCTTCAGTCTTCTCTACATTCAAAAATGTTGAGCTCTTTTCTTACAACTTGATATTTAACTTAATCCCATGACAGTTCTTGTTTGATGAGTTGTGGAGTTAAGTTAGATTCAAGTTGTTCTGTAGTTTAAGGGTAGGTCCAACTTGATTTTAACCTAATCTCATGACAGTTCTTGTTTGATGAGTTGTGAGGTTAAGCTGAAATCAAGTTGTTACTGGGCTTAAATTTGTGGTTTAGTTTAACCTCATGACAGTTCTTGTTTGATGAGTTGTGAGGTTAAGCTAGATTTCAGTTGAGGCTCAACTTAAACTACCGAAAAGATGCCTAAGGTTTTTGACGGCGTCACTCTAGGACGGGAGTGTTAGAAGATTAAAGACGGCATGCATTTGGTTATCAAAAGTCTTCTTCATATTTCGGGCGTTCATCCAAAGTCTTCTTCCTATTATGGGTGATCGTCAGAGGTTGTCAGATTGGGG
Source organism: Artemisia tridentata subsp. tridentata (assembly GCA_021014915.2). Classification (NCBI taxonomy): domain Eukaryota; kingdom Viridiplantae; phylum Streptophyta; class Magnoliopsida; order Asterales; family Asteraceae; genus Artemisia; species Artemisia tridentata. The sequence goes on along the minus strand of CP139508.1, from coordinate 460,958,954 downwards.
GAGAGCACTAATTAGGGGAGTGTGTTGAGCCAGAATCATTCCCTGATTGAAAGTGCTCACATTGCTCTTCAGCAAGTCAAGTGATGAATGCGGAAAAGATTCAGAATGCTGAGGAGTAATGGTTTCTGGTTCGTATCCTTGTACATATATACTTAGGCATATTTTATACCATCTTGTAAATAGATATATAGAAATCTTGCTAATTGTAAATAGAGAAATGTAAAACCAGAAAAACCATAAAAAAAATTGAAAAATAGAAAATACCAAAAATAGCTTCACCTAGGCATGTCTTCTGTTTATCGATAACATTTACGGACTTAGAAATGTCATTCAATAATGGCACGGGTCTTTAAATGAAGCTCGAGCAGAAGTTAAAATGGATTCTTAAAACATGTCTAAATGGCTTGCTATTACTTTAGATAGCAACCCGCGCTTCACACTGGGGAAAGCACGTCGCCAAAAAGACGGCTGTTCCTCCAACTGGGTGATGTTCACCTGGGCATGGATTACTTTATATCCATGTTTCTTCGATCTGATGTACGTTTCAGTGCATCATTTCTTGAAAAAGAAGAGAAGTCTTCTTTGCATACAAATAGTTTTCATTCTATGATTCTTCTGAAAATTATTTGTGAGACACTTGGTGAATATGTGTTGTATGAAATTTGTTTATACTTGGATTATGCATAAAATTTGTCACTCAATCAACGACTACAAAACCTCACGACAGTTCTTGTTTGATGTGTTGTGGGGTTAAGCGTGATTTTAGTTGAGGTTCAACTAGAATACGGGTCATTGATTGAGGGGGAGAGTGAATTCAAATTTTATATCATCAAACGGATTTATTGGTTAAATCATACTTGTTAGAAATGGTTTTGTAGTTAATGGGGAATTAGTTGAAGAGGATCTTGCTTAAATATATCAAATGACCAAGTGTGTTAGTTGCTAGAAAGATTAGGACATTATGTGCAATTTGCTTATAGTTTCCTAGCTTTATGTATCTAGAAGGTTCATTTGTGTTACTTTGGAATCCTCGTATAATCCCCTAAACACCTTAAGACTCAAAACCTAAAAGAAGTAAGAAAACCAGTTGTGTTTGATGTTCTTGAATACTCCTATGACATTTGTATGAACTAAGTGAATGAGTTTCAAATGTTGTTTGTCTCTGCTGCTTAATTGTTGTTGATATTGTGCATATGTTCTCAGGATTCGCTTAGGTAGATTGCTATTATGTTAGAATCATGTTCCTAAGATCCTGAATGAAATATTGAAATTCGTGTGAATTGCCATGTTCATGATTGCTATCTGCTCTTCATGCTAGATAGTGGTTTGACGTAGTTCCTGATTGGGGTTTGATTATAAGATGAACTTGGTATTATAATGTGGCAAGCTGCTGAAGGGTAGCTATTAAAGAATAGTGTATCTGTATGCATGTATATCTGTGTTGATATTCTTATGCAGATTCCATAGCCAAAATGAATGTACCAGTTCCCATTCTAACCATCTGATCAGACGATCAAACTCTATTGATTGGCTCGAAATTCACCACGACAACAACATCGGGAGCAACAACAACTACAACACTTTCACCACCACCACCGCCATTCATTTTGGTCTCGCCAAGTGGGGATCAACTACATTTGCGAAAGATTTGTTGGTGGATGGATGATTGATATTGACTGATTCACTCAGAAAAGCGGGTGATTATATCGTCTGCACAAAAAGGTCAATATCACTTGTGTCATAATAATCAATTTGTGCAAAATAAGCAGTGAATCTCCCTCTTAGATTAAGGGGGAGCATAGTATGTTTCATCATCAGACTACATTAAATCGGACACATTTTCTCCCATGTTTTTCTAAATTATTTAAATCAATTGGGATCACAAATCTCAAAAGGTTTGAAATTTTTGATCGGGGGAGAGAATGTGATTTAAATATGAAACCTGATGAAAATGTGATGTTTTGGAGTTAAGTGTAAGCTCTCCCATAAGTGCTAAACTCTTTTGTATACCAATGCACTTATTGAGGGGGAGCAAAGGATTTGGCATGCATCTTATGTGTGCAAGGCTCAGACTTCACCAATGAATTGACGATAGCTAAAGTCAGTAGTTGAAAGGACATGTCCTGGACGGGTAATAATTTCAAGCCAGTTTATCTGGTGATGTAAGCGTGTCTCGCAAAGGACGTGTCTGAGTAGAATGTACCGATTTCGAGCGATCTTCCTTGAATGTGATCTGGACGGGTAATAATTTCAAGCTAGTTTACTAGTGATGTAAGCGTGTCTCGCGATGATCATGTTCTTGGAAAATCAATCAATTCAAAAGTGCGAGCTTCACCTGACATGTGCAAATTTATAAAACAATCATTTGAGCACATGTTGAGGGGGAGCATTTGAAAAATATAAAACTCTCAAGTGTTTGCAAAAATGTGTTTCAGAATCATGAACACTTTGAGAGATTTTTCAAAGATTTGGTTTATGGCAATCGTGGAAGTACACCAAAGACCGACCATTTTAATTAATACATGGAGTTATAAGGATGGTTAGGTTAGGCTCAAGTTCCCACGATCCCGCCAGAGCCGGAGGGATCTACCCAGGGACAATCCACTAGTTAGTGTAGAAGTCCTTAGGTATGATTAAAAAGGAGAATAGTGGATAAGGGAAAAGTGTCGACTGAGATGGAGCTAGTACTGGAACAAACCCAACAAGGTACTAGTAATGAAGTCTCGGTAAACACTGAAGGGGTTGAAGAATGAAAAAGAATTGTAAAGATAAAGGGTGAAAAGAAATAGCCCTCCTTACAACTTAGGCAGAAACCGGGTCAATACATATGCTGTCAGAATCACTTAGTTGATTGCTGACATTGAAGACAAAGTATCATGGACCCAGTGATACGCTGCACAACCCTCCCTAGCCACTCAAGGTCCCTCAAAGGATTCTTGTTTCAATTGTCACGGAGTTCAATACATTCCTATCGTCTCTCTCACTCCGAGTTAGATGATATTGAATAGGTGGCAGTTCTCTCCAGCCTCCGCTCACTAAATCAAAACGCACTATAGAGTCTAGAGCCACGAGATGCATAAAAAGATCTCATAGGAACACGAATTATTTCTACACTGGGTGTTCAACATTAAGGACACCAGTTGTAAACTTAAGAGTCCTACGCAGATCTTAGCAATCTGCCAGAACATTTATGAGGGAATTTACGAATGTAATTCTCAATGATTGAATGGAAATTCCTGCCAGGGTCAACATCAAGCAGCCCTGAAAGTAGGTCACTTCGATAATTCTTTATGGATTACGCTTAGTGGTCACGACAGTTTCTAACGGTCTACAGTCGTGGAGTGATCTCCAGCGACTCACCTAATCGTTGATGTGCTACGGTTCGATCTTAAAAAGCCCTCTGTGGGTTTTCGATTAGGAACGGTCTTGGTAAGGATTAGAGAGAGTTTTCACACTATGCTGTTAACAATCTCGAAGTCCGAACCTGTAAGTACCGGATGTTTTATTGCTAACTGTCGTATGCAGGAACTTCTGGCGATTGTAGCTGATTGCTGTTGCAGCTGTTTGCGGTTGTAGCTGATTGAAGTTGCAGCTGAATGCGGTTGTAGCTGGTTGCAGTAAAGATGCCAATCCTCTACCACATGTTCACACTACATCATCATTGTAACTCAAGAATGTCATGATCAACCTAAAAGACCTTTTACACGGCTTCCGCAAACTCTGATGCTAAAGATCATGACACCAAATAGTGTGAGCATGTCGTCTCAAAGAATAACACATCACATGGAAACATACTGCTGAAAGATGACTTGGAAACAAATGTTGGATGATAAAGTCGAAGAATACTCAAAGATCATCCAAGACAATCAAACAGTCATCTAACGAACACTGCTGAATGCACAAAGATACAAGACTTTGAAGAATCAAAGACTACGAGCTATAAAGACAAGTTCAGAAGAAAGAATGCTAGAATTCAAATTATTATTTCCGGGGTGACCTCCCTTAGGGGGAGATTGTTAGGAATATAAATATTCATATGAAGGTTCGGTCACCCCGAGCATCTAATTAGCATTTATATAGCTCGTAGGCTTATATATATTCGTTTAGTATTATTAGTAATATTAGTTTTAGTAGATTAGTCGTATCTATATTTGTGGAGTGGGTCGGGGCTTTCCCCACTGTCAGCTCACTCCACAGCCCACTAGGGGCACAAATATGTAGAAGTATAAATACCCCTTCCCACACTTGGGAAGGGTTGGAACTCTTCATTCACTTAATCTAACATTAACAGATTTTCTCTCAACAAGAGTCTCCCTCTCTCTCTAACTTCTCTCTAAAACTTCACCATGGATCTAATCTTCCATGAACCAAGACCACCCGAATCAACCACACAATCAAGATGGTTATTTCCTACAGAAAGAACATATGCCTTACATATATCGAGCACATGCTTCTTTCTAACAATAAGAGTTTAAGGAACATCCCAAACATGCCTTTCCTAAACGAAATGTTATTTATGGTAAGTTATAACAGGCTGGTAGTGGATGAGTTAAAATACAACAAAGATGAATTACGTGAACAACACATCAAGCTATTTAGTACATTAGCAGGCGAGCAAAGGAGTATATATAATACTTTAATGGACGCTGTTAATGGCCAAATAGGGGGTATGTTCTTCGTATATGGATATGGCGGCACGGGTAAAACCTACCTTTACAAGACATTATCTGCAGCAATTAGATCAAAAGGAGATATAGTATTAAATGTCGCGTCGAGTGGTATAGCCTCACTTTTGTTGGAAGGGGGAAGAACAGCTCATTCTCGATTTGCAATTCCCATCAACGTAGTCGACGATTCCATGTGTCATATTCCAGCGGATAGTGAGCTAGCCGAATTGATAAGAGTGTGCAAACTAATCGTATGGGATGAAGCTCCAATGACACATAGACATTGTTACGAAGCATTCGATAGGACACTGAGAGACATATGTAGGACACATCCGTCAAACCCGTCGGAAGAGGTGTTCGGAGGAAAAGTAGTTCTGTTTGGAGGTGACTTTCGTCAAATCCTACCAGTCATAACGGACAGTTCAAGACACGATGTTGTACATGCAACAATAAACTCTTCGTATCTTTGGGACCATTGTACAGTACTGAGATTGACTGTTAACATGCGTCTTGGGACAAGCTCAAATAATTCAGAACGCAAAGAAATACAAGACTTTGCAGACTGGATATTATCGATTGGGAATGGAACAATCGGAGGTAAAAACAATGGAGAAGCAAAGGTTGAATTCACAAACGATATGTTGATTCCCGATTCCGAAGATCATGTTGGTACAATAATAGACGAAACTTACCCGGATTTAATCAGGAACCTTTATAAGCCGACCTATTTCCAAGAAAGGGCTATTCTGGCACCGACTCACGACCTTGTGGACATGATCAACGACAGAATGCTTGGGCTACTTGAAGGAGATGAGAAGACTTACTTAAATTCTGACTCAATTGGTATTGATAACGAAGACACCACCTTCAATCCGGATTTATATACGTGTGAGTTTCTCAACAGCATTAAAATATCCGGTCTGCCGCGTCATTCCTTGACACTAAAAATAGGCACGCCTGTTATGTGCATGAGGAACATTGATCAAATAGCTGGTTTGTGCAATGGAACCAGACTCCAAGTTCGGAGGCTTCGTACTAAAATAATTGAAGCAACAATCATATCAGGTGGAAGTATCGGCACTATTTGCGCCATACCACGTATGGTTTTGAGTCCTTCAGATACGAAAATACCTTTTAAATTTAACTGAAGACAATTCCCAGTATCACCGTCCTTCGCGATGACTATTAATAAAAGTCAAGGAAAAACACTGACGCAAGTAGGGCTGTTTCTCCAACGACCAGTGTTCTCACACGGACAACTTTATGTGGCAGTGTCTCGGGTCAAGAACAAGAAAGGCTTGAAGGTACTTTGTTGCGACGAGGAGGGGAAATACACAAACGCAACAACAAATGTTGTTTATAAAGAAGCGTTGTTTCGCATTTAAAAAGGTATTATGAGTGTACAGGATAGACACATTGCACTTGAAATTTGTTTTATAAGATTGCGTGAAGCTTGGTTACCTAAAGCAACCATCTAACAATGTAGCAGTCCCTCTTTCTAATAAACGTATTGACAGGATAAGGAATCAAACTAATCAAAATTTAAGCTTAGATAACAATAACGACTTTAAAACCAGTAATATATAAACTGAAAACAAAAATCAATTTAAATTAAACTTCACATATTCTTTATCATATCCATTCACTAACTGTTAGTGGGAACTTATACTTCACAACATCTTAAAAAAGGAATTACGCGATAGCGATTAAAGAATGCTGGATCTACATGCTGATTCGTTTCACCCCAAATATTTTCACAAGTAACCAATCACCACCGGAATGATACAACACTAAAAGTGTGTGAGTCTAACTATGTAACAGCCCCCTTCCTAATTAATGTGTTGACAAGATAAAAAGTAACAGCAAAAAAACATGCAATCATGGAAATATTTTCAACTGCAAGCTACTCTATTATATACATACACAGGATATTAGTGAGAATTTAGAGTTCACAACATTTTATAAAAGAAATTGCAAGATTGCGCGTACAGCCATGCGCTAAGTCTTCGCAAGATCAGAAGCTGTCATAGCAGTTGCCCGTGTAGTTCAAGCCTGATCGGGAGTACAGACTACATCCGCCGTGGCTTAATCACAAGCAAGATGAATAATCTGAGGCCCGATATCTGAGCCCAATTCTACAGGGTTGAGTAAACCGACTATTTATGGTTCAAGGATGCTCGGATCTACACACTGATCCGTTTCCCCCCAAAGATTCCCGTAAATAGCCGATCACCACCGGTACGATACAACACTTCAATCGATCGCAAAGACAAGAGCAAAGGGTTTCCAACGCTAACACTTGAAAATTCTTTTAAAAAATTTTGTGAAGTTTGATTCCCTAAAACAGCCATCTAACAATGTAACGGTACCCGTTCATAACAAACGTACTCGTAAAATAACAGGTCAAATTAATCAATACTTAAGCTAGATCACAACTAAAACCATGCAAGCACATAGCTATTTTCGATATTAAACTATTTTAATTTCATCAGCAATATCGACCTACAAAACTTTCCAAAGCTTGCAATCCCCGTTATCTATGGCGATGGCAGTCTATAACAACATGAAATACAATATTGCAAATAACAACTACAAGCATACTGCAATAACTAACCGCTCATATCAAACTACAAGCATACTACTAACAATCGCGTTAAACAACAACACAAACGTATTTTTCATCAACACCCAACCAAGTACATCTACTTACAACCTGTCTAAAATCCTTTACATACACCTATAATTTTTAGTGTCATGTAGCTATATCCGAAACTATACTACTTTATTTGCCTTCAACAAGATTCAAACTCCCATTATACTCCTAAAAACTTACAGACATCTTAGACTATAACCATTACAGCCTATAACATATAACAGATGGAATGTAAATCCAACAAAAAATTGCCTATCTACCTGGTGTATTCTCTTATTATGCTACTAAAAAACTAACTATTAATCAAATGAAGCAGGGGATAATATCAAACATAAAACTCCCGAAAACTCACGGCTGTCTTAAACTATAACCGTTAACTCATAAGATGATTAATCAAATTAAGCAGATCATAATATCAAACATAATACTCCCAAAAGCTCACGGCCATCTTAAACTATAACCATTACATCCTATAACATATAACAGATGGAATGAAAATCCAACAAAAAATCACCTATCCACCAACTGTATTCTCTTATTATGCTCCTAAAAAACTAACACAAACGTATTTTTCATCAACACCCAACCAAGTACATCTACTTACAACCTGTCTAAAATCCTTTACATACACCTATAATTTTTAGTGTCATGTAGCTATATCCGAAACTATACTACTTTATTTGCCTTCAACAAGATTCAAACTCCCATTATACTCCTAAAAACTTACAGACATCTTAGACTATAACCATTACAGCCTATAACATATAACAGATGGAATGTAAATCCAACAAAAAATTGCCTATCTACCTGGTGTATTCTCTTATTATGCTACTAAAAAACTAACTATTAATCAAATGAAGCAGGGGGTAATATCAAACATAAAACTCCCGAAAACTCACGGCCGTCTTAAACTATAACCGTTAACTTATAAGATGATTAATCAAATTAAGCAGAGCATAATATCAAACATAATACTCCCAAAAGCTCACGGCCATCTTAAACTATAACCATTACATCCTATAACATATAACAGATGGAATGAAAATCCAACAAAAAATCACCTATCCACCAACTGTATTCTCTTATTATGCTCCTAAAAAACTGATTCATATGATGATTAATGAAATTAAGCAGAGGATAAGATCAAACACAATACTCCCAAATGCTTACAGCCATCTTAAACTATAACCATTACAATCTATAACATACTCCGTATAACAGATAGAATGTAAATCCAACAAAAAATCACCTATATACCAATTGTATTGTCTTATTATGCTTCTAAAAATCGCGTATCTAAAAATCGGCTATCTTGATTTTTACAGACACGAGTATTTTGATCGGTGCAGGTTTGATATTTTATATGCTATGTTTGTTTGTCTGATATGGTGAACAAGAAAAGGAAAGTTAATTTATTGACTTTAACTCAAATTTATTTTCACTTATAGGCCTTTGACTGTTGACTTTAATATAAAAGGAAAATGGGTAATTATTTGTAAAAACAAATATTGGTGTATTTACATAAAAACGCGAGCATTGACTGTTGACTTTAATATAAAAGGAAAATGGACAATCATTTGTAAAAACAAATATTGATGTATTTACATAAAAACATGCTTACATCAAGCATTACATGGATGCAATTTCTTAACATACAAACAATACAGTTCGTACATTGTGTTTTGTGGTTTTTGATTGTATGGTGCCATTGTATTAGTATACCTTTTGAAATAATCACGTAAAAAAGAGAGTGAAGGATCACTGAGAATGGACGGATTTGATTTAAACATGTTGATGAATTGTTAATAATGATGAAAGGATACTTCAATCACCCGTAGTTAAAAAAAATAAAAAAACAAAAAACAAAATACATTTAGTACGTTGTGTTTTGTGTAAGGTGCGTTTTATACCAACGAAAGTAGTTTGTGTTTTTTGGTTTTTGATTATATATGACTGATGTAGTATTTGCTCAAATGTTAAATTTTTTTTAAAATTTTAATTTTCGTAGCGGGTATGCTATTATTATTACGGGGTCTCTGTAATGTTGCACTGTACTTTTTATACCAACGAGTTTAAGTTTTACTTAAATATATACGAAATGTTTATAAAAAAAGATAATCTTGATGGTGCATAATCACATATCATCCCTCTTAGATTACTTACGACAAATCATTCTTGTCATCACAAATAGTTAAAGACACATCGTTATACACGCGTCGCTACAATATCCGCAACTATGGGACCACTATACGATACCACAATTGACTATCAACAAAAGGCTTGATAGAAAGTTCAGTACTTCCGAACGTAATAGAATAAAATACTCCACATTTTGGATATTATCAATTAGAAATAGCTAAAACGGATAAAAACTGAATTCGAAGACAATATGCTAATGCCTTATTCCAAAAATCATATTGGTACGATAGTTTAAATAACTTTCCTATAATTGAACGATGACGTCTGTAAACCAACCTATTTCCAACAAAATATTATCATGTCACCAATACATGACCATGTCGGTATAATCAATGCCATATTGTTTACACAACTTCTGTGAGATCGTGGTTGTTACTCCAATTCACATTGGTACGATAGTTTAAATATGCTAATGCCTTATTCCAAAAATCATATTGGTATGATAGTTTAAATAACTTTCCTATAATTGAACGATGACGTCTGTAAACCAACCTATTTCCAACAAAATATTATCATGTCACCAATACATGACCATGTCGGTATAATCAATGCCATATTGTTTACACAACTTCTGTGAGATCGTGGTTGTTACTCCAATTCACAGTGTTCTCACACAAGGAGGTTTATAAGGTGTTATCTCACGTCAAAACGAATAAAGATTTCAACATACTTTTTTGTCATGAGGATGAGAAATATTCGGAAACAACAGCTGATGTTGTCTATACAGAAGCGTTGTTCCATGTTTAAACATGTATAGTAATTATACAAATTAACAGTATCAATCCTTCATTCACATTGGTTTGTGTTTTTCTTATTTTTTTTTCCTTACAAAGTATCAATTAAGCATATATAATCAAAAGCCTTATCTAAGCCTTTTTTCAATATACTATAACAAATATAAATTTACCATTAAATATGATACAAACATCATAACAGGAAATAGCAGCACATAACCAGTTGCAAAAGTGCATAACAACACAATATCAGTTGCAGTTGTTAAGCGTGCTGTTAGTGTCCAAATACCATGTACATACTACTGTCATATGCATTAGTTTGATACCTTATATTCGTACGCCTAAGGGTCATATAAACAAACAACAAAAAAAGCATTCCTACCCATACATACCTACGGGAGATATATCCATACTAAAACTGTCTAGAAAATATATAGCCAAAAGCTAATACGATGTTTTGATAAACTTAACAAACGTGAAATACCGGAATCACATTTTGCTGGCCTTCCACAGTTTCCAGAATAGTGTTAACAAATCTGAACCGCAACAATTTACCAGTCCTGAACCCACACTGTTCGCAAACGCTCTGAAATTCCCAGTCAGCTTCACTTGATGTTCCCTGTTTGTTCTTTGGGTATCGTTTACTGTACGGACCTTCACGGGAAACCTCTCATCATCATGCACCAGAAGCGCCTTATTGTATGCATACATTTGATGATGGCCAGCGAAATCCACGGGTACAGTCTGTCATAAAGGAGGGAGGGGCGACTTCAAACATCAACAGATAACAAAATATATAGAAGCTAAATGGGATAAATCAAGAATACTACTACATATTCCTTGAATACTTACCACATTGTAGAACTCCAAGACGATTCCATTCAGCTCAACATAAAAGACAGCATTCTCATCATTGTGATTGATATGTCCTTTCCAGGTGCAGATATGATGGGCTCTTTTGTCTGAAATTGTATTCAATAAAAACGCACAACGTCTTACAACACATTTATTATATTTGAAACACACGATGAAACATTAAAGTATACAAACCTTCGATGGCATACAATGGTATTCGATGACCAGGTAACCTCAACAATGTTGGGTAAACAGTCTCTGGATACAAGCATGTGCCATCCTTACGAAATAGCTCCAGGCTTAATTTATTATCCCCTAGATTGGTGAATACCATGGGCTGTCTTACACCAATTTCCAAGTCATCGACAAGTCTGTCCCATCGGTTGCCAAACAATCTGTTAGAACTTACAACACTGTTTGCATCCAGCTGAACCCTCTCATGTCTCACCTTGACCCTCAAACCGTTAGCATAAATTTTGAACGTTTCTTTCCATATATCTTGAAGAAAATCTCCCGGCAGAATCTGTATTACGCAAGCAGGAAAACAGACTAACTAAGCAAACAAATCGATAATTTTCATGATACAAACACAGTTTGTTCCTCGCAGGCATCTAATTAATATGTATTATATTTTCAATTAAAGGAGTTAAAATGATGCTCAGAATCAGTTTTTTTTTACCAACTTATATTGTACTCACTTTAGTTGAATGTTAACTCATAATGTATACAAATACGCTCAATTCCAATCTATATGTATAAGTGAAAAGACAAAACATTCATACCTGTCCTCCAGCCATGAACCTGGACAAACACCGCACAACTCTAGACCCAACAACTCGCCTATCGTAACCAGGGCCTTCACTACCATCCTCATTATACCCGGTGACGTAGAAAGTGTCTAATCCCTCCTTCACAAAATGTAGTCTTTTGACCGATGATGGCACATTATCTTCAACAATGCTTCCCCACTCATCTCCATGAACATGAACTTCACCTTCAACTACCCTAACTAAACACACATATCTGCGTCTGTTATTGCCATTAACAAAAATATACTCTTCATCATCGTAAAATCTCTCCTTGAAAACTTTAGGCAATATCTGCAAAACAAACCGTTTCAATAAGTTATACACTTATAATCCTGTGTTACTAAAAGTGCAAAATATCATCAGGAAAAATTCAACAATCATATATATATACACGAATGTGAACCTGGTATTTTGGGTTGGTTCCCAGATTAAAACGACATAAGAATTGCTGATCCATCTTCGTTGTTTCAGTCCTGAAGATTCAAACTGTCAGGCCAATACAATTGGATTAGGTATTACAACAGGCACAATCACGTTGTAAAACCATATTCGATTCAATTAACAAATCACAACAGTAATTATCCACTCGAATATCATACACATTCAAAGTTCGAAATACATCAGACCCTTTATAAATCACAGTCCAGTGCCTCATGTGATTTTTTAAAAATTTTGCACCCACTTTAGAAGCTTCGTAACCACATTTAATGTAAAAGAGCGAAGAGAAAGATTAAAATAATTCAAAACAACTAAAAATTACATTGGTGCACAGCAACTCAAAACAAACTTCAGTTACATCCTTACACTGTCCCGATACCTTTATATTTACTTGCTTCTGTCCCCCTCGGTTCTTCTTCACACGAAGATGAAGCATTTTGTAAAGTATATATATACCCTCAAATATATCTGCCTTTATAAGTTCACACAAAGTGCTTCATATTCATGTGAATAACAAAGGAGGAAATAGTGACGACTTAAAAAACCAAAGGAGAACAAAACTTATATGATCACGTGAATATCGTAACTATTGATATCATTAGGTAGTCTTGAGTTATTCTTATGCTTAACAACTGCGTTAATGTAACCTGAAAGCCCTAACAGATAAACCTTTGTTATCTCCTCACCCTTCAAAACCAAATTTTGGTAACAGATTATGAAGAAATTGTGCATACACTTAAAGATATTTACAGCCGTTTTTCATGTAAAATGCAATAACGGGACATTCATATTACACAAAACAATTGGCTCAGACCTTGGACTACTTTCTTTGCCCACTATGAAACAACGCCGCACCAACATGTTTCACCGATATCCTAACAAACTAACCAGTTTCCTAAAATACATGTTCATAAAATAATCATTCAAGTTTATCAGAACTTAATCTAAAACATAACAAAAAAAATACACTCGCGGAACTACTGTAGAGTCTACACTACTTATTTTACCTTCAACAAAAATAAATTTGGCCAGAAAAATCTCGACAAACTTACAACCAACATGATCTATAACCATGATAACAATGGGTCACTATAACAAACATTTTACATCAACATCTGCCCAAAAAAACAACACCCTATCAACTATATTCTCTCTTACTATGTTCATAGGAAAAAAACCTAAAATGATTAATCAATTTAATTGTAATACATGATCAGACACAAAAAAAAAAACACTACATGCAACTACAGATTGTTAGCTTAAATACAGAACTACAATTTGATAGCTATTAAATATTCAGACGATTCAGGGTTTCATTTTTCATAAACTAAATTAGACAACAAATGATACCAAAAACGTTATCAGAAATGTAAGATCAAGATTGCATTGTTCACCTTTTCTTGATTCCGGCACGGATATTTTGAGAAGTGAATAGTTACTTTTTCAATAACGTAATGATGGTTAGTGTGTAGAAGATACAGAGATAATTAACTGGCAATATGAAAAGACTAGCAACTCTAGCTTATTAATGAGTATGCTAAGCAACTTGCATGTTCTTCAAAGATGTTATCTTAATTTTTTTCAGATACAATGTCAAGCCATAAAAAATAATATTACCAATAATAATCCCTCCGCCCCATAACAAGTCTCCACTTTTATCTTATTAAGTATTTCTTATTAAACTTTGACCTTAAATGTAAGATTGTAGATTCATGTTTTCTTTACCCGGATACACATTTTTTTTATCAAATATAATTCGGTTTATTAAATTTAACAATCAAATTTATTCTCTTGGAAGTAACAAATTAAAATGATTAGCTCAAAATGTATTAAAACGTTAATTGTATTCTTTCAATAATAGTGAATTCAGGTTCATGCTTTCTTTACCCAGATACACATTTTTTTTTTCAAATATAATTCAGTTTATTAAATTTAACAATCAAATTTATTATCTTTGAAGTAAAAAATTAAAATAATTACCTAAAAAGTATTAAAAGGTTAATTGAATTCTTTTAATAATAGTGAATTCCATCCGACACAATTATATGCTTCATACGGCAATCCGACACAATTATATACTTCATACGGTAAGTAAAGTATAATGTTTCACTCTCATACAACTAACAGTTAAGGAGATAGTGATAAAAAAAAAGGCCAAACAACAAATATAAACAACTACATTATATTGTGTTTACATATATAATTTAAATTTGACTAAAATAAACCAGTCTATGCTTATAAGTCATGCCCGCCCAACGGGCGGGCTTCGAAGTCTAGTATATATATATATATATATATATATATATATATATATATATATATATATATATATATATATATATATATAAACTATTGCATTATATTCAATAAACTATGATGAATATGTCAAATGTAATGTGCTGGGAACGAAAGTTAGTTGTGATTGCATTTGCATGCATGCATTGGTTATAAATTAGAAAGCATATTCACTCAATAGTATGTGACAGGGTACATCAGAGTTACTCAAGGGAATATAAGCCATATTTAATACCTTTGTAAATTTTTTTTTTATACCTTTGCGACTCAACATATCCTGAATCACTGCTTGAATCTTCATCTTGCTGGGGAAAATACTTAGACCATGGCATTGGGTAGGATGATTCAGAATAATCACTGCTTATGGTAATGATTTCTGGAAATAAAAAAAGAATGAAAATTAAAGATATGAGAAATGAGATTATGAATTTAAATACAATACCTGGTTTCTTGTTTTTGCTCATTTTTTTGGTTGTAAGTTTTGTTACAAATGTAAGAGGAAAATGAGGTTTTGTTTATACCTTTATATATAAATAATATGTGACAGATTGGTTGGTGCAAGAGTCAAAAGGCAGTCAATGTGCAGTGCTAGATGAGGAAAAAAATAGTGGAATGACTGAGACTATTAAGGTAGTCATAAGACAGTGCTAGAGTCATAAGGCAGCCATGACCTTATACAAAAAAAACCATAACTGCATTATTAATACATATTACCAAAGTATCACTCTATTGTTATTTTTTTCCATTATTAGACCAAAAAATGTATGTGGAATTTTGAATTTGATTATATTGATAAAGATGCTGAACTATATTGCAATGCCAAATCTGATTTGTAGCAGTACGGAATTTTGTTTATTATTATTGTATTCATATACGTATACTTATACATGTTTTTAGCTAGAATGAGGATCCAGTTGTACTAACTTTCATGTTAGTACTGTTCTTTTAAATTTAGTATTGTTACCGTTTTTTTCAACTAAATAAGCATTTTGAAAGATATCTTTGTGGGATATCATGCATTTATTTACACCAAACTTATAAACCAAAAAGAATTTTCGTAATAACAACACATATCATATTCTTTTTTCATTGTCTAACAAATAATGAAGGCACTTAATGCTGATAAAAACCTTTAACAGTACTAATATTACAGGAGAAGTAGTAACTTGAAATTTACTACTGGTCATGTAAACTTAGTAACCACTATAGAAGCTAACAAATTAATCAAGTCTAATATACTACACCTACAAACCAATGAGAATTCTCATTAACCAAAATTGAAATACAACTAAACAAAAAATATAATGTAATCTGTAATATAAAAAGCCAAATAAAACTCGAATAATAAAATAACTGATAAACGGAAAACAATTGTTCAATGTGAATCAAGCGTTGAATGATAAAACTAAGTGAATCATGTTTCACATCACACATCCTATTCAATGATGCTTGTACTCAATTTTTTATTTTGATGTGCATCCTCCTCTTCATCTCGAGTTTCATAACTTGGTTGCTCAACCATTTCACGGCTTCTTTTTTTATCACATCCATGGGTTCGACCATGGTAGGGACACCGTTGTCAACAGCTCCTTCCTGTTTTTTATTAAAACATGGTTAATACTATAAAATTTAATTTTTAAACATGTAAAGGAGTTAAATTGATTTAAGAACATGAGAGCAAACATCTATTTATTAATGTAGTGAATAATACCACATTCATGTCGGTGGATAATGTTGTAGTGGTATCCAAGGTACCACACCTGTTTTGATTTAAATTGCTTTCCTGTGGTGATTTAAAGAAATGGTGAAAACTAAGTTTTATTTACATGCATGTTGTCATGTTGAATGAATTTAAATATTAAATATTATACTACCTCATCGATACCATGTGATGTGTTTGTAAAACCATCTTCAACGGCCTATAAGGGTTAATATATATATATATATATATATATATATATATATATATATATATATATATATATATATATATATAAAAGAACATTAATACATAAATGTTTTCAAATAAAGATATTGCGTTATTGTATTTAAAATACGCGTATAATACCTCATTGATATCTGTAGATAATTTTTCATTGCCTTCATCATCTTCATATAAGTCATTGTCAGCATCATCCGGAACATTTTCATCATCTTCCAAATAATCTTCGTCGTCTTCTAAGTAATCTTCATCGTCCTGTTTTATTTGACAATGAAAACTTCAATTTGCAAAAAAATTGGGATGTGTGGATCAACAAATAATAGAATAATGCAGTGTAAAAACATCGTCCTCTAGGAAGCCGTTCTTAAAGTAGTTTATTGTATCAACATCTTCAGTAACTTTTTCACCTCGATATATGTGGCTGTTATTGTTGTGGTTAAACTCATAATACAGAATCTTAAAAAGATATCGTTTTCCAATGATTTGATCAAGCTCATCTGGAAAAATATTGATCAGTATCCACGCCATGTTGTTGCATGAGTTCAAACGTGGTCAAATTCGTCATCTTATGCACATTGTTGTCAAAAAGCACACTCTGTGCAGTGCCAGTTTCATCAACTATACGAATAATAATTTTGAACCTACACCTGAAACATAAAGAATATTCAGTTTTGTATTTTTATATACGGTGTGGGGATGTATATTTTTATTTTTTATTAGAGGCGTGGGTTTCATACCTTGATGCAACTGCGTAAGTTTCTCCATGCTTCTTACAGTACCACAACTGTTTCTTGTTTCTTGAAAAATTGTTTCCTTAAGAAGTAGTTGCAGAAACTCTACTGTTGCATGACTTGCAAGCTGTATACGCCCATCCATTTTCATATTGTATGCTGTGCACAGTTGCATAAACAACACAATGTGTTTTCTGCATTTTGGTTAAATAGATTATTTATCATTTTTTATGCAGTATTAATACAGATTTAAATGCAGCAATTTTATGTATCAAATTTTCATAAATCAATTATTCCTCACCGGTTCGATGCTACGAATCATACCAACCATTTTTTTAAACATCCATGCATAAACTCCGCAGGTGTAACAACACGCGTACCCTGAGAATAGGCTTCAATGCGGAACTGAGTCGCATCATAACCATCCTGTGTTTCATACCTGCAACATGTGATCATTTTAGACATTTAGGATTTCACATGTAATTACATGTACATTTAAAATCAAATATACATGTGTTAAAAATATTACCGCTCTCGGAAAGACAATAGCTGGGGTATTTTCCTATTAATATAGATCTTTGATCCAAATAGAGCATTGTGTATCGCAGTATTTAACTTTCGCTAACATCAAAAGGATGTCTAGATGCCCAACTTCTTCAAGTTTCTCATCATATGCATTCCACATTTGCGCCCAATTGTCCCAGAAAGTACAATCAAGTCTGTAAGATCTGTATATTGAAATTTTAAAATATTATTACATAAATATTGTTTTTATATTTATTCTTAAAAACTGTATATATATGTACTCACTCAGCATCTTCTATAACAACTGTCCTACGAATTTTAGGACCTCCAGCACTATTGACAGTTACAATGTTTCCAATAGCAACAACTGTTCCAATCACGTCTGTAATGAATTTATACAAAATGTCAATGTTAATAAAACCTTAAACTTAAAAAGTTTGCTAATGAAGGAAAACATAAAATACATACCAACACAATCATGTTCATGATACTCATTGTTGCTGTCTAAGATATGTGTGAATGGTTCATTTATAAATCCAACAAAGTTATCATCAATCTGATATGTTCCTTTGTAAAACAAAATTTTCCACCTATTGGGAAGCAACGGCAATCTTTCACTGTTTTCCGCCACACCGAAATCAGAGATGATATAACACTGACCCTCACGGAGAAGGGGTTCAAACTTAAACATCAATTCTTTTTTTATGTAAACCTGAATTCGTTCGCCTTGTTTATACAATTTTTCCAAATATACTTTATTAAAAAAACCATAAAAAAAATAAATGTTATTCATTATAAATGTAAAATCACCTCTTTATCTTGGAATACACAATCCAAACTATATGGATCATGTTCTTCATTCAACTTGTGGGAATGCCATAGAGAAATACACCTTGCTTTTATTGCCATACCATCAACCATTGGACTGATTTGGCTAATGGCAGTTATGATTCGTTCCTTGATCTTAGTTGCTGTTAAATAAAACCAAACGTAATATAGTTATATAGTGATTTAACACTGTTAATACAAATATCGTCCTAAAAACGTTATTTATATTTTACGATCTTTACTTAGTTTTGTTAATGACAATTACAAAGTATATCTTTTAGCAAATCATAAATACTAGCTAAAGTCTTTTTAAAACACATTGTTCATTTCACAAGATCACTAAAATTACATTTTATACATTTACAAGTTTATTTCCTAAAAAGGAAACTTTATTTTTCAAAATGTAGAATGACATCATGGCATGCATCATGAATGATATCTTGGATAGATTTGGTAATATCTTGTTTAGATCTTCAAGCCAAAGAGTTGACATTGGAAGATCTTGAAATGACTTGAAAAAGATATGGAAAGATTGTGCAAGATTTGGAAAGATTTGAAGATCTATGAGCTGTCCTGCACTGGCGGATCCAAGTGCATACAAGGACGGATCCCTTTTTTAAGATCTGCCAGATCCGCCAGCTGTTCATCCAGTTTGCCTATAAATAGCAAGCTGATCATTTGGACACACCATCACTCATATAGCTTAAATACATACTCATTCATTTACATATCACTAACCCTCATCATTCATTCATCTCATTTGATCTTTCCTATTGTAGAAAAGAGATCAAGCATTCAAGGATCAACGAACCGTTATCCTTTAGTATACATACTGTGTGATATTTTGTAGTTAGTTCACACATCATTCTTATATCATTTGTATCAGTAGATAGTGGTTAGTGTTTTAGTCCTCAAAACACAAAGAGTGTCGGGAGTGGTTGTACCCTTGTGAAAGAACCAAACGGGAGTGGTTGTACCCTTTTAAAGAACCCGGTGTTTAGCTTATGATGTGCCCGGTTCGGTGCAAGTTTTAAATTTATAAGGGGTGAATTACCGAATCTAATGACAACACATATGAGCAAGTATACCCATCCGTTGTAGCAAGATTTTGATGGTAAGTCAGGATTGTTCGCAGGGATTTGTGTAGTGAATCGAATTGTAAGTTAAAAGCAACTATCTCAAACAAGTAGTAATGATATTATGAAAATTCAGATGATTAAAAACTACACTTGCTTAGACTAGTGTACTATAATTGACTAATATGATTGTGATAACTTTGGATAACATGTTGGTTGTGATAATTAGTTTTGACACTAATCTATTGTTTCTACAAATTAAACCTTCGTCAAGATTTTGGTTTATAAAAACAAGCATTACGTTTAACCAGTCAATTCAAGATCAATTCAAGGTTCATGAGTTGATGTTCCTCAAACACAAAAACAATCTTTTGTTCTAGCAAACAAGCTTAGGAAATGGTCAATACAAAAGGTAACCGATTATAGACAAAAGGTCACAATTGAAAGCAAACTATTAATCTCTCGACCTTTAAAGTGGTTTACAATCAATCCGTTTTGATAGACAAAAGCATTTTCATTACAACCGCAATTAAGTTCCTTTGTTTAATCAAGAATAGTGGAAGACAACAATCATTCATAGACAAATGATTATAACTAGTGGAATAACAATAGTTCTTTCGACCCTTAAGATTACTAGCACTAGTTAAACTTGATTACCCAAATTTCACTATGAAACTTAATCACAATTGGTTCTCATAATCGACTTGAAATTGAATTAAAACATGTTATCACAATCATATGCCAATCAATGAATAATACACATCATCTAAGCAAGTGCTCAAAGGCACTAGCCGCTCATAGCAAACATAAATGCAAACTCAATACTTTGAACATTAGAAACCATGATTGAAAGTCTTACAATGATTGGAAAAAAGATTACAAGTGAAAGACAATGATTCCACAAGCAATGGAAATGATGTAATCGACTTTCTCCCTTCTCCTGGACCTATGGACGAATTTCTTGAGTATTTTCTATCAATGGTTCTCTCCTCTAGCAAGCAAGCTCTCCTTTTTTTCTTTCTTTTGATTGGTATATAAATACCCAACAAATGGTTCAATAAATTACTCTAACCAAGGGTCTAAGTGCATAAATGCTTCTCTTGCTCTCCAAGTAGTATTGAATGGTTAGAATACTAAAAAGAAGGACCTAGAACCGGATTTATAAAGTCACAATCCTTAATAAAGAAGTTTTGGGTCAACAGCGACTTCCAACCGATCGGATAGAATGGTCTACCGATCAGTTGGTCTTCTCGGTAAATCCAATTCTCTCCATCCGATTCGGTTGCGGGCGGCGACCGATCGGATGGCTACTGCTGGTGGACCTATTTCTTGGACTTTTCCGTATGACTTGTTTCTCGGTCGTAGCTCTTGATTCTTTGATCTTTCTCTTCATCCTTAAGCTTATTAACTCGACTACTTGGACTTTAACTCATTGAAATACCTTACGGTGCAGAACTTGACACAAGATTCACATGCAATTATAAATATTTCCTTTTTCCTCATTTTTGCATCTTTTCCATCCATTTTCCTGTCTTTGGCTACAAATGCTTTGCAAACACACTTTGGTACGATTTAGTAACAAAAGCATATAAATATAACCACAAAACATATATAAAACTACCAATAACGCTACTAAAAACATGTTAGATTTAGGCGTTATCAAATCCCCCACACTTGAACTTTGCTTGCCCTCAAGCAAATCTAGAAATAAAAAACAATTATCCACATGGTATACACAAATGATTAGGAAAATGTGATGCAAATCTATCAAGCACGAGTACAAGCTAGATTCATCATTTTAAGCTTTTATGGTTGAATCATCGAGATGTTTGACAATACCCAAATGATTTTCTTGCATGATACACATTACTAAACACCTCACGAAAGGAAAATAAAATATAATTCACTCAAACACTCATTTGTATGATTGGTGGAGTATATAAGAGGAATGACACTCATTTGCTCAGTCATGATCTAAATATTACCATAGGCTTGTTCAAGAAACAAAACTACACCGAAATGGTGTGAGCGCCAAGTATACATATCAAAGAGGGCTTTTATTCGGGTTTAAGGCTTAAGGGGTTATAAAAGACTAATGCGCCACTATCTCATGCAAAACATAATAGCTCGCTAACAACAAATTCTTGCATTACCAAATAACGGATGGTCACTAGATTGTACCTTGGTTCGCTAACGACGTTACTTGCATAACGGATGGTCGCCAAAATACGCCCTAGATCGCTAACAACGTTAGTCAATTCCTCAAGAAATCGGATGGTCACTACATGTCCATACACTTAATAATTTCACAAAGTCAAAAAGGGTAGGATAAGGCATGGGATATATTTATGAAATTGGTTGAAAATAAAAACAAAATTAGTCAAAGTCTACGAATCAAATGTTACTAGCTATTTCAAACCACTATCATGTCATTTTGCGAAAAACTCCATACTTCATACTTCCTTTATTCATACTTGATTCACTTAGCCCATTGGCTTATTCTTGTCACCTTATAGTTGCGATGACTCTTCTTCTTTTTCTTTTTTTTTTTTTTTTTTTTTTTTTTAAACTTGTCATCTTATAGTTGCGATGACCTTTCTTGGATAACAACTTTCGGAGCTTGCGCTTTCTTTGAACTTTCATGATTTCCACATAACATCCATCTTGCCAAATAGCTAGCAACCAACCAAGACTTGACTATGGATAAGGCTAGGCTAAAAAGGGGTGTAAAATCTTTTTGAATTTTTCTGGATTGTATCAAAAGAAAAGATAGGCTCGGCGGGTGTAACTAGGGGTATCTAGGATTAAAGACAAATGCTAACAAATGGGTTCATATGAGTGGTTAACTAGCCAATGTAGCTAGCTAATATAGCATTATATGAAAATGGAAGGCCATTTGGGATAAATCCTAAGGTTGCCTCTTATCACGCATATACACTTATATCACAAATGAAATGTGATCTCACAACGGTCTCATAATGATTTACAAGTACAAGTTTTAGAATAAATAAAATCATCGGCACACTCATAGCAAAAGATCTAAGCATAAAAGATGTATGCTATATACAGAACAGGCTCAAATCCTCACACTTTAGTGGAAAGGGCTATAATCTGTGCTAGCTAATGTTATCGATCCCAGAATGGATTGCAATATTAATCGGGACACATCTCGAATTTTCAAAATTACAGATTTCACCAGTGGATAAATCCAGTTATTCTAGAATATGATCTTTAAAATGACAAAAGACTAGATTACAAGGGCAAACAAAATTTAAAATTCAGCTCGAAACTACAATCTATTCTTATTTTCCTATTCACCCCCCCACACTTAAGTTAAGCATTGTCCTCAGTGTGATAAACGACAAAGAATGAAATAGGGAAATAAGAGAATAAACTGTATTTTCTGCTCAAGAGGAGTCTTGATCCTAGCATCCATGCTTCGAAATCATTCCCTGCAGTAATCTAAAAACAAAAGAAACGCAAATACGAAATATTTGTTCGCTTTATTCAAAAGAGCAGTGATACACCCCCACACTTAAGTTCAACAAAGCAATTTAGAAAAACTTTGGGGTTTAATCACTAGAAAATAAAAATGAAAATAAAAATAAACACACGGGTTGCCTCCCGAGAAGCGCTTGTTTTATTAATGAGTCATCAGCCGGACTCGAACTTCTCTTCTTCACGTTGGTGCACTTGCTGACTTCTTCTTTGGAAATTTTGGAACGTACAACACATTTCCAATCACTATTCCTTCTCCAGTTTCATCTATGTATTCCAACTTAACTTTCTCCCATGGTCTTGGCAGAACATCATAGATATAACCAGAATCTTCGGCCCACGGAGTGTTTTTCTTGAAATCGGCCAGGAGGGGTGACATAAATGTTATGGCTTCATATTCAGATTCAGGTGGAATCTCTTGAATAGAAACTTCATTCATCTGCTCCTTGTCATAGTATAACTTAATTCGGTGCCCATTAACAATGAAACTTCCACCATGTTTGTCATGCAATTCAACATATCCCGATGGAAATCCATGTTTCACTGTATACGGTCCGAACCATTTCGATTTCAGCTTGGGAGCTTTGAACTTATACTTCATGTTAAAAAGCAGAACTTTGTCTCTAGCTTTGAATACTTTTCTTATTCTTAGCTTTCTGTCATGATAAGCTTTTGTTCTTGCTTTGTAAAGTTTGGAGTTCTCATAAGCTTGTAGTCTAAGCTCATCGAGTTCATGCAATTGCAAAAATCTCTTTTCTCCAGCTACTTTGAGGTCTGGGTTACAGTTTCTTAGTGCCCAGTAAGCGCGATGTTCGATTTCGAACGGCAAATGACAAGTTTTTCCATACAACAATCTGTATGGTGTTGTACCAATTGGTGTTTTGTAAGCCGTGCGAAATGCCCACAGAGCATCATCTAGTTTTCTCAACCAAACGGCGGGATTGTCTTTAACCGTTTTTTCGAGTATCCTTTTTAAGGCTCTGTTGGTATTTTCGACTTGACTACTGGTCTGTGGGTGATAAGCTGTAGCGAAACGATGATGAACTCCGTATCGCTTCATAATTTTCTCCATTTTTTTGTTATAGAAATGGGTTCCACGATCACTTATCAAAGCTTTAGGAATTCCATAACGAGCGAAAAGCTTTTTGAGAAAATTAACAACTACTCATGCATCATTTGTGGGTAGAGCTTCCGCTTCAGCCCATTTGGAAACGTAATCAATAGCAACGAGAATGTATTCGTATTTGTGTGATTTAGGAAACGGTCCCATGAAATCAATTCCCCAAATATCGAATAATTCACAGACTTGAATGCTCTTTTGTGGCATTTCATCTCTTCGAGAAAGACTACCGGATTTTTGGCAAGCATCACAATTCTTAACAAGAGTATGGGCTTCTTTAAAAATAGTCGGCCAATAGAATCCAGCATCAAAAACTTTTTTAGCGGTGGTAGAAGGACCATAATGTCCCCCAGTTGGGCCATGATGACATTCATCGAGAATTCTTCTCGTTTCAGAACCATAAACACATCTTCTAATCATCCCATCGGGACACATTTTGAAAAGATAGGGTTCTTCCCAATAATAATGTTTAAGATCCGAAAAGAATTTACTTCGTTGGGCATGAGTTAATCCTTTCTTTAGAATTCCTCCAACGAGATAATTTGCATAATCGGCAAACCATGGAATTTTGTTCTCATCATCTGTATTAACAGTCATGAGTGTTTCATCCAGAAAATAATTGTCAATCTCATCTTCTTTTAACTCTTCCAGATTTGGATTTTCTAAACGAGATAGATGATCAGCGGCTAGATTTTCTGCTCCTTTCTTATCTTTGATTTCGATATCGAATTCTTGGAGTAGTAAAATCCATCGGATGAGACGCGGTTTAGCATCTTGCTTCGTAAACAGATATTTTAACGCTGAATGATCGGTGAACACAATTGTTTTCGAAAGTACAAGGTATGATCTGAATTTATCGAAAGCGAAAACAACGGCTAACAATTCTTTCTCTGTAACTGTGTAATTCTGTTGAGCATTGTTGAGTGTTTTGCTTGCAAAATATATAGGACGAAAATGTTTCTCTTCTCGTTGTCCTAATACTGCTCCAACAGCAAAATCGCTTGCATCGCACATAAGCTCGAATGGTAGTGACCAATCAGGGGAAACCATAATGGGTGCACTAGTCAGTTGTGTTTTCAAGGCTTCAAATGCTTTCATGCAGTCTGCATTAAAATCGAAAACATAATCTTTTTCAAGAAGTTTCGTCATTGGACGAGATATTTTGGAAAAATCCTTAATGAAACGACGGTAAAAACCTGCATGTCCTAGGAAACTTCTAACGGCTTTAACGTTAGTTGGGGGTGGTAATTTGGTAATGACATCGATCTTTGCTCTGTCAACCTCCAATCCTGCGCTGGAAATTTTGTGTCCTAACACAATTCCTTCAGTTACCATGAAATGACACTTCTCCCAGTTGAGAACAAGATGTGCAGCTTTACATCTTTCAAGCATTTTATCGAGGTTAGAAAGGCAAACTTCGAATGAGCTTCCGAAAACTGAAAAGTCATCCGTGAAAACTTCCATAGACGTTTCAAGCATATCTTGGAATATAGCAATCATACATCTTTGAAAAGTCGCGGAAGCATTACATAATCCAAAAGGCATACGCCTGTAAGCGTAAGTTCCAAAGGGATATGTGAATGTGGTCTTTTCTTGATCAGCCGGATCAATAGGAATTTGAAAATATCCTGAAAAACCATCAAGAAAACAAAAGTATTTGTTTCCTGCTAATCTCTCAAGCATTTGATCCATGAAAGGCAAAGGAAAATGATCTTTTCTGGTGGCTTTGTTTAATTTTCTGTAATCAATACATACTCGCCATCCGGTGACAGTTCTTGTAGGAACTAATTCGTTTCGTTCGTTGGTCACAACAGTCATTCCTCCTTTTTTCGGAACACAGTAAACAGGACTCACCCAAGGACTATCCTCGATGGGGTAAATGATACCTGCATCAAGAAGTTTGATGATTTCTTTTTTAACAACTTCTTTCATGTTGGGGTTGAGTCGACGTTGTCTTTCTACAACTGGTTTGGCATCTTCTTCGAAATTGATTTTGTGTTTGCAAAAATCAGGACTGATTCCTAGGATGTCAGAAGTTTTCCACGCAAAAGCTTTTTTATGCTTTTTAAGAACTGAAATCAGACATTCTTTTTCATAATCATTGAGCAACGAAGATATGACTACTGGAAGGAGTGAGTTGTCTTCCAAGTAAGCATATTCAAGATTTTTGGGAAGTGGTTTCAACTCAAGATCAGTCGGTGGTTCTTGAAGTGATGTTTTGATCCTCATTTGATCATTAAAACTGATTTCCTCAAAATCTTCTTCTATTATCTCTCCTTCTTCAACTTCTTCTTCTTCTTCATCAATCTTTACTTCCATAAAATCAGCGAATTCTTTATCAAAAGTTGTTTCACTAATCTTCTCTGAAATAGTCATGAATGAATCAGAATCTTCAAGTAATGCATCCAGTTCTTCCTCAGTGACTTCATCGATTACATCAATGTTAAAGCAAGTGTCATCACTGGAATGTGGATATTGCATTGCTTTATCGATTAAAAAGGTGATTCTATCTTCTCCAACTCCAAGATTGAGTTCTTTTCCTTTTACTTTGACGATCGCATCAGCGGTGTTTAGAAAAGGTCTTCCTAAAATAAGGGGTACTCTAATGTCTTCCTCCATTTCTAGAATCACAAAATCCACGGGAAAAATGAATTTACCTACTTGGACAAGCATATTCTCAGCAATACCAACAGGATATTGGTAAGTATGATTAGCTAATCGGATACTCATCCTTGTGGGTTTCAAGGTATTGATGGAAAGTTTCGTATACAGCGAATAGGGCATCAAATTGATACTCGCACCTAAGTCGGCTAGAGCATCGCATGTGATGTTGTTTCCTAATATGCATGGAATCAGAAAACTTCCGGGATCTCCGAGTTTTTGTGGAATTTTGTTTTGAACAATAGCTGAACATTCTTCATTGAGAAAGGTAGCGGACATTTGCTCCAACTTGTTCTTGTTGTTAAGAAGTTCTTTCAAAAATTTCCCGTAATTGGGCATTCCGGCTAGAACATCAATGAGAGGTACATTGAGTCTAACTTCTTTGATTATTTCAACAAACTTCTTATAACGCTCCTCCATTCTTTCTTTCTTAAGGCTCTGAGGATATGGAATTTTTGGAGTGTAAGCCTTAACTGGTGGTTTGGGTTTGGGTTTGGGTTTGGGTGGTGTTTTTGGTGTATTTTCCTTCTTGGATTCTTCACCTTCATCCTCACTATCGTAATTGATAGTTGTGGTGTTGTTTGGGTTGGGTGGTGGATCATAAGACAGGCCACTTCTTGTGAACACAGCATTGATATGCTCATTTCTGGTTGGTGGTGGACGATAAGTCTTATCATTCGATGATGATGATGGTTTTGGGTTGGTTTGGGTGTTACTAGGCAATGAACCTGATGGTCGGGAAGAAATTTGATCAGAGAGTCTACCAAATTTTTTTTCAAGATCTTGGATAGACGCTTGATGATTTTTCATACCTTGCTCAACTTTGGTCTTGAGATTGAAAAATTGATTCTTGACGAACTCGTTGGTTGATTTTTGAGTTGTGACGAATTCTCTCATCATTTTTTCAAAATCTGTTTCTTCAGGTTTCTTGTCGGAATTTTGTGAAGTTTGGTTCTCTACTTTTGGTTGGGACTCATGGTTGTTATCCCTTTGTCGGCGATCTTGCCAACTAGCAGAGTTTCGTCCGTAATAATTTCCACGATATCCTCCTCCTCGGTATCCTCCTTGGATGTAATTAGCTTCTCCTTCTTTTGGTTGATCCATAGGTTGATCACCGCATTCTGATGATGGGTGGTTACCTCCACAGTTGTTACAACCATCTCGCATTTCTTTCATCTCTCCTCTAAGATCTTTGTATTGCGAATCGATTTTGGAAACCAAGGTTTCCATTTTCTCCATGAGTTTAGATGAATCAGAACTTTCGGCAAAGGCAATGGTTTTTCTTAAGGGTTTTGTCTTGGCATCTTTTGACCAGTCGAGTTTGAGAAGAACTCGGTCTTCAAGCAATTGGTATGCCTGGTTAGGAGTCTTATAAAGAATTATTCCTCCAGCATCAAAAATTCCTTGAGATGTTTCATCAAGTCCATGGTAAAAGATTTGGATAATGGTTCCTCGTCCTAAACCATGTCCATGACAACTTCGAAGTAAATCCTTCATACGAAGCCAAGCTTCGACGAGTGATTCGTTAGGGTTTTGTGTGAAAGCATGAATTTCTCCCATGAGTCGATCAAACATTGCAGGTGGAAAGAATCGGCTTACAAAAGCTTGCCTCATCTCCTCCCAAGTAGTGATGATTCCTGGTGTTAATTCGTTATACCACACTTTTGCATCTCCAGCAAGTGATGACGGGAAAAGTTTGAGTTTAATGGCATCCGCATTTGTATCACCGTATCGGAACATGCCACAAATTTCAATGAATTCGGCAACGTGTTTGTGAGGATCGGCCCTCGAACGGCCATCGAATTGACGGTCTTTGATCATAGAAAGATGGTGACCTTTCACGGTGAAATTGTCACCTAAGTTGACAGCAACAATAGCAGCTCCAGGGGTGGGTGCTACGGCTCGGTTTGCTTCCCACATGGGTCTATCGTCAGCCATGGGAAAAGGTTGATCAGTGAATGGGTTATAAACGACTTTGGCTTCAAAAAGGTTATCAAAAGTTGGGTTTGGTACTCTTGGCACACGATTGGCTAATGGAACAAAGGGTGTTCTTCTTCTTCTTCTAGATCTTGTTCGAATCAAACTTTCGGGATCGAAAAGTGGTGGAATTGGTTCTACTCCAGTTGATCGAGTGTTCATACAATTCCCCAGCGAATCGAGGCAATGTCTAAACAAACGAACAAAGAATGAAAACAATTTGAAAAGATCAGAATCGTCCAACCGATCGGATAGAATAGTCTACCGATCGGATAGATCTCTTGGTAAATTTGGTTTGAAGGATCCGGTCGGATGGAAGTTTCCGCCGATCGGATGGTTCTCTTGGTAATTGAAAATTTTGGAAAACCGATCGGATGGATGAATAACCGATCGGATGGGCAGCTCGGTAAGACTTTTTTTTTTAAAATTTTTTTTTACGAAAACTAACTATATGAGAAATGGACTAAAACTTACAGAAACACGATCAAAATCCCCGGCAGCGGCGCCAAAAACTTGATGTGCCCGGTTTGGTGCAAGTTTTAAATTTATAAGGGGTGAATTACCGAATCTAATGACAACACATATGAGCAAGTATACCCGTCCGTTGTAGCAAGATTTTGATGGTAAGTCGGGATCGTTCGCAGGGATTTGTGTAGTGAATCGAATTGTAAGTTAAAAGCAACTATCTCAAACAAGTAGTAATGATATTATGAAAATTCAGATGATTAAAAACTACACTTGCTTAGACTAGTGTACTATAATTGACTAATATGATTATGATAACTTTGGATAACATGTTGGTTGTGATAATTAGTTTTGACACTAATCTATTGTTTCTACAAATTAAACCTTCGTCAAGATTTTGGTTTATAAAAACAAGCATTACGTTTAACCAGTCAATTCAAGATCAATTCAAGGTTCATGAGTTGATGTTCCTCAAACACAAAAACAATCTTTTGTTCTAGCAAACAAGCTTAGGAAATGGTCAATACAAAAGGTAACCGATTATAGACAAAAGGTTACAATTGAAAGCAAACTATTAATCTCTCGACCTTTAAAGTGGTTTACAATCAATTCGTTTTGATAGACAAAAGCATTTTCATTACAACCGCAATTAAGTTCCTTTGTTTAATCAAGAATAGTGGAAGACAACAATCATTCATAGACAAATGATTATAACTAGTGGAATAACAATAGTTCTTTCGACCCTTAAGATTACTAGCACTAGTTAAACTTGATTACCCAAATGTCACTATGAAACTTAATCACAATTGGTTCTCATAATCGACTTGAAATTGAATTAAAACATGTTATCACAATCATATGCCAATCAATGAATAATACACATCATCTAAGCAAGTGCTCAAAGGCACTAGCCGCTCATAGCAAACATAAATGCAAACTCAATACTTTGAACATTAGAAACCATGATTGAAAGTCTTACAATGATTGGAAATAAGATTACAAGTGAAAGACAATGATTCCACAAGCAATGGAAATGATGTAATCGACTTTCTCCCTTCTCCTGGACCTATGGACGAATTTCTTGAGTATTTTCTATCAATGGTTCTCTCCTCTAGCAAGCAAGCTCTCCTTTTTTTCTTTCTTTTGATTGGTATATAAATACACAACAAATGGTTCAATAAATTGCTCTAACCAAGGGTCTAAGTGCATAAATGCTTCTCTTGCTCTCCAAGTAGTATTGAATGGTTAGAATACTGAAAAGAAGGACCTAGAACCGGATTTATAAAGTCACAATCCTTAATAAAGAAGTTTTGGGTCAACAGCGACTTCCAACCGATCGGATAGAACGGTCTACCGATCGGTTGGTCTTCTCGGTAAATCCAATTCTCTCCATCCGATTCGGTTGCAGGTGGCGACCGATCGGATGGCTACTGCTGGTGGACCTATTTCTTGGACTTTTCCGTATGACTTGTTTCTCGGTCGTAGCTCTTGATTCTTTGATCTTTCTCTTCATCCTTAAGCTTATTAACTCGACTACTTGGACTTTAACTCATTGAAATACCTTACGGTGCAGAACTTGACACAAGATTCACATGCAATCATAAATATTTCCTTTTTCCTCATTTTTGCATCTTTTCCATCCATTTTCCTGTCTTTGGCTAAAAATGCTTTGCAAACACACTTTGGTACGATTTAGTAACAAAAGCATATAAATATAACCACAAAACATATATAAAACTACCAATAACGCTACTAAAAACATGTTAGATTTAGGCGTTATCAGCTTAGTACCGGAAAAAGAAGTAAGCGACGTGTAAAGGTTTTCTCCACCTAGAAGGTAGTTTGTTTCTTAGTGAAGGATAACTCTCGAGTTAGAGGCTCGAGGAGTGGAGTAGGGCAAGGAAGAGAGTCCTTGTAGCCGAACCACTATAAACATCCGTGTTGTGTGGTTTGATCATTCCTCTCTTTACTTTTCGTATATATTGTGTGAATATTTGTTTGTGCATATTTCCTTTGAATTTACATAAAGTAACAAAGTGAATTAATTTAAAAACGGTAAAACTATTCAACCCCTCCTTCTAGTTTTCCAAAATTGGTACCAGAGCAGTGTTACTCAAGATTTTCCAAATATATTGTATTTTTAAAACTTGAAACGATCATGGATTTTGAAAACTTTAAAGACGGGCAATCTATGCAAAGACCACCACTTTTTGAACCAAATTTTTTTATATACTGGAAAAATCGCTTTGAGACATATGTGAAGTCAAAGGACATAGATATGTGGTATATAATTGTAGAGGGTGATTACAAGCCCATAAGTAATGATATTTCAGGTGGTCGGGATGTAGGTACTTCTCTTACTCGTCACAGTGATGAGCAAAAGAAGTTGATTGCAAAAAATAATGAAGCCAAAATGATGCTTTACAATGCCTTACCTAAGAAAGAATATGAAAGAGTTTTTATGTGTAAAACGGCTAAAGATATTTGGCAATCTCTAATTATCACTCATCAAGGGAACTCACAAGTCAAAGATAACAAAATTGATCTTCTTGTTCAACAATATGAACAATTTGTTATCTCTGAAGATGAGACCATTGATAGTGCGTTTGCTAGATTTAATACTATTATTACATCACTTAAAGCACTTGATGAATCTTTTTCTAGTAAGAATTTTGTTAGGAAATTTCTAAGAGCACTCCACCCGAAGTGGAGAGCAAAGGTGACAGCTATTGAAGAATCAAAGGATCTTTTGAGTATGACACTGGACGAGCTCATAGGAAACCTCAAAGTTCATGAAATGGTGATGGAAAAAGATTCGGAGATAGTTAAAGGCAAAAAGGAGAAAATGAAGTCCATTGCCTTGAAAGCTAAAGCCGAATCAAGTGATGATGAGGAATCTTGTTCCAATAGTGAAGATGAAGAGTATGCCATGGCCGTAAGAGATTTCAAGAGACGAGGAAAGTTCGTAAGACCACCTCGTGAAGAAAAGAAATCCTTCCGGAAAGACCGTGATGATAGGAAAGGAAAGGTAGACAGAAAGTGTTATAGGTGTGGTGATTCTAGTCACCTAATAGGAGAATGTCCAAAGCCTCCAAAGAACAAGTCTCAAAGAGCCTATGTAAGTGGAGCTTGGAGTGATAGTGAAGGAGATGATGATGAGCCTAAGAACAACGAAGTTGCCCTTATGGCTCATGACACAGAAGAGGTACATTCTGACTCATACTCCTCTATAGATGATGAAACCTTAGAAATAGAATATAACAAACTATGTGATATCACATTAAAAATCATCAACAAAAACAAATTCTTGAAAACTAAAACAACACTTTTAGAAAACGAAGTATATTGGCTTAAAGAAAAAGAGATACGAATGGAAAAAGGTAAAAATAGTAAGGAAACATGTGTCTCTTGTCAAGAACTAAAATTAGAATTAGAAGCATTAAAAACCACACAGGAAGATCTCATTAAGCAAAATTCCAAGTTTAAAAAGTTTGATAAAAACATAAGTTGTGCAGATGAGATAATGAAGATACAAAAACTACCTCATGATAAAACCGGACTAGGTTTTATGAAACTAGGAACCTTAAGTGATTTTAAGAAACAAACTGTGAATGAAAAAGAAACTGTTCCAACTAAGTCAGAAGCCCACGGATCCGACGGATCCAAAGTTTTGGATCCGCCAGTTGTACCCAAGGGATCCGCGGGTACAGATGTTGAACAGAAGGTTATCAAAACTGACCGTACTGAATTCGTTAGAGTCACTAGAAAACCTAGCATTAGCATAACTAATAATAAACAAAAACCAGCAGTTTCTATAGGAAGAGGTCAAGCTAGAAATGAGTATAGAGTTAAAACTGTTCAATAGTGACCTCAAACTAGTTTTCCCAAACACCCATTTCCAAAGAGTAATGTTAACCCACAACATATTTACTAAAATAAATGGAATCAAAACATGTCTAGAAACTTTCATGGTCCTAATTACATGCCGTGGAACAATTGTCTACCATTTCCTTACATGAACCATGATAATGTTATGTTTAACCCAAACGGACCCATGAGATATTGGGGACCAAACACTTGAGTCTTTCTGGAATATAGGTGTGCTTGAAAGTTGAATTAGAACCTGATGAGTGGATCAAAGATAGTGGGTGCTCAAGGCATATGAAAGGAAACAAAAGACTTTTCTCAACCTACCAAGTGTACGACGGAGGTAATGTCATATTCGGTAGCAAGCTTAAAAGTAAAATCATCGGAAAAGGTACAATCTCTCATGACTCTCTCTCTCTATCGATGATGTTGCTCATGTTGATAATTTAGGCTTTAACTTGCTTAGTATAAGTCAATTGTGCCGTAAAAAGTATAACGTCCTTTTCAGTGAAAATGGAAGTAAAATACTTAAAGACGGCATAACAGTAGGAAATGGTGTTTTAAAGAATAACGTATATGTTATGAAATTAGACAAAACACCTAAAGACAAACTTTGTCTTACGTCTTTGGACGAAAACTCAACTCTATGGCATCGACGTTTAGGTCATGCCAATATGAGGCTAATTATATCCTTATCATCTAAGGAACTCGTTAGGAACCTACCCAAGTTGAAATATGACCAACACTTTTGTGATGCTTGCAAAATTGGGAAACAAGTTCATAATAGCCATAAGGCTAAAAATATGGTATCTACATCTAGGTGTCTAGAATTGTTGCATATGGATTTGTTTGGTCCATCCGCTATACAAAGTTACGGAGGAAAATTCTATACTTTGGTTATAGTAGATGATTACACTAGGTATACATGGACTAAATTTTTGAAAACTAAAAACGAGGCTTTTGAAAAATTTGAAATTTTACGTAAGATAATTCAAAACCAAACAGGAAATAGTATAGTGACAATAAGAACTGACCATGGTCGTGAATTTGACAATGAATTTCAATTCGGAGCTTTTTGTGATGCTAATGGCATTTCACATAACTTCTCGGCTCCTCGAACCCCTCAATCAAATGGTGTAGTAGAACGTAAAAATAGAAAAATTCAAGAAATGAGTAAAACCATGTTAAATGAACAAAACATACCACAAAAAAATTGGTGTCACGCTGTAGATACATCTACATATATCCTAAATCGTGTTCTAATTAGACCATTTTTGAAAAAGACTCCATATGAGTTATATAGAGGCAAAAAGCCTACTTTAGGATATTTTAAAGTTTTTGGAAGCAAATGCTTTATTTTAAACAAAAAAGATTATCTCACCAAGTTCGACCCAAAGTCGTATGAAGGTGTATTTCTTGGATACTCACAAAACAGTAAAGCATACATAGTCTTAAACAAAGAAACCTCAAGAGTCGAGGAATCGTTGAACGTAACATTCGACGAAAGTCCACCTCCCTCTAAGACATCACCTTTGGTAGATGATGACTTAGTTGAAAGCCAAATGGTAGAAAACATAGAAAATATTGAAAATAATGAAGAAGATGAACCAGTAAAAAGAGATATAGTCAATATCAAAGAAACAAAAAGTCATCCATTAGAAAACGTCATAGGAAAACTTAACGAAAGAACATTGAGATCTAAAGCTCAAAATGAAAGTAATTTCTTTTGTTTTGTTTCAACAATTGAGCCTAAAATATAAATGAGGCTATAAAAGCTGAATCATGGGTTATTGCTATGCAAGAAGAACTAAATCAATTTATTAGAAATGATGTTTGGACATTAGTTCCACAACCTAAAAATCAAACCATAATCGGTACAAAATGGGTATTTAGAAATAAAATGGATGAAAATGGTATAGTATCTAGAAACAAAGCTAGGCTAGTAGCTCAAGGCTACAATCAACAAGAAGGTATAGATTACGATGAGACATTTGCACCCGTAGCTAGACTTGAATCTATTAGGATACTACTTGCATATGCATGTGCACATGATTTTAAATTATTTCAAATGGATGTCAAAAGTGCATTTTTAAACGGATTTATAAATGAAGAAGTATATGTTGCACAACCTCCCGGCTTTGCCGATTTTGAAAAACCAAATCATGTTTACAAACTTAAGAAAGCTTTATACGGACTTAAGCAAGCACCAAAAGCCTGGTATGATCGACTTAAGGACCATAAGTATACCATGGGCCTAGTAGACAACACTCTCTTTACCAAGAAAAAGGGATCACATATTATCATCGTCCAGATATATGTGGATGACATTATATTCGGTTCAATTTGTCAAGAGTTATGCAACGATTTCTCAAAAATCATGCATGACGAGTTTGAAATGAGTATGATGGGGGAACTTAACTTTTTCTTAGGTCTCCAAATAAAACAATTTGAAGATGGGATATTCTTCAACCAATCAAAGTATATCAAAGATATGCTTAAGAAGTTTGGTCTTGAAGACTCAAAACCTATGAAAACACCTATGTCCTCAGAAACCAAACTCACAAAGGAGGAAGAAAATAAATCCGTAGATAGCACTAAATATAGAGGAATGATTGGTAGTTTACTCTATCTTACGGCTAGTAGGTCGGACATTATGTTTAGTGTTTGTCTATGTGCACGTTTTCAAGAAGATCCCAAAATATCCCATCTTGAAGCCGTTAAACGAATATTTAGATACATTAAAGGCACCACACATTTAGGATTATGGTATCCCAAAGGAACGAGTGTAGAAACCATAGTGTATGCCGACTCAGACCATGCTGGTGACTATGTTGATAGGAAAAGTACTAGCGGTATTAGTACTTTTGTAGGACATTGTCTCACCTCATGGTTCGCTAAGAAACAAACGGCCCTGGCAATATCAATAACAGAAGCCGAATACGTGTCAGCAGGAAGAGCGTGTCAACAAGCACTATGGATGAAACAAGCTCTCGTCGACTATGGTGTTGATATACATAATGCCAAAACACGTTATTAATATTTTTTGATATCTCTACGTTTTGATAATCGCAAAATGTAAAATCATTAAACGAAAAGTTATGACGTAAACAAGTATTTAGTTGTAAATATCTATTTTAACAACTCAATCACTTAAGGTATGAATAAACAAATGCTTAATGCATTATATGATCAAAGGAACATTTTCTTAAACACTAAATTTTTTATAAAATGTCCAAAACATTTTATATATTTTAGAAAAACATTTTTGGTAATAAATAAAAAGGTTTAATTCATTATAAATTTATGAATTCAAATTTTCAACCAAAATTGGTAGAAATGTTCCAGAAAAACCTTCCCCACAAAAAGACAAATCTGGGCAACGGTTCAGTTGGGCGGCCCCCTTAATTATACTAGGCGGCCCCCTTAAAATTAAGGGGACCGCCCCGCTCCTCCAGCTGTCCAGATTTGCCTATAAATACTGGACTTTCTCTGGACTTTTTCCTCACCTTTTGCACCTTAAACTTTCTGTTCTAAATCTCTTCTTCTATCTCTCTAAATCCTTTGATCATATTGTCTTAAGCTTTTGTTTCAAGTGATTCAAAGCTTCAACTTCTCAAGTGCAAAAGAAGAATACTTCTATCCTTCAAGACAAGAAGTATTACAACTTGGTGTATTTCTTCCATCCAAGTTGTTGGTGTATCGTTATTGTAAATCATTCATTTATTTGTATAAGTTGTGAATACTTGTTAGATTAGTGTGAGTATAGTTGGTTAGGCTAGATTAGTGTGTAAGTTGTGAAGGTGTGAAGAAGTTAAGGTGTGTAAGTAGTGAAGGTGTGAAGAAGTAGAAGAGTACATAAGTAGTGTAGAAGTTGTGAAGCCGTCGTGAAGAAGTTGTGAAGCCGGTGTGAAGAAGTTGTGAATTAGTTGTGTGAAGTTGTGAGATTGGTTCTAGCTACGATTAGAACTCGACATTTAGCTTTGTGTCGTTAAACCGGTGTAAGCGAAAGTTGTGTAAGGTTTTCTCCGCCATAAGGGAGCTTGTTGATATAGTGAAGAAAACTCTCGAGTTAGGTGCTCGGGGAGTGGAGTAGGGCAAGGAAGGTGTCCTTGTAGCCGAACCACTATAAATCCTTTGTCTCGCGGTTAGATCTTTCCATCTCTCTCTTTCATTTCATTTCATTATTTTACTTGCATTGTTAATTTAGATCTAATTATATTTGTTCATATTGTTCAAGAGTTGAGTTCTCATAAAGTCGAATCTAAGTCTTCAAAAATTAACTAAGCTTTCATAATAAATTAAAAAGACGTAAAACTATTCAACCCCCCCCCCCTCTTGTTTTCCACAATTGGTATCAAGAGCCACGTCAAACAAGATTTTTAAAATAAACTGTATTTTAAAACTTGAAAAGATCTATGGATTCTGAAAAATATTTAGAAGGGCAATCAATGCAAAGACCACCACTATTTGAGAGTGATGGTTTTCTTTATTGGAAAAATAGATTCGAAACTTATGTGAAATCAAAGATCTTGATCTTTGGCATGTTATTACCTATGGTGATTTTCCCCCTATTCAAAATAATCCTTTAACTAAAATAGATGAAATTGTACCTTTTGAAAAACAAAATGATGATTTGAAAAAGAAACTAGCAAAAAATAATGAGGCTAAAATGGTAATTTATAATGCGTTACCACGTAAAGAATATGAACGAATTTTTATGTGTCAAACCGCAAAAGAAATTTGGGATTCTTTACTAATCACTCACCAAGGTAATAGTCAAGTCAAAGATAACAAAATAGATCTTCTTGTTCAACAATATGAACAATTTACAATTCCTGAAGAGGAATCTATTGATAATGCATTTGCTAAATTTAACACTATTATCACAAGTTTAAAAGCACTTGATGAGACTTTTTCTAGCAAAAATTGTGTAAGGAAATTTCTTAGGGCATTAGATCCAAAATGGCGCGCGAAGGTCACGGCTATTGAAGAATCGAAGAACTTGATGACGCTATCGCTTGATGAACTTATTGGCAACTTGAAGGTCCATGAAGAAATTATAAAGAGAGACTCGGAAATGGTCAAGAGTAAGAAAGATCAAATAAAATATCTTGCGCTAAAAGCCAAAAAGGAAATTAGTGATGATGACGACTCAAGTGACGATAGTGAAGACGAAGAATATGCAATGGCCGTAAGAAAGTTCAAGAAATTTTTCAAGAGACGAGGAAGATTCACAAGACAACCACGAGATGAAAGAAGATCGCTTCAAAGAAATAGGAATGATAACTACGGGAAAAGAAAGTGCTTTAGATGTGGAAGCCAAAACCATCTCGTTGGCGAATGTCCGAAGCCATCGGGTTATGATTACCAAAACGCCTTTGTTAGCGGAGCATGGAGTGATAGTGACAAAGATGAAGCGGAAAAAGTAAACGACGAAAAATGTCTTAT
The DNA here is from genome assembly GCA_021014915.2 of Artemisia tridentata subsp. tridentata. NCBI lineage: Eukaryota > Viridiplantae > Streptophyta > Magnoliopsida > Asterales > Asteraceae > Artemisia > Artemisia tridentata. The sequence continues at coordinate 460,920,166 of CP139508.1, read as the reverse complement.
AGCTCAAGCCACCTATGAAATATGTCTAGGAATAAATTTGGAGCCCGACGAATGGATTAAGGATAGTGGATGCTCGAAGCACATGACGGGGAATCGCAAGCTATTTTCCTCCTACAAGGCATACAACGGAGGTAATGTTATTTTCGGTAGTGACTTTCGTGGTAAAATCATTGGCAAAGGTACGATCTCTCAAGACTCCCTAACTATTGAAAATGTTGAGCATGTAGATAATTTAACATACAACTTGCTTAGTATAGGACAAATATGTGATAATAAGTGTAGAGTTACCTTTACCGATAGAGATAGCGAAATAGTTAAAGACGGAAAGGTTATAGGTAGAGGAATTAGGAAAGGTGGTGTATATGTCATGAAACTAGGAAATAAACTGGAAGATAAAATATGTCTAGCGACCTTAGATGAAAACTCTACATTGTGGCATAGGAGATTAGGTCACGCTAATATGCAACAAATACAATCCCTAGCCTCTAAGGAATTAGTTAGAAATTTGCCAAACCTAAGATATGACCAACACTTTTGTGATGCTTGTAAAATGGGAAAACAAGCACACGCTAGTCACAAAGCTAAGAATATAGTCTCCACTACTAGATGCCTAGAATTATTACACATGGACCTTTTTGGTCCATCCGCAGTGCGGAGTTACGGAGGTAACCGATATACCTTGGTAATTGTAGACAACTATTCACGATACATGTGGACTAGATTTTTAAGTGATAAAACCGAAGCCTTTAATAAGTTTGAAATATTTAGTAAAATGATTCAAAACAAACTAGGATGTTCCATAGTATCTATTAGGACGGACCATGGTCGGGAATTTGATAACGAAGTGCAGTTCGGAAAATATTGTGATTTAAATGGAATATCTCACAATTTCTCGGTTCCTCGCACTCCACAATCAAATGGGGTAGTAGAAAGAAAGAATCGTTCCCTACAAGAAATGAGTAGAACAATGCTAAATGAACAATCTATCCCACAAAAATTTTGGTGTCACGCCGTAGATACATCAACATATATAATAAATAGAGTCTCAATTAGGAGAATTTTAGGAAAAACCCCATATGAATTATTAAGAGGTAGAAAACCTAATCTAAATTACTTTAGGGTATTCGGGAGCAAATGTTTTGTTCTCAATACAAAAGACTACCTTACTAAGTTTGATCCTAAGTCGTACGAAGGAACTTTTCTAGGGTATTCGCAAAATAGTAAAGCCTATATAATACTTAATAAACACACTATGAAAGTAGAAGAATCCTTGAATGTAACATTTGATGAAACTCCACCACCACCTAAAATATTGCCTCTAGAAGATGATGACCTAGTTGAAGAAGAAGCCATTGAGGTTAGTAAAATTAAACCCTTAGGTGATGATAATGAAAACATAACACTAGGAGAAAACGAAATAGTAAATATTAAGGAATCTAAATCACATCCAATAGATAATATAATAGGAAGCCTAAATCAAAGAATCCTTAGATCACAAGCTCAATATAAAAATAACTTCTTTTGTTTTCTCTCAACAATAGAACCTAAGAATATAAATGAAGCCTTAAAAGATGAAAGTTGAGTTATGGCCATGCAAGAGGAACTAAACCAATTTAAGACAAATGATGTTTGGGAACTAGTCCCAAATCCCATGAATATGACCATCATAGGAACTAAATGGGTATATAGAAATAAGTTAGATGAAAATGGAATTGTTACTAGAAACAAAGCTAGGTTAGTCGCCCAAGGTTATAATCAACAGGAAGGAATTGATTATGACGAAACTTATGCCCCCGTAGCTAGGTTAGAATCTATAAGAATACTCCTTGCCTATGCATGTGCCCTAGACTTTAAGTTATTTCAAATGGACGTGAAAAGTGCATTCCTTAACGGTTTTATCAATGAGGAGGTATACGTGGCACAACCTCTAGGATTCATTGACTTCGCAAAACCTGATTATGTTTATAGACTCAAGAAAGCTTTATATGGACTCAAACAAGCTCCCAAGGCTTGGTATGATCGATTAAAAGCTTTTCTTATTAAACATGATTATTCCATGGGAATGGTAGATAACACTCTTTTCACGAAAAAGAAAAGCCCAAATCTCATCATTGTCCAAATTTATGTCGACGACATTATATTTGGATCGACTTGTCAGGATATGTGTGATGAATTCGCCAAAATCATGCATGATGAGTTTGAGATGAGTATGATGGGCGAACTAAAATTCTTCCTAGGATTACAGATAAAACAATTAGAAGATGGAATATTCTTTAATCAATCTAAGTACATTAAGGAAATACTTAAGAAATTTGGACTAGAAAACTCTAAGCCTATGAAAACACCGATGTCCATAGAAGTAAAACTCACAAGAGATGAAGAAAGTGAGTCCGTAGAAAACACTAAGTATAGAGGAATGATAGGTAGTTTATTATATCTAACGGAAAGTAGACCGGATATCATGTTTAGTGTTTGCCTTTGTGCTCGATTTCAAGAGGATCCCAAAACCTCTCACCTTGAAGCGGTTAAGCGTATCTTCCGATACATTAAAGGCACTATACACTTAGGATTATGGTATCCTAAGGGATCCGACATAGAAACCATTGTCTATGTGGATTAAGATCATGCGGGAGACTACGTGGATAGAAAGAGCACTAGTGGCATTTGCACGTTCATGGGATGTTGTCTAACATCCTGGTTTTCGAAGAAGCAAACCGCTCTTGCTATTTCTACTACAGAAGCCAAATACGTAAGCGCTAGAAAGGCATGTCAACAAGCACTATGAATGAAACAAGCTCTCGTAAATTATGGCATTAGGTTAGATAATATCCCAATTATGTGTGATAACAAAGGTGCTATAGACTTAAGTAAGAATCCCGTTCAACACTCTAGGACTAAACATATAGAAATACGTCACCACTTCCTTCGTGATAACGTTAAAAAAGGAAACATATTTATAGAAAAGGTTGCATCGGAAGATAACTTAGCGGACATATTCACTAAACCCCTTAAGCGCGAACTCTTTAACCACTTACGTTTAGGCCTAGGAATGATGGAACAAATTGACTGAATTTTTTGACCTTTTGGTAATTTTTCTTATCGTCAGATGGGCGGCCCCCTTAATTTTAAGGGGACCGTCCATGTATTTAAGGGGACCGGCCATCTGTCAGAAAATTTTTTTTTTTCTTTTCTTCTTCTCATCTGTGTCTAGGAATCTATTTTGCACAAAATTAAAGATTGGGAAACACTTCTATTTTTGCATAAACATATTTATATACAAAACCCAATCTATTTTATTTAAATCATTCTCACATCTAGGAAAACACATGAAAATCATTTCCCTTGCATTGTTGAATAATGCTAAAAACATTTTTCCTTCATGCATAAAATCTCACATGAATTGTCAAAATATATAACCTAATATATATCTTTGATATTCATAAATTGAGCAAAATCAAATAAAGGAGACTTTGGATTGTTTCTTAGGAAATTTTTGCATTTAGGAGTCGAAACAATTACATCTCCACATTTGTTGCATATAGGCACACACTAGAACACATTTGCTCCATCACCTATTCCGTGTTAGCTTCTAAGTGCCCTTAGTCTAGTAACCTTGCCTTATATGATTACTTGCCTTAATATTGATTAATTGCTAGATAGAAGTTCTTGCTTGCCTATGTGTTTAATTAATATGTATTGCATGCATAATTATTAGTATATTATATGCTTTATTGCCTCAAAGAGTGGGACTTGCCTTAAACCAAAAACTCCAAACATAGCCTTCCTTACCTATTTCTGCAGAAAAACTCATTTCTAGAACTCAGAATGACACCAGATATGCGGCCCCCTTAATTCATAAGGCGGCCCCCTTAATTATTAAGGAGACCGGCCCTAATTAAGGGGATCGGCCATCTGTAGGACGAGTTCACATAATCTTTTTCTGCTTTTTAGCCAATTTCATCCTACACTTCCCTAAATTCACAAACATATTCTGTCATGATTACCCCAACAAGTTTATCCATCCTTAATCACATCAATCCTCCACTATAAATAACCCCATTCCTCACCATATTCACTCATCCCATCATGTCTTCTCCAATCAACCCAAAACCAAAAACCTTAAAGCTAGCAAGGATGACCAAGAAACCCGGGTGGAAAAGAAAACCTCACCCTCACAACAAGTCCATTACTAATGGTGTGACTAGACAACCAACACCTCCATCCACTTTCATTCCCAACTACTCTCCAAGATCTCAACATCATTCCATTGAACCATTTCACAATCCCTATCATGTTAGCCAAACATCCACATTCATTCCAAACTACACTTCTAAACCTAAAACCAACTTCCATGAAACCTTCAAAAATCCTCATCATTTTGGTCAACCATCAACCAAATTTCATCCATTCCCACCAAATGATCACATCCACATTCCCTCGGAAAGGCAAAAGTTTCATAAAGAGCTCAACCAAATTCACGATCTTAGTGATCTCCTTCCTATGCATCTTGCACAATGCAACAAGGGACAACCTCCATCCTCACCCTACTCAAATTGCTTACCCCACTCTATCAACTTAGATCAAGTCACAAACCACACCCACTATTGCCCTTGTTGCATCTTCCTTCAAAAACAAATTCTCCACTTAAGTGAAGATATTTCTTGGATCGAATATCTACTCACTTTTCCTCATCCTATTCCTCCCCTAAACCGATACAACATTGTTAGATCCACTTCATCCGCTCCAGTTCCCTCACCATCAAATAACTAAGCCCTATTCCCATGCTTTCCGCCCCAAAATAAAAACCCTCACCCTTTTGTGTCGCAAGCAAGTCCAATCGCTCTCTTTGGCAATATTAGGACCATTAGTATTTTTTTTGTAACCTTTATGTTTTAAGCATATTGTGATATGTAATGATGATTCATGTGATCATCTTGAATAAATGAATAAGATTAGTTGTTAGTTCTAAATATTTTTGCTATGCATATATATGTCTTGTGTTCTTAACTTGTTTTTGCAGCAAAGATTTCCATAGCTCGTCTCCTTGGTGCCCTCAAACGAGGGGGAGCACACATCAAGGGGGAGTTCTCGTCCCGACAAATTTCATATCTAAAACTTGTCGGCATAACCTTTTTGATTCTACAAAAAGGGGGAGAAATAGATGTGACTCACTAAATACTTGTCTAAAAACTAATTTTTCAATTTAATGAGTCTAGATTTTGTAATCATCAAAAAGGGGGAGATTGTTGATATAAATAATGCCTAAACACGTTATTAATATTTTTCGATATCTCTACGTTTTGATAATCACAAAATGTAAAATCATTAAATGAAAAGTTATGACGTAAACAAGTATTTAGTTGTAAATATCTATTTTAACAACTCAATCACTTAAGGTATGAATAAACAAATACTTAATGCATTATATGATCAAAGGAACATTTTCTTAAGCACTAAATTTTTTTTAAAATGTCCAAAACATTTTATATCTTTTAGAAAAACATTTTTGGTAATAAATAAAAAGGTTTAATTCATTATAAATTTATGAATTCAAATTTTCAACCAAAATTGGTAAAAATGTTCCAGAAAAACCTTCCCCACAAAAAGACAAATCTGGGCAACGGTTCAGTTGGGCGGCCCCCTTAATTATACTAGGCGGCCCCCTTAAAATTAAGGGGACCGCCCCGCTCCTCCAGCTGTCCAGATTTGCCTATAAATACTGGACTTTCTCTGGACTTTTTCCTCACCTTTTGTACCTCAAACTTTCTGTTCTAAATCTCTTCTTCTATCTCTCTAAATCCTTTGATCATATTGTCTTAAGCTTTTGTTTCAAGTGATTCAAAGCTTCAACTTCTCAAGTGCAAAAGAAGAATACTTCTATCCTTCAAGACAAGAAGTATTACAACTTGGTGTATTTCTTCCATCCAAGTTGTTGGTGTATCATTATTGTAAATCATTCATTTATTTGTATAAGTTGTGAATACTTGTTAGATTAGTGTGAGTATAGTTGGTTAGGCTAGATTAGTGTGTAAGTTGTGAAGGTGTGAAGAAGTTAAGGTGTGTAAGTAGTGAAGGTGTGAAGAAGTAGAAGAGTACATAAGTAGTGTAGAAGTTGTGAAGCCGTCGTGAAGAAGTTGTGAAGCCGGTGTGAAGAAGTTGTGAATTAGTTGTGTGAAGTTGTGAGATTGGTTCTAGCTACGATTAGAACTCGACATTTAGCTTTGTGTCGTTAAACCGGTGTAAGCGAAAGTTGTGTAAGGTTTTCTCCGCCATAAGGGAGCTTGTTGATATAGTGAAGAAAACTCTCGAGTTAGGTGCTCGGGGAGTGGAATAGGGCAAGGAAGGTGTCCTTGTAGTCGAACCACTATAAATCCTTTGTCTCGCGGTTAGATCTTTCCATCTCTCTCTTTCATTTCATTTCGTTACTTTACTTGCATTGTTAATTTAGATCTACTTATATTTGTTCTTATTGTTCAAGAGTTGAGTTCACATAAAGTCGAATCTAAGTCTTCAAAAATAAACTAAGCTTTCACAATAAATTAAAAAGACGTAAAACTATTCAACCCCCCCCCCCTTCTAGTTTTCCACATATGGAATTGAGCTCAACTACATTCCCATTCTTTGCGACAAAAAAGGAGCTATCGATCTCAGTAAAAATCCAGTCCAACACGCTAGAACCAAACACATAGAAATATGTCACCACTTTCTACGTGACAATGTTCAGAAGGGAAATATCTCAATTGAGAAAGTTTCCTCAGAGGACAACATTGCCGATATTCTTACTAAACCCCTCAAAAGAGAAACTTTCAACTATCTTACACTTGGATTAGGATTAATGGAACCTAGTGAGTAGATGAAACCGTTTCTTGAACTTTAGATTAGCCAAAAACGATAAAAACCAAAAAGCTGAGTCTGGACCTGCGGATCCAAACGACAACAAGGGCGGAACCCTTGTTTAGGATCCGCCAGATCCGTCACATGCTGAGTCAGTTTTTATATTAAACAATACCATGTACTATTCATCACTCTTCCCTAAAACTTATCACCTACTGAGTTCGTCCCATAATTCACCAAATTCACAATTTAGGCTATCTTCCTCAACCAAATTTTGCTCCAAACATCACTATAAGTATCCTTAACATGTTTACACTCCTGATCTGCGTCTAGGATTTCTATTTCATGCACAAAATCAAAACTTGGGGTATATGCATAATTCTTGTAAAATCATGAAAAATATTTACTGAATTGCATATCAAATCATGTTTTTCTTAGTTAGGAATTGCATCTTGTAGTACATTATCATTATTCATCAAAAACCCCATGAAATTTTTTTGCTAAAATCTTCTCACGACTAAGAAAAATGGTTTTTGAACATTGTTCATACAAATACAAAAACGTTACCTTTTAAAACATCACTTGCATAATGTCTTTTGAATGCTAAAGGGAATACATAACTAATATGTATTTTCGAGCACATTCAAATGAAGCTACATTGAAGTAGGAGTATTTGGGTTATCTCTCGGTTTAACATAAAACTTGCATAAACAAAATTTTCATGCATCAAAAAGAGTCGAGATAACCGTACCTCCACATAGTCCCCATGTAGGCACACACTAGAAAAATTTATACTTATTTAGATAATTTCGACTAAAACTATATAATTTGTGTGTTTAGGAAAATCATGCCTCCCGCGACCAACTATGATCACAAACACACCGTCAATTACCTACCTAAACACCACAAAACCAAAGGACTTAGTGACCAACAAGTTGAAATTTTCAAAGCCCTAGAAAAATGATATGTCCATGAGGGTAGGGTTGTAGACCCCTTATTCTATGAAGATACTAATCTTAGAGAACAACTTGCGGCAATTCACTTCGATAGTCTCCTAGATATCGATGAACCAATAGTTCCTAGGTTTATTCTTGAGTTCTATGCTAGCATAAGTCTAAGTTCAAACGACAATGGTCTCATGAACATTCACTTCAGCGTCAATGGAAACATATTCAATATTCCATTAGATCAATTTGGAGAGGTCCTAGGAGTTCCAAGTCATGGAACGTGTTTCTATTCGGATAAATGGTCATTGACCATTATTGAATCAAATCTTGAACGAACAGCACCATATGCCACTCCTTTAACCTCAAAAGAAGTCATTCATGATCATCTCTTCATACTTAGGAACAACCCAACTAGGTTGTATCGTGGCCGTCATGTACCTAGAGATCCATTTGCCATGGAACTCAATGAACTTAAGCCGGAATTTAGGAAGTTGGAAGACGTCTTGAGAGCTAATGTCATGTGCACGGTAGGGAATCGAGATCATATCAATGCTTGTCTTTATTATATGATGTATTGTGTGTCAACTCATCAACCTTTCAACCTTGCTTACTATATCGCCAAGAGAATGGTCGATATCCCGGTTCAAGGTAAAGTGGCAATGCCTTATGGAATGCTTTTGACTGGTCTTTATAGAGCTTTTGCACCCATTCCTAGAAATACTTTAGGATTTGTTCCCGACTATAATGAGATTCAACATACCTTTGTCCCTTTAAGCGACTATAGGGTAGCAGTTGATAAAGGCAAACGTCCTCGTGCTCAAACATCATCATCATCATCATCAATGAGTGATGATGACGGCTTGCCAAACTCTAGGATTGCTCCACCGGAGTACTTGAGACAACTTCCACCTATTGCGAATGAATCAGAAGAGTTCAAGCAAACCAAAGGAATGGTGAAGAATTTAGGACATTGGATAATGAAGCTTCACAAGGGTATTAAGAAGTTGAGTAAGAAGTTGGGTTGATAGTAGTGTTTAGAGTTAGATGTTATTAGAAAATGATGTGTTAAACGTGTATGTTTCTAAACTTATTATGGTAGTACTTGATGTGTATGTGAACTAACTTAGATTTGCAGGTCGATAACACTTAATGTTATCAATTTTCCGAGAATCAGCCCCCGTTTGGCTTAACTCCCTTTAAGGTAAGTTATGATGAACGGATTAATCTATGTGTATATGTGTGTTAGAATCTACATATTTGGTAGTTTTGCATTACATATTAGATAATAGATATGTTCCAGGAGAATTTTCGGGTTTTGGTAGAAAAACGCGAAATTTGCACATCTCTCTGTTAGTTTTAGTACTCCTGGATGACGGATCTGGAGGATCCCTCATTTTTGATCCGCCATGTGTATTCTTTGGCTCCGCCAATCCAGAACCTACGGATCAGACGGTTCCCAAAAATTGGATCCGTATTTGTTATCGATTGGATCCGCAGGATGCAACAGTAACTTTTTCAAAAATTCCCGACTAATCCCGATTCTTAGATTTTAGTTTATAGCTTTTTTAGAATGCATTCAATGATCATTTTACACCTTATATTGATTTAGGAACTCTTAGAACATTAAGAACTTCATTTCCCACCAAAATTTGAATTTTCAAATTTTATATGTGAGTTACCTTTCCAATACAAGCAAGGAACCCTTTTGAGGGATCCTTCAAATCCGTGGGAACATCACATCAGAAGATTTTCCACTATCTCCTTGCATTTACTGCATATCTTCACTCTAATACTCAACATAAGTTCTATGGATTGACTTATGTGATGTGACTTGCAAATTTTTTTGTTCCAAATCATTAGGAACCAACATTCTTCATTGGACTTACATCAAATCCAAACACCACTTCCAATAAACCTTCTGCCTATAAATTAGAACCTTAAGTTTGATCAAAACTCACCCACTCTTCTTCTTCTCCACATACAACCTGCACTTCTTAGTTAACTTACTTCACAATGACCAAATCAAACAACTCCTCCACCTCTAGACCTCCAAAACGCATTGCCCGCATTAGTGTTAAACTATGTTGCTTCATAAACCTTGCAAACTCATCATCAGAGGAATCATCTCCTCTAAATATCTCATCACCCATAGCAAGTGAGAATTTCCTCACTCTCTCCACTCCTACACCATCAAATGTTGTCATTCAAACTCCACAACCAACAATCACACCGGTTGCAACCACACCACCACCCACTCCATCACAATCTGTGAAGTCCCAATCACCACCAAACTCACCCAAGTTACAACCTGTTAGGAATATAAATATTCATGTGAAGACTCGGTCACCCCGAGTATCTATTTAGCATTTATATAGCTCATAGGCTTATTAATATTAGCTTAGTATTACTATTATTAGTGTAGTTATATTTATATTTGTGGAGTGGGTCGGGTCTTTACCCACTGTCAGCTTACTCCACAGCCCACTAGGGGCACCATATGCTAGTTAGTATATAAGCCCCTTCCCACACAAGGGAAGGGTTGGAACTCTTGCACCTTCAATCTAATTGATTTACATTTCTCTCACTAAAGTTCCCAATCCTCTCTAATCTCTCTCTCTCTAACTCAAACATGAAGTTCTTCTTCCATAATCCAAGACCACCTGAATCCACACAATCAATATGGTTAAAACTAACACAACCCATGGAGTTATTTAGGACTCCACCTACATCACCCCATCCATACCTTGATGACTTAGAAGATCTTCCACAAAGGTCAACCAATCCTCCACCCTTGACCCTTGAAGGTCAAAAACCCATGCTCTTCCATCCTCTTCATCCGGAAATCCACGGTCCATTATACCGTGATGCTCCACAACCTCAACCTCAAATACCACCACTCTCACCCACATCCACACTAATTGCCATTGATGAGGCAATGTGGATAAATTTGCCACAAACCCAAGAGGAAATTAGTGAAGAACTAACCCGTCTCTACACTCTCTTGGGTATGGTAGTTCACCGCCTAAGTGAAGCTATGGACCTCCAAACCATCCTCATGAACTCCATCTCAACTCCACCATCAAACAACCAAGAACCACCACCACCATCCAATAACCAATCACCACCACCACCACCACAAAGAAATGAGCCTACTCTTCCTCCGGGTTTTCCAAGACATGGTTGCTCCATGTGTGAAAGAACCGCTCATTTGGCCGAGAGATCAAACATTTTGGTGCACGAGCTCCAAAATGAAATGAGGTTCATATTGAACCACATTCTTGAGCGTCTCAACGCAATCTCTCATCCTCCTCAATAGGAGCCCTCTAGTCTACTTATAGAAGCTTTTAGGATGCTTTCTTAGGACTTTTTATTTTTAGGATGTATTTTTACTTTTCATGTAACATCATATTTTTTTGTGACTTTTGTCACATATTTTCAATATATGAATGTTATGTTTTATGCTTGTGGGTGATCATATTTTAGTATATTATCCTACTAACATCATTATATAGTTATTTGGAATCTACATTATACATTGATCACTTGTACTTAGGTACAAAATTTTGGTCAGACACTTCATTTTGACTTTTTAAAGTCAACTACATTGAAAGTCTTGTTTGGATGACAATTTCATTTGCATTGTGCTTCTCCATTGAAGTTATTCATAACTAACATTTCTTTTGTAGCATCTCATACCCTTCAAATGTATACGTTGGTACTCTTGCAATGGGGAGTATACATCGAGGGGGAGCATATCACATTCTAACCATTTGTTTTGTAGGATCATTACCTTGTTACTCCATTTAGGGGGAGTATCAAACAAGGGGGAGCTCTTAAAGTTCTCAAAATCGCATTCCGCTATGCAACTCTTCTTTTTGTTTCGACAAAAAGGGGGAGAAAGGATTAAGTTTGCATCACTGTGAATCATCACAGTACATACATTTTTGCTTAAAAATGTTTTTGAAACTTGCATAAAACAAACTTAATATATATTTTTAAAAGGACTAATCTATATTTATTCTTTTGCTTAAAAATATACTTTATGTTTTGTCATCAATAAAAAGGGGGAGATTGTTAATACAAATATCGTCCTAAAAACGTTATTTATATTTTACGATCTTTACTTAGTTTTGTTAATGACAATTACAAAGTATATCTTTTAGCAAATCATAAATACTAACTAAAGTCTTTTTAAAACACATTGTTCATTTCACAAGATCACTAAAATTACATTTTATACATTTACAAGTTTATTTCCTAAAAAGGAAACTTTATTTTTCAAAATGTAGAATGACATCATGGCATGCATCATGAATGATATCTTGGATAGACTTTGTAATATATTGTTTAGATCTTCAAGCCAAAGAGTTGACATTGGAAGATCTTGAAATGACTTGACAAAGATATGGAAAGATTGTGCAAGATTTGGAAAGATTTGAAGATCTATGAGCTGTCCTGCTGATGTGCCCGGTTCGGTGCAAGTTTTAAATTTATAAGGGGTGAATTACCGAATCTAATGACAACACATACGAGCAAGTATACTCGTTCGCAGGGATTTGTGTAGTGAATCGAATTGTAAGTTAAAAGCAACTTTCTCAAACAAGTAGTAATGATATTATGAAAATTCAAATGATTAAAAACTACACTTGCTTAGACTAGTGTACTACAATTGACTAATATGATTGTGATAACTTTGGATAACATGTTGGTTGTGATAATTAGTTTTGACACTAATCTATTGTTTCTACAAATTAAACCTTCGTCAAGATCTTGGTTTATAAAAACAAGCATTACGTTTAACCAATCAATTCAAGATCAATTCAAGGTTCATGAGTTGGTGTTCCTCAAACACAAAATAAATCTTTTGTTCTAACAACAAGCTTAGGAAATGATCAATACAAAAGGTAACCGATTATAGACAAAAGGTCACAATTGAAAGCAAACTAATAATCTCTCGACCTTTAAAGTAGTTTACAATCAATCCGTTTTGATAGACAAAAGCATTTTCATTACAATCACAATTAAGTTACTTTGTTTAATCGAGAATAGTGGAAGACAACAATCATTCATAGACAAATGATTATAACTAGTGGAATAACAATAGTTCTTTCGACCCTTACGATTACTAGCACTAGTTAAACTTGATTACCCAAATGTCACTATGAAAATTGATCACAATTGGTTCTTAGAATCAACTTGAAATTGGATTAAAACATGTTATCACAATCATATGCCAATCAATAAATAATACACATCATCTAAGCAAGTGCACAAAGGCACTAGCCGCTCATAGCAAACATAAATGCAAACTCAATACTTTGAACATTAGAAACCATGATTGAAAGTCTTACAATGATTGGAAATAAGATTACAAGTGAAAGACAATGATTCCACAAGCAATGGTAATGGTGTAATCGACTTTCTTCCTTCTCCTGGACTTATGGACGAATTTTCTGAGTATTTTCTATGAATGGTTCTCTCCTCTAGCAAGCAAGCTCTCTCTTTTCTTTAGATTGATTGGTATATATAAATACCCAACAAATTGGTTTAATAAATTGCTCTAACCAAGGGTCTAAGTGCATAAATGCTTCTCTTGCTCTCCAAGTAGTATTGAATGGTTAGAATACTGAAAAGAAGGACCTAGAACCGGATTTGTAAAGTCACAATCCTTAATAAAGAAGTTTTGGGTCAACAGCAACCTCCAACCGATCGGATAGAATGGTCTACCGATCGGTTGGTGTTCTCGGTAAATCCCAACTCTCCCCATCCGAATCGGTTGCGGGCGGCGACCGATCAGATGGCTACTGCTGGTGGACCTTTTTCTTGGGCTTTTCCATATGACTTGTTTCTCGGTCGTAGCTCTTGATTCTTTGATCTTTCTCTTCATCCTTAAGCTTATTAACTCGACTACTTGGACTTTAACTCATTGAAATACCTTACGGAGCAGAACTTGACACAAGACTCACATGCAATCATAAATATTTCCTTTTTCCTCATTTTTGCATTTTTTCCATCCATTTTCCTGTCTTTGGCTACAAATGCTTTGCAAACACACTTTGGTACGATTGAGTAACAAAAGCATATAAATATAACCACAAAACATATATAAAACTACCAATAACGCTACTAAAAACATGTTAGATTTAGGCGTTATCACCTGCACTGGCGGATCCAAGTGCATACAAGGACGGATCCCTTTTTTGGGATCCGCCAGATTCGCCAGCTATTCATCCAGTTTGCCTATAAATAGCAAGCTGATCATTTGGACATACCATCACTCATATAGCTTAAATACATACTCATTCATTTACATATCACTAACCCTCATCCTTCATTCATCTCATTTGATCTTTCCTTTTGTAGAAAAGAGATCAAGCATTCAAGGATCAACGAACCGTTATCCTTTAGTATACATACTGTGTGATATTTTGTAGTTAGTTCACACATCATTCTTATATCATTTGTATCAGTAGATAGTGGTTAGTGTTTTAGTCCTCAAAACACAAAGAGTGTCGGGAGTGGTTGTACCCTTGTGAAAGAACCAAACGGGAGTGGTTGTACCCTTGTAAAGAACCTGGTGTTTAGCTTAGTGCCGGAAAAAGAAGTAAGCGACGTGTAAAGGTTTTCTCCACCTAGAAGGGAGTTTCTTTCTTAGTGAAGGATCACTCTCGAGTTAGAGGCTCGAGGAGTGGAGTAGAGCAAGGAAGAGAGTCCTTGTAGCCGAACCACTATAAACATCCGTGTTGTGTGGTTTGATCATTCCTCTCTTTACTTTTCGTATATATTGTGTGAATATTTGTTTGTGCATATTTCCTTTGAATTTACATAAAGTAACAAAGCGAATTAATTTAAAAACGGTAAAACTATTCAACCCCCCTTCTAGTTTTCCACAAACACAATAATGTAAATGCATAATTTTTGTTATTTAAATACCTGGTGAAACACGCTGAGAGCTAGAATGGTGCATTCCATTGTTTTTCTGATAATGCGATTTAGGCACTACAAAATAATACATAAAACATAACATGCTTTAAAATTATAATATAAATTTAATATGTAACAAATAAGTATAATGTACAACGTTTTCTTTATTAATATAGACCTGGTGTAGTCTTTCCAAAACTGGCAGAATGTAACCTACTGTTCCTTGATTGTTGTGACTTAACTCCTGCAATATAATGAGTATAAAAGTGTGTTGTAATTCCTTTTTAAATATATATACATTCCTTTGAGTACAATCAAAATACCTGTCGATGCGGTTTTAAAACTGGAAGACTGATTCTGAAACCTTAAATGTTTATGCACCTTCATACCTACACAATTTTTAACATACTCTTGTTATGTTATGGAGCATATGTTAATCTTAAATGTTTAATAAGCAATGTATATCAAATTTATAACAATTACAACACCTGATGAAAAATCCTCACAGTTTTCACGATCTAAATGGCCGTCAAAAGAAGATGTCTGATATCCAAAACTTTGCTTTGGGGATGTATGTTCTTGTGCTATCTTTGGCAATGCATTTACTAATGTCAAACAGTAACGATATCATTATAATGATAATATATTATTAATATTATGTAACCATACAAAATTGATTAATAGTGTAATTATAATACCCCTTTGTTGAAGGTCTCATCTCTTTTTGACGACTTCTGTTATATAACATCTTTTCAGATTCTAACTTCTACTGATCTCCTGAATTCAACATATGTCATCTAGAGTTCCTTTTAGGAGTATCACTTTCAAACATGCATGCATCTATTACAAGAGATAAATAAACAAATTAAATTATATATTGAACTTTTATAACTGATTATGTTAAAATAAAAATAAAAACAAATAACAAACAAACAAATCTGCAACACTCTTTTCTTCATGTTGTTTTGACAAATTAATTGTTGATTGGATATCTAAATTGGAATCATGTTTACCATACATCGTATGAGTATTTCCCAATCCAAGTTTATTGCATCCTGTCGATCAATCACCATATTATTAATATAACTCTTTATATTAACAGTTAGAAAAATATTAAATTCTAAAATTCTTTATAACATAACTACCTTTTGGCGGGTTTTCTAAATTGAGACCATGAGATCTAGATCTTTTTCCAGGTGTGTCAATCTCAAACATACATCCATCTATTAAAGAGTATTTATTTTTATGTGATTCTTAACAATACAAAATAATTAATAAATTGTGTTAACTGATAAAATACCTTGTAGGTTTTTATTCTCCTGATTATCACCTAGAGCTGCATTCAACACTGTAAATTAAAGAGAATGTACTTGTTAATATAATAAATATATATGAATCATGCTGATTTGAAAATATGAGTTATGAATGAATGTTTAATATGTTTAAAACCGTGCATGTTTAACTGTTAGTAAACAAACCACCTGCTGAATCCAGTATATTGTTGTTGTTTGCCTCCTCTGTTGCTGCTGAAAATTTGCACACAAACAATTCTAATTTACATATGGAAACATAATTATACATACTATAACAATTAAACTCTTTCAGTAAGTTAGTATTGCTTATTTAACAATTAGGTTACAGCAGTACTAACTTGTAAGTTAATACTGCGCATGTAAATTCATCATAGCAATATTAACTTTCAAGATAGTACTGCTACTTTAACATTAATACTGCTAGCGTTTTTAGTAACACATAATTCAAAAGTATATAAACAGTTCATAATACGGTTCATATCCATAAACAAATCATCAATGTTTAACTCATAATATGATTCATAATTATAACTAAACAATCAAGGTATAACTGTTTACTACACAAAATTACCCGATGAATAAACTGTAGTGTTTTTGCTTTTCTTCTTTTGCGTCCCAGTTTCAGACTTTTTCTTAGCGTTTGATCTTGACAGCCTTGCTGAATGTCTTTGGGGTTGCATATTGATATATGGATCGTGTATAATGTGTGTTTGTGAATCGATTATGATATGAGATAATAAGCCATATATATAATGTAGAATTAGGTTTAAAAAGATAGACACTGAATCCAAAACGGGCTAAGATCACAATGAATATTTTCCATACTTATCAAATACTAAAAATATGATGATTGCGTACTATCCTTTATAGAGATTTGTCTGCATAATGTAACCACAAAATTAAGGTGATTCAGTGGGTAACACATGACATAATATGAACATGGTGTGGAGTTCGAATCCATGCATGTTTATTTTTTTTCCAATAAATTAGCATACGGATGCTTGAGATGTACTAACTTGCAAGTTAGTACTGTTTGAATGTAGCTTTTAAAGGTGCATTACTAATTTGCACATTAGTACTGCTTACGTGGACTAATTGTGCTTATGTGGCCTTTTACGTGGACTTAATTGTGCTGGCGTGGACTTAATTATGATGATGTGGCATTATCTAGTCATGTTTATCCTATTATATACATATTATAGATATAAAGATGCAGAACACGCTTATCATTGAAACTTGCTTCAATTAACTAAACTCAACTAATAAACAGAGGAAAGCTCATTATTGATATCCCCGATTCCCAGGTTCTTGAATTAGCAAAATTTTGGGGAAAAAAATGTTGTTAGTTACATCCTACAGCAACTCTTTCAAAGTGTTCAAACTAACAACCTTTTGCAATATGAACTGATAATAAATGAACAGAAATTGCAGCTTCATACAAGTGAGGAAATCTGAATATGCATTAATATTATCTCCCTCCCCAATTGTCTAATCATCCGTATATCACTTCACAACTGTCACACCCCAAAAATGGTGCAGCGGAATGGCATTCACAGGGTATGACCTCATAGTCAAGAAGACAAGGTGTCACAATAGAGAAATACTAAATGTATAACATAAGACAGATAATAGTCGCAAACTCCCACAACCGGGCTAAGTACAAAGATCCAAGATAAACATAAGTCTCAAAGTTAAACATCACTAGGAAATAACAAAATGCAACTTCACGAGATATAACCCGGAAGGGTCTTGCCTTAAGTCTTGCTAAGCCAAGCCAGTACTCAACCTTCTAGTGTAACTTCAGTCTTAGCACCTGAAAATGGATACTCAAAAATTTCAACATAAAGTTGGTGAGCTCGTAGGTTTAGGGTTTAAACCATGAGGCTGTGAATAATACGTAGGACATAGTGAAATGAATACCAATTACAAGCACATTATCAAATAGCAATAGTGTCACACCAACTGAACCTAAAGTGTTCCTCATACGCATAACCAATATCATGTGGGGAGCTACCCCGATAGATCTATCAACATGTGGGCTCTCAACAGAGAGTTAACAGTGCATCAACTGAACCTATAACTTGTGGGCTCTTAGCAGAGAGTTAACAGTGGTGCAGTCATGTACTCACAAAACAAATATGTCACAGCATATAATTGCATCATCACACGTATATGTCCAAAATCATGTAAAACAGTAATTCACAGCATGAAACATTTGTAAAGCATTAAGTACCATTTTCCCCCAAGGTAAAACACGTTAAAAGTGGGGTGATGAGTGCCTATTTACTCATAATTTTATGCCCATATTATACATAAAAAAATGCCAAAAACAGCCAAATATACCAATTTATACTGCAGATATCATTGGTTTGTGTTTTTATGTATTTCAGGTACAAAAGGATTGAAAACGGGGCAAAAACGGACAAAACCGAGCACGAGATTGGAAAATCGTTAAAAGCCGAAGCCGGGGAAGAATTTCAAGTTTGGACCAAGATATTGCTCAAGTTTTCAAAAGTTAACCCTCAAGAATACCAAAATGTCAAAAATGGTCCTCGAGAATAACTTTCCAGAATTGGCAGAAACAGTCCCTCAAAGTTAAATCCAATTTCAAGTTTAATCCTTTAAACTAACTAACCCTTTTTAACCAAAACCAAATCCACTAAATCCTAAAACCCGGCCCAATTGTATGCCACAACCCAATCCAGTAAACCAAAAACCCATTTCCCTTTGACCTGCCAGGAAGTCTTTACATTAGGGCCACAAATCTCTGTTGGTATTAGGCAATGAAGAGGAGAGCCTGTAAGCCAATGTTGCGTAGGTTCAAATCCGAGCCGCCCCCGGTTTTCATCCGGCCGTTACTCCAGCGAGAAAAACTCGTGTGGAGGTGGTACGGTTTCCAGGCGGACGCCGTTAAAAATCCCCACTACGCCAGCGTGGGCTCGGTTCAGACAACATAGTCTGGGTATGTGGTGGATGAGGGCCTGCCGATGTGGCAGGTGTGACTCCAATCCAAAAAATGAAAGTTGCCATTCAAAAAAAAAACTAAAACCATGGTCAAATCACAAAAGTCAAACCCACCCTCTTCCCTGTCCTTTTTAACCGCCAAAAGAAATCCCAGACAAACATGTTCCTGCATGCTCCCAAGACACTGCTTCGGCCACCCTATTGCTACTCTCCCCCCCCTCCAAGTACTCTTCACGTGAAGCCATTGCCAAGTTGGCAATCCCAGTACACAATTTGGTGCCAAAATCCCTTTTAAGGGCTGAGATGATCCCAAGACATATCCAAGGGCTCATAATGAAGCACAAAAAGAGTGAGAAGAACCCTAATTAGTTTTAGTATAAATAGGTATTATTGTAAGCCTGTGGGCAGGAGTTAATTAGTTAGTTCTTAGTTAGCTAGTTTTAATTTAAGTCAGTAGATAATCTTAATATCATTTTTAATGTAGTTAAGAAAAGCTTAATGGGTTTTAATGTATTTCAATTGTAATTTTAAATTCCGGATTGTAATTTACTTGTTCTTAAATTAAATTCAAGTTTGCTGTTTGAATGTGAATTTCCTCAATTTTCTTAAATTTTCCAATTACTATCAATATAATGTTTTAAGGTAGGTTACTGTTTCATTAAACTGAGAAAAGCTTAAAAGAGCTTTTAATAAGTTTGTTGAGTCAATTCTTGTTCTTAGTGCAAAATTACCATATGGTCAACGAAAGTCAACAAGGGGTCATTTTACTGTGTAAGTGCTTATTTCAGTTTTTTATATGTCTTTGCAGCTTATTTGTTAGTTTTCTACTACTTCCTATTTGTTTTTCATAGTTTAATCAGCATCTGCTTTAGTTTCCTTTAGAACTCAGTTATATAGCCAAAATAGTTCAAATTATAGATAGCTTATTTTAGTGCTTGTTTCCTGTTGAAATTGGCTTTTTAGGATTTAATACAATTTGGTTCATAGTTGTCCTTCAAATTTATGGCTTAAAATGTTCTGTTACAGTGAAAATCTCAATATCAGTAACGTAAAGGGTGTTTGGCATTAGTGGTCAAACGGGTCAAAAAAGCCTTAGTACTGTTCATGTGCCATTTTAGGACTTTCAATCTAGCTTAATTTGATTGAAAGAAGCTGTGTTTAAGTAATTTAGAGCTTAATTGATTGCTTTTATGGATTTGAGCAGGATTTTGATAAACTGAGGCAAAGAACTGAGCAAATAAGCTCAAAATAGCAATAAGCTATTTTGAGCTTTTCTTGTGCCATTTCTTGGCTCCATTTTATCCATCAAGTTAATTCTTAGTAGCTGGTTTAGTGCCTTTAGGCCTTCGATCAAAACCTTATCAACACAGTCAATATTAGATAATAGCATACTGCATTTTTTTGGATTTTGCAATTTTCAGCCCTAGTTTTCCATTTTTCATTTGTTAATTTTAAGCCCTTTTTAGCTAAAACTTGGCACAGTTAAGATTGGCTGGCTTATCTAGTTGTTTATATTTTTTTTCATATTTTTAGAATTAGTTTTTAATAGCTTATTAGAGGCTTGAAAAAGCCATTTTTCCCCTGCACCATAAGTGTATCAGTACCCCATTTCCTTATTTAGTTGGATTTAGTGCTTATCTGCCTGCTTTTGTGGCTTATTCAGTTTCATTTTAGATTATTGTTAGTTGCTTAGCTTAATTCAGTTTCCACTTAGCTTATTTGTAGCTTAAATAGCCTTTTCCTTCCAAGCCTAGCTTATTTCCCTTTTTCTTCACTGTCCTGATCATATAGGTTATTTCTGTGCTGTTCTCAGCTTTTTATAAATAGTTGTAGGTAGTGAAGTTGCTTATTTACATGTCCTTAATAAGTTGGTAAAAAGAAAAACAAAAAAAAATAGTTTAACAAAAACTGAGTCCAGGGATTCGAACCCTGGACCTCAGCTCACCAAAGCCTCACAACACCACTTAACCATCTGCGCCCTTGGGTCTTTTCTGACCAAGGGTGCATGGTTATTCCTTTTAACCCCTTTTTACCACTTTTGCTTATTTAGCCTCTTTAGCTAAATAACTACTTATCCGAATAAGCAGTTATTCCACTTTTATATTTCTTAGGTTTAGCTTATCATTAAGCACTTTCCTGTATTTTTTTCATAAGTTTCCATTGCCATTTAGTATTTTTAATTCATTTTTCTTTTTAATTTAGTTTTTAATTCGTAGTAAATTAAATATTAGTCAAAAAAATATAATTCTTTTTTCTAAAATTTTCAATTAGAACTTAGGAAAAATAGATTTGCACTCATTGGGTTAATTTTTTAAGATTTTGGTTTTCAAGGCTCGTTTTTAATTCTCGGTTTACGTTTTTATCGTAATTTGCTCTTTGCTTAATTTTATTTGTTTATTTGCTTTTCATATCTTTATTAGAATTAAAAAACACAAAAATCCAAATTCCTCACTTCAAGCACTTTAATTCCAAACCTTACACGAAATCCTCGAGTCACACCTCGTCGGGAAACGACCCGGGTAACACTTGCCCGGTATCTCATATCGTATTCACGGGTTTTGCACGTTAACCTTTGTCCTAAAGGGTTGGCTTGTTGATCCCCGCGTATCACGCGTATCCGATATTATTTTCATATATATACTTTATAACGGATCAGTTTTTGGCGCCGCTGCCGGGGAGGTTGTGTTGCGACAATATCGTTAAGGTTTAAACGATTGGTGACTTGAAGATCCTGTGGAAAACTAGAAGGGGGGGGGGGGTTGAATAGTTTTACGTCTTTTTAATTTTATTTTGAAAACTTTGTTTCCTTTTAAAACATTAGTTTTGAGTTTATATGAAAAATGATACTTGAACCATATTATTAATCATATGGGTATCCTTTTAGATTTGTTATAAAAGTTTTCTTTTTATGAATGGAGTTTTAAATTGATCTTTATGTGAAATCAACTTCTAATTAATACTAACAATTATATATGCCTATATGTATGAAAGTAATGACGATATAAAGAAATAAGTAAGAGATGGAAAGATCAAACCGAGACACGAGGGATTTATAGTGGTTTGGCTACAAGGACACCTTCCTTGCCCTACTCCACTCCCTGAGCACACCGTGCTCGAGAGTTTTCTTCACTACTTCAACAAGCTCCCTTATGGCGGAGAAAACCTTACACAACTTTGGCTTACACCGGTTTAACGACACAAGGCTAAATGTCGAGTTCTAATAGTAGCTAGAACTAATCTCACGACTTCAATCACAACTAGTTCACGACATATTCACGACTTCTTCACAACGGCTTCACGACTTCAACACAACGGCTTCACGACTTCTACACGACGACTTCACAACTTCTAAGCTACGGCTTCACGACTTCTACACAACTACTTCACAACTTCTAAGCTATGGCTTCACGACTTCTACATGACGACTTCACAACTTCTAAGCTACGGCTTCACGACTTCTACATGACGACTTCACAACTTCTATGCTACAGCTTCATGACTTCTACACCACGACTTCACAACTTCTAAGCTATGGCTTCACGACTTCTACATGACGATTTCACAACTTCTAAGCTACGGCTTCACGACTTCTACATGACGACTTCACAACTTCTAAGCTACGGCTTCATGACTTCTACACCACGACTTCACAACTTCTAAGCTATGGCTTCACGACTTCTACATGACGACTTCACAACTTCTAAGCAACGGCTTCACGAGATCTACACCACGGCTTCACAACTTCTACACCACGGCTTTACAACTTTTACACCACGGCTTTACAACTTCTACATGACTTCTTTACACCACAACTACTTATACACCTTCTTCACTACTCACACACTATACATATCTAGTCACTTTTGTTTACACCTTATACACACACTTTACACAAATGAATGAATGATTTACAATTATGATACACCAACAACTTGGATGGAAGAGATACACCAAGTTGTAATACTTCTTGTCTTGAAGGATAGAAGTATTCTTCTCTTGCACTTGAGAGGTTGAAGCTTTGGATCACTTGAAACAAAAGCTTATAATTATATGATCAAAGGGTTTTTGAAAATATGAAATGAGATCTAAACCAGAAAATTTTTAGTGCAAAAGGTGAGTAAAAATCCAGAGGAAGGCTGGTATTTATTGGCAGAAAAACTGGATAGCTGGAAGCTAGTGGAGCGTGGCCGGCCCCCTTAAATAGGGGGGCAGTCCCCTTAATTTTAAGGGGGCCGCCTAGCAAAATTAAGGGGGCCGCCCAAGCCAACCGTTGCCCAGTTTTGTCTTTTTGTGGGGAAGGTTTTTCTGGAACATTTTTACTGATTTTGGTTAAAAATTTGAATTCATAAATTTATAATGAATTAAACCTTTTTATTTATTACCAAAAATGTTTTTCTAAAAGATATAAAATGTTTTTGACATTTTATAAAAAATCTAGTTATTAAGAAAATGTTCCTTTGATCATATAATGCATTAAGCATTAGTTCATTCATACCTTAAGTGATTTTAGTTGTAGAAGTGAATATTTACAACTAAGTACTTGTTTATTTTATAAGTTTATGTTTTAATGAGTTTACATTTTGTGATCATCAAAACATAGAGATATGAATAAATATTGATAATGTTTTTAGGCATTATTTATGTCAACAATCTCCCCCTTTTTGATGATTACAAAACTAAAACTCATTAAATCCAAAAAGTTATTTTTGGACAAGTATTTAGTGAGTTTATATTCACTTCTCCCCCTTTTTGTAGCATCAAAAAGGTTGAGCCGACAAGTTTTAGAGACAAAATTTGTCGGAACGAGAACTCCCCCTTGATGTGTGCTCCCCTTCGTTTGAGGGCACCAAGGAATCGATATATGGAATACTTGCAAGAAAAATATTAGAAGCACAAGCATATATATAGCAAAAATAAGCATGGATATAAAGACATTCATTAAAAATGTTGTGTATCAATACACAACCATCCAAGATTATATTCAATCCTACATTTGCTAGTAAGTAATGCAATCTACATAATCATTCTAGGAGTACATGATCTTCCATGGGGCTTGCACACAAAATGGTTTGAAAAATTATTTTTGATTAAGCATTGCATATGCTTAATTTGATGAGAATGAAGGTGGTGGTGGTGTAGTGGGTGAAAATGGTGGAGGTTGTGGTGGAGGTTGGTTTTTAAGCATGTGTTCAAGGGATGAAAACATGTAGTGTATCTCATCTCTAAGACCAAAGATGATGGTTCGGTTGTGGATGCAACAAAGGCAATTGTCTCCATGGGCTTCAAGTAAAGCCCAAGGGATGGGAAAGCATGGTGGCGGTATTGGTGATGATGAGAAATGAGCATCAAGAGGTGTTATTGGTGATATGGAAATGACAAGTTGGGTGAATGGAGGTTCTTGAGTAGGAGGTGGAGTTGATGCTCTTGATGGTGGTAATGATAGGTGTGAGTTGATGTAGTTATTGATGGATGAAGTGGAAGGTATGGATGAAGATGATGTGCCATGAGTGGAGGGTGTTTTTGATGGTGCATTTGGTACACTTGGGGATGAACATTGAGGTGGTGGTGATGGAGTTTTGGTGTCTTAGAGATGATTTTGGTGATAGCATGGTGAATGAAAATGGGTGTTTGATGGAGGTGATGGTTGATTTAGGTAAGGTTTGGAGGTTTTGTGGTAAAATTCCAATACCAGTTCGTCCTTTAAGAGAAATGGTAGCTGGGGCTAGATAAAAGGGGTCGCAAGATGCAAAAGAAAACAGTAAATTTTACTGCCCAGATGGCCGGTCCCCTTAATTGTAGGCTGGCCCCCTTAAAATTAAGGGGACCGCCTAGGGAATTTAGGGGGCCGCCCATCTGGTGTTTTCCCAGGCGACCAAATTTGAAAAATTTCTAGAAAAGGGTCATTTTAAGGGTGTTTTTGCAGCAAGCTCCATTTGAATCATGTACATCAAGAATGATTAAATAATGGCATAAACATGTTAAATACGCATGCATATATTTAAAACATATTATGGAATAAGCATATTATTAATCATCAAGCATGTATATATATCATGATATTGAGTATACAAGCAATAAGCATAACAATCATATATTAAAGACAAGAAATAAAGCATTCATTAGTTGAAAATAATTATGTTAAAAACATAATTATTGATACAACACATATTTTGCTTATAGCATACAATAAGTAGAAAATTTTAAATTGCCTAAGAGATCCATTTGACTTGCTTGAGACATGAAAAACTTGAATTATTTTGGATGGATGATGGTAAAGAGGGGGTAAAAATGTTGGATTAATGGGGTTGTAAGTTTGGGTGTATGGATGTTGGAGAGAGTGTTGATGGAGGAATTGGAGGTGGAGAGCTTGGACTTGACCATGTTGAATGAGGGTTTTGATGTTGTTCAAGTGGTGGTGTTGGATTAGATCTAGTGAGAAGATACTCAATCCAAGTGAGACGCTCATTTAAGGCGATGGTTTGATTTTGGAGAAAGATGCAACAAGGACAATTGTTGACATGTTTCTCAATTTGACTCAAGTGATGTGGTGATGATGGTAATGATGGTGAGATGGATGGTGATGGGTCTAAGTTGCTTTGAGCAAGGTGCAAAGCAAGGAGAGCATTAAACTCATGGGCTTCCTTGAGTTCTTCAATGAACTTCAAGTGTTGAGTGGAAGGTGATGATAATGGAGAGTGGTTGTTATTTGGTGGAAGTGTTGGTGACACTCTTGGTGGTGGAGACATTTGTGAACTTGGGTAATTATGAGTGAATGAAGGTAGACATATGGATGATTGGTTATGTGTGTGAAAGGGTTCATTAGGATGAGGTTTAGGTGTTGGTTGATTTTGAACAACATCATTTGTTGGGTTATGGAAAATGTCAAGCTTCCTCCTCCAAATGGGCCTCACTGAGATTTTAGCAACTCTTGAAGGCTTGGATATTGGGTGGTTAGATGATGACATGTTTGGATGGATGATATGGATGAGCATTTATGATGGAGTTGGGTATTTATGGTGTAGTGATGATGTGATTGTGGAAGGTAAATTTTGGTGGGTGGTTTGTGACAAAATGTGTTTGTGAATTTTGGGAAGTATAGGATAAAATGGGCTAAAAAATAGAAAAAGGGAGCAGCACCTTCGACCATCAGATGGCCGGCCCCCTTAATTAAGGGGCCGGTCCCCTTAAAAATTAAGGGGGCCGCCTAATGAATTAAGGGGGCCGCCCATCTGCTGATTTTCAGGTTACTGGAAATGGGTTTTTGGTAGAAAATTGTTGAAAGGGTTGTGTTTTTGGGTTTAGTTTCAAGCAAGTCCAACTTCTTTTGAGGAAATTTAGGATTTAATAACTCATATATGCTAAGCATATTAATTTAAGCAACTTTATCTAACATGCAAACTACTCATTAAGCATATAACATGTATATACATATATTAGACAAGAAGATAATACATAGCACCAAGTAATTCATAGTATCATACTTAGGAAGATTAAAATGCTAGTTAATTAATCCTAATGATTATCTATGTACAAGGGAATGTGGAGTTGTGATAGCATGGACTTCTAAACTTGTACCAAGTGAGGTCTTAGTGAATAAATTATGGTTATTTTCAAATTTAGTTCACTTATAAATGTCACATACATAAATATAGATGACAGATATGAGATCACCATGCATGATTTAAAGAAATGTTTTTGGCATTATTCAACAATGTTTGCGAGTAGGTTTTACGTGGTTGTGAAAAATATATTAATGAAATAGCTTTGGCCTTATTTCAAAATGTTTTTATGAGGAAAGAAAACATATTCTTCCAATCTTTGGTTTTTGATAAACACGTAATTATGGACACAAGTTTGGAAGAAAGGTAGGATAGTGAAACATGTTTAATAGAAATGTGTCATAATCTTTTGAAAAATCATTTTTCCAAAATGTGAAGTTTTTGCAAATTTAAAAACAAGTCCCATTAATTATAGGGTTAAAAATAGTGGTTTATAAAAGATCTCATGCTCAAGGGTATTGGTTAAGTTTATTGTCGCATGCTACCTCTTTCTACATATCCTATGGCATTTAAGCATGTATTATGACTAAATACAAAAATACATCATATCAGAGTAGTTAGAGAAAAACAAAAGCTATTATAATGACAATGCATTCAACAAGTAAACAAATAATTACGAAGGCATGCAGTCAAATCACATAGGAGCAAGTAAACATCTAGAAATTTTATATATGCAAGATGACATAAATCTAGGAATGAAAAGCTCTAGTGAAAAACAAAGTTCATAACAGTAAACTATCGTTAGGTATATTTAGGAAGAATAATGTATTCAAGTTGGAGAATGAGTATGAGACTATTACTAGTGGTGGTCAATTCAGGCTAAACACGACCGTTTTTACGGGTTACACACACCCAACTTCTCACATAGAAGCAATTCAACCGTTAGGTCAAATTGAGTTTCTAGTCAATAGATTCTCCAGTAGTCATTCTCTTTTTAGAAGAAATTAAGTTCCTAAATTTACCTATCGAAGAGTACCAAATATGAAGATTGCTTGGTTTACTAATACTTAGGGGGGCTAACTAAAGGGTTTCTAGTTCATTAAGCCACAGAACGAATATAACTAAAGTGTAAAGGCAAAGCAACCAATCAGACTAAGCGTATCCTAAGGCATTAATAAGATTATATGCATGAACTAATTACTTATGAAATTTAAAAAGAGAACTTACCTCACGTCCTAGCTTTTCTTCGTAATGTCTCAGATGATGATTGACGTGTGAATGATAGGTGAGTCTATTTGGAGATTTATCTAATTTGCATTCGTCACATACCGGATGATGATCTTCTCCTTCGTCTGTGTCACTCCATGATTTTGGATTGAGTTCACTTTGGAGTTGATTCATGTAGTCTTCGTCGTTAATACCTTCATTAACAACATTTGAACTAGTCGCACATGTATCTATTTTATCTAAATGTTTATTTTCTAAGACGACTAATTCATGTATAAGATCAAAATCCTCATCTTTGGCTTGACATTTTTCTTGATGAAAGTTTAAGAGATTTTTCCAAATATCATTTGCCGTTTTACAAAAGAATATTCTTTCATATTCAACTTTCGGCAAGGTTTTATAAATAATTATTTTAGCTTTATTATTTATGTCATTCTTTGTTTTCAAATGCTCAATTTGACTTTCAAAATCCGTTTTTGTTTGACTTTCAAAATCCGTTTTTGTTTAACTCTCAAAATCCGTTTTTGTTTGACTTTCAAAATATGTTTTTGTTTGACTTTCAAAATATATTTTTGTTTGACTTTCAAAATTACCAATCGAAATGACATGCCAAAGATCTAGATCAATTGATTTCACATAAGTTTCAAATTTATTTTTTCATTCAAGAAAAGTATAGTTTTCAAATAGTGGTGGTTTTAGCAAAGATTCCCCTTCTATATATTTTTTGAATTCCATAGATCGATTCAAGTTTTAAAATACAGCATATTTTAAAGATCTTGATTGACGTGGCTCTTGATACCAATTGTGGAAAACTAGAAGGGGGGGTTGAATAGTTTTACGTCTTTTTAATTTTATTATGAAAACTTTGTTTCCTTTTAAAACCTTAGTTTTGAGTTTATATGAAAAATGATACTTGAACCATATTATTAATTATATGGGTATCCTTTTAGATTTGTTATAAAAGTTTTCTTTTTATGAATGGAGTTTTAAATTG
This sequence comes from Artemisia tridentata subsp. tridentata, assembly GCA_021014915.2. NCBI lineage: Eukaryota > Viridiplantae > Streptophyta > Magnoliopsida > Asterales > Asteraceae > Artemisia > Artemisia tridentata. Next base: position 460,891,464 of record CP139508.1, on the reverse strand, counting down.
ATCTTTATGTGAAATCAACTTCTAATTAATACTAACAATTATATATGCCTATATGTATGAAAGTAATGACGATATAAAGAAATAAGTAAGAGATGGAAAGATCAAACCGAGACACGAGGGATTTATATTGGTTCGGCTACAAGGACACCTTCCTTGCCCTACTTCACTCCCCGAGCACACCTTGCTCGAGAGTTTTCTTCACTACTTCAACAAGCTCCCTTATGGCGGAGAAAACCTTACACAACTTTGGCTTACACCGGTTTAACGACACAAAGCTAAATGTCGAGTTCTAATAGTAGCTAGAACTAATCTCACGACTTCAATCACAACTAGTTCACGACTTATTCATGACTTCTTCACAACGGCTTCACGGCTTCAACACAACGGCTTCACGACTTCTACACGACGACTTCACAACTTCTAAGCTATGGCTTCACGACTTCTACACAACTACTTCACAACTTCTAAGCTATGGCTTCACGACTTCTACATGACGACTTCACAACTTCTAAGCTACGGCTTCACGACTTCTACATGATGACTTCACAACTTCTAAGCTACGGCTTCATGACTTTTACACCACGACTTCACAACTTCTAAGCTATGGCTTCACGACTTCTACATGACGACTTCACAACTTCTAAGCAACGGCTTCATGACATCTACACCATGGCTTCACAACCTCTACACCACGGCTTTACAACTTTTACACCACGGCTTTACAACTTCTACATGACTTCTTTGCACCACAAGTACTTATACACCTTCTTCACTACTCACACACTATACATATCTAGTCACTTTTGTTTACACCTTATACACACACTTTACACAAATGAATGAATGATTTACAATTATGATACACCAACAACTTGGATGGAAGAGATACACCAAGTTGTAATACTTCTTTTCTTGAAGGATAGAAGTATTCTTCTCTTGCACTTGAGAGGTTGAAGCTTTGGATCACTTGAAACAAAAGCTTATAATTATATGATCAAAGGGTTTTTGAAAATATGAAATGAGATCTAAACCAGAAAGTTTTTAGTGCAAAAGGTGAGTAAAAATCCAGAGGAAGGCTGGTATTTATAGGCAGTAAAACTGGACAGCTGGAAGCTAGTGGAGCGTGGCCGGCCCCCTTAAATAGGGGGGCAGTCCCCTTAATTTTAAGGGGGCCGCCTAGCAAAATTAAGGTGGCCGCCCAAGCCAACCGTTGCCCAGTTTTGTCTTTTTGTGGGGAAGGTTTTTCTGGAACATTTTTACTGATTTTGGTTAAAAATTTGAATTCATAAATTTATAATGAATCAAACCTTTTTATTTATTACCAAAAATGTTTTTCTAAAAGATATAAAATGTTTTTGACATTTTATAAAAAATCTAGTTATTAAGAAAATGTTCCTTTGATCATATAATGCATTAAGCATTAGTTCATTCATACCTTAAGTGATTTTAGTTGTAGAAGTGAATATTTACAACTAAGTACTTGTTTATTTTATAAGTTTATGTTTTAATGAGTTTACATTTTGTGATCATCAAAACATAGAGATATAAATAAATATTGATAATGTTTTTAGGTATTATTTATGTCAACAGATCCTTTCTCGTGAAGTTATCGTTTTTATTTTGTATATATTTTTTTATAAAAAACCAAAAATTTTGAAATATCACAAACACTTTTCCTAAAGTGTTTGAAAAAAAAAAAAAAAAAAGTTTTCCTTTATTTTTCTTCTTAATCCTCTTAAACCGTTTGATTATATCTTCTTATCTCTCTTGAATGTTTAATTCTTATGTCGTCACTCAACTATCACTGTTTTCATTGTAAAAGTCCAGTGGGTGATGATCATCATTGTTACAAGTGTTTGTGTGAGCGGTGTGGAGGTAATTGTAGAGACGGATTTTGTAATTGGTGCAAATTATTCATTAATCCAATTCCAAATTCTTTCAATAATTCTCAAGGTTTTTCCGACTACCCTCCACAATCCCAGCTATCTTCATTCGATAAGCAAAATTGCTTTAATTGTAGAGACCCGTTGGGAAATGATTCACTTTGTGAACGGTGTTATTGCAAGGAATGTGGGTTTACTCATGGACTTTGTATATGTTGCACTTCTGAAATAGGAAATACATTCACTTATCCAAATTTTCAAAACGATTTCAACCACCCTCCTCAGAATTCGTTTGAGCAAGAACCGTGCTATCAAAATTTCAATGATACATCGTTTCAAAATGCACCGAATGTTCCTTGTGCAAATTGTGGGGGTCCTCATGACGATTATCAATGTCAACCGTGGAATCAAGAACCTAATCCTTGGTTTAGTACTCCCGGTTTTGACAATTTCCAACCCCCACAATATTCCATCATTCATCCTCATGAAAAATCTATGGGAGAATTACTAGCGGAGGAACGAGCAGCGGAAAGGCGTTCCAAATTTCTCAAGGCTTCCATTCTCGATGACGATGATGAGGATACTATTCAAATGAAGGAATATTATGAGAATTCGTCAGTTGCAATCACACCCGTCCAGAAAAAGCAGGAAGACAAGAGTATTGCAGAATTGCTAGCAGAAGAGCAAATGGAACGTATAAAAGCCATTTATGCTAGCAATAATGATGAGGAGGACGAAGAGGAGAGTGTTATTCCTTTGAGCGATATCATTTCTCAACTCCCTCAGTCTATTGCAATCACATCCATCTTACCGACTATGGACTCCGAGGACTCTCTCATTATGGGGGATGAGCATCTTAGCACTATTCCTAAAAAGGAATTGGACGAATTCATAAAGTCTAGTGTTGAGAACCTTTTTCCAATCCCCAGTGAGTCTGAGGATATATCCGACAGTGAAAGTGATGGGTCTTTTCGTAGAGATCATCCTCTTGACACTACTAATGATTTTTCCGGGATCTTCTCTAACCCTCTTTTCATTTCCAACAATGATTTTTCCTCTAGTGATGATGAATCACTTTCGGATGAGGACGTTCCAAATGAAAGTATCAAAGTCTATTCGAACTCTCTTTTTGAATTTGATGACGAGTACTTTTCTAGCAACGTAAATCCCCTTTTTAATGAAGTGTTAGAGAACGATGAGGTCAAGGAATCTATTATTTCTAAACTTGATGATATGACCTCAATTCTTATTCCCGAGATTCAAAAGGACATTCTTTCTCCGATATATGTGACATTTCCCTTTGAGGATCGCCATTATATTGACTTCACATATGTCGTTCGAGTTTTTCTACCTTTCTTCACCTATGCGGTGACTTGTCCTTTCCTTCTCTCCTTTGGGAGTGAAGACACCATTTTTGACCCCGGCATCTCCATTTATCATTCTTTTGAGTCGGGTGTATCTCATCGGTGTGGAACTTTCATTAAAATTCAATGATTATCCAAACATCTTGAATGAAAGTCGGATGAAGATTTTCTCTTCCACTTGCTTCCCCATGGACCAATGAATTCGGGGTCGAGTCAAGCTAGTGACTCAGTTAACAAAAACATTAGCATTTCATGGGTGACAACCCATGTTTTTGACTTATTTCTATTTTCTGACACTAAGTGTGGGGGAATTCCTTTACTGTACTTTGTTTGTGTATTGTTTGCTCTTATTTTCAGGTTTCCGTTAGATCGTGATGATTGATGCGCCTGTTTTCAATCCAGCCGCCCAATATCCGGTCTTTTTGCTAACAATTATCTAGGGATATCTTATTAATCTTGTTTGTGAAAAAGAGAGATTTCTGTTCCACACTTGGCTATTAGTATTACCTTTTTACGTTCTAAGTGTCGGCATAATAGCCGGTACTTTGAATATTGAGGGCAATATTCAATTCTTAGTGTGGGGGAGAATTCTCGCGAATTTTTTCACATGTGTACCTTCTAGTGCCTTAGTACCCCCGTTTTGACCAAAATTTTTAATTTTTTTGTCGCTTTTAATAAGAAATTGCATGAAAAAAGAATTGCTTTGCACCAAAAAAAAAGAAAAAAAAAGTGTTTAGTCTTGATTAGGTTAGAACAAGGGGAATCCCGACTCTGCCAGAGTATTGATCTGGCTGCTTCCTTAACGATTAGACTAAGGTTTTACGATTTGTGCAAATGATATGCTAAGCGTAGAGTAGTTGGTTCTCTTTAGAGCTTATATAAGTAATCTATGGCTTTTCCTCCCAGAAGCTTTTAATATGACTAAATTAGTGCCGTTTTCAAACTTTTGAACGTTAAAATCGTTTTGTCATACAAAACAAATTTTTATACAATTTTGATGTAGAGTCCGAGTTCAACTTTTTATTTAAATTTTGGAGAAAGCATTCTTAAAAAAAAAAAAAAAAAAAAGAAAGAAAAAAAAAAGAAAAGAAAAAAAAAATGAAAAAATGAAAATGAAAAAATGAAAATGATGAAAAAAGAAAAAAAAAAATAATAAAATGGAATGATATTGGAAAATGAAATAAATGGAATGATGTTGCAAAATGAAATAAGTGATAATGTTGCAAAAGTAAAGATGTATATGTTGTTTATATGTTGAATAAATGTAAGGAACTTGCTTTTTCTTAAATTTAAATCGGAAGTTGAACTAGTATTCGTCAATTTTGTCATAAAAGTTAAATGGTAATTTGGTAGATTGTTGATTTCAAAGACCCCGAAAGCTCCGGTATTATTCTCTGTGAGGTGTCGAAAGCCTGGTCACCTAAAACCAACTGGTTTGGGATGTGCCGAGAAGAAAGCCGTTACATGGAGTGATATCACCTTTGAGTCTCTAATCTCTAAATGATCGTTTGTTTCTATTTATTTAGGTATTTAATACTAACTTAGTGAGAATATCCAAAATCTTTGAAATCGAAATTCCGTTGATTCCGGTACTATTCTCTGTGGGGTGTCAAAAGCCTGGTCACCTAAAACCAACTGGTTTGGGATGTGCCGAGAAGAAAGCCGCTACATGGAAAAGGCCCTTTTCGATCATTAGATTTTCTAGGTTCCCGGTAAATTAGTATTTTACTTAAACAAATGACAACCATAATAAATGCCGATTTTTGCGGTCAAAATTTTAAAAATGAGCACACTAACCTAACTTGAATAAATTTTGGGAGTGAAAAGTTAAGTTTCGGCTTACATAGACAGTTAGTATAAGTAGTATTAGCATTTTACAAAAACATTTGCACATTGAGTTTAAGCTTAGTTGGGAGTATAAAAAGAGGATGACGATTACAATTCCCTGGAGACACATATTTTGTGTGAATCCCGTTCCATGATGCCATTTTTGAAAATCAAGCATGTTATCTATTTTTGTTCTAGTTTAAATTTCTGATATTGAATAAAAAGTCAAAACGGGCTATGCTTGGTATTTTCTTTTGATCCTTTCATTACTTTATATGATCGGATTGCTAGGGACTAGCAATTGATAGTGTGGGGGGATGATAAGTGCCTATTTACTCATCATTTTATGCCCATATTATACATAAAAAAATGCCAAAAAAAGCCAAATATACCAATTTATACTGCAGATATCCTTGATTTGTGTTTTTATGTATTTCAGGTACAAAAGGATTGAAAACGGGGCAAAAACGGACAAAACCGAGCACGAGATTGGAAAATCGTTAAAAGCCGAAGCCGGGGAAGAATTTCAAGTTTGGTCTAAGATATTGCTCAAGTTGTCAAAATTTAACCCTCAAGAATACCAAAATGTCAAAAATGGACATCGGGAATAACTTTCCAGAATTGGCAGAAACAGTCCCTCAAAGTTAAATCCAATTTCAAGTTTAATCCTTTAAACTAACTAACCCTTTTTAACCAAAACCAAATCCACTAAATCCGAAAACCCGGTCCAATTGTATCCCACAACCCAATCCAGTAAACCAAAAACCCATTTTCCTTTATTTAACTAAAACCATGGTCAAATCACAAAAGTCAAACACACCCTCTTCCCTGTCCTTTTTAACCGCCAAAAGCAATCCCAGACAAACATGTTCCTGCCTGCTCCCAAGACACTACTCCAGCCACCCTATTGCTACTCCCCCCCCCCCCTCCAAGTACTCTTCACGTGTAGCCATTGCCAAGTTGGCAATCCCAGTACACATTTTGGCGCCAAAATCCCTTTTAAGGGCTGAGATGATCCCAAGACATATCCAAGGGCTCAGAATGAAGCACAAAAAGAGTGAGAAGAACCCTAATTAGTTTTAGTATAAATAGGTATTATTGTAAGCCTGTGGGCAGGAGTTAATTAGTTAGTTCTTAGTTAGCTAGTTTTAATTTAAGTCAGTAGATAATCTTAATGTCATTTTTAATGTAGTTAAGAAAAGCTTAATGGGTTTTAATGTATTTCAATTGTAATTTTAAATTCCGGATTGTAATTTACTTGTTCTTAAATTAAATTCAAGTTTGCTGTTTGAATGTGAATTTCCTCAATTTTCTTAAATTTTCCAATTATTATCAATATAATGTTTTAAGTTAGGTTACTGTTTCATTAAGCTGAGAAAAGCTTAAAAGAGCTTTTAATAAGTTTGTTGAGTCAATTCTTGTTCTTAGTGCAAAATTACCATATGGTCAACGAAAGTCAACAAGGGGTCATTTTACTGTGTAAGTGCTTATTTCAATTTTTTACATGTCTTTGCAGCTTATTTGTTAGTTTTCTACTACTTCCTATTTGTTTTTCATAGTTTAATCAACATCTGCTTTAGTTTCCTTTAGAACTCAGTTATATAGCCAAAATAGTTCAAATTATAGATAGCTTATTTTAGTGCTTGTTTCCTGTTGAAATTGGCTTTTTAGGATTTAATACAATTTGGTTCATAGTTGTCCTTCAAATTTATGGCTTAAAATGTTCTGTTACAGTGAAAATCTCAATATCAGTAACGTAAAGGGGTGTTTGGCATTAGTGGTCAAACGGGTCAAAAAAGCCTTAGTACTGTTCATGTGCCATTTTAGGACTTTCAATCTAGCTTAATTTGATTGAAAGAAGCTGTATTTAAGTAATTTAGAGCTTAATTGATTGCTTTTATGGATTTGAGTAGGATTTTGATAAACTGAGGCAAAGAACTGAGCAAATAAGCTCAAAATTGAAATAAGCTATTTTGGATTTTGCAATTTTCAGCCTTAGTAGCTGGTTTAGTGCCTTTAGGCCTTCGATCAAAACCTTATCAACACAGTCAATATTAGATAATAGCATACTGCATTTTTTTGGATTTTGCAATTTTCAGCCCTAGTTTTCCATTTTTCATTTGTTAATTTTAAGCCCTTTTTAGCTAAAACTTGGCACAGAAAAGATTGGCTGGCTTATCTAGTTGTTTATATTTTTTTCATATTTTTAGAATTAGTTTTTAATAGCTTATTAGAGGCTTGAAAAAGCCATTTTTCCCCTGCACCATAAGTGTATCAGTACCCCATTTGCTTATTTAGTTGGATTCAGTGCTTATCTGCCTGCTTTTGTGGCTTATTCAGTTTCATTTTAGATTATTGTTAGTTGCTTAGCTTAATTCAGTTTCCACTTAGCTTATTTGTAGCTTAAACAGCCTTTTCCTTCCAAGCCTAGCTTATTTCCCTTTTTCTTCACTGTCCTGATCATATAGCTTATTTATGTGCTATTCTCAGCTTTTTATAAATAGTTGTAGTTAGTGAAGTTGCTTATTTACATGTCCTTAATAAGTTGGTAAAAAGAAAAAAAAAAAAAAAATAGTTTAACAAAAACTGAGTCCAGGGATTCGAACCCTGGACCTCAGCTCACCAAAGCCTCACAACACCACTTAACCATCTGCGCCCTTGGGTCTTTTCTGACCAAGGGTGCATGGTTATTCCTTTTAACCCCTTTTTACCACTTTTGCTTATTTAGCCTCTTTAGCTAAATAACTGCTTATCCGAATAAGCAGTTATTCCACTTTTATTTTTCTTAGGTTTAGCTTATCATTAAGCACTTTCCTGTATTTTTTTCATAAGTTTCCATTGCCATTTAGTATTTTTAATTCATTTTTCTTTTTAATTTAGTTTTTAATTCGTAGTAAATTAAATATTAGTCAAAAAAATATAATTCTTTTTTCTAAAATTTTCTTTTATTAATTAGAACTTAGGAAAAATAGATTTGCACTCGTAGGGTTAATTTTTTAAGATTTTGGTTTTTAAGGCTCGTTTTTAATTCCCGGTTTACGTTTTTATCGTAATTTGCTCTTTGCTTAATTTGATTTGTTTATTTGCTTTTCATATCTTTATTAGAATTAAAAAACAAAAAAAATCCAAATTCCTCACTTCAAGCACTTTAATTCCAAACCTTACACGAAATCCTCGATTCACTCCTCGTCGGGAAACGACCCGGGTAACACTTGCCCGATATCTCATATCGTATTCACGGGTTTTGCACGTTAACCTTTGTCCTAAAGGGTTGGCTTGTTGATCCCCACGTATCACGCGTATCCGATATTATTTTCATATATATACTTTATAACGGATCATGGGGCTATGAGAACTCACCTCAATCCAGCAAGCACAACACAAATCTACAGAAGCAAGGTACTCAACAGCTCTCAAGTATCGGCACTCACTGTGAAAAATGGTAATTTTCACGTTGTTAATTAATATTAAATGGTTATTTATTATTTTTAAGCTGAGCATTTCTATGCGCGTTTGCATGTTTCTAAGTATTTTTGAGCATTTTTGGGAGCTGACCCGCATACTGTAGCATACAATCACTACAGAAAAAGGTTATTTTTGTCAGTAAGCATAAATTATTCTATTTATGATAGTTACCGATAAGTTTTGTAATTAACTGAGAGCTTTCTCACATTTTTCTGAAAAGCAACCGCACACGCGTACCGACAACACAATACATATGGTAGCAGTCAAATAAATACATTTTTGAGTCGGTAATAATATTTTATTACATTTCTGACAAAAAAACGTGGATAAAAACTTTACTTTACGCATACGTGTCCAAAAAGTCAAACCGGGACTTTACGGTAACGTTTAAGCTCAAACCGATACACGATACACCAACGAGGAGTAAAAATATTTTTCCTCCCCTAATTTCTTGTCTATACCCGGCCTTAGATGTTACTTCCCCATTACAAGACAAAATTTCACCACTAACTTCATTATAATTTTATATATATCAAGTATTACCCTAAATGTTACACAAAACAAACCAACTTATCCATGTTACTCTCACCCAACTTCCTAGATCATTTTCTATCTCAAAACTCACGGAACAACCATAATTCACAAGATCCATCAATTTTCTTTGAAGTTCAAGTAAATTAGAGTGTATATTCAAGAGTTTCGGGTTAATTGGAACGTGGTTTAGGTAAATTTGGTGAAGTTTGGGTTGTTCTTGGTCCTTCCTAGCCACGCTAAATATAGTTAACAACGCGAATTAATTAGAAATTGCAACACATGAGAAAATGGAAACGTTTGAATAAACGAATGGGTCATGCCCAAATTTTCTAAAATTCCAACACTTAGAGTATTTTTGATAAAAATACTTAACCTATCTAAATTTTTAACAATTTTCCAAAATTTCTTATAATTAAAATTATATTATAAATAATAAATAATATTTATAATATAATATTCCTCCACAACACTATTATTTTATTTATTTCTCAAAACTTATTTAATTAATTATAACCCTAATTAATTAAATACATAATTATTAAACTTAACCTAATATATATATATATATATATATATATATATATATATATATATATATATATATATATATATATATGTATATATAGTTATCGAAGCCCGCCCAATGGGCTGGCATGCTTTGTAAGCCCGTTGGGCATGACTTATAAGCCATCACGGGCATATAAGCTCGCCCTGAAGGGCGGGCATGACTTATAATTATCGTTGGCATCTTTTACTATAGCGAAAGAATGGTGGTAAAAAATGATTGAAAATTATACATGTTGAAAAAAGGGTTGTACATAAAAACTTTTAGATTTTTGTAAATAAATTATTAGATATTAGTGATCGAAGGGAAAATGAGCGCCAACATAATGGAATTTCATCCGTATTCCGATAAAAGAATCAAAGAAAGAAGGTTTTAGTTTCATATAGTATTCGATAATTCCCTCATATACATGCACTGAAAGAATGTCTATTTGATAAAGTAAATATTCAAATAAGCTTGCATAGATGGCACAAACTGAAATGTGTACACACATATTTGTTATTGCCCTTTCTATTAGATCAATAGTTATGAAAATAATGTTTACTTCTATCTTTCTAAACTACTCATCAAAACATTTCATGCCCATAAGTATTTTGTTATTATATATGCTTAGTCCTCACCTGATAACCAAAATATGTTTCTCTACATGACCATTTAATAAAAATAAAGCAATGATGAAAATAGTCAATTTTTAAAGCATGGGTTAAGTTCAACTTATATGCACAAAATATATGATATTGTATCAGGTAGTATATAAGTATCCTAGTTATATGCAATTGCATATGCCTAAATTGTCAAACCATGGCGATTAAGAAACATGCAATATACAATTAAGCATTATAGGTATTTTAGTACTTTTCCTATAAATCATTAAAGTAACAGGTATATGTGAAATTTTAACATTGTAAAGTATCCTTGAACCAAAAAATGTATCAAAACTTATCATGTATATTATGTATAATCAAATCAATTATATTCCTAAGTAATCAAAATACTACATGAAATTCAGCTTAAGAGTGACTGAAATAAGTAGAATGTTATAAAGATAATCGTTAAGATTATGTAAGAACCTTAAAAAACCTTAAACATTACGAATAATAAGGATGTCCTACATAGTAGATTATCTTTAACATTATGTAAATACTTTAGCTAAACAATACAAATAATCATTTTACCTTATAAATTATATTGATCTTTTACTTGTATAATATAATCTATGATTATTTGTATTGATTACTATATCGATTACATATGTTGTGTTTGCCTTATTTTCTCTACTCCGATACTTGCCCAAATATCTTCGGATACGATCCTTATCACGATGACCTCAATCCGTTTTATCGTCTTGCCTATTAGAATCATCCATATTGTATTAATTCACCTACATTTGAAAAAAAAAAAAAAAAAAAAAAAAAAAAAAAAAAAAAAAAAACGTTAGCTTATCATATATAAATGGTAACTAAAATCATTTATCAAATAAATAAAAGGCATAATTTATACACATAATCGTGTCTGATATATGTAAATCAAATAAAGACATCTTAATATAACATCAACATACCTTTAGATCTTTAGTAGATGATTTGCATGCATATTTTTTATAAACTGAAGCTAATAAGACACATTCGTTGTAGCGAATTGTTTCACTTTTTTTTGAAGTTAATGTTTTTTTGTTGTCATAGAGATAAAAATAGGTAATGTGTCTTTGCTGATAAAGACATTAAAAGATCAGGCTTTCTTTAGCATGCTTCCCCTTCATCAAGGAGGCGTTCATCAAGCAATAACTCAAGTCCCTGATTAATATTGGGTGTTTAGGATTGCATTTTGAATTTATTATATGATTATTGTGCAAAAAATTATATGATTCCACTTCACAAAAAACACAACTTTATATAAGAATGATAGCGTAAGGATCTTTTATTATAGTCACCATTGAATCAGATGCTGCAAGATCCATATCAAAATTATACTATGATCAAATCATTCAACCGGAAATCAAATTTTCACTTCGTGGGCAGGAAACACCTAATTGTGGACATTTAATAAAACTTATAGAGTACTTGGTCATTTTTAGGACATTGCAATTCAACTTTCAAGCTTAAAACTTGCAAACATGCCCACTATTCTTTCTGGAAATTTTTGGTATAACCGCATACACAAAGAAAGATATCTAGTCTTGATTTGCCTAAACTACCCTTATTTGATAAAATAATAACCTGCCCAGTTTAGTTGCACAAAATCATATAATCACTAAGACGAAGCCAGACTTTCAATCTTACAATGACAACTTTAAACACCCTTTTTAAACATGAAATTATTCAAATGAAGTAAACCGTACCTTGTCAATCTGCAACTCACCAACCTGAAGTCAACAAAATGCTGCTCTTAATCTCCGTCATGGTCGTTATGTATGATGCAACTATCTGAATACCAAATGGTTGTGTTTCACAACACAATCAGCCAAAAAATTAAAGCTTATTGAGGACTTATGTAAGTATTAAAAAGATGCCTATTGTTGCGACTTAAGCACTTCCAAAGAAGCTAATCCAAACACCCAATAAAAGCAACCCAATAGTTAAATGATCCACGCAGAAATACATACATTTGCTAAAAGATTTTAAGATTTTTAAAGCAGAAAACTTCAGTTACTTACATCTTTTGCAGTGGCTATAATATTAGGATGAAGAGCATTGAGTGAAAAAAAAGTGACTAACCTTGATGATATAATCAGTGATCAAAGTAGTTTCCTGGCAGGGAACAGACGTGCCCTTCATGAAAGCATCAATAATTCCTGCTGAATAGCATCTGCAGAAACCGGAACTATAACTCTTCCAGGCCTTTCTTCTTTCCACATAATTAGATGAATGGTATGCAACCTCGGCTGCACGACAAATGCTACGATCTAGAAATGCACCGTAAGAATTGGTGATGATGTAATTTGTGAGTTTTATTAAATGAAGAACACGTTATATCATCTGTAAGTGAAACCTAATCTCTACCGCATTACTATTAGACTACTATCAACAACATGAAAGCAAAAACTTTTGTGACACACTTTCACGAAAAAAGTTGCGGATTATTAGCAGCAAATAATCAAGATCTTAAGGTATCATTTTTTAATGGCAAAGAAGAGATACAAATATATATTGTACTTTATCAGCATAAATAACCTATAATGATGTTTCATAGAAGCAACGAATGGATCCACTGGATTTGTTTCACATCTTTCAAGGTCAAGATCACTTCCATCAACAGAAGTCTCGGTTTCATAGCTATTCTTAGAAAAGTTGAGGCTAAATGCATACCCAAAATACTTTGTGCTGTCGTATTGAGAATATATATCTCAGGGCTCAGGCTTTATAAATGCATGAAAATCGTTTTGGGGACGGGGCGTTTTAGAGTTGTGAACACATCCGTGGTTGAAGGGATTCTTCCTTCTTTCATACCAGTATCGAAAGCTTTCATAAGTAGCCTGCATTAAAAGCGCAAGTTTAGAAGGTATTTGAATATGGAAGTGATTCTGACATAATATAATCATCTGTAATAAAAGATGTTTTAGGAGCCTAAGAGGTGGTGTTTTTATTTATATTTCTGACAGGTTATATGAATATCAGAATTATAATCACTATAGTCAGCTTTTTATGTTTCGATAAACATCTATCTAAGATATCTGAAAGATGATAAGGAGTTATGATAATGAGTTTTATATTGCGGAGTAACTAATTATTTAAGCGTGAAACAACTAACCTATTTTCTTCTTCTTCGAACCTAATTTGAGAAACTTTTTGCTTATCTGTCTTCCAAAGAGAGAAGCAGTTTTAGGTGTTTGGATAACACTATTTATCGGCCTATTCTAACTTAATCCGTTCCCTTAGTGACTCTACTGGATGCTCATCATCTTGAACTCGTATTGTTTTACCAGCTATAACATCTTCTAAAAGATCAGAACTTTCATCTAGCAATTTAGTAAGTGCCTCTGGAAGTTTCATAATGTACACACGAACAGTACACCTTCCATTTGGCATAACTCTTTCAATAAAATTTGAACTCCCGCTTAAAGTTTTGAACCTATCAAAGGGATTTAACGTCTCCCCTTCAATGGTTTCCCTAAATGACACAAGAGGTGGTGATACTACCAAAGGTATAAACCACTAAAAACTCTCGCAAACGCTAAAAAACACTCATCATAATCACCACTTCCACTTTCTTTCTCAAAGGTATAAACCAAGGTTTAGAATTAGGTAATGCATTGTCATAGAGTATCAAAGACACATTACCTTTTTTTTTCTTAAAAGATAATGTGTCTTTGAGAAAAATAGGTAATGTGTATTAGAAAAGATAATGTTTGTTTTTTATGATACTCTATAAAAAACACTCATCATAATCACCACTTCCATGTGTAAGAAGAGCAAATACCTATTGTCTTTCTCAGACAAGGTTTAGAAATTTATAAATATTACCCGTGCGCCAAGCAACAGGTTTTCTGGCTTGATGTCTCTGTGAATAACATGCTTTCCATGGCAGTATATGAGAGCCCTTGCTAACGATGCAACATACTGTTTGAATGGATAAAATGTGTGATGTTAATAACAGGGGCCCCTCATTAATATGATATCAATCATATATTTTAGTATTGAATCAAAAAAACTTACAGTAGCAGCACGTTTTTCATTGAAGTATTTCAGTTTCTGCAACTCCTTGTACAGTTCACCCTTTGCAGCATACTCTAGAATCAAGTAGACCCTTTTCTGTACAAGTTATAAGCTATGTATTAGAAATGTTAAACATTCCCCTAGAAATAACATCAATGTATGAGTATAGCGTACCTGATCAACAACTCACTACTTTCAATTCGGAAACCCTTTCGGTGCTAATTTTACTCAGCATATGATCACATGAACTCTTGGAAAAGTACCTATTTACTCCCCATATAATATGAGCTTCTCATTTATTTTTGTCATGATATAAAAGCAATTTTTCTCAAAGCAGAGAAGAACATTTGGATTTCCTTTCCAATATGCATAGGTAAGGCATCTTTCCCCAACTCATTACTTCTAGCCCTTTTATTCCTGGCACTTACTTCTTTTCAATAAAGTCATGTGGCAAGTTGCTATTAGAATCCTCTATTACATTCTCCAAAGCCTCTTCCCTCGTGGATCCCCTTAAAACATGAAAAGACCAACAAATTTAATCATAGTTCTAATAATACATGCCATGTTTGTTAAAGGATTATCTATATAATTGAAGTCATTATACCTCTATTTCATGTATATTCTCCAAAGCCTTTTCCCTCGTGGATCCCCTTAAAACATGAAAATACCAACAAATTTAATCATAGTCTAATAACACAGGCCTTGTTTGTTAAAGGATTATCTATATAATTGAAGTCATTATACCTCTATTTCATGGAAATCTTTTCGATGGCGTGACAGACCATCACCACAACTTGATTCCGAAGGAAAACACAGTTACGTCTGAATTGCCGCCAGCCAAAAAAGTATTGCACCTGATGGGAGTTTACTGAAATGTTTGTTATACTGAATATGGTAGGTGAGCAGAAAGAAATAATGTGCAAAAAATTTCAGTTCAGGGCCCGCTTTAGGTTATTTTAAAAACTTATAAACATAGCAATCATTAAATAACCAATAACTATATACCTGCACATTCAGGTCGGGGATCACCAAATAGATTCACACCATTACGTGAAGCATCCTTCATATAGGGGTTTGTAATAATGATACAAATATGTTCCCATTAACTGGAGTTTTCAGTTGTGTAACCTGAAAACCAAGATCAGCACAAATTAGCAAGTATTGCACCTAATGGGAGTTTACTGAAATGTTTGTTATACTGAATATGATAGGTGAGCAGAAAGAAATAACGTGCAAAAAATTTCAGTTCAGGGCTCGCTTTAGGTTATTTTAAAAAGTTATAAACATAGCAATCATTAAATAACCAATAACTATATACCTGCACATTTGATAGCTGGGCAGTTGGGACCAATCATCCGTGTTTTTTACTGCTGAAGAAGAGCAGCCTTTACCTTAACATGTATGCATATATTAAACACAGTTAGTATCATACTTGCAGCGAAAGCGAAGGCAAAGGCAAACACACATCATTGAGACTAATCGATCAAAATAATGTACAAAATTTAGACAAATGTTACCATGTCATGTTGTGGTATTCCTTTCCTAATACAAACAATCAAATCAAGTTCAGCCTCCAACGCCTCCATGATTTCCACTGCAGTAAAAGGTGGAGGCATGTAAATTATTGACACATTAGCCTTGGTTTCAGCTTTCGCATCAGCAACACTGTTCCTAAATAAATTTGCATTCAAGCATTCAAACTTCTTCGATAGCAGTACTAATGAGAAACGTTTGCAGTACAAACCAATATCGTAACAGTACAAAAGATGGTCTCGAGCAGTACAAAGCCATGAATAAAACAGTACAAACTTGTTATTTCAAGAGCAGTACTAATGGAAATTAGTATGTAATAAGCAGTACCAACTGAACATGGTCGAGTAGCAATACTAAATAAGGCATCGGCAGTATGAAACTTTCAACCACGTTGCTTGAACATCTTAACAAACCCTAATTGAAAAAAATAATAATCAATTAAACAAAAAATCAATCAATTTTAATAAACCTTTCCAACTTGCCTCATGATTCACCTTGATGTGTGGCAGGTTCCTTGCCAGTGGAAGCATCATCCACTGAAGATAAATCCGGGCCTGCTGTTCTTGTGTCATATATCATTGCTGGAATATCAGCTCTTTTCTCTTCCTTGTGTTATACTGAGTTCTCCATCCACTGGTGGCTATAATCTTATTACATAGGAGTAAATATGACATTAGGTTTTTGTGTGATTTATTGGATGCTATAATCTTTTTTACACTGATAATAATATAGATAATAATAAAAAAAATTCAGTACCTGCATAAATACACTCACGTTGATGACTAAAGGGTGATTATGAAGATCATTACCCGATGGGAGAACCAATAAATCAAGAATCATGTCATCCTTCTTAACCTGTAAACATAAAGTTATGAGTTGAATAAGGCTTACTTTGTTTATTTCATTGATAAATAATTGATACCTCATATGCATAGCATATTCTTATCATCAGTTTCTGCATATCAAGAAAAAGTTATACAACAAAACTCTACTACAAAACTAAAGTTATACAACAATTATGACCACAATAAATCATTAAAGGGCAAATAAAAATTATGGATCATTGTGCAGAAGGATGGATGAATGATATTAGGGTTTTGAGAAAAAGATACGTATGAATGATATTATGGGATGTAGAAGACCGGGCTTGGGCTTGCTTTTTACTAATTTAGTGGGTTATGTTTGTTTGGAAAGGTTTATAGTTTTTTGTTTGCAAACTATAAACCAAAAACTGGTGTTGATCTAGTGGTTGGCATTTGTGTTAATGTTATGCAATGTCCCAAGTTCGAATCCAGCACCATGTATTTTTGAACAAATTAATTCCGGAATTCACATCCCAAATACTGCTTATGTGGATTCATTGTGATGACATGGAATAAAAATATGATGAGGTGGTATTCCATGTCATTGATGATGTCATATACATCCTGTTATATATATATATATATATATATATATATATATATATATATATATATATATATATATAGGGAAGGGTTCTTTTCAGAACCAAATTTATATTTTTTTAATTTCTTTTTGCTTTTTTTTTAATAAAAAACGTTTTTTAGTTCCTAAATTTTAGGATTTTTTTTTTTTTTTTTTTTTTTTTTTTTTTTGAAATAAATTTTTTTTTTCCAGTATGTATGATTTCAAAAGTAAGATGCACATTTGTTTTTTATATAATGTATATTTACGTACATTTGTAATGTTCAATTTACGTGTATTTGGTAAGGTGCATATGTGTTTTTTTTTTATAATGTAAATTTACGTGTGTTTGTAATGCATGAAATGGCAAACAAACGTATTTTATATGTATTGTTTATAATTTAAAACAAAAACATTATATACAAATTTAAAATCATGTGATATACACTTCAAATACAAATTTCAAAAAGCAAAAAATATGTTGTCGTGTATGCACATGTATTTTCCCTCGTTGGACACTTTGTATTTCTTTGTATGTATATGTGCACTTGTATCTGCGGCTGCACTTGTATCGATAGATAGTATATACAAAACACATGTGCACTCTTCATATTGCTCATCATACTCCTACCTGTAACCACAAAAACACAAGTGCACACTTAAAATAGTAGTCAAACACATCGCCAAACTCTAGAATTTGTATGTTCACCAAGTTAAAAGACTTTAATCAATAAATTAACCTAGTTATCTATTCACGGTGAGAGGCCATACAACAATTAAAATCATTAACATATAAAAAAGAGATGAATCGATTTGTACCTTGAACACTTTAATCAATAAATTAACCTAGTTATCTATTCACGGTGAGAGGCCATACAACAATTAAAATCATTAACATATAAAAAAGAGATGAATCGATTTGTATACCTATAGATACACAATTAGTATACCTATAAACACTTTAATAAATAAATTAACCTAGTTATCTATTCACGGTGAGAGGCCATACAACAATTAAAATCATTAACATATAAAAAAGAGATGAATCGATTTGTACCTTGAACCGAATCACGTGACAGTCACGTCCATCAACAGGCGTAGCTCTATATACCGTTATGATCGGATCAAATTAAAAGAACAAAAAAAAATGAACTGGCGATGCGAACAATCTTCCATGGATACGTTATCGCGGCGGTGTGGCTCCAAGCACGGCCAAACGAGCTCCTCTTGCTTCGATCTTTTCCAGAAATGATGTAGGGGCTTCGATCTATGCGTCGGTAAGCGAAGGTGGGTGGCCGGAAAGTTGGCCGGAAATTGATGTGGCGCCGGAAAAGATGGGAGAGGGAAGTGGGTGTGCTAGGGTTTATATGTGTGGTGTTTAAAAGGGACGGTTATTAAATTTAATTAGATGAAATACCACTAATGCCCCTCCTCCTCTTATGAAAGAGTTAATTGCTCTTTCACTTAATTACGAAACTGCCACTCTATTTATAACCATTGATCAAATATTTAATGAATGAGATCGGTTCTCGCAGTTCTGTACATTTTTTTAGTTCTGAAAATAACTCTACACTATATATATATATATATATATATATATATATATATATATATATATATATATATATATATATATAGGATAAAGATCAAATACAAAGACAAATATCCGTACACTATGTAAAAAGATTATTTTTTTTAAAAAGTTCACGAAAAATTCCAAATAAATTCCACAAGATCGGGTATGTTGGTGCATGAAAAAGTTGTGAAGGAAATTTTTCTAAAAGTGGATACTTTTTCCGAAAATAAATTATGAAAAAATACGTTTGTGCATTAAATCACTTTTTTGTGCATCAAAAATTTGTTTTTGCACCCAACTTCTTTTGACTTTTTTCATCAAAATAACATTGGGCATCTAACTAAAACAAGTTGAAAATTTTGTGCATCAAAATTTTTTTGCGCATCAAAATTTGTTTTTTGTGCATTAAAAAAACGTATAAAAACTCAAAATTAGAAAAACTTCTTTCACAAAGGTTTTATGCACCAACATACCCAATCTTGTGAAATATTTTTGGATTTTTTCGCGAACTTTTTAAATAATAAAAATCTTTTTACGTAGTGTACGGATATTTGTCTTTTTATTTTAACTTTACCCTATATATATATATATATATATATATATATATATATATATATATATATATATATATATATATATATATATATATATATATATATATACTAGACTCCAAAGCCCGCCCCATGGGCGGGCATGACTTGTAATTTTAGACTGGATGGTTGTAATCAATTTTAAATCATGCCTTAATTTCGTTACATTTAACATAATAAAATATAACTACTTTTATACAAAAGCAATATAACGCGCACTGCCGTTAGATTGTTTTTTATTGTCAATATTTTCCTCTTTCATATTTGCACACAATAGTCATTTACATGTTAACACATTAAATAACATTGCTTATACATTTTGATGTGAGCAAGTTATTTTATTCCATCATTTTCAAGAGAATAACTATTATTATTAAATTTAATAGACAAAAATATTTTAAAAAAAAATGCGTGTTTGGATAAAGAAAACGTGAGTCTACATTATTGATCTTATATTTTGAGTTACCAATTGCATTCATGTATTGTATTATGCAAGTATATTTTGATGTAAATAATATGATGGAATTTTATTTTTATTTTTATTAGTATTATTTTATGACATGAAATTCTGATTGTAAATTATTAAAAGAAACATCTTTGTAGAACATGCAAGTTGTGTAGGATACTCATTAATAGGCTATTCATATAGGCTTGCTATCTTATCAGTTATAATTACTCATAACTGCTATTCACACAAAGTATCATCACATTATCGAAAACACCAACATCTCACTGCTCAAATTATTTTTGCCCAGATCAACAAAAGGTGAACTACATATTCTTGATCTAATAGTTTTGTTCATGTTTTGCTAACCTTTGTTACCTGATTTTGGTATTGAAAGGATGAAATCTTGAATATTTTGATTGACTAATTGTATTATATTTATCTGTATATTTAAGCTAATATCTTGCAATCGCATGTTGTTGAAAAAAAAGTAATTTCACCAAAAATAAAGATACAAACATACTAAATTACGTATGTTGCAAACCAATAATTAATACCTTCGTCTAATACGTTGGCCTGGCTATTATTATTATTATGTGTCATACGTCTAATTCCTTCAGGGAGATGTTTAACCATTTTACTGAACTTAAATAATCCAAAAATCCTTTCACAAACTCATCAGAATTTGCAATTCATCCATGAATACACTCTAAATAAACTTTAATCGTCAACAAACTGCGAATAACATCAAAACTTCATTCCACTTATTTCATTAAGCTTAGATAATCCAAAAATCCACTAATAACCTCAAATTTCATTATGTACTAATATTCTTCACACACGAAGATTTAACTAAACTTAAATCCGCTAATAACGTTAAAACTTACATTACTTCCCAGTATAACATTCTCATAGTAAGCTGGTTCTCACCAAAGAATCGATAAGTTTGCCGAAAAGAAAAGAACAGCCATGATGGGCATGCATATTTCATTACCAATTGGCACCAATTGTACCCTTGATCATTAAAATGTAATCAATGGAATCTGCAAATGCAAAGAGCTTATGAATGGGACATGTCTTTTTCGTTTCCTTTCATCACATCAGCTTACGCAATGATTGTTGGTTTCGTAGGCTTGAAGCTAAAAAGTTGGCAACAACGCGGAATTCAATTAACCAAATTCTAATTTCATGTGATGCTATTTCTGTTAAAAGAGAAACTAATGCATGGTAGTTATATGCAAATTAAATGTGAAGAAGAACAGCTATGAAAATAGTAGGAATGTTCTTGATTGATTTGATAAAAACAATGTCATATATTAACTCTGTTGTATAAATACACACACACGCGCACAAAAAAAAAAAAAAAAAAAAAAAAAAAAAAAAAAAAAAAAAAAAAAAAAAAAAAAAAAAAAAAAAAAAAAAAACAACTGTTTTTAGAGATCAAGTAGTCATGTGCAATGCAACTAAAGATGCATAGAATCCGCCTTCAATATTGATTAGATCATCATGCTTTCCTTTCTCGATGATGACTCCATTTTTCACAACCGTATTGCGTAGCTCTTCAAGCTTGACGTGCTCGTTCTTATATTGATCAAAGAAATTAATATGCCTCCTTGAAATGATCTTTGCCTTAGGTGAACGAAAATACCAACAAATGTCAGTTAAGTTCACATTTATAGATAATAATAGCTAATGTTAAGTTTCATCTCAAATAAACATAATATGATCTTTAAAAAGAGTAAATGACTACTATTGTTTTTTACCTATACGACTACTATTGTTTTTTACCTATACATATTGTTAATACACAAAAGTAGCTACATTAAAACTTCATCAAATGTTTCTGAAATCGGTGATTTGACAGAGCAAGTGCGTCTTCTTACAAGTCAAATATATGAAATTCAGAATGAACAACTGGCTCTTAAACATCAACTCACGCAACTTCATAAACCATCAGTTGCATCCACAACAACATTTGCTGCAGATACTGTGAAGGCCTTTGAACCATCGTTTTGTTCAATGATGAAAGAAATCAGTGATTTAGCATCAAAGCAGAAAGAAAGAATTGCTGCTGATATTGTGAATGCTTTTGAGCCATAGTTTTCTTCAATGACGAAAGAAATATGTGATTTAGCGTTGAAACAGAAAGAAACTGTTGGAGAAGTAAACAAATTGTGTCAATCTTCATCGAGTTAACACCATGGCCTTTGTTTTACACCTGTGAAACGCACACCGGCTGGAATGATCACTAACTATTAACCCAAACTCACCATCATTCTGCCACGACTTCCAACAACAGATTCATTATCATTACCCTAATCGTCTACCTGATAAGGACTTTACCCGTATTCCTATAGTTAAACTTAATTTCTTCCGTCACACACCAATTCCACCCTAATAATGACTCTCTAAAAAAATTGGTAGATAAGCATACAAAATATGGCAATGAGACGGTTGTTCCGTCCGCCACTACTAATCCCTGAAATTATACAGAAAAACATTTGAAACCTTTAATTATAGCATCATTAAATATGAATGATTACATATTCTCGACAACCACATACATGTGAATATATTTTATGTGCTGTTTTTAAGTAAGATGTATCGGCATCATACTTGACCACCATCAACTCCTGTTCTCTCCTCCTATTCTCCTAAGCCATTTCCTCCTCCTTCCTCAAATTCTCCTTTACAGGATCAGAAATTTCTTATATGTAATCGAATATTAGTGTGGAGAACTAAAAACATCAACTATAAATCAAAATGTAAGAAAATAAGTACTCTCACTTACAATCCTTATGCAATAATAGTAGCTGGAAATTAACATAAATCCTAACGTCAATCCCATATTTTGTTAATGTTCCAAAATAAACAATCCTTATGCAATAACAGATGTTGTTTTTAATCCGTTGTAGATACATCAAGTTTTTTTACAGCTACACGTTTTCCCTATTATCGGTACCCTGCTGACTTTTTCTGATATGGAACTAACCTGGTGTTGATGTGAGATATGAAAACTTGTCAACTTGAAAAAATCCTCAATATAAAACGTTTTGAAAGTTGAGCATTCCTTAAGTTCAAGCATAGTATGTTATCCTACTTAGAAATTATACCTAAGTTGGTTACTTTTTATGCAATTTGCCCACCTTTTAGTATGTCAATTGATAGTATTGTTAGCACACCTGAGTCAAGAACTCACCATTTGATTCAACCTCAGTAGATACATAAAGTTTTTTTACGGCTACACGTTTTCCCTATCAAGGTTGCAAAATAGACTCTTCCGTATGAACCTTCCCCAAGTAATCTGGTGGATCTGTTATGGGTTCATTGTCATTTGAGGGGTTAGACTCTTTGCCCAGAAAAGTACAACAAAACCGTATTCTTCCTGAAATGTAAACCGTTTTGGGTGAATAAGCCTACAAAACCACAAAAAACCACGTAAATAACATCAATGTGCTGATGTGGCACATGTCAAAGTAACAATCCTAGATGTTATAATTGGTTAAGGAGTATCCTGAAAGTAGCTTGTCTGTAGAATCGTTTTAAGGGTGTTTGGCTTTGAGTTCTGAAAGTGATACGGAATAATCGATTTAAGGGTGTTTGTAGAAAAAAATGAACTTACAGAAAAAAATGAACTTTAAAAAATAGCAATCCTCTTAAGGGTGTTAAATACAATAAAATAGTTTCTGCGCTGCCAGTGGGGTCGCGATAAATTACTCTTATATCATATCCTATAGAGATACCATAAATAATGCAGTAATTTGGGTCTACGTCATTACTTTGGTATGAACATCAAAATCCTTAAACCTTATAAGCACTTCGCAATAACCATTTTAACCCGTATTGGATTATAAACTACATGCCCATAAACTTTTCAACATTACAAAATATTAGTTAATGTGCTACTACAAAAGCAGTAGCAGGTCTTCATAGTTGCAAGTGTGTACAATTGCACCAAAATAGAAAAATAAGACCTTTATATCTAATTAAGATACCACTGATTTCTAAATAAAGTCATAATCTAGTCATTGGTTTTTAACGTAACATATTTGGCTCATTGGATACCAATGTTGAAAGACACTTTGGATTTATTGTTAAGGTAAACTAATTCTCGGCTTCTTTAATTACAGTTGGCTCATGTGAACCATCTTGACACAAAGTAAACTACACATATGCATTATAAAAAATAAGATTAAAAAACTAATTAATTAAGATGAACAAACTCTTCTTTTATCTTTTAGTGTAGGTGAACCTACATCCTCAAATAAATTAGCCTAAAATATTAGTTATATAAACAGATACAACATACACATGATTGTCCCGTCGCGTACAAATGCTTCATACCTGTACATGAATGCTACAGATTTGGCAAATTTTTTGGCAAAGCCTTCGAGAAATCAATGTGTGCATCGGTTGAGAATGATTGCAACCAGGATGATTTCAACTGCAAAAATAATATAAGCAAACAAAGGGACCACCTTAGAGCGTACAAATGAGCATAGCAGTGTTGTAAAATCTACAAAGAGAAAGGAAGTTTTTCGGATTATAATTTCTACCTTGCCATCATTAGAATAGCCAACATTGGTCACCATTTCATGAAGATTAAGACAGTCCACAACATGCCGATCCGGTATGTTATAGATTCTAACCTATACAAATACCACTGAATTCAGTGGAAAACACAACCCATTAATCTGTTTGATCCCTGCACGCCTAAATTTTCAGACCCGCTATTAGTGGTTAGATTAATAGATTTAATCGAGAAGTAACGCCTGGGATTGACAATCCTCTAACAGAGCTCATGCTTCTTTCGATGCTACTGCCACCACCAATGTTTCCCACTGGTTGTGTTCTTCTTTCTATTGGGTACGTCATCCCACTGGTTGTTGCTGCAACAGCGAGTCGTGTGGGATCTTATAATGCTCGAGCAAATACATCGGATACGTCTATCCCTCTTTTTTTACGGCTGCATCATATTAGATAAAGAATATAAAGCTAATTTAAAATCTTTTATTATGTATTAACATGTGATGTAAAGATTTGAGTGAGGAAACCTGATTCAGAATACAAACAACAATGCCAAGAAACTCGACTAAAGTGGCGTCTGCAAGCAACGTATACTATATTACTATATAAAATAGGGATAGTCAGATAACATCACAATTAGATCCATTTAACATTGAATATTTAGCATGATCTAATGACTTGAAACAAAAGTAAATACACAATATAATAACCCGAACAACAAACAGATAAATTAGAGCGGCTGGGTGAACTTACTGTCCCCACCAAAGTTGGCTGTTGCATCTGAAGCTGTTTAATCATTAAAGGTCATTCAAACCACAATGAATAAGGTGGATAGTGTTACACAAAAGCTGTTGCGGTTGTCCTCCTTGTGGTTGTTTGCCCTGTCCACCTTGATAGCCACCTTGTGGTCCTTTGTTGGGTCTGCTGTTGTGCAGGTGGTCGTTGCTGCAGTTGCGGCTGTTGTTGTGGTTGC
The DNA here is from genome assembly GCA_021014915.2 of Artemisia tridentata subsp. tridentata. Classification (NCBI taxonomy): domain Eukaryota; kingdom Viridiplantae; phylum Streptophyta; class Magnoliopsida; order Asterales; family Asteraceae; genus Artemisia; species Artemisia tridentata. The sequence continues at coordinate 460,866,105 of CP139508.1, read as the reverse complement.
TACTATGCGGGCGGACGTTGGGCACCAGCAGCACGCTGAGGTTCAGAGCTCTCTCCTGCACCGGGAAGTTCGATTCTCCTCTTCATTACCATGATGACAACTAAAACAATCACAGAATAAATAGTAATTAAGTATCAATAATCGCAAACAAATAGAAACAAAATTATTAATAGAATAACAATAGTTGTTTTTCCTTTTGTGCCTGCTACAGCCAACAAATAAAGTTTATAGCTAAGCACTTTTTCAGGAAGATGTTAAAACGAAAACCAACTTACTTTGTTGCATATGAGTTCCATTGGACATAGCCACTTCATCTCCATGCTTCAACTGATCCATTACTACAGCTTTTTTTTTCATAAGCTTGGATAAGCATCTAATATCACTATCAAATTCAGTGGGTATTTCCACCCACACATACTTCAGTGCATAAATAGTTTCGTTATATGAAGCAATACGGAAGGAAAAATGGACTGAATCAAACCACTATAAATGTTTGAACCAACTTTGTTACTTCACCAATCAAAGCTGGTATATAGTGGATTGTTTGAGCTATTTAACAAAACGCGGATTGCCTATAACTATTTGAAAATGATTGATGAAGTGGTACCTTGTTAGCCGACGTATTTTTGAAATTTTCTGAGTTTAATTTTCATTATGTATGAAACCCGTATGGCACTTGAACATCCGTTCCTGCATACAGAAAAAGGAGCAGATGTTGGTGACAAATAAGCAAATGGTGACTCAGGAGGCCGTATGTATTTATATCAAAATAAACCAACTGTGTAGATTACCCAGACTTCTTTTTTTCCTCCTATGTTTTGAGATTTCAAAAGTGTCGCTTTTCAAACTAATATACCTAATTAACCTGGTATTCAACCCAAAATACCCATTTGACCTGATATTTAACCCGCTCATGTTGCAACATGTACCAATACTGCAACGATCATTAAGTAACTGTTAGGATTAGGGATAGATAAACATGGGGCAAAGGGTGGAGCAGCGCAGCAGAAGCAATAAGATCAAAAGACCAAAGGGTGTGGAGGGGTGTGTGTGGGGAGGACCAGCAGCAAAAGCAATAAACCCAGGTAGCAATACAGTTGGGAGCAAATTAAGAGCAAAACCTGGTATTTGTATTATCTAAATTATGAAGGTACAAGTCTAATCCTCAAATACAAAATTATATATCTCTATGTTATATAGAGAAGTAAACAAACCGACATACAAAGTACAAAATATCTTACTACTTAAGATAATATCAAAAAGACCAAAATACCCTTAGGAGGTTGAAGTCAAAATTATCTAACAATCTCCACCTTGAGTTCAACTCCTAAGTAGCACCATATCTCCAATTTTGAGCAAATCCAAAACAGTGACGAAACTTGCTCAAACGAACTGATGGTTGTAATGTAACCATCCAACTTACAACCGAATTTCCAATGGTGAAAACATAAGCTGTTAAGGATCTTCTAGCATCAAGATCCGCAACATAATCCAAATCTGAGTAGCAGGCAACCAAATTCACGTTCACCACCGTAAATGAGGCCAACTTCACAGGTCCGGAGTTAAACTCCTCCACCTGCTTCAAACTCAAATTCAAACTTCCAAACGCTAGCGATACTAGCCAAATTCAAATCAAACGATCAAATGTTAGCCGACAAATTCAAAAAGGCTAACCGAGCAACCATATCGGCTCAAACGATCTTCACCAATGACAATCAAATTCAGGCAGCAAACTTCAAAAGCCTGACAAACGAAGATCCAAATTTCCAAACCGACAAATTCCAAACGATCGATTCAAATTCCAAACGACCCGATAATCAAGTCTTCAAACACCAAATCGATCTTCAAATGCAAATACCAACTTCAAATTCCAATGACCCACTTATGTATAAGAATTACGGTCCAACTTCAAATTTATTATCCTAGTATCAACCAAATTCAAGTTAATGAATAACTTGACGAACGGGCTCCAATTCAAACACCCCAAATATGATACTTGACAATAATTCTAATGACCCACTTATATCAATAAAAATTACGGTCCAAATTCGAATACCAGATCAACAACGAATGAGCAAATACCAAATTGCCATTCACCAAATCTAACCAAATTTTCCACACACCAAAAATGTGCAGCTCCTGTCCCAAAAAGGATAATGAACAGCAGTAGCACAAAGTCCAGGACCTAACAAACGCAAATCTCTATAGTAGAACCAACGAAGGAACACCATATGTCATCGCGTACCAATAAGTAACAAAGACATATCACACCAGCATCAAAGGACCATGTCCATCTGATAATGAACACATGTCCAACCACGAGAAGAAGATGCGTCCAGGTTTGAACGAAAGCACCAGCATTAATCTGATCCAAACATCCAATATAATGATCAAGCAACCAACCAGTACTTAATGCTTCCAGGTCTGAAAACATGAACAACATCAGCAGGCTGGTCATACGCATCAAACTACAACCAAATAGGGTTTAACCCTAACATCCAAAAACGACCAATGTGACCACAGATCCAGGGCACCATTCAAACACACCCAAGGTATATCAAAAATCCTAACTTGCAAACAGCCTCAAACATTTCACAAACGGATCATGCTCCACCATAACTGATTATTCCAAAAAAAAAAAATTCTAAATATGTTCATACCGAAAACCATCGTTCAAAGTTCAAACCCAAAATCCCATATTCAGATTCAAAAGACCACTTAGTCAAAGCCCCCATATTCAAACCCAATAACTAATCGATCAACAAAAGAACATACAATCTCTACATAAACCGATCAATTCAACATAAGTTCTAACTATCCCTTAATCCCAATCAACTAACACCTTCAATTTATCAACTAGCAAAAGCAATATAATTGATTGAACAAAAGGAAAGTCACAAAACCACTAACCTGATATCAACCACCGAACACAAAACAAAAAACAAAACCGAATCAGTAGCCACAAATCATTCCAGACTTCCACCAAATTCAAAACACTCTGGTCCTTATCAAGAAACGAAATTCCAGAACCCAAACACTCCATATGGTTTGAATAAACCATAACTTCCAACAGCAGCAGCCAAGAACCAAATCAAAAAACACAGAACAATCGCCGGCGAGGGTTCCGGCTACTCAAAACACCGTCGGCTAGGGTTCCGGCAACACAGAACACCGGCGGCTGAATCCGATTGAATTCTCCAATCCGATTGAATACACGGAAATACCAGTCACCAGGTATGCGAAAATACCAATCGGAAAACAAATTGGTTTGTTATCACTCGAAGACCCAAGAAACCGAGGCTCTTGATACCAATTTGTTAGGATTAGGGATAGACAAACATGGGGCAAAAGGGTGGAGGACCAGCTGCAGCAGAAGCACAACAAACCCAGAACAGGTTGGGAGGCAAAGGTGGAGGTGTGTGTGTGGGGAGGACCAGCAGCAAAAGCAATAAACCCAGGTAGCAATACTGTTGGGAGCAAATTAAGAGCAAAACCTGGTATTTTTATTATCTAAATTATGAAGGTACAAGTCTAATCCTCAAATACAAAATTATATATCTCTATGTTATATAGAGAAGTAAACAAACCGACATACAAAGTACAAAATATCTTACTACTTAAGATAATATCAAAAAGACCAAAATACTCTTAGGAGGTTGAAGTCAAAATTATCTAACAGTAACACTTACCGCCTTGACATCAATAGACATGGCCACCCCGTTGTTAGCCGTAAACCATATGCAGCCTTCCTTACAGATCGTTGAATATCATCATCCTGCTCGTGAACTCCTGCAGCTATAACAACCTGAAACTAATTATTATTATTTTTCAGTCAATTATGCAGTTGGCAAAAAAATCAGTGGAAAAAGTGCACTGCAATTCCTGCAATTAGCTTATTCATTCCATCTTAAGTATGATTCTCCTATAGTCTTCAGTAGTTTCAATAAAGAATTACGAAGGCTGCAAGAACAATTATTAAATATTAGTAAATAGCAAAAGATTTAAGATATAGTTAGCGAGTATGTTTAAAGCAACCAACTGTAAGGTATGTTTTTGTCGTAAAACAAATTGCTCACAAAGTAAGCTCATAAAATACCTTGTGATTCCACCAATGAAGAACATCCAGCTATCATGATCTCTGCCGTTGTGGATTACGTAAGTCGTCTGTATTGCGTGCAGTAGGGTCTGCTGCATTAGTTGGTAGTTTTATACAATATTAAGAACGAAGTAAAATAACTATTATATATTAAGAACATCAAATAATACATAAAATGGGAGAGTGATCATTCTGCGTGAGCATTATCCTCGCTGCCACACCCAACATGTCACATATTACAGAGTTGGCACCTTTTGATCAACACATTCAATATCAGTACCAGTTTACATTTACATCTAGAACATCAAAGTTCAAGTTGCAATGAAGGTTGCTATGTTCTTACGTTCGCAATAAATTAAGAAGGAAATACACGTAATCCATATCCATATAACCCTAAAGTACTCTAAATTTGTATTTTACGGAGTGTTTGGATAAACATATTTAAAGATTGATTCTATTAGGGATTTATATCTTGGATTAAGGCATGGGAATCTGGTACACTTCGGGAAAAAAATGGCTTGGATTAATGCATTATCAGAATTTCTAAGACCAAAAATAATTATTTATCTGCTATGCAACAGTTTTGTTAATCTCATGATCAATTGTAGAGCATAGCATCTCTGACCTGAGGTTTGCTTAGCCTAATAACCATATGCAAGATTATCGATAGATCAGTAGGCCCTTCAAAACAATTTTCAATGGCTTCCCTTGAGATAGTTTCATGCCAAACCTCGTCAGTTCCATACATACCTTCTCTAGCTGTAATTGAAGTTTCATGGGGCCAATCATTAACGATTTGAATTCAAAATCCCGGGGCAGCTATACCGATATGTTTCCAAGCCTCCTGCTCGATCTGTAACCTGAGAAAGGCATATCAGATGGCATCATACAAAATATGTTATCAATCAATGAAAACTTCTCGACTGCCTACTATGTTCATAAGATCCTAAAATATGTTTTTTTTTACTTGTTTTCCATTCTTGCACCTCTCTCGCTTTTGCTGGTGTTGCTTCTGCCGTCACATGTTTGACCATTAGTAATTAATGTTATTTCAAGTTGTTGCTGAAGCATACTTCGGAAACCATCTAAATTCTTCTCAAACTAAGGAGATCATAATATATGTGATACTATGGCATAGTGAAATAAACATATAGCATGGCATGGTACTCAAGCTAACTGACCCATCATATATATCCTTCTGTTAGATTGTCACATCTAAGTGGCCCATTAACCATAGATTATTGCCCTGTTGGTTAAGTTAGCGAAGGCGTACCTGATTTGATCTTATCTAGTGATTCAAAGAGAGCTCTTTTATGCTTCTTCACAAACCACTGAATGACGAAAATCACTTGAAATAAATGCAATATATGTAGCTAATTTAAAACTGAAGCTTGTAGACTTGTAAGCTTACTTGTTCAATCTTATGGAGGGAACGTTCGACAACAATGTATATTGCAATTAGCATGTGATCAAACCGGCAAAACAGGAGTATACACATGTTCACCGGTATCCAAAAGTGTTGTGTAAAGTCGTGAGTAAAAGATTGAACAAATTATGTATTTACTTACTTTCGGTGTATCAAATGTAACACATAAATAGCTGAATGAAATTCAACGTAATTAAGTCACCAAACATGACATATACTTCAAAAGAAAACTTAAGCACATAAAGAAAAGCCAATGGTATACATACCAATTGTATGTGATCTTTCACTGGTACCCGCAAGTGACTTGTTTCCTCTTGTGTTTAACTGAATATCAATATTTGAAGGTTTAGATTACACAATGAAAACCAATTAGCTTTTAATCAATTTACACTTACAATATGAAACTATAATAACTTAAATTTTGCATACCTTTCTCCAGCCAATGGTATGAATTGAGCAAGCTCATCACCTTCCAATCCAATCAAGTCCTGGTATGTACAAAAATTGATACATTGATATGTATACTACATATAACTATATTCCAAGCTCATCACCTTCCGATATCTGACAAAGCTGGCAGTACTAACAATATATCCGATAAAGCTAACAGTATTAACTTTCTTGAGCCAGCAGTGTTAATGAAACAAATAAATAACAATAATCCAAATAAGGAGAGGAGTACCCAAGTTTTCTAATAAAATAGCACACAAAAACATTCAAGAAACCGTGATTGACTGGAAATTTTACCTCTCCAACATCCGTTGGTTTTTTAATATGTGCATACTTTTGTTGTCCAAGGGTTTTTTCTTATTTTTGGCCATATCCCCAATACATTCTGGCTGTCAAATGAAAAAAGTAAATGTATATGTTACATAGCAAAGAAAGAAAGTAAAACATATATACACATACCAATAGCTTTCTGATTTCTTCTTGAAAGCTCCATCTCTTCTCTCTCGGTTTTACATCATCATAATCATTAATACATGAATAAAAAAGGTTGAAAAGCCAAGTAAATAGATAAGCGGCTGTGTTTTTTTACATAATTAAAAAAAATATATAATGAATGAATCATATTAGGGTTTTGAGATTATTGTCAACCAATTATATGCATAATCTATTCCTTAAATATAGCTTAAAAATATCAAAAATTTAAGCATGACTTACTTATTTTGTATTGTAAATCACAAAAAAATGGCTTGGTCTAGTGGTTGAAGGATTTGTATGTGGATTTAATGACCCAGGTTCAAATCTTGCAAATGACAATTTTTTTAAAAAATTTAATCCGAATTTAATTTGGTCAATGCGAATTAAGTTGGTCAAACTTTGCCTACATGGCATGCTTAGGTGGAATAAGAGCATGATTACTCATCAATCCAGCGCTTATTCATCAATCCTGCATTTAATGACGTCATACGCATCCTGTTATATATAATATGTAGATATATATATATATATATATATATATTATATATATATATATATATATATATATATATCTGTATATATATATATATATATATATATATATATATATATATTATATATATATATATATATATATATATATATATATATATATAGTGTAACTTTATTTTCAGAACCCTGTTAAGTGCGGGAACTGCGAGAACCTCCCTTTTTACTCTTAATAATACATAATCTACAACATATTAATGCAAAATGGCATTTTTGAAAATATCTGCTACTTATTTTAGGAAGAATAAATGAATTAGGGGCAAATTAGGTATATTATTTCTCCATAAAAGTAGGATCTGATAAGAATAGAATCAGTTACATATTATAATCATTCACCACCACATCGTCTCTCTCCTTTCCACCAGATCTAACCGCCTCCATCATCCTCCAACACCATGATCATCGGATATTTTCTCAAGGCCACCAGATCTCACTCTTTTGCAACCAGAGGTGTTCTGAGGTATTTTTTTTCTTCATTTTATGGGTATCGATAAGTTTGATGATCTGTTTAATATATGCGGCGACAAAGATCTCAAAGATCTCAAGAAATTAGATTTGTCGTTTTCTGCTGAAGATAAACGATTAATTCATTAAAGCAGATCAGATTTGCGTTCATTAAAATTGGTCGATTATTATATTCTATTTGTCGATTTGTGAAAAGTGCTACACTGTATTAAAGATTTGATAATATTGTGATAATGATTGTCGTGTAGTACATGGTACTCCATATTATTCAAGGGTCGGTGGTCAATGTTTGATGACATTTAATTCATTACTCTACTGCTTGCATTGAAGATTGGTTGGATTTGCTTATGGTGTAAAAAATGCAATAATTGGTGTTTGGATTTGCTTATGGTGTAAAAAATGCAATAAGGACTTGCTTATTTATTTGGCTAGTGATGGTGTTTGGATTTGCTTATTTATTTATTTATTTATTCATTTATAAAACATATATGATTTGCTTATTGAGTTATATTGGACATGGTTGTTTGAACATACTTGTATATTGAACATGGCTGTTTTTCATGTGTAGATAATACATGTCTAGATTAAACGTGGAATTCGTGTTTGAACATACTTGTTTTTCCGGTGAACATACTTGTTTGAACATACTTGTTTTCGGTACACATTTTGGTTTTCATAGAACATACATGTTATTCATTGAACATATTTGTTTTTACATTGAACATGGTTGTATTTCATGTTATTAACATGCATGTTATGGAACATACTTGTTTTTACATTGAACATGGTTTTCATAGAACATACATGTTATTCATTGAATATACTTGTTTTTACATTGAACATGGCTGTATTTCATTGAACATAGATTGTGCATATATGTTAGGCTAGTTATTATGATTAGAAAGTTACTTACACTATTTGGTTATGGTTTAATTGTTTTTGGGCATGTTTGTATCAGATTGATGAAGATGGTGATAACAATGAAGATATTAGAAGTGGATGCACACATAGATACAATGCGGCGTTTGAAGAAATATGATTATTAAAGGCGTGCATATATGTTCAACTTCTAAAAATGTTGATAATAATGAGTGTGCACATATGTTCGTTTGCGTTATATATATTAGTGCATGCATGTATTGATCAATTAGATTCATGTATTTATACTTTTTAGAAATTTGTTTTTTAATTGTATTTTAACTGATATTGAATTTTGTATGTAACATTTATGTTCTTGTTTTGTTATAAATTTACATTATATAAAAAAACACATATGCACCTTACTATTTGAAAAACAAGCATCTGGAAAATAACACCTATGCACTGCATCTGGAAAATAACATACATGCTGGAAAAAATTAGTACATATAAACATACATGCACCTAGTCTTTTTTTTCAAATAATGCATGCTGGAAATAAAAAAGTTAAAAAAAAAAAAAATAAAAAAAAATCAAATCCTAAAATTATGGGATTTTAAAAAACGAATTTTAATAAAAAAATCACAAATAAATAGAAATTGTCTTTTACTATTATACCCTTTTGATTAAATAAAAATATTTAATATTTAAAAAAATATGATTGGTCTAGGGGAGTTCTCGCAGTTCCCGCACTTAAGAGAGTTCTGAAAATAAACCCCCCTATATATATATATATATATATATATATGTATATATATATATATATATATATATATATATATATATATATACCCCCCTATATATATATATATATATATATATATGTATGATTATATATATATAGTACTTACAAAATTTAACGATGAATACTAGTACGGATGTTCCGTCGCACGTGTTCCCACCGTACACTTTCACCATGAGCCACCACCACGAATTTCATACGATAAATCATTTTGAAATATACTTTACCACACAGCAAGCAAGAAATACACGAGCACTGGTCACACGTAAACTTTTCAAATAAAGTAAAGACATATAAGACACGAATATTTCGCTAAGACTTAACATACTGATTTAGGTTGCATGTCGGAGCGGTTGCACTATTTTGTTGATTAGCAGATTGCTGTTGTTTTAAGGTGACTTTATAGCCCCATATTTTTATACGATTTGTTTTATAAGTTTTGGGGTGAGAAACATGCAAAACTGTTTTCATGGACAAAAAATGGATTTTGTTTTTATACACACTTGTATGCAGAAACCTAAGTTTAGCTGAATCCCATTGCACCCACTATCATCAACCGTTAATTCCTGTCTAGGAAGCCGTTTGATATAAATAGATCTATTGGGGATGACACCCCCGTTCGGTTGGCTCGGCATAGTCAAGGCGAACGTATGCCATACGAATAATAAGCCGAGTGTCTGGGGATTAACACTCGCGGGCACCCCTTTTCTACCTAATGCCAGCTTGGCATGCTGTGATGTCATAGTTCGATTAGATGAGACTTAGTGTTTGCATAGCAGGATAGTGTATTTTTGCTGAATTGTTTGTTGATATTGCTATGGTCCATATGTGTTATTTACTTTAAACCTATGAACTCACCAGCGTTAGCTGACTTTTAGCATGTTTTTCTCAGGAAACTGAGGTGTGTTAGCTGAAGGCAGGGCATGGCGATGGTCATAATAAATGTTGGAAATGTTTTTAGTATTGCGTTAACTCTGAAATTTGGACCGCTTTGTTAATGGGCTACATTTTTATTTGAAATGGATTTTTATGTAAGAAAACATGACTTTAAACATGTAATGTATTTTAAAACGGATTTTTAAATCCGTTCCCTATATCTTGTGTTGTGATTATCGATTTAGTAGCACCCAAAGTGTATGCTTCCGTAATATTATGATTTTGGGGGTGTTACAGATTGGTATTCAGAGCCTAGGTTATAGAGAACTAGGTTTATAAAAACCTTAAACTATAACCGATTTATGAAAAACTTTTCCTTATGACCGCCAGATACCTGCTAGTTTAGCTTGCTATGATTTGAGCATTATTTGCTTTATTTGAATAAGTGTTATGATATGCTATTTGAGTATTTTATTAAGCATATATGATATAAGTATTTTCTATATACTTACACGTGTCGCACCATATTTGTCACAGACTATGTCTCTCCCTACCGGTACCTCATCATGTGCACACTTCGAGGTAGCTGCTGCTGGACTCACTTCTCCGATGCGACAGCCAGTTCCATTTGCGGATGACCCGTTGATGGAGGTTGTCCGAGCCGCTGCTCAGCCACCCATTCCAGCTCAGCATGTACACACCACTCCAGTGTCTACCTCACCATATTTACCCCGATACACCACAGCTCACCGCTCATCCCCAGCCCAGCTATACACTTTCACCAAGCATGTTCAGGATACCCCACCCATCAGCCGACGCACTGCTCATATGTCGGTATATTCTGGGTACTGTCTGTGACTCTTAGATTTTCCAGTTTTATCACCTAGGAGAAGGACCAGATCAGATTACCCCTACTAAATCACTATCTCAGTCACCCATATCATCTCCAGACCATTCCCCACCTAGCCGAAGACTTAGGAGATCTGTTGAGACTTATTCAGAGGAGGATGAGGATCCAGAGCAGGTTCTGGATGAGCCTACTCCAGCTGTGAAAGAACCTACTGAGCACACTCCTATTTGTGCAGATGATGACGGGGACAGAGATGCACCTATGGATTTGGATCAGGTGATGATGTCGCGAGATGGTAAGGGCATCATGGAGGATGTGCAGGGTATATTTGAGGTTGGACAGAGTTCCAGGGATGCCCAGATTTAGGATGTGAGTGACAGTCAGTGGATGGATATTGCTTGTGATGTCAGCACGGGTGTACGTGCAGCTAGCCCAGAGTACACACCGTCATCTCCTTCGTTCATACCACCTCCATCTCCGATGCCTACTCCACTTCCATCACCAGTGGTTTCTCCACTTGCAGAGCTCGAGGAACCCACTGAGATGGAGCAGATATGGATTCAGCTGGCGAATCAGGTCAGTTTACTTGATGTGCACTCAGACCAGATCGAGAGGTTGGAGTAGTCTGACCGTATTCAGAGTGTGGAGAGAAGGATTGGGACTGTTGATAGGGCTGCTTGTGTGTTATTTGAGGAGATGTACTCTGATCGGCGGGTGATTATTGGATTGAGAGCTAGATTGGATGCTTTGGAGAGATTGCATGGTAGAGAGCTTAGGAATTTGGATTTTAGGGCTATTGGCTTAGGCAGAGGCCAGAGCAAGATGCAGGGAATGTTGAGAAGAGCTAGAGGTGTAGATCGTACTCAGTGGCAGAGCATTATGACTGCAGAGTATACGATTGGAGCAGTGATGAGAGAGAATCAGGAGTTGAGAGATCGTATTGGCCAGTTGGAGACTACCATTGGAGGGATGACTTTAGCTTTTGAGCAGTTACGCCTAGACAGTGACCGAGCCTAGAGTAGTTGTAGTCGATGATGTATTCGTTAGGATGGCTAGTATTTCTTTAGTATTCCAGCACTAACTTTTAACCATGCTTGTAATTTTGTAAACCTTTATCCTTTCGATATATATATATATATATATATATATATATATATATATATATATATATATATATATAACAAGCTTGGTTTTCTATCCGATTATTCATTTTTCCTCTGTGGTTGACTTTATTCTTGCATTCTATTTGCACTATCCATATATTCATATGATTCTTTCCTTCCATAAACAAGATCTCATTTATCGCCATCTTTTTGTGATGCAGATAAATGGCACCCAAACGAAAGTCAACTAGAGTCACACGAGGACAAACCGCCAACACACCCACCCCAACAAGGTCAGTAAGGGGAAGGACTGCTGAGAATGTCGCCCCGACAAGAGCCGCACAGGGCCAAGTTGCTGAAAGCGCCGCCCCAACCAGGGCCGCGGCAAATCCACCAGTGCTGAATCAAGGAACTCTAGATCAGCTTGTTGCTGATCATGTGGCCGCTGCTCTCGCAGGTGCAAACAATTCGACCACCAACACCGGAACGTCTAGGCCAGTTACCAACAGCCGTGGTTGCACTTACTCTGAATTCTAAAAAATCATGGTTGGAGGATTTGGAGGAACAGAGGGAGCCGTTGGCTTGACTAGATGGATTGAGAAGCTAGAAACCATGTTTCGCATCAGTGGTTGTAACGATGACGACAGGGTCAAGTATGCGTCTTTCACTTTTATGGATGCCGCTTTGACCTGGTGGAACAACTACATGAAATCTGCTTACATGGATGTTGCTTATGCCATGCCGTGGGAAGACTTTAAGGAATTAGTGCTTAGGAAATATTGCCCACAAAATGAGGTCAAGAAGTTAGAGATAGAGTTTTGGAATTTGAAGGTGCAGAACAACAATATAGCTGCTTACAACCGGAGATTTCAGGAGTTGGCTTTGCTATGTCCCGAAATGGTTTAGACTGAGGCTAGATTGATTGAGAGGTATATCGGTGGTTTATCGAAGTCCATAAGAGGTGACGTGACTACCTCGAGAGCTGCAGATCTTCATGAGACCATGGAGATAGCAAACAAGTTGATGGATCAGGAACTGGAGGATGTTCCAGAAAAGAGTACTGACCACAAAAGGAAGTGGGAAGATCACTCTAAGGGTAGTAACAGCAGCTCTCAGAACAAAAAGCAGAATGTAGCCAAAGCTTATGCAGCTGGTTCAGGTGATAAGAAGGAGTATGCCAGGAACGCACCTCTTTGTAACCGCTGCAAGCTACATCACAGGGGACAGTGCACAGTGAAAATGTCACAACTTCTAGAGAGTAGGACACTTGGCAAAGAACTGTAGGGCAAGACCCCTAGCCACCGCTCAAGCAGCACCACCCCACAACCGTAGGGCGGAAGTCACCTGCTTTGGGTGCGGTGAAAAGGGTCATTACCGGAATGAGTGCAACAAGCCCCGAAACCAAGGAAATGGTGGTGGACCAAGAAACCAAGTAGCAGTGGTCAACAATGGAAATCAGGGCAATGGAGGAGGAGGAGCCCGTGGAAGAGTTTAAGCTGTGGGCAGAAGGGAAGCCCAGGACGACCCGAACGTGGTGACGGGTACGTTTCTTTTAAATAATCGTTATACTTCAGTACTATTCGATATGGGAGCAGATAGAAGTTTCGTGTCAACTGCTTTTAGTCCTTTAATTGATATAGCCCCAACCACCTTAGATAATGTCTTCGACGTAGAACTAGCTAACGGGAACCTAGAAAGAGTAGGTACCATTATAAGGGGTTGCACTCTAAACTTATTAAACTGCCCATTCAACATTGACCTTATGCCAGTAGATGAGAGGATTCGACACACTTCTAAGGATGTTAGTCATTTATAACGTGTGTATATGATACTTTGAGTGAATATGATTAAGTATGCGGAATCTACTTAACCACACTTAGAAGGATATTGGTATTGGAAATGGAACAGTAATGCTTTTGTGGTGAACAATGAACACATAAAGTATAACACCGAACGATTCAATATTATTGAGAATAATACGAGTGATCTTCACTATCACTAGGGTTACAAACCTTGAATCTCTATGTTTCTATGACTTTACTGTTTGACTAGATTGTTATTTTTTAAGCACATAAACAAGCACTAAAGATCTATGAATTAAGCACACTAAATATCTAAGTTAAGATCTCCTTTTTATAGTCCAAAGGATATCTTTACAATATTTTCAAGTCTTTTCATCTACTTGCTTGTTACGTGTGTCAGTAGCTAAGATACAACATGTTCTGTGTTTTTCAACTTGATGACTGATCACTTATCAAAGATATTATCTACCGTATATACTTGACTTTTATACGCAAAATATCTTTTCCATACTTATCTAATCAGCAGTAGTATACGTCAACAGTTATCCACTCAGCAGTAGTATGAGTCACTCCAACAGCAGTATCTTATCAGCAGTAGAATCTCCAACACTAGCAGTAGTATGACACTTAGAGAATTTTTCCTTTGAGCACCAGCAGTACCTTCTTTGTACTAGCAGTACTAACTTTCAGTTAGTACTGTTAGTTATATCTTGAACAGTAGTACTAATCTTGTGAACATTTAATTCCCAATACTAATCTTCAGAACATTTAATTCCCAACAATCCTCCCCTAAACTTGTGATTTATCCCAAATCATCAAATTTCTTCTGAATTAAATGAGGATTGTGAAGATCTTTCAAACACTACATAGTTAGACTATTGATCTGAGCTTTCCTTTGTTCTGCAAGATTTAAGTATCTTTCTTACCAACTCATCTGCTATATGTGAATTACTTTCAGCCATTTTCTTTGTCTTTAACACTAGTAGTACCTTGCTCAGACTCCATTCATTGTAATCGCTCCAAGAAGTCAAATCATCTCTCAACAAGCCATGCAAGTGATGAACAAAAATAGTGAACTGAAATTGAAACTGAAAGAGCTTATTCTCAGCATCCATCAACTGAAATTGTAGCTTCTTGTTATTATTGGCTGAATAATAAGACATGTTGGCAATGATGATGCTTTTACTAGACTCATGCACTTCTTGAACCAAAGAAACTTCTAGGTTTTGATCAATTTGGGCAATCTTCCTCCCCAATATCTTTCTCCTCTGTTTGATCAATTTAAACTTCCTCCCCTGATTCTGAGCATACACATCCTTTTCTACATTTGGTTCATCTTCCTCCCCTATTTGGAAGATCTCTCACCATCATCTGAGCTTGACTCCATTTGGATTCCTTTATCAGAAAATTTTGTACATGCAACCATCAATTTCTTAAATTTCACTCTGCTGCCCTCATCACTTCCAGGTGTGTTAACTCCTGTGAGAGGTGAATCATGGAGCATTGACTCATAATCCATCCTAAGATGGTTTTCTGAGCCATTTTGAATCCAAAAAGATTTTAAGAAACTTTTGATTTAGCAGTATGAACTTGATTTTTAATGAAAAACCATACTGCTTTCAACCATTTTGAAGGGATTAAGTGTAGTAACAGACACTTAATCAATATTTTGGTTTAAATTAACCTCTGGTTGTGTGAGAACCAATGTTTTCAATTATAAATAACTGCCTGTGTACAGATAAACCCATTCAAAGGGCTTTCTTGACAGGTTTCCAGCTCGTGGCAATTGTTGCTTCTAACACAAGTGTTAGATTCATATTTGTTCGCTGTTCTTTCTATCAGATGTCCTTAGACTAACTGATTATACTAATTAAAGTATAAAATGATAGAAAGTGAGTTGAGTCAGTTACTATTTGACCAACTGAGCCATCAAGTCAATGTGAAACATCATAATCAGGTTTCAGGAAAGAAGTTTTAAAGAATCAATTAACTTAGGTGTAAACCTTTGTTAATGAATTCCCAAACTCTGCCCATTATGAACCCATAATGTCAGCAATTTGTACCATCATTCTGCTGCTCACATATTGCATTTGAAACTTCCTTTGTGCTCAAATGTTCATACCTGAAATTGTTAGTCTAAAACCAAGAAACCAAAGTGCAAAGCACTTGTCTCATATCAGAATAAACATATGACTAACTGTATGAACAAAACAATCAAAATTTGTACTAACAGTACAAACTTTTTAGTACCAGTACTAATTAACAACTTAGCAGTACAAATCTAATTTATATACAAAACCACACATTTTTGAAAATTATTAAGTGTTAAGCATCCCAATACTTGCTACCAAGTATTGAAATCTTCCAACATCAAAAGGTTTTGTGAGAAGATCAACAAAGTTGTGATCAAAATCAATTTTAATATCTATGTGTTTTATTTTAGAGTGTTGCACTGGATTTTTAATTATACAAATTGTACTACTATTATCAATATATATGACATTGTTCATGAAATTGTACCCATAGTCAAGAAGTTGATTTTGAAGCCATAGCACTTGACCACAACAACTAGCAGTAGCTACATATTCAGCTTGAGCTGTTGAAGTTGCTACAATTATTTGCTTCTTACACTGCCATGAAATGAGTCTACATCCAAGGAATTGACATCCTCCAGTTGTTGACTTTCTATCCAAGCTTGCACCTGCATAATCACTGTCTGAATATGCTACCAGGTCAAAAGGAGATTCCCTAGAATACCATAGACCCAACCTAGGTTAACCCTTGAGATATCTAAAGATCCTCTTGACTGCTGTTAAGTGAGAAACCTTAGGAGTTACTTGAAATCTTGCACAAGCACAAACAGAGAACATGATATCAGGTCTTGATGATGTAAGATACATCAAGGAGCCTATCATAGATCTGTATGTGTGTACATCCACAGTGTCTCCATCTACATCTTTAAGAAGAGGCTTCTCAGGATCTATTGGTGTGCTTGCAGCCTTAGCATCAACAAATTGAAATTTCCTTAGAATCTCTGCAACATATTTATCCTGGCTGATGAATATGCCTTCACTTGATTGTTTAACTTGCAGACCCAAAAAGAAAGTAAGTTCCCCCATGGAACTCATCTGAAACTTATCATGCATAAGTTTCTCAAACTCTAAACACATCTCCTTCCTTGTAGATCCAAAGATGATATCATCCACACACACCTGAACTAGCAAAAGATCCTTCTTGTGCTTCTTGATGAATAATGTCTGATCAATTTTCTCTCTTTGAAATCCATTCTCTATTAAATAGGAAGCCAGTGTTTCATACCAAGCTCTTGGTGCCTGATGTAGGCCATAGAGAGCTTTTACTACCTTGTACACCTTATCAGGATGGTCTGGATCAAGAAAACCAGGAGGTTGTGAGACATAAACCTCCTCTTCAATAATACCATATAAGAAAGCACTCTTGACATCCATTTGACAAACTGTGAAGCCTATAAATGAAGCATAAGCCAAGAATAGCCTAATTGCCTCAATTCTTGCTACTGGAGCAAAAACCTCTTCATAGTCTATACCTTCCTCTTGTGTGTACCCTTGGGCTACAAGTCTAGCCTTATTTCTTATCACTATGCCCCTTTCAACCCTTTTATTTCTGAAAACCCATTTAGTTCCAATTACCCTTACACCTTTGGGTAAATCAACTAACACCCAAACCTTCTGAATTTTGAATTGGAGAAGCTCCTCTTGCATAGCTTCTACCCAGCTTGAATCATCTAAGGCTTTTAGGACATTTTTGGGTTCTGCTTGTGAGAGGAAACATACAAATAAGCAAGAGTGTACATCTTCATGTTGCTTTGATGCATAAAGAGCATCAAGTAATCCTTGTTGATCTGAAGACATAAGTTGCTTCCTTGTCTTCACTCCTGATTGTACATCACTAATCACATTATCCCGGGAGTGGACTTTGTGAATCCTTGTGTGTGGTGTAGTAGGAACTTGATAGTCAGGTGGGAGATTGTTGATGTCACACCCCGCCAAAGGCGGAAACGCGAGGTGCAACTAAATTAATATACATCGCAGAGAGCTATAGTACAACACCATAATTAAGATTTAAGGAAATAGTACATGATTACAATATTGTTCTAGCAACTCTCGGCAATTGAAACATAAAGTTTGGTTTCCAAAAGATAACGTTTTATTACATAATGACCAAAGATGACACGTGAGGACTCTGTTTTATAAAAGTCTTCATAAAATATGCTTACTGACGATCACCTGAAATGCATGAGAAAACGGGTCAACTATGAAAATAGTTGGTGAGTATACAGGTTTTGTACAGAAAAAGTCCAAGGTTTTTGAAAAAAAGTCCATATGGTAGAGGTAGTGTCAAACCATTCGGTTACAACCATTACATAGAAAATTTTACATTTTATAGTCAAACATACATGTTTATCAGGATCACAATAAAAATGCCATGTACATAATAAATAAAGACTGCTCCGAACAAGGGAGACTTTGCACTGCTCCAAACATGGGAGACTTTATGTCACTCCACCACCTAGGCGAGAATTATTGTCACTCACCGACATAGCGAGAATTATTGTCAAGAATGCTCCGAACATGGGAGACTTTGCATTTAGTACGTACGGCACATAAAGTTCAAAACAAGTCATAATCTCAAAATAATGTCCTAAGGTTCAAAGTCAATTTCAAAGAGTTCAGGTAAAATATATGTCATAAGTTCAAATAAAAATTAAAGTCATGCATTCCACCCCAAATAAGTAAAGCGGTAAAAAGGGGGCTGTGAATACTCACAAACATAAGTAGTGAAACGAGAGTTCAATAAGTTCTTAAAATAGTCATCAATTTAGTTCGATTATAATTCATGCATTCCACCCCAAAGCGATTTAGATAGTAAGAAAAGGGGGTCCGTGAATACTCACAAGCATAAGTAGTGAAACGAGAGTTCAATAAGTTCATAAAATAGTTATCAATTTAGACAAGTCTTAAGTTCAATTCAAGTCATAAAAGTTTAGAATCAATTTCAAGGGTTCAAGTAAATGTAACAAAAGTTTCAAAGCAAGTCATGAGAATTTAAATAAAAACACGAGTCATGCATTCCACCCCAAAGATATTAAAATAGTTAAAAAGAGGGTCCGTGAATACTCACCTCAGTAAAGTAGCCTGATTAAAGTAAAGTCAAATAGCATAAGTGGGTGGCACCGACACGCGACCTAGATTAGTATGGCAAGTCTTAGTTTACAGTTATGCGTACTCATGACTCAAAGCGTTTAAAAAAGTTTAAGTGTTTTCAAGTGGTTGTGTTTAATGTTGCTTGTGTGGCAAATGCTTAATGTTCAAAAATAAAAGTTTCCAATAAAATGTATTTGTAAGTATTGGCTCTTGGACAAGTGTACAATTATATATAAGAGTATTCGTGACGAGTAAGTTTCCGATTCAGGAGTAACCGGACAACTATGTACGGAAAGTATTCACAATAAAAGTATTTGTGAAAATTACAAGTATTTGATAAATAATACTTATTACTTTATGTTAAGTATTTATATTAAATCGTCTCGACATTTTTATTATTAGTTATAAAAATGTATAAGTTCGGATCCAAAAATGAAAACTAAAAGTTAAATAAAAGTATATCAAAAATGTCATATACGGGATTCGACCTTGAGACTTCTCGCTTAAAAACCGGCGTGTTGCCCGGCGGGCCAAAGCCCTTATCTATACTACATATAAAGCATGAATGACTCTCTCTCCTCTTAGTCTTAAAATTAAGACTTACAAGCTATAATGCTTATTGTACAATACACAAAGCACTATTAATGATCTTTCTCATCAATATTAATTTTAAGACTTACAAGTCTTAAAGCTTAATGTACAAAATACAAAGCACTATTAATTTGGTCAAAATATTTAATGTAGTCAATTAATTAATTGGTCAATAAATACAATTAATTTAGTTATTAAAACTCCCCTTACATAAGAAATACAAATTATCAAGCATATTGTACAACCAACTTAAACACAATTTCTACATTAAATGCTACTAATACAAATAATAAAGCACATTATACAAATATTCAAGCACGAACGGGCAACGGGCTAGAGCCCGAACGGGCACAGGCCAAACGGGCTAGAACCCGAACGGACACGGGTCAAATGGGCACGGGCCAAATGGGCTAGAACCCGAACGGACACGGGCCAAACGGGCACAGGCTAAATGGGCACTGGCCAAACAGGCTCATGTTATACGAATGACTTTAAAAAAGACCCAAAAAGACGACATAAATTCCTTAGTTAAGGAGTTGAAATACGTCACATGAAATTCTTGATATCCGTAAATTTATTATTAAAAAGAACATAATAAACTAAAATACATGATTCACCAGAAAATATTATTTCAGGGTACCCGCCGCCGCAACGCGTGGGTACCATGCTAGTTCTTTTATTATTCTTCACTGTTTTGGTTATATCACATTTTTAACCAGTTTAATATAACAGTTTCAGTTTTTTAAAAGAATAAACTCACAAAGGAGCCACGCCCAGGTTTGAACCTGGGTGGGTTGGTTGAAAGTTGAGCGACTCCACCAAATGAGGAAAAGGTTCTTTAGTGTTATTTTTACATGTAAAATATAGTTATGCGTTTTGCATCTGTTATGAATTTGCTAATTTCTTACCCAGTGTCTTTGTCGAGTTCATGCATGTATATGATTATACTAGTGTGCTTCTTCCTCAACTATTTTCAAGTAAGAACTCATCTGGGTGTTTCAAGTTTATGATTTAGCAATAAGTTAACGTGACCAAAATGAACTCACATAAGTCATACGACTTATGTGAGTTTTACAACTCGTGATCCAAAATACTTAACCATTCTAGTGTGGGTTTCCAAAAGTTGGCTTAAGTCGCGATAAGCACTTCTTCACGTATAAGCTAAAGGTCGTGGGTTGGGTCTTATGACCCGTTTGTGGTTTGGTTTGGGTTTAGTTTCAAGCCCGGCAATAAGACAAGTTCGTAAGCTAGTATATAAGTTTATGACTTTGAAAAATAAGCTATTAAGCCACTACTAAGCTTTATAAGTCGAATGAGCATTTGTCCAACGAGAGCCAAACTTATGTTTTTACTTTTCTTTTATGCTTTGACAAGTTGTTTAAGGTTCAAAGCCACGATTAACTTCACCATGTGTGTGAGTGTGTGTCGTTTCAAAAACCAAATAAGCATCTCAAGCTCATACGTATTTAAGTGAGTACCACACAAGCTTTAAACACAACGTCATTATGTAAGCAAGTCGAACATGCAAGTGTATGTTGAGAATTTAGCATTTTAAGAAAATTCATTTGCTAGTTGTTTTTCCAAGATTGTAACATATATAGTGACCTGTATCATTTGTAAAAGTATACTCAAAGTTCAAAAAAAAAAAAAAACAAATGAAACACAAGTTAAGGTAGCATTTGACAACCTTACAGTGAGTTGGGTGATGGTGTCGAGCAAGAAGAAAAGGAAAAGAACCAAGAACCAATTTTTATAACCTAAGTACTCCAAAATCTTTCCTCCAAGATTACACAAGATTTCTTAGTTAACCCAAGCTTCCTAGACTAACCCTTTGTATGCACTAGAATATTTAGTGAGTTTTTGAAAATGAAGAGTGTATGTAAAAGTGTGTTGTATGTTCGGCTTATAAAGAATCAAAGAGAGGATTTTGGGCCAAGAGGCTTGTGGTTCATACCTAGAAAGGGCATGGAAGTATGGGACTTGATTACACACTAATCCATAGTATAACAAGAAAGTCAAAAAGGGTGTGTTGGGTTTGTGTGATCGACAGGGGAAGGACACAAGGGAAGTGAAATGTGTCAAATTTGCATTGTTACATGTTGGTTCAAAGATGTATTTGTTGGTTAAGAAATTATGTGTTAGTGTGTTTGTTGTGTTCGGTTATTAAGATCAAGAAGAATGGGATTTAGCTAATGACCATGGGATAATACACAACATGGATACATGCAATTTGATTACACAAGTTACAATGTGGTATTAGAAGAAAACCAACAAATGTTGGGTTGTTTGTGGGTTAAGGCTGTCGACAAGGACCATGGGGAAAGAGGAGGAGATGGTTATGAGTTTTATGGTAGTTGACTAACTTTTGGGTATAAGGTTTGCACAATGGTTCTTGATGGTTAGAAGGGAACATGGCATGACAAGGTGGTACTAATGATATGATTTGCATATCATATTATAGATTTGAGAAATGGAAATAAAACTTTTAAATTTAACAATGTATTTTGTGTCCCGTTGAGCTTAAACATTAGTTGCGGTGTCCCGGTTTGACACCTACAAGTAAAATGTATTGATGCGTGGTTTTGCAACCTTACAACAGGTTTTACCTCTCGAGGGATCTCAAGAGGCTTACAACCCCACCAGGCAGTGTACCTGACCGATGTAGTATAGTGTAGTGGTAAGTACGGGGGATTGATCGTTCTCCACAGGGAATAGTGTTCGTTAGGTATGAAAAACTACTCTAATAGGTCTAAGGGTGAGAGAAGATTCTTTTTATGTTTTTATATTTTTATGAAAGCAAGTAAAATCTCGGGTTTGAAAGAGTGGGCGGAATTAGTTGCTAGTCAACTAACCCAAATTACTACGAATGCAAATAAAATAAAATAACAGAAAATGAAAAGGTGGTAAAACTTATGTGGAGAGAAATGTGTTTACTTAGATTTCCTTACTCCCTAACTATCTTTTACCAGTCGATTAGTGGGGTGGCGTACGTACTTCCCCAACTCTACAAGCTCCTACTTCACTCCTATGTCGAGCCGGCTAGGAAGCTCCTAACATGGGATCACTAGAATTCGCTTGTGCATTAAATACAACCATAAAAACCTTTAGTACGCATTGGTTCATGTTTCTTAAGACGTTCAAGCAAGTTACCGAATAGGAAGTTAGCCAGTTTTCTTAAGCCTAACATAGATGAACAATCATCCAATACAACTAACAACACACTAATAACCAATAATCAATAGCTAGGTTTCATTAGATCTAAGCAAACACAAGATAAATCTAGCCTAGCATGTTAAACAAAAGACAAGAACAAGATAGAATCAAACAACACATAGACATATTGAATGATTAATTGATAACTTATCTTCAATGTAACATGGAAGATCTCAAGGCAAAAAGCCTTGAAAAAGCTGCCAAATTCGTCTTAGGGTTTTCACACACAAAGTTCCTCAATAAGTTCCACACTAATGACAAAAAATTGCAAAACTATATATAGACTTTCAGATCTGACGGTGTCACGTTATAGAGTGTGACGTCGTCACCTCGCCGCTTTTAGGGTTCCCGGATGACCTTCTTGACGCCGTCCCTCTTTAGCTCTCCAAAATCCGTTCTGGCTTATCAGGGGTTGACGCCGTTAGAATTAGGGGTGACGCCGTCCCTCTTTAAATTTAGCCTTGACAACCTTGATCAGATTAAAGCGTGACGCCGTCAGAATTCCCATGCAAATTTCTCTGGCTTATCATGAGTAAATTTCACATCCACCTTTTCTTGCCAAGCCATGACGCCGTCCAAGGATAATCCTGACGCCGTCAAAGGTAACTTTTAGCATGATTTTGAGACTTTGTCGTTTTCTTCACTTTTATGCTCCAAAAACGTCCAAAATGCCTCCTTTTCCAGATTTCTCCTCAAAAGTACCTAAAATGACAAAAGGAACGATTTAGGGCAATATTTGATCAAATAAATACGATTTAGGGCTTAAATGACCCCTTAAAAGCGGTACACTTTTTGCTTCATCAAATACCCTTACACTTGAGATTTGCTTGTCCTCAAGCAAATGCGCTTTTATTCTAATCAAAATACAAGTTAGGGGTCATTTGATGCTAACATAAAAGTAATTACAACAAATATTCGTTCCACTTTAATCATAATAAGCACGGAGATTACAAACTAGCACCTCACAAGTAGTGTTTAGATACTCACATCTCTCAAGTGTCATCAAAATAAATCTCATAAATGAAAACGGATAATATCTCTCACTACCTGTCATAGCAAATAGATTACCATAGGCTTGGGAAAGGATCGAAAACCTCCTCCACTAGGCGTAAGCACCTAAGATAAACTATCAAAGAGGGCTTTTACATGGGTTATAACGTTAGGTGTAGGGAAAAGGAAAACACGGTTTTGTTGGATAAAGGATATTTTACTGGTGGCGAGTTAAAGATCTTGATTAATTACATGTACTATACAATGTTGCATAAGCCAAGACTCGACTCGATTTAAGCTAATGAAAGAAAATAACAAAAACATAAACATAAAATGAAACGGGATGGTAGTCCGTATGTTTTTTCTATTTTTCTTTTTCTCATTTTTTTTTTTTTTTTTTTTTTTTTTTTTTTCATACACTCTTGCCCTACCATCCAAAATAATACATCAAAGGGGCGTTGCATTCCCCTTACACTTGAACTTTTACATAACTTTACAATTAACTAATCTAATGACTCGAATTAAGATAATTAAAACACTTGGAGTACTTTTAAAATATTTAGCACATATGGGGGTAATAAATGATGTTCTTCCCCATTACTCCATTACACTAGTACTTTACCCATGAGTCCCAATCGTCCCAAAACAATATGTACAAGGATATGACTCGACTTAGCAACCATGTAATCAATTAGATAATTAACTTGGGTTTAAACAAATGTTGACACAATAATGCACTAAAAATGAGTGCATACAAGGTAGGCTAAGGCGATTTGGGTGTACATTTTAGTGGGGTGTAACAAATTCTTCCTTTAAGTAAAATTCTTAAAGGTTGAAACGAAAAGATAGGCTCTGAGGGGTGTACTATGGGTATCGTGTACTAAAAATGAGTACAACGCAAAGGGTGTGGGAGAATTACTTGACCAATGTAGCCAATGTAATTATAACAAAAACACAGGTGTAAAACAATGGGTTAATCCTAATGCCTCTTATCATGTAGTAAATCTAACTACACGAATGTAGTCTCACTTGTGGCCTTGGAATGGTCCTAACGCAAGTTCTAGAATCTAAGTGCTACCGGTACACACATCATAGCATAAATGCTTTTCCTACCAATTCTAGGGGCGAACCTCACATATTTGGGGTGGAAAATTTTTTAGTGGTACGGTTTTTGTGCTAGTCATATAATTCCTATCCATGAGACGCTCATTAAGATCAAAGTTTCACTCCTATATGTTGTAAAAAATTTTAAATTTGGCACTAAAATTGCCCTAACAGGTATTTATCTCAGTTTTATTACACATCTACTATTAAACAAACAAAAATCAAGCGTAATAGCATTCTCTAATCGTACTTTTACCCCCCCCCTTACACTTAAGATGAACATTGTCCCCAATGTTCAAATAACAAATGTAAAAGCATAAAGTAAAAGAATGAAATCAAATACTCCCCTGATTCGCTCGGTGGATAATGAAGTAACACGGTTAGATCTTCTTCCAAGGTAATGTTGAAGCTCCATGACTAATGCATCGCCATAAGCTTGATCCAAAAACATTTCCTTGTCCAAAATAACCTGTTAAACCTGAGAAAACAAACACGAAAACCTGCATAACATCGGCGGGATAAACTCTATATATAAGGATATAATGCTTGTGGAATGATAATTTTGCAGATTCCTGGAGATTATAAGTTATAGATTTAATAAAAACTTTTTATGAAAACAAAACTTTCAAAAATTTTCAGAAAATTAAACCTGACGCCGTCAGGTTGTAAATCCTGACGCCGTCAGATATGATCTGACAGAATTCTCATGTTAAGTTTCCGGAAAATTTTTTGGAAAAACCTATACCTTACTTCCTGGAAATCCTGCAAAACATCATTATGACTCGATACAAGCATTTGACTCAAACAAATACTAATATGTATGTTCATTTATTACTATTACGATTCATGTTCATTTGTGTTCTAATAAACCGATTTAGATTTCCCTTACACTTAACTTTTGCAAAATACCTTTATATGTAGTTAAGACGAAGTTAAAAACAAGATAAAGCATTTTCACAAATTAGTTTTTAACATGAATCAATAATAATAAAATTTAAACATACATACGGAAACAAATAAAATCAAACAAACAAATAAATAAACACACAAAGCAAATAAAACTTGGGTTGCCTCCCAAGAAGCGCTTTTCTTTATTAACAAGTCTTGTAGCTAGACTCAAAGTAAGGCTCATCTAGTGTCGCTTATGCTCACGTATCCGAGTGTGAGCCATCTAATTGTTGCCTCATCTTTCTTGTATTCATCATTCAGCTCCAAACATCCATGATAGTATCTCTTGTTTTTCTCATGTGGATGTTTGAGCCCCTTCCTCTTATCATTCTCACTTAACAAATCAAGAGGCACAAGTCTATTGCAAGATTCAATGGAGTAGTTTTTAAACCTAGGATGTGCTCGGGGCATTTGGTAAGTAAAATCTTCATCCCCATCCGAGAATATAATTAACCCGTCCACAAGTTTTTCGTCAAGGTTGGTCAACCTTTTGAAGGGTTCTCCAAAAATGACTTGGGTTAATTTGTTATCAATGAATTCTCCTAAGTTCTCCATAACCATAAATTCCACCAAATACACAAAACTTCCAACGAATACGTGTAGTAGCTTAGTCCTAGCAACAATGTTATCTCCTTGATATTCTAGCTCATCTACCATGATTTTATTATAATTAGCGCGAGAGATAATGTTCATAGGCAAAGATGAGTTAAGATAAGCATAAAAATCATGATAACCAATCTTGCACGGAAATTGCATGTTAAAGAGGCTATCCTTTTCGATCTTAGTCCTAGGGTCAACATACTTAAAGGGATCAATTTCCTCTTTTCCCCATCCGTCGTTAACTACTTCTCCATTACCGGCATCCTCATCGGAGTCTGAGTAGTAAAACGGACTAACATAGTCATTCTCATGGTCAGACTCCTCCATCTCAGAATTGTTACCAAAGTGGTGGTCGGGTGAAAGGTTGTTGTTTTCTACGATGGGGGCGGGAACGGGTAGTTGGAAATTTGCACGGCGGAAAATACGAATAACAGGGATCAAGCGACCACTATTACTCATGAGGAAGGTGGAAGGTGTCACAAACAAAAGTACAAAGAAATAAGATAGACTAAAGGAAACCTAGAAAAATAAAATAAAAATCTCACTAGAAAGGAATCTAGTGAGTAGACCTATAAAATAAAAATTCAACCTAAACAATAACTATTCCCCGGCAGCGGCGCCAAAAAACTTGATGCGTGGTTTTGCAACCTTACAACAGGTTTTACCTCTCGAGGGATCTCAAGAGGCTTACAACCCCACCAGGCAGTGTACCTGACCGATGTAGTATAGTGTAGTGGTAAGTACGGGGGATTGATCGTTCTCCACAGGGAATAGTGTTCGTTAGGTATGAAAAATTACTCTAATAGGTCTAAGGGTGAGAGAAGATTCTTTTTTATGTTTTTATAATTTTATGAAAGAAAGTAAAATCTCGGGTTTGTAAGAGTGGGCGGAATTAGTTGCTAGTCAACTAACCCAAATAACTACGAATGCAAATAAAATAAAATAACTGAAAATGAAAAGGTGGTAAAACTTATATAGAGAGAAATGTGTTTACTTAGATTTCCTTACTCCCTAACTATCTTTTACCGGTTGATTAGTGTGTATTAGTTGCGTGGATGACGGGTGTATTCCTTAATACCATTTGTGGGGTGGCGTACGTACTTCCCCAACTCTACAAGCTCCTACTTCACTCCTATGTCGAGCCGGCTAGGAAGCTCCTAACATGGGATCACTAGAATTCGCTTGTGCATTAAATACAACCATAAAAACCTTTAGTACACATTGGTTCATGTTTCTTAAGACGTTCAAGCAAGTTACCGAATAGGAAGTTAGCCAGTTTTCTTAAGCCTAACATAGATGAACAATCATCCAATACAACTAACAGCACACTAATAACCAATAATCAATAGCTAGGTTTCATTAGATCTAAGCAAACACAAGATAAATCTAGCCTAGCATGTTAAACAAAAGACAAGAACAAGATAGAATCAAATAACACATAGACATATTGAATGATTAATTGATAACTTATCTTCAATGTAACATGGAAGATCTCAAGGAAAAAAGCCTTGAAAAAGCTGCCAAATTCGTCTTAGGGTTTTCACACACAAAGTTCCTCAATAAGTTCCACACTAATGACAAAAAATTGCAAAACTATATATAGACTTTCAGATCTGACGGCGTCACGTTATGGAGTGTGACGCCGTCACCTCGCCGCTTTTAGGGTTCCCAGATGACCTTCTTGACGCCGTCCCTCTTTAGCTCTCCAAAATCCGTTCTGGCTTATCAGGGGTTGACGCCGTCAGAATTAGGGGTGACGCCGTCCCTCTTTAAATTTAGCCTTGACGACCTTGATCAGATTAAAGCGTGACGCCGTCAGAATTCCCATGCAAATTTCTCTGGCTTATCATGAGTAAATTTCACATCCACCTTTTCTTGCCAAGCCATGACGCCGTCCAGGGATAATCCTGACGCCGTCAAAGGTAACTTTTAGCATGATTTTGAGACTTTGTCGTTTTCTTCACTTTTATGCTCCAAAAACGTCCAAAATGCCTCCTTTTCCAGATTTCTCCTCAAAAGTACCTAAAATGACAAAAGGAACAATTTAGGGCAATATTTGATCAAATAAATACGATTTAGGGCTTAAATGACCCCTTAAAAGTGGTACACTTTTCGCTTCATCATGTATAGAACACATTTTTGTGAGCGTTTTTGTAAAAACATTTTTATGCACTCGAACATGAGTTTATTTAATTATTGCCATAACCATATGAGTGTCAGTACGCGTGTGGGTCATTTTTCAGGAAAACTAGGCAACCTCTAGTTTATAAATTTTAGTCGTCAGTAAATGTCAGAAAATAAATATTTTCACTATTAGAATAATAGTCCGAAAATTACGGGTTGTTATAATTGAAATCCACATCATCTTCTGAGAATTCTGCTAAATTTGAGTCTGATAGGCCAACAGTAGAAACATTTGGCCTAGCAGTAGAAACTTGGGGCTCAGCAGTAGGAACAATGATTGTACTGCTGACTTGATTCACTTGTTCCTCAGTTCCATCTACATTGGTTTCATCCTCAAGCCCTTCCTTAGCTTCATCAGAAGAAGGAACACCATTCTTGAAGTTGAATCCGCACTTGACCATATAGGCATCAGCACATAATCTTGATCTTTCTCTTTTACCAAATCTGCTTCATTTGTTGCATCATCAGCTTCTGAACCTGAAAAATCATTAGTTCCGGCAACAACTGATACATAATTCATGGACTGGGTTAGTGTCTCAAGATCAAATAGCCATTTTGGTCCTTCACCTGCAACATTAGATTTGTTCTCTAAAAATTCCACATGCAGGTTTTCCTCAACCTTCCTAGTTCTTGAGTTGTATACTCTAAATGCTTTGCTATTGAGAGAATATCCAACTAAGAATCCTTCATCTGCTTTACCATCAAATTTGCCTAGATGGTCTAAGGTATTCAGAATTGTCACATGACACCCAAAAGGTCTAAGAAATCCTATTGCAGGAGTTCTACCTCTAAAAAGCTCATAAGGTGTCTTATTGTGAGATTTAACTACTAAAGCTCTATTCTGGACATAACAAGCAGTATTAACTACTTCAGCCCAAAAAGTGATAGGCAACTTAGATTCAGCTAACATGGTTTTAGCAGCTTCTATGAGTGTCCTATTTTTCCTCTCAGCTACTCAATTCTTCTGAGGAGTTCTAGCAACACTAAATTCTCTCATAATACCTTTTTCTTTGCAAAATTCATCCATAACTCTATTCTTAAACTCTGTCCCATTATAACATCTAATGACTTTTACTTTCTTGTCTACTAGGTTTTCTATCTTTGTAATGAATGTCTTAAGGATGCTAGGTGTCTCATCCTTAGAACCTAAAAAGAAAACCCATGTAAATCTGCTATAGTCATCAGTAACAACTAGACAATATCTCTTATGCTTTATACTACTCACAGAAGTAGGTCCAAATAAGTCCATATGAAGCATAAACAATGATTGATCAATAGAGTTCAAAAGTTTTGGCTTACAAGTGGCTTTATGTTGTTTGCCTTTTAGACAAGCAATGCATGTTTGGTCATTTTCAAATCTTTTCTGAGGCAAGCCTCTTACCAAACCATCTTTAACAATTTTATTTATGGTTTTGAAATTTATGTGACCAAGCCTCCTATGCCATAACATAGATTCATCCAATGTGGCCTTTGCAACAAGACAAGTAAGGGCCTCTTTAGGAACAATCTTCTTCATATCAACACTGTACATGTTGCCCTTTCTGGAATTTTAAGAAGTACTTGACTTTCATCAGGAATCTTACAATCAGAAGAAAGCACAAGACATTCAGTGTCAGTAAAAAGAACTTTGTTCTTTTTGTCACACATTTGTGATACACTAAATAGGTTATACTTAAGATCTTGCATATAGTACACATCTTCAAAATCTAATTTACCGGTTTTAAGTGTACATTTACCAGTAATTCCGCCACCTATTCCTCCTCCAAAGGTAACATATCCTCCATCCAATGATTGAAAGTTTGAAAGATAAGACATGTTGCCTGTCATGTTCCTTGAACCCCCACTATCTGAATATCCTTGATCTTCATCATCTGCTTGTGAATGTTCCTACACATAAATAAGGAAATTAGTTTCCTTGAGGAACCCAAGCCATTACTGACTTGAGTTTGCCTCGTGCATCAATGTAATTAAATCTTTTGAGAACAGTTGATGTACCATTGGATTTAAGAGGTCTCCAAATCCAACATGCTGAGGCCTTAACAGCATTGGCCCTCTTTTCCCTAGCAGCAGTATGAACTGCTTGCCTATCAGTATGAACTGCTAGCTTTGCAGTTGTACCCTTTGGTTTCCAAATTTATTTTTGGACCACTGCTTTTGATTGAAAAGGCCTTTGAGTAGTTTTAGATGCATATTTGAAAGTTATTTTTGCATTTTGAACTACTGGTTTTGGGTATACAGTCTTAAATGGTCTAGCAGTACAAACTGCTTGTCTAGCAGTAGGAACTTGTTTTGGGCCAGACTTTAATGAAACTACTCTGGGTGTTGTTCTAGTAAAATTAGAGTGACTTTTAGTTGTATGCCTTTTTAAATTCACCCTATGGTTTGAATACCCAGATACCCATTGGTTGCAAAAAGCGGCAAGATGGTCAAAACTTCCACAAGTGAAACAAGCTTTGTTATAAAAGACAAAGTTATCACCTAGTTGGTGAGACTTGAGGTCATTCCAATTCCTTTGGTTACCTCTGGGCTTGTTTGTGGTTCTATATTGCTCACAATATCTTACTGGTTGCCTAACATGTTTAACATTTGTTTTAGGCCTAACAGTATCATTTTTGACCAACTTAGGAACACTTGTTCCTGCTACCTTAACAACATCAGGTTTAGACATAACCTGTTCTTCCTCATCATCATTAGATGTCCAGTCCTCAATGATTGGACCATCTGATTTCCTACCAGAGGACACCTTGTCCTCAGGAAGTGAAGTATCACTTATACTCTCACTTACTTTTATAGGTTCATCAACAACTACATTTGCTTTTGGCTGAACACCATATGTTAATATAGGTTGTTGAAATTCAAGCAAGCCTGTGTGTTCTAGGTCTATCTCTGGGGGTGCAGGGATTCCTCTGTAAGGAGGTGGAACATTCTTATATCCTAATCCAAACTTGGCTTTGTTGATTACTTGACATTCAATTAGTTTGCTTACACCATTAGAGGCATAGTCTAATGTTTCTACACTTAATTGAATGTTTGCATTTTTCCTTTTAAGCATATCATACTCTGTTCTTAGAAAGCTAATTTCAGCATCTTTAAAAAATATGTCTTGTTTAAGAAGACCTTTATCATCAGAAAAAGCCAATTCATTGTCCTTATAGTGTATGATCTGCTTCTCTAGGGTAGCTAAACCTATCTTATAATCTGTTAAGTCTTGATGAGTTTTGTTTAGTTCTTTTCTTTGATCATCATAATGTTTTCTTAAGGTTTCTAGTTCTTTAAGAGCAATGCAAGTATTAGAACAAACTTTATCACATTGTACCTCAGTAGTAGAGAAGGCCATGATTGCCATCTGAGTAGAAGCTTCTTCTTCGTCTGCCATGAAACTCCAATCAAAACCTAAGCCATCAATAGCTACCATAGCTTTTGAGTTTGGCTTAGAAACCTCCACAGCCTTGGTCTTGCTTCCAAAACCCTTGCTTTTGCCATCCTGATGCCTTGGTCTTCTACATTCCCTTGAGAAGTGCCCCATCATGTGGCAGTTGTAACATTCTATCTTTGATTTGTCAAAACCAGCAGTATCATTGCTGCTGATAGTGATCTTCTTCCCTGTTCTTTGATAGAATTTCTTAGCCCTCATGCTAAGAAGAGAAATTTGCCATTTTAGGTCCATCTCCTCCAAATCATCATCATTGATTTCCTGGAGGTCTTCATGAGTAAGCATGGACCCATTATTCTGACTTGTGAGAAATGCACAACATGTTTTCTCATCCATAATACCAATAGTACTGCTTGATGAACTAGCAGTACCAACTCCCATATCAACATTCACATCTTCAACTGGATTTGAGTTACTAGGAGATGACACATCGGCCATGTTCCCAGTGCTTGAACTAAAACCTCCAGTCTTCTTTACATCTTGTTCCACAATTTTGAAGTTGCTATACAAGTCCATTAGATTCATGGTGTCAATGTCTGGCTTGTCCTACCAGACAACAACATGCATAGCCCAATCTTCAGGTAAGCTTCTCAGAAATTTGGAGTTTAGATCTTCTTGAGGTATATCCACCCCAAGAATAGCAAGTTGGCTCACAATCTTCTGAAGCATGTTAAACATGTGGTTTAATGATTCATTGTTGGTTGAAGAGAAGTTTTCAAAGTTCTGCTTGAGAAGTGTCTTCTGGGTCTTCTTGGCGGCTTCATTCCCACCATACCTTGCAACAATGGCCTCAAATAATGACTTGGCATCTTTGAACTTGCAGAAATTTAACAGTTGATCATTTGGAATGGTCATCATCAACATACTTCTGGCCTTGAGGTCATTCTTCTTCTTTACTCTATCTTCTGCAGTTGATGGGTTGGTCTGCACAATTGTCACTACCTTACCCTCAACTGTTGATGTAGAGGTTGTAGGTTTGAAGGAGTTTCCTTCTTCAATAATTTCCCAAAGTGTATAGTCTTGCACTTGGAAATACTGTTCTATTCTTAACTGCCACATGTCAAACTCATTCTGCTTGAGCATTGGCAACTTTGCAGCAACATTTGTTTGAGCAGACTCCATGTCCATCTCTTCTTCTTCTAAATCAAAGATATCAGCCTGGATCAAATACCAATTGAGAGGATTCGACACACTTCTGAGGAAATTAGTCCTTTATAACGTGTGTATATGATACTTTGAGTGAATATGATTAAGTATGCGGAATCTACTTAACCACACTTAGAAGGATATTGGTATTGGAAATGGAACAGTAATGCTTTTGTGGTGAACAATGAACACGGAAAGTATAAAACCAAACGATTCAATATTATTGAGAATAATACGAGTGATCTTCACTATCACTAGGGTTACAAACCTTGAATCTCTATGTTTCTATGACTTTACTGTTTGACTAGATTGTTATCTTTTAAGCACATAAACAAGCACTAAAGATCTATAATTAAGCACAGTAAATATCTAAGCTAAGATCTCCTTTTTATAGTCCAAAGGAGATATTTACAATATAGTCAAGTCTTGTCATCTACTTGCTTGTTACGTGTGTCAGTAGCTAAGATACAACATGTTCTGTGTTTTTCAACTTGATGACTGATCACTTATCAAAGATATTATCTATCGTATATACTTGACTTTTATACACAAAATATCTTTTCCATACTTATCTAATCAGCAGTAGTATACATCAACAGTTATCCACTTAGCAGTAGTATGAGTCACTCCAACAATAGTATCTTATCAGCAGTAGAATCTCCAACACTAGCAGTAGTATGACACTTAGAGAATTTTTCTTTTGAGCACCAGCAATTCCTTCTTTGTACTAGCAGTACTAACTTTCAGTTAGTATTGTTAGTTATATCTTGAGCAGCAGTACTAATCTTGTGAACATTTAATTCCCAATACTAATCTTCAGAACATTTAATTCCCAACAGTTGAGTTGGGTAGTTTTGACGTCATCATAGGGATGGATTGGCTATCTAAATATCATGCCGTCATCGTCTGTGATGAAAAGATCGTCAGACTACCCTATGGGAACGAAGTTATGATAATTGAAGGAGATCGGAGTGATCGTGCACGTTCGTCGAGATTGAGCATCATCTCATGTACGAAGGTGCAGAAGTACATTGAGAAAGGATGCCACCTCTTTCTAGCTCATGTTACTGAAAAGAAGGAAAAGGAGCCCGGAGAGAAAAGGTTGGAAGATGTGCCAATCGTAAGGGATTTCTTGGAAGTTTTTCTAGAAGACCTACCTGGACTCCCACCGGCCAGACAAATCAAATTTCAAATCAATTTGGTGCCAGGAGTCGCGCCTGTAGCGCGAGCACCCTATCGGTTAGAACCTACGGAGTTATAGGAGTTGTCTGATCAGTTAGCTGAACTATCCAAAAAAGGTTTTATTAGACCGAGTTCTTCGCCTTGGGGAGCTCCTGTCTTGTTTGTTAAGAAGAAGGATAGATCCTTCAGAATGTGTATTGACTATCGGGAGCTGAATAAGCTAACCATTAAGAATAGGTACCCACTCCCAAGAATCGATGATTTATTTGATCAGTTGCAAGGTTCATCGGTTTATTCGAAGATAGACCTGAGATCAGGTTATCACCAACTCCGTGTCCGGGAAGAGGATATCCCGAAGACCGCATTCCGAACCCGATATGGCCATTACGAATTCCAAGTTATGCTATTCGGCTTGACAAATGCACCAGCTGTATTCATGGACCTCATGAATCGGGTGTGCAAGCCGTATATGGATAAATTCGTGATAGTATTCATTGATGATATCATAATATATTCCAAGAATAAGAAAGAGCATGAGGAACACCTCAAGCTAATTCTGGAATTATTGAAAAATGAGGAGTTATACGCCAAGTTTTCAAAGTGTGAATTCTGGATATCGACTATGCAGTTTCTGGGTCACGTGATAGATAGATAGGGCATTCACGTAGATCCCGCTAAGATTGAGGCAATAAAGGATTGGGCAACGCCCACAATGCCTACTGAAATACGACAATTTTTAGGACTTGCCAGTTATTACCGAAGGTTTATTGAAGGTTTTTCTAAGATAGCTAAGTCGTTGACGAAACTGACACAAAAGAATGTGAAATACGACTGGGGAGATAAGGAGGAAGAAGCTTTTCAACTCCTTAAGGAAAGATTGTATAGTGCACCTATTTTGGCTTTACCCGAGGGTAGTGAAGATTTCTTTGTGTATTGTGATGGATCACACAAGTGTTTAGGAGCTGTGCTGATGTAGAGAGAGAAGGTGATAGCATACGCTTCTCGACAGCTGAAAACCCATGAGAAAAACTATACAACCCATGACCTAGAGTTAGGATCAGTCGTGTTTGCGCTGAGAATTTGGAGGCACTATCTTTATGGTACTAAGTGCGTGGTATATACCGACCACAAGAGTCTACAGCATATCTTGAACCAAAAGGAGCTGAACATGAGACAGCGCCGATGGTTAGAATTGCTTAGCGACTATGATTGTGAGATCCATTACCACCCAGGCAAGGCAAATGTAGTTTTCGACGCCCTCAGCAGAAAAGAGCGGATCAAACCCCTCAGATTCAGATCGTTAGGGATGACGATCAGTTCGCCGCTTCCAGCGAAAATTCTTGAGGCTCAGGGTGAGGCACTCAAGGATGAAAACCGACCATGTGAGAAAATTTACGGAATGCCAGAGAGTGAGAATGGCTTCGTAAAAAGATCCAATGGAGTTTTATGTTATGGGGACAGGAGTTGGATCCCGCTATATAGAGGAATTCGTGATTTAATTATGCACGAATCCCATAAATCTAAGTACATCTTGTCAAATCTAACTACATCTTGTTACTGGGCTTAAACTTGTGGTTTAGCTTAATCTCATGACAGTTCTTGTTTGATGAGTTGTGGGGTTAAGTTAGATTTCAGTTGAGGCTCAACTTAAACTATCAAAAATGTATTTAGATCTGAAGAAGTTGTATTAGTGGCCAAACATGAAGGCCGATATAGCTGAGTACGTCAGTAAGTGTTTAACGTGCTCGAAGGCCAAGGCTGAACACCAGAGACCATCTAGTCTGCTTGTTCAACCTAAGATCCCAAAATGGAAATGGGAGCGCATCACTGTGGATTTTATCACCAAGCTGCCTAAGACATCGAGCGGTTATGACACGATTTGGTTAGTCGTTGACCATCTCACTAAATCAACTCATTTCCTTCCTATAAAGGGGAATGACAGCATGGACAAACTCGCGCGACTGTATGTGAAGGAAATTGTCGCAAGGCATGGTGTGCCTGTTTCTATTATCTCTGATCGAGACAGTCGATTCACGTCTAATTTTTGGAGGTCGCTTCAGGACGCATTAGGAACCGACCTTGACATAAGTACAACTTATCATCCTCAAACTGATGGTTAGAGTGAGAGGACCATTCAGCCATTAGAGGATATGCTGAGAGCTTGTGTGATTGACTTCGGGAACAGCTGGTATAGGCATTTGCCTTTAGCCGAGTTTTCCTATAACAACAGTTATGACACCAGCATTAAGGCTGCACCGTATGAGGCACTTTATGGTCGTAAGTGCAGATCGCCAAATTGTTAGGCTAAGGTCGGAGAAAGCCAAC
This sequence comes from Artemisia tridentata subsp. tridentata, assembly GCA_021014915.2. Classification (NCBI taxonomy): domain Eukaryota; kingdom Viridiplantae; phylum Streptophyta; class Magnoliopsida; order Asterales; family Asteraceae; genus Artemisia; species Artemisia tridentata. Next base: position 460,829,455 of record CP139508.1, on the reverse strand, counting down.
TTACCGGACCAGACCTAGTCCACGAGACTACTGAGAAGATCGTGCAGATCAAGAGCCGAATGCAAGCGGCTCGAGACCGTCAAAAGAGTTATGCCGACAAGAGGCAAAAACCACTTGAGTTCCAAGTGGGTGACAAAGTGATGTTAAAGGTCTCGCCATGGAAAGGCGTGATAAGATTTGGCAAGTGTGGTAAGCTGAACCCTCGCTATATTAGACCATTCGAAATTCTTGCCAGGATCGGACCGGTAGCCTACCGACTCGAACTGCCATCTGAGCTCAGCGCTGTGCATGAAGTTTTTCATATCAACAACTTGAAAAAGTGCTTATCTGATGATAACGCCGTCATTCCTTTGGATGAGATTCAGCTTGACGAGAAACTAAATTTCATCGAAGAGCCGATTGAAATCATAGACCGGGAAGTTAAATGGCTAAAGCAGAGTCGTATCCCAATTGTGAAGGTCCGTTGGAACTCTCGCAGAGGCCCTGAGTACACCTGGGAGCGAGAGGATGAAATCAAGCGAAAATATCCTCATCTCTTTTCGAACCCAACGAGTAACGTAAATTGAAATCCGGGAAGGATTTCCTGATTAGCTGGGGAGACTGTGACAAATGGTAATTTTCACGTTGTTAATTAATATTAAATGGTTATTTATTATTTTTAAGCTGAGCATTTCTATGTGCGTTTGCATGTTTCTAAGTATTTTTGAGCATTTTTGGGAGCTGACCCACATACTGTAGCATACAGTCACTGCAGAAAAAGGTTATTTTTGTCAGTAAGCATAAATAATTCTATTTCTGATAGTTACTGACAAGTTTCGTAATTAACTGAGAGCTTTTTCACATTTTTCTAAAAAGCAACCGCACACGCGTACCGACAGCACAGTACATATGGTAGCAGTCAAATAAATACATTTTTGAGTCGGTAATAATATTTTATAACATTTCTGACAAAAACATGGATAAAAACTTTATTTTACGCATACGTGTCCAAAAATGTCAAACCAATACTTTACGGTAACGTTTAAGCTCAAACCGACACATGATACACCAACGAGGTGTAAAAATATTTTCCCTCCCCTAATTTCTTGTCGATACCCGGCCTTAGATGTTACTTCCCCATTACAAGACAAAATTTCACCACTAACTTCATTATAATCTTATATATATCAAGTATCACCCTAAATGTTACACAAAACAAACCAACTTATCCATATTACTCTCACCTAACTTCTTAGATCATTTTCTATCTCAAAACTCACGGCACAACCATAATTCACAAGATCCATCAATTTTCTTTGAAGTTCAAGTAAATTAGAGTGTATATTCAAGAGTTTCGGGTTAATTGGAACGTGGTTTGAGTAAATTTGGTGAAGTTTGGGATGTTCTTGGTCCTTCCTAACCATGTTAAAACTAAAGCATTGTAAGGAATCATCACAACTTTTCTAATCTTGTTGATTTCATGTTCATTTGATGTCTAATGATGTTATAAATTGTTAAATGTGTATATTTTGTTAAAATGGAAAAAAAAAACTAGGGCTTGTTATATATTATATAGTGCTCGACATTTTTTATGTTTTTGTACAAATTAGAATATTTCTTGATTGTGTGGTAAATCTTGTTGTATATGGTACTAGTTTGATGATACAAATGTGATTAGCGTTAATTACGCGAGATTAAGGCAATATATACACTTTTGTGGACATATACATGAATCGGCTAGAAATAAATTACAAAACTATTAGGGTTTTGAAAAACATAAAATTTTGGCTCAAGTAGTGAAATGGTGGAATTAATGCTTAAAAGTTTATTTTGAATACAGCTTATTTGAATAAGCCATAACTAATTGAGTTTAGCTTATAAAAATATGAAAATGGGTCGTATGGTGTTATATGGGTCGAACATAATTAATTTTGGTCATGTTTGACTTTTTGACTTAATGGCTTAATTATAAGAGCTTAATTGATATAATTAAAATTTGTTACGTAATTAATATTACTAATTATCAATAATGGGTTAAATATATATTTTGGGCTAAATTGGTGATGCGTGGACTGTTGGGCCGAGCCCATCATGAAAGTGACCACATTTGACTTGTTTACCAAACGGAGTAACGAGCGTGTTAATTTGATTTCTAGAAACGTGTCGATATATATAATTTAACTAAAAAGGGCCTTGGACTAAAATTAATAATTTTGGGCTTATGGGCTTTCGGTGAACAGTTGGGCCAAGCCCAACCCAACTCGTCACAGTTGACTTTTTGACCAAATGTGGTAACGAATGTGTTAAATTTATTTTTAGCAAACTAACGATATATATATATCGTAAATTAAAAAGGCTAACTAAAATTTAACTATTGGGCTCACTTAATGATTTTAGCCCAATGAGTATGTCGGGTGACAAAAATGACTTTTGAAATATTTTTCGACTCATTATAAATATTTTACTAAACGTAATGATAACGATAGTTATGACGATAAAAATACTTAAAACAACCAATATATATATATATATATATATACACACACACACACACACACACACACACACACACACACACACACACACACACACACATTATATATATATATATATACACACATATATATATATATATATATATATATATATATACAAGTTTCTAAGCCCGCCCGATGGGCGGGCATGACTTTTAATTTACATTTTAACTTAGTCATGTAAGGATATCAGTTATCTTGTATAGTTATAACTTTATTTTTTCATGTACGGATATCAGCTATATTGTATAGTTATAATTAACAGATAGAGTCATGTAAGTAGGTATTATTTTATTGACGTTTGAATTCAAGAATGTTGAGATTATTTTTGTCGTTGTATACAATATTGAGTTTGTTTTAAGTTATATTCAGAATAGCATTTGAGTACTTTTACATATGTTGATATATTTTGATGGTACCAAGTGCAAATGTGATGCATTCTTGGGTCTGCAATCATAATGTGGGTGTATTATTAGCTTATTTGAAGATATTTTTTTATATTTCATTAGTTGCTATTAATTCAAAAGTTTAGTTGATAAGTAGAATATTTTGTTTACCATGACGATCGCGGTAAAGAATGGGTCTTGGTTAAGCCCGACCGCTAATTATCGTTGACATATGTTTGTATAGCGTAAGACATCAAGATTTATAGAACAATTAAAATATACAAATTTTTTAGTAACAACATAGTATATGAATTAAACTCAAATGAACGTTATAATTTATATAACAATTAAAAAATACAAAGTAAATTTATGTAAATTTACATCAAAATTTATATCATATCTATTTTTTAAATTTCTATCGTTTGAAGGTATTAATTAACATGAATGGTCAGGTACACTGTAGATGGATCAATATCTTTAACAAATATAGAAGACTGAATCCCTTCTAAAAACGGAAATCCAAACTCTAGGACTGCAATAAAAAATGTAACTTCTTTCAAGTGACTTTGTCTCACATTTGAGTTTATGGTCCACCGACCCATTTGCTCATCTTGAACTGGTTATGGTTGCTGATGGTGTAGCATTATGCTTTATTGTTAAACCATAACTTATGATAAGCATGAGAAAAATTCACTTTGGTTTGAAACTGAGATAATAAGCAAAAACTCCACTTTGTTAAAGTACACTTGAATTTTCTCATACCATTCGCTAAACGAAAATTTATATAGATGCACTAAAATGTTTATTCTATACATAATACATAGATATATGAATGACAAAATGAGATGCCAATACTTTTCTCCATTAAATATTCAGGGTGCTTCTTTTACTAAAATCTTATGCTCTATACCAACTGTACAATACCAACTGTATTTAGGTCTTCGAATATAAGCATCCCTTTTGGATGTTTTAGCATATAAAAAACAGGCACCACAATAGTTTTAAACCTGATAAAAGCCTCCCAACCTTTCAAATTACCTTGTCTGGCCACATGCTCCACAACCAAATAAAGTATACTCTTAATTGCATCTCCCTTCTTTTATTCAATCAAAGATCTGACATGAGATTTCATCACCTTTCTTTCCTATTATTTATACCCTTAACTGCATCTCCCTTCTTTTATTCAATCAAAGATCTCGAAAGTGGAAAACCTAAACATGACATGAGATTTCATCACCTTTGTCTCCTATTATTGTACTCGCACATTTTTAATTAAAACCTTGCAGGCTTGTAGTTTTCATGTACAACACTAAAACAAAACCTTTACGCTATTTGTTTCTTATATGCAGTAGATTGACATCAATATAGCTCTATAAAATAGAGATAAGTTCTTAACTTGAAGACTACTTCTATGGTTCTCTTTTGAATATAAACCTGTATGTACTTTGATAGGATAGGCTTTTGTGTATAAGAATTCATCTGTACATAATGGCACCTACTTTTCTTTTCGTTAATGAATTCCATTAAGTCCGGCCAATGCAGCAACATCCTTGGTGTTGTGTCGAATCTGCATTAAAGTGCGACGATGTTAAACACGAATTTTCACAAAAAACTACTTTTAAATTATAATAACTGTTAGGATTGACTTGCACACGGTTAAGGTGGTTAAACCTTACGTTCTTTGTGTGTATGATATATTGAGTGAATATGATTAAGTACGCGGAATTTACTTAAACACACTTAGAAGGTGATTTGTATTATGGAAATGGAATGGTTGTGTTAGTTCTATGACAATGAACAATGAAAGATTTTCACCAAAACGATTCAATATTATTAATGATAATAATACGAGTGATCTTGAATTATCACTAGTGTTACAACCTTGAATCTTAAGTTCTTACAACTTGTGATATTCTTGTGTTTGTTCTATGTCTTAACAGTTATGAGAGTTATTAACTTTATGCACACACACGTACATAATATCAAGACTAAGATCTTCTTTTATAGTTCAAGAAGATCTTTACAATATTGCTTAAAGTCTAGTCGAACTACTTACTAACTTAGCTTGAGTGTGTTAGTACATAAGATACAACATGTATCTGTGTACACAACTTGTTAACTAAGCACATGGGGTAAGATATTGTAACCACTCGTAAAATTTCCTATATTTACTTTACAGAATTATTATCCTTTTTCCACGGATATTTTTTTTTAAAATTGTATCTCCTATCTTATGTGACGTAGCTCACATCTTTGATAAACGTGCTCCCACACAAACCTGCCTAACGAATCTAATGTTTATTTCATAAACATCATTATATGAAAACATTTCAAAATACCATTTACCACTTTACGATAAATCCTTAACAAACGTATAAACTAAATATTCATTATCTGAATAGAGTTTTTAGGAAACCCTAAAATTCATCACAACACCAAATATGAATAAATAAACCCTAAAACATAAAAGTACAACTCATCTGAGTTAATGTACAAGTCACCAAAGCATAAGAAACCCTAATTCTATTTTAGCTCCCGGTAAAACCCTAATTTCATAAAATCATGATTTTATGTATTCATTTCACAAACCCTAATTTATTTATACAATATTTTTAAAAAATATTAATTGTACAAGTTATTAAAGCTGAAGTACAAGTCCTTTATGCATAGAAACTATTTATTTATGAAATCCTTATAAAAATCCTATTTATATTATTTTTAAAACACAAATTACAAACCATTTATGCATAACTCTTAGAAATTATATTTTCTAAACTTCTTAAATATTTTTACAAGTCTTTTAACACAAAGTACAAGTACTTAATGCACAAGAACCAAAAATCATATTTAATTACTTTTAAACATAATAAAAATTTACAAATAATTTTTATAACTACATAAATTATTAAAATCATATTTTCTCACAACTTAAGTTATAATACAAACATTAATAAGCACATGTTACAACACTCATAAGCCTAAACCATTTTTCTTTTACTTCCTACACAATTCAACTAAATATGTAAAAAGATATCTTAAACTAAATTCTCATTCACAATTTACATAAACTAACTAAAGTAACTACCCTCCCTAAACCTAAATACAACCCTTTAAACCTATTGTACCACCACTCTAAGCCTTATTCGATCCCCCTCCAAAACCAGGTTCAAATTCAACCAAAGCTCCAACTAAATGTTACTACTAAATAACACTTTCACCAAATAACCCTCACATTTCCCCCTCCTCCACATCATGCATGACCTCAACATGAAAGCCACTTGTATGGTTATTATTCGACCACATCACCTCACTTTTCCCCCCTCCAAGTGGCGCATCCCTGTCAGCCACTTATCCCTTCTACACACTCCCATGAAAACCCTAGACCTCTTTTCTTTCTATAAGTAGCAGCCCATATTTCACCTTTTATCTCACACCACCATTCGACATTAAACAACCACAGCCTTTACTCACTCACTCCAGTATCAATACTCTCATAAACACTCCAAAGAAACCCTACTCAAGGCCCAGGAACTAGGAGGAATTTCTGGACATTCGGATTCAAGCCATTTCACTCATAAAACCCTAGTCGACCAAACCCTAAGTAAGTTAATCTAATCCTCTTTATTTTATAGTTTATTTACTTTATTTATTACTAAAAACGTCACTTAATAACTACTAAAAAGAAATATAATCAAAAACCTTAAGTTTTCTTTTTCTTTTATACTGTCTGATTGATCAGAATAAACAAAACACACTAACTATTCGAATTATTGTGAGAATAAACCAAGAGCTATTGAAACATGTTAAAACATGTCAAATAATATGATAACATATAGAAAATTTTAGTTACAAACGTTTTAAAAATCAAAAACCCGTATCTGGTCTTTTTCTGTGTTTTTACTCGAACCAAAAACAGCCCCAACACCTAACTTTGGCCCTGAAAACCGACCCCCAAATGACCTCTATAAATTCTGATTTTTGGTTTACAACAAGTTCACCCAACAAACTTAATATAGGAAAAAGAATCATGAAAAATGATTGAGTATTCATTAAGTTATCGAGTCCTAAAAACTGGTCCTTATCGCTAGCAATAGAAGCAGATTTCCAGTTATTTGTTTTTCAGTTTCATTCGACCCAACTCCCTAACTTTCAATCTAGAGATCAACGACCTAAAGACCTTTATAAAATCTGAATTTTGGCATGATTAAAGACCATTTAGCAAGCTTTATTTAGGAGAAAGAAATTCGGAAAATTATTAAGTTTTTAAAAAGTTATTGAGTTTGAAAATCTGCCCAAAATCGCTACAAATAGAAAGATTAATTTCCAGTTATTACTTTTCTCGTTTTTCATCCCAACAGCCTAACTTTTGACATATATTTCGACCCCTATATGACTTTTATAAAATCTGAGTTTTGTTACATGTAAAGTTCACATAACAAACTTTAATTAGGAACAAGAATCATGTAAAAAGATTAACCGAGTCAAAAGTTATTGAATCTAGAAAATTGTCCTATGTCGCTTGAAAAAGAAACATATATTCTCAGTTTTGAACGACCAACCCACCTACTTTAGACATGGTTTTCGAACACTAGATGACCATTAAAAATTCTGTATTTCTGGCATGTTGAAGTCGACCTAGCAGAGTTATTTTAGAAATAAGAATTTTGAAAAATGATTAAATGGTTCGAAAGTTATTAACCTTTAAAGTTGTTCTATCGCTAGGCCAGAAACTATATTTTTCAGATTTATAAAAGCACGTTTTATCTAGTCGATTTTAGAGATATATTTCGAATACCAAACGAACCTTATAAATAATAAAACTTGACATATCCAGAGTCGACCTAGCTAGCTGCCCGTAGAAATAGAGAACCCATAAAATGACTTAGTATTCATAAGACTATGCGAGTCCAAAACTCTAGCTAAGTCACATATTTCATATGTGTTATTTCCATTAATTAGAATTTTGTTGGGCAAATTTTGTAAGTATTTTATATAAAGGATCATTTTTTACAATAACAAATACGAAGGGTGAAAAATGTCATTTTTGAAACTTAAGGGTAGAAACTATCATTTTCCAAAAGTCCAGGGTATAAACTGTCATTTGACCAAACCTCAGGGATTAAAGTGTAACTTTTCCTAACTATTATTTTTATCATTTCTATTTTTATTTTCCAATCTAATATTAACATAATACGATTATTTTATTAACGAACGAACAAAAGAACGAAAGATATACTTAACGAACGAATAAACTGAAAACATAAGAACAAAACGAAAAGAACAAATAAACATATAATCATCAGAAATGATTACTGAAATTTGGCATACCAATTCAGGAAGCTTGCCGGAGACGTTTATCAACTTTAGTTAAATTCGTTTATCATTCAGACTAATCAACGTGAGTTTCATAGCCCCTATTTTTATACGTTTTGAATTACTTTTTGGGGAGATACATGCTCAATTACTTGTTTTATACTCAAAATATTCATACTCTTATGATACGCTTTACTTATGATATTTTTGGACATGAAATATAGTTACGATATGTGCCTTAATGTGTTAAACTTATTCTACACTTTATTCTTAGCAACTGTCTAACTCCTGGATGGAGCCGATGGAGAGGTATTGATAGTACTATCGGGTTGACACCCCCACCCTTGTGTCCAACACTTATTCGAGACCTTGGGTGAATATAATCCAACATACTTATGATACTCATTTATTCTAGTCGTGAGGTTCAGTTTGCTGTTATGCTTTACATTAAGTATTTACATATATCGTATATACTCATGTCTTACTTATAATCTATATTTAGCAATGGGTTGTAAACACACAGTTTGCAAGTTTTGTATGGGCGGGATTTGCAACTGAGTGGATTTACGACGCCTTTGCTGTGGAAACATTCTTATTCATTCTATATTTTAGCAGTGGGTTATGAACACACAGGTTGCAAGTTTTGTATGGGCGGGATTTGCAACTGAGTGGATTTACAATGCCTTTGCTGTGAAAACATTTTTAAAACCATTTCAAATTATTTTAAATAAACTCTATGAACTCACCAACCATTGTGTTGACACTTTTTAGCATGTTTATCTCAGGTTAGAAAGGCGATAGTGGACGCATGGATCGTAGAGTCACTTGCATGATTTGGAGTCTATCATTTACCATTCAATCCATTTTGAAAACTCTTATGTATTATTATACTTTGGGACCTCATGTAATAACTCTGATTTAAATAAATTGAATGGTAACTTTTCAAAACGTCTCATTTAGAGGTCGTTTTCTATACCTTGTGCTTTATATTGAGAAGTAGCACCCCAGTGACACTATCGTTCCGCTGCGATATTTTGGGGGTGTTACAGATTGGTATCAGAGCCTTGGTTATAGAGAACTAGGTTGCATTTAGGAGCCTAGACTATAACCGTTATATACATTAAGACTCTCATCCCTATCGCCTTGCATAGATAGAACTTTTCCCATTTATGTGTGCACTGTTAAATGTTATTGTATCTGCACCGGTAGGGGAATCTCATAATTTAGTCGAGTCATCAAAGGTGTGGAGCTCAGTGATAACTGGTTATTTAACTTAATCTTGGGACAGTTCTTGTTTGATGAGACATGGGATTAAGTTAAATAAGTGTTATCACTTAGCCGCAAAGAAATTTGATGATTTTACTCGAAAATGAGATTTCTCTTGAGGATATTTTTAGGGGAAATATCTCAGAATCTAAATCGAGACATCAGAAGCATGGGACTCAGTGATAGCTGGTTATTTAACTTAATCTTGTGACAGTTCTTGTTTGATGAGACATGGGATTAAGTTAAATAAAGGTTATCACTCGGCCGCATAAATTTGATGGATTCACTCGACAATTTTTCTGAGAAGTGATCACCCTACTCTTTTATAATGTCGAGATATGTGTGCTTGGTGATATGTATACGTGTGAAAGGAGGCAAATATAATTATGGGTGGCCAACATAATTATAAGTGCATCATGACATACGTGGACATATGTAATCATGCGTACGATAATCGGCATTGGCCCCCCTTTAGGATAATCGCTCGTGACGGGATTTTGTAAGAACGTTAAGTGTAAATCGATAACTCAAACGACTCTTCCCTCTTCTCCGACGTTCACTAAATGTCCTTCATTATAGAGAGGCAATGGCAACAAGGAGATCAGCTCGCAACGCTAACCGAGGTAATGCCACACAAAGAGGTGGAAGGACTAGTGAACGTGGAGGTAGAGGAGGCGGTCGCGGCATTAGTAACAACGACTATAACGACGGTGGAAACCCTGATTTTGCCGCCATAATCGCTCAACAACTCCAAACCTTGCTTCCAACTATCGTTACCCAAGTCGGCAATCACATCAACAACTCAGGAAACCACGAAAGCAAGAATGAAGATACCAATGGTGTAGGTGTGAATGAGACTACCACCTGTGCAAGTGGATGCACGTATAAGGAGTTTATGGCATGCAAGCCAATAGAGTTTAATGGTAAGGGAGGTGCACTGGAGTATACTCGATGGATTGAAAAGATGGAGTCGGTGATCGACATTAGTAGTTGTGCAACACATCAGAAGGTGAAGTATGCTGCATGCTTGCTGTCAGGAAAGGCATTAACATGGTGGAACACGCAGATTCAAGCTAGAGGCAGAGAAGCAGCTGTGGGAATGACGTGGGACGACTTCAAGGCGCTGCTGAAAGAAGAATACTGTCCGGATAATGAAATGCAGAAGCTGGAAGATGAACTTTATCATCACTCTATGATAGGGTCTGGTCATGCAGCCTACACGGATAGATTTCATGAATCAGCAAGATTAGTTCCTCATCTAGTTACCCCTGAATCAAAGAGGATTGAGAGGTACATCTACGGTCTTGTCCCTAAAATTCGTGGAACTGTGAAAGCAACCGAGCCTTCCCCGATTCAGAGTGCAATACTAAAAGCAGGGACTCTAACAGACGAGATGGTTAGGAATGAAACTTTGAAGAACAATGATAAAAGGAAAGGAGCAAATGAGTCGGACAAGCAGACAAGCACAATGATTGACAACAAGAAGGCAAGAAACTTTGCGGCCACTAGTTCTGGTCAGAAAGGATATGTGGGTCCATATCCTAAGTGTGCTAAATGCGCTTATCATCATCAGGAGTCTGCACCCTGCCGTGTATGCACAAATTGCAATCGATTGGGTCATCTTGCAAATCGGTGTAGAGCACCAGAGAATGCGGGCAATATGAAGAATAACCAAAGGATATGTTATGAGTGTAATAGCCCGAATCACCTTCGGAATACGTGTCCTAGATTGAATAGAGCACCTGGACAAGGAAATCTAGCTTTAGCCATTGAAGGAAATAACCCAAAACCATTAGCCCATATTGGTCCGGCTCGTGGTAGAGCTTACATCTTAGGTGACTCGGATGCAGCATAATGAGTACGCTTTTTCTAGACAATTAGTATTCTACCATAATATCCAATTCCAATGAACTTAGTTTCGCCATATAGAATCTATGCCTTTTATTAGATAAGGAACCTAGATGCGTAAGTTTTAGCATAATTACTTAGACTATACATACCGGTTATTCGTCAACATCATCTCAACCCCTAACACAGATTGAATCCTGGGACGGGATTCCTTTAAGGGGGTGAGACTGTAACCACTCGTAAAATTTCCTATTTACTTTACATAATTATTATCCTTTTTCCACGGATAATTTTTTTTTAAAATTGTATCTCCTATCTTATGTGACGTAGCTCACATCTTTGATAAACGTGCTCCCACACAAACCTGCCTAACGAATCTAATGTTTATTTCATAAACATCATTATATGAAAACATTTCAAAATACCATTTACCACTTTACGATAAATCCTTAACAAACGTATAAACTAAATATTCATTATCTGAATAGAGTTTCTAGGAAACCCTAAAATTCATCACAACACCAAATATGAATAAATAAACCCTAAAACATAAAAGTACAACTCATCTGAGTTAATTTACAAGTCACCAAAGCATAAGAAACCCTAATTCTATTTTAGCTCCCGGTAAAACCCTAATTTCATAAAATCATGATTTTATGTATTCATTTCACAAACCCTAATTTATTTATACAATATTTTTACAAAATATTAATTGTACAAGTTATTAAAGCTGAAGTACAAGTCCTTTATGCATAGAAACTATTTATTTATGAAATCCTTATAAAAATCCTATTTATATTATTTTTAAAACACAAATTACAAACCATTTATGCATAACTCTTAGAAATTATATTTTCTAAACTTCTTAAATATTTTTACAAGTCTTTTAACACAAAGTACAAGTACTTAATGCACAAGAACCAAAAATCATATTTAATTACTTTTAAACATAATAAAAATTTACAAATAATTTTTATAACTACATAAATTATTAAAATCAATTTTCTCACAACTTAAGTTATAATACAAACATTAATAAGCACATGTTACAACACTCATAAGCCTAAACCATTTTTCTTTTACTTCCTACACAATTCAACTAAATATGTAAAAAGATATCTTAAACTAAATTCTCATTTACAATTTACATAAACTAACTAAAGTAACTACCCTCCCTAAACCTAAATACAACCCTTTAAACCTATTGTACCACCACTCTAAGCCTTATTCGATCCCCCTCCAAAACCAGGTTCAAATTCAACCAAAGCTCCAACTAAATGTTACTACTAAATAACACTTTCACCAAATAACCCTCACATTTCCCCCTCCTCCACATCATGCATGACCTCAACATGAAAGCAACTTGTATGGTTATTATTCGACCACATCACCTCACTTTTCCCCCTCCAAGTGGCGCATCCCTGTCAGCCACTTATCCCTTCTACACACTCCCATGAAAACCCTAGACCTCTTTTCTTTCTATAAGTAGCAGCCCATATTTCACCTTTTATCTCACACCACCATTCGACATTAAACAACCACAGCCTTTACTCACTCACTCCAGTATCAATACTCTCATAAACACTCCAAAGAAACCCTACTCAAGGCCCAGGAACTAGGAGGAATTTCTGGACATTCGGATTCAAGCCATTTCACTCATAAAACCCTAGTCGACCAAACCCTAAGTAAGTTAATCTAATCCTCTTTATTTTATAGTTTATTTACTTTATTTATTACTAAAAACGTCACTTAATAACTACTAAAAAGAAATATAATCAAAAACCTTAAGTTTTCTTTTTCTTTTATATTGTCTGATTGATCAGAATAAACAAAACACACTAACTATTCGAATTATTGTGAGAATAAACCAAGAGCTATTGAAACATGTTAAAACATGTCAAATAATATGATAACATATAGAAAATTTTAGTTACAAACGTTTTAAAAATCAAAAACCCGTATCTGGTCTTTTTCTGTGTTTTTACTCGAACCAAAAACAGCCCCAACACCTAACTTTGGCCCTGAAAACCGACCCCCAAATGACCTCTATAAATTCTGATTTTTGGATTACAACAAGTTCACCCAACAAACTTAATATAGGAAAAAGAATCATGAAAAACGATTGAGTATTCATTAAGTTATCGAGTCCTAAAACCTGGTCCTTATCGCTAGCAATAGAAGTAGATTTCCAGTTATTTGTTTTTCAGTTTCATTCGACCCAACTCCCTAACTTTCAATCTAGAGATCAACAACCTAAAGACCTTTATAAAATCTGAATTTTTGCATGATTAAAGACCATTTAGCAAGCTTTATTTAGGAGAAAGAAATTCGGAAAATGATTAAGTTTTTAAAAAGTTATTGTTGGGAATAAAATGTTCAAGTCAAAGAGCCTGCCAAAGATATTGAAGAGCCTGCTAGTTGATTTTGAAGTGTATGAAGATGTTCTACCAGTACCTTCTGGGTAGAAGGTACTGCTAGTTGATGAAGAGCCTGCCAAGCTTATGTCAAGTCGATTAGATATTTTGTAATAGATATTTAGTTGAATTATTAGTCTTTGTACATTGTTATACGTTATGTAGAAGTGATTTAGTCCTCTGTGGTTCACAGAAGAATATGGCAGAGTTGTACATTGGTAGTTGTATTTAATTGTAGGCGCCAATATAGTCAAAGTATAGTTTTATATTAAACCACTTGACAAACTTGTAATAAGATATCCTTATCTTATAAAAGGATATCTTAGTCACCACTTCATGCATGCATCTTCACTAACCAATAACCAAAAACGAACTATCTCTCAAGTAACCTAGTTACTTCAAATCACAAATCCTTTTACAATCTTAGATTCAAGATTACTTTGTAATCCCGGTGATACTTAGATCATCCGTATTATTTCATCAATAATATTGAATCGTTTTGTGTTAACCAAAGTTGTGTTCTTTGTTCATTGCATTCTCACGTTTATTCAAACTCACCACCTTGTGTTCTTTTAAGTGTGTTGTAGTAGATTCCGCATGCTAAACACATTCAATACATAAATATCTCAAACAATAAGAACAAACCCGTTCCATAAGTGGTATCAGAGCTAGGCTTGATATTTACTAATTTAAAAGAACAATGGATGTTGAACATATTCAAACAAATGTTGCAGCTAAACTTCCATTACTTAAGCAAAATGAGTTTGAAATGTGGAGACTAAGGGTTGAACAATACTTTCAAGTGCAGGACTATGCACTTTGGGAGATCATTGAACAAGGCAATTCATTTAAACCCCAAATCACCACTACAACAGTAAATGATGCTCTTGTAACAAGAATACAAGACCAACCATCAAATGCAGATGAAAAAGTTCAGAAGAGAAATGATCTAAAGGCAAGGAGTATGTTACTGATGACTATTCCAAATTATCAGATTCTGATCTTTAACAAATACAAAGATGCCAAAACCCTTTTTGAAGCTATTGTGGCTAGGTTTGGTGGTAATGATGCTACCAAGAAAACACAGAAAACACTTCTCAAACAACAATTTGAGAACTTTACAGCCACAACCAATGAGTCTTTGGACAGTATGTTCAATAGACTTCAGAAGCTTGCAAGTCAGTTAGCCATCCATGAAGTGATGATAACTCAAGAAGACCTAAACTCTAAATTTCTTAGGAGTTTACCTTTAGAATGGTCTATGCATGTCATTGTCTGGAAAAACAAGCCAGATATTGACCAGATGAGTCTCAATGATCTCTACAACAATTTCAAAATTGTAGAACATGAAGTAAAGAAGACTACTGGGTCAAGTTCAGGAAATATGGCTTTTGTTTCATCCCCAAGCATCTCCAAGGTTGATAATGAAGAAAAAGGTGGCAGAGAAGAAGGTACTGCCAACACAACCTTTGGTACTGCTAGTACTTATAGTAGTACCAAATCCATTTTAGATGAAACAATTGGGTGTGCTTTTCTTATATCTCAACACAATAGGTCCGTATTAACATTTGAAGACCTTCAAGAGATTCATCCTGATGATCTTGAAGTGATGGACATAAAGTGGCAACTTTCACTTTTAAGCATTAGAGCTAAGAAGTTGTTGATGAGGACTGGCAAGAAGATAATGATAAATGGAAATGAGCCTGCTGGATATGATAAGTCAAAAGTGGAGTGTTACAACTGCCACATGATGGGTCACTACTCTAGAGAGTGTAGAAGACCTAAGAAGCAGGATGACAAGGGTAGAGGGTTTGACAACATGAATAAAGGAAGCTTTGAGAAGAAAAGAAGCTTTGAAAGCAAGAGTAAGGTTGTTGAAGTTGCTGAGCCAAAAGCAATGGTTGCTATTGATGGCATGGGTTTTGATTGGAGTTTCATGGGTGAAGATGAGTCAACTTCTGATGAATTGGCTTTGATGGCATTCTCCACTCCTGAGGTACAAACTATCAAATGTTCTAGCAATTGTGAATTTCTTAAGGAATTGGAAGTTATAAGAAAATCTTATGATGAGCTAAAAATAGAAGAAAGAAAAACCAATCAAACCTTATTTAACCATCAGTGTGGTATGGCCAAACTAGAAAAAACAAATCATTCACTATAGAGAAAATGAACTCACATTTTCTGATGCTAAAGCTGCTCTTAATAGACAAATATTTTTGAAAGATTCAGAAATAGAAATGGTAAGGAATGAATGCACTAAAGTAACATTGGCTAGAGATAATATTCAACTGACTGTTACTAAATTAGAAAATGCTTCTGAATGTACAAGGAGCATAGTAGAGAATCAGATGAATAAGAAAATAAAATCAGGGATAGGATACAATGAATGTCCACCTCCTTATAGAGGAATTCCTTGTCCTCCAGGATCAGATCTTGCTGAATCAGGTGTGCATGAAGTCATTAACAAACCATTGGCTAAACCTGTAGTGATAAGTGCACCTTCTGAGAGTGCTAAGAATGCCCCACTCTCTAAGGTGCTCACTGATAAAAGACCAGATGTCCTAATTATTGAAGATTGGGTATCTGATGATGATGAAGATAAGACTATTCCTATTAAAGGAATCAAAGTAGGACCATCCAGTCCTAAGAAAGTAGAAGATAAAGCTAAGGCTAAAGCTGTTTTGAAAACAGTTGAAAGTTGTAAAAATTGTAATAACAAACCTAGGGGAAGCCAAAGAAATTGGAACAACCTTAAGTCACAACAACTAGGTGATGACTTTGTTATGTTCAATAAGGCTTGTTATTATTGTGGTAGCTTTAATCATCTTCATGCTTATTGTAATAAATGGGTTTCTGGGAGTAAATCAAAGTCTAAAACAAATGTTACTCACCCCAGAAAAAGTTTTGTTAAGTCTAACACCACAAATGTTAAACATACTGTTAGACAAAATAAGCCTGTTATTGCAAAACCAACTGATAAGGGTACAAGAAACACTTTCAAAAGTGTACCAAAAGTTGTGAATAGTCCTATTCAAAAGAAATATGTGGTCAAAACACAAATTTGGAAACCAAAAACCAAAGGTCCTGCTAGACTAAAAAGATCCTGCTAGACCAAATGGTACTGCCAAAATTGGTATTACCAAAATTGGTAATGATAGACCAAAGACCACACATTGGATTAAAAGGGAAAGTGCTGTTAAGTCCTCATCATGTTGGATTTGGAAACCAATCCAATCAAAAGGTGCATCAACAATCCTGAAAAGGTTTGATTTCATTGATGCAAGAGGCAAACCCAAGTCTGTCATGGCTTGGGTACCCCAAGGAAACTAATATGTTTATTCATGTGCAGGAACATTCAACTGATATTGAAGATCAAGGATATGTTGATAGTGGATGTTCAAGGCACATGACAGGCAACATGTCATTCCTCTCAGACTTCAAAACTTTTGATGGAGGATATGTTACCTTTGGGGGAGGAATAAAAGGAAAGATCACTGGTAAAGGTACTATCAAAACCAGTAAACTAGATTTTGAAAATGTGTATTTTGTGAAAGAACTTCAGTTTAATCTTCTTAGTGTCTCACAAATGTGTGACAAAAAGAACAATGTTCTATTTACTGACAATGAATGTATGGTTCTTTCTTCTGATTTTAAGATGCCTGATGAGAATCAGATCCTTCTTAAAATTCCAAAAAGGAACAATATGTACAGTGTCAATTTAAAGAACATTGATCCTAAGGAGAGTCTAACTTGTTTAGTAGCAAAAGCCTCATTGGATGAATCTATGCTTTGGCATAGAAGGCTTGGTCATGTAAACTTTAAAACAATCAACACTATTGCAAAATATGATTTGGTAAGAGGTTTACCCAAAAAGATTTTCCAAAACGACCAATCCTGTGTTGATTGTCTAAAAGGCAAACAACATAGAGCTTCTTGTAAGCCCAAGACCCAAAACTCTATTTCTCAGGCTTTACATATGCTTCATATGGATCTCTTTGGTCCTACTAATGTGTGCAGCTTGAATGGAAAAAGATATTGTCTGGTTCTTACTGATGATTATAGCAGATTTTCATGGGTTTTCTTCTTAAGATCTAAACATGAAACTAGTGAGATACTTAAAACATATATCACTGAGGTAGAAAACCAATCTGATAAGAAGGTCAAAGTCATCAGATGTGACAATAGGACAGAGTTCAAGAATAGAGTTATGGATGACTTTTGCAAGGAAAAAGGCATAAAAAGGGAATTTAGTGTAGCTAGAACACCTCAGCAAAATGGAGTAGCAGAAAGAAAGAATAGAACACTTATAGAGGCTGCTAGAACTATGTTAGTAGACTCTAAGTTGCCTATTTCATTTTGGGCTGAAGCAGTTGGTACTGCTTGTTATGTACAAAACAGGGTTCTTGTGACAAAACCACATAGAAAAACACCTTATGAACTTTTCTTTGGTAGAACACCATCTTTAAGTTTTATGAGACCTTTTGGTTGTCATGTCACTATTCTAAATACAAAAGATCATTTAGGCAAGTTTGATGGAAAAGCAGATGTTGGCTATTTGATAGGGTATTCCTTGCAGAGTAAGGCCTATAGAGTGTTTAACACTTGCACTAGGCTAGTTGAAGAGAATCTTCACATAGAGTTTCAAGAGAAACTAACATATGTGAAAGGAATTGGACCAGATTGGATGTTTGATATTGATAGGCTTTCAGAATCTATGAATTATGTGCCTGTTACAGGTACAAATACTAATGATGATGCAGGTTCTGAAGATAATGTTGAAACTCCTAAAGATCAAGATTACATCTGGATGCCAATTTGGAAAAGTATGGATCTATCTTCAAGTCAAGAAGAACCTTCAAACACAACAAATGAAGGCAATGAAGAAGATCAAGGAACTCAGAATCAAGAGAATCAAGAAAGTGGTGCTAATGACAATGGTACTGCTAGTTCTTCAGATGGTCCTGCTAGTTCAAGTATTGATACTGCTGAGCCATTGAATGTTCAAATAGATGATTCTTTCCAAGAAGAGGTGGGGATTAGCAATCTTCCATCTACCTATGAAGTTCCTAAAACACCAAACACTAGAATTCTCAAAGATCACTCAACTGATGATGTGATTGGAAGCATAACTTCTGGTGTTAGAACAAGATCTCAAGTTGGTTTATCTCAAGTCTTATCTTCAGATGAAGAAGGGTTTATCTCCTCTATTTATGAAGAAAAGAATAATGATACTTCCAATATATGCCTGTTTTCATGTTTTCTATCTCAGGCTGAACCCAAAAACATAAACAAAGCTTTAGATGATGCAAGTTGGGTGGAAGCAATGCAAGAAGAGCTTCTCCAATTCAAGATTCAGAAGGTTTGGATATTGGTTGATTTGCCCAAAGGTCATAGGGCAATTGGAACCAAATGGGTGTTCAGAAACAAGAAAGATGAAAGGGGTATAGTGATCAGAAACAAGGCTAGATTGGTAGCACAAGGATATACTCAAGAAGAAGGGGTAAATTATGAAGAAGTGTTTGCTCTAGTTGAAAGACTTGAAGCAATTAGGCTTTTCTTGGCCTATGCTTCATTCATAGGCTTCACTGTCTATCAAATGGATGTTAAGAGTGCATTTTTATATGGTGAAATTGAAGAACCAGTATATGTATCTCAACCTCCAGGCTTCATTGATGCAGATTATCCAGACAAAGTTTATAAGGTTACCAAGGCTTTGTATGGCCTACACCAAGCTCCTAGGGCATGGTATGAAACATTGGCTTGTTTTCTGCTAGAAAGTGGATTCCAAAGAGGCAGGATTGATCCAACTTTGTTCATCAAACGAACAAAGAAAGACATCTTGCTAGTGCAGATTTATGTCGATGACATAATCTTTGGGTCAACAAACCAAGACTTGTGTGTACAATTTGAAAAACTTATGCATAGTAAGTTTGAAATGAGTTCCATGGGGGAACTTACTTTCTTTTTGGGTCTCCAAGTGAAACAATCCAAAGAAGGCATATTTATCAGCCAAGATAAGTATGTAGCAGAGATCCTAAGGAAATTTAATTTTGCTGATTCTAAGGTTGCAAGTACACCAATGGATCCAGACAAAGGGCTACTCAAGGATGCTGAAGGAGAAGATATGGATTTGCACAATTATAGATCAATGATTGGGTCTTTGATGTACCTTACATCTTCAAGACCAGATATCATGTTCTCAGTATGTGTATGTGCAAGGTTTCAAATACATCCCAAGATCTCTCATCTCACAGCAGTCAAAAGAATCTTTAGATATCTTAAAGGTCAACCTAGGTTGGGTCTTTGGTATCCAAGGGAATCATCTTTTGAATTGGTGGCTTATTCGGATAGTGACTATGCTGGTGCAACTCTAGACAGAAAATCCACAACTGGTGGATGTCAATTTCTTGGTTGCAGACTAATCTCTTGGCAATGCAAGAAACAAACAATGGTGGCCAATTCTACAACTGAAGCAGAATATGTTGCTGGTGCAAGTTGTTGTGGGCAAGTTCTTTGGATCCAAAATCAGATGCTTGACTATGGGTACAATTTTCTTAACACCATTATTTATATTGACAATAGCAGTACTATTTGTATCATTAAAAACCCAGTTCAACACTCAAAAACAAAACATATTGAAATCAGACACCATTTCATAAGGGATTGCAATGAGAAAAGGTTAATTCAAGTAGTTAAAATTGATTCTGAAAAGAATTATGCAGACCTTCTCACCAAAGCTTTTGATTTAGGTAGATTCAAATATCTTGTAGGAGGTACTGGAATGATAAATCTTTGAAAAACATGTGTTTTTGTTCATAAAATTAACTGGTATTGGCTTTTAAACAAGGTACTGCTAGTTAGTCAAAAGGTCCTGTCAGTTCATAATTGGTCCTGCTGATATAAAATTGCTATGTTTTGTTCATATAATGGCTTGAATGTTTTAAAATGCTATAGATCAAGTGCTTTGCACTTTGTTCTTTTTGGTTTGCAACTAACACATTTCAGGTAGATAACAAAACAAGAGTTCTTCCAAACAAAAAGGAGCAACAAAAGTTATATTCATTTCAGGAGAGATAACAATCTCAGGGGAGGAATTAATACCCCAGAATGGAAGAGAAACCAATTTCTGAAAAGAAAGACAAGAGCATACAAGATGATGCACAGTTGAAAAAGAGAGAGTCAGATCACATATCTAGAAGGGATGAAGCATTTCTCAAGGAGAAAGTTCTATCTAGATTAACCTAAGGAAAGTTTCAACTCAAAGGCATGACATTAGATGATTTCACTTGTTGAACCAATCATCCAAGATACACAGCATCATTGCCTTTTTAATTTCCTCCATCCAAGGAAATTGCACCATCTTTGGGCCATCATGGCTTTTGGTATTCCACTCACCAAGTTTTTACAAACTTAAGAGTTGGCTAGTCCTTAAGCAAACGGCTTTTGGTAAAGACAAATCAAATCCGTTGATGGTTGATAGTTTACCAAAAACTATATGGTTGTTAACTAACCATACTTAATTGTAAATAGTTAGCTAGTCCTTAAGCAAACGGCTTGTGGTAAAGACAACTCAAATCCGTTGATAGCTGGTAGTTTGCTAAAAACTATAAGGGATTTTTATAAAACTTTCAAAGGTACTAGTAGTTCAAAATTGATACTGCTAGTATAAAAAGGTACTGCTATATAGCCGTTGAGCCTGTCAGAAAAAGTTTTAGCCATTAAGGCCTGGTAGTTAAAATTAGCCGTTGGGGTACTTATGTAAATTACTGATGATTATATTATATTATATTTCACATATAAAAGATCTTTTTAACCGCCTATACATTTACTTATTATAATCTTTCTTATTGTCGGTTAAAAGTAATTCTCTCATATCTTCTTTCATCAGTCATTATCATAATTCACATACACCTTTCATCTTCTACCAGTACTACCAACAAATCCCACCATCATATTCAAAATTTTCATTATGGCTTCCACAGTTGTTCTAAACTTTGTCCAACGTCACAATCAGTTAGCATTTTTGGAGAAGTCAAAGGATAATGCCTCATTTCATCAAATAGTGGACTTTTTAAACAACTCCTACATCAGGTTTGCTTTGCTAGTCAATCCCACTATTTATGAAACACAAATTTTACAATTTTGGCAATCTGCTAAAATTAAAACTTCTAAAAATGGGGAACAAAGAATTAAGGCCAAAGTGGATGGTAAACATTTGACTCTTACTGAGTCATCCATAAGAAGACATCTTCATTTGGATGATTCTGATGGTATTAGTCAGTTACCAGATACTGAAATTTTTGAAAATTTACAAAGAATGGGGTATCATGCTGAGTCTAACAAACTCACTTTTCTGAAAAAGCATCTTACTCCACAATGGAGATTTTTGATTCACACAATCCTTCACTGTTTGAGCCAGAAGAAAACCTCTTGGGAGCAATTTAGTGGAAACATGGCTTCTGCTCTCATTTGCTTAGCCACAAACAGAAAATACAATTTTGCAAAACATATTTTTGAAGGATTGATTAAAAATGTGAAAAGTGAAACAAAGTTTTTGATGTATCCAAGATTTATTGGGTGCATCATTGCAAAATTAAAACATTTGTTACTTCCCACAGACTCAATTTATGACACACCAAAACTTTCTCACAAAGTATTTTCAAATATGAGAATTGGTTTTAGAGGGGAAGAAATACCACTTTTTGATGAAATGTTACCACAACATCCAGAAGAACCAACACCATCAGCTGATACACCATCATCTAGTTCTTCACATGGTTACATTTCCCCAACACATCAAACATCACCAATACCATCTCCAGTACCATCAGCAACACCACCACCATCATCACATCATGTATCACAAACCCAATCACCTCAGACAATGCAAGAACTGAAAGACAAGGTGAAGTTCTTAGAAGATGCTCTTAAAAGTCAAAGCAAGAAGTTTTCTGAGATCAACATCAAATTAGTAAAGAGGGTAAAGAGATTGGAGGGTGAAGTGAAGAAGCTCAAGGGTAAAAAGTCTGCAAAGGTTGTTTTATCTAGTTCTTCACAGTCAGATGCTGATAGGATAGGTCACTCTTCCAAAAAGGGGAGGAAGGATAGTTCTGAAGATGAGGAAGAGGCTCAATTTGAATTCCATGATGGAACTCAAGTTTATGATGAAGAGCCTGTTGGAGCAGGGCAAGAGCCTGCTAGGCCAGAAGAAGAGCCTGCTAGGAGAGAAAGGCTATTGGCTATGGGGTACAAAGGGTCTGCTGAGAAAGTGTACAAGAGAAAGAGGGATTTAATTGCTGATGAGCAATCTTCTGCTCCATCACAAGCACCAACTCCAAAGGATAAGGGCAAAGGCATTATGATTGAAGATGAGCCAAAGTCCAAGAAGTTGAAAAGAACTCAGCAAATTTAGATGGCTTTAGGAGAAGAAGAGGCCAAAAGGGTTCATGAAGAAGAGCTAAAAGCACTTGAAGCTTTAAGAATGCTTGCAGTAATGAAAGAGCAGAAAGATGCTGAAGATGCTGCTCAGACTCTTCTTGATACTTAAATTGCTCAAGAAACCTTTGATGCTCAGATGCTATGGATTATCAACAATGATCCAATTGTGAGAGGTCAAGCAGCAATTATAGTAAATGACAAGAATCTCAATGCTGATGAGAAGACACAAGCACTTGAATCTTTCATCAACAAGAAGTACAAAGAAGCAGCTTTGGCTGACATTTTTGAGAAGATGAAGGAAAGTCAGAAAAGAGGTTTTAAGGTGGGCCAATCTAAGAAAGATCAAGCAATCTTTATGAAGAAATTTCTGAAGAATCAGGCAAATTGGACTGATTATCAACTTAAGAAGAAATCTGCTGATGAAATCTTCTTCTTATATCTTCAAGCCTACAAAAGTCTTTACTATAAAGTTCCATCTGATGTACACCCCTCAATGAAGAAGAAGGATGCTCAGAAGAAAGAAGTAGCAAAATTGGACACAGAGCAAGTAAGTAAAATGTTGATTACTTTGCCTACTATCATTCATGCTGATCCAATTAGCTGTAGACGACCTATTATTGATTGGGAGATCAACCATGATAGATTAGGAAAATCATGGAAAATAACAAGGGTTGGGGGACAGTTTGCTATTTTTAAGAATTTTGAAAATTTAGTTAGAGCATGTGACAGAGCAGACTTGGAAGAATTGTGGAATCTAGTGCAGATTAGGCTAGACACAACTTCTAGTACAGATGCTAAGGAACAAGAACTTTGGGTAGAATTCAATAGGATGTTTGATCCTGATCCCAAAGATGTTCATTGGAAATTTCCCTATTATGATCCTTCAACAACTTGGGAATTTCTAAGCCATAGCAACATTCATCACCTTTTCACACAGAGTGGGATAGAACTCTTTATGTTGGCTGAGAAAGAGTATCCACTTAGTTATGAAGTGCTTAAAACTATGATCTCCAAGAGATTAAGGTGTGACAAAGATGATGAGAACTCAGAAATTGTTCAGAGTTTGCTGAGGAGCATATCTGAGCAATATGAAAGAAAAAGGAAGAACAGAGAGTGAAGGTTTTTGGAAGAGTTCCCTCAAATCCTCAAGGTATGTATTTTATTCAACAGAAACTTGTGTATTTTAATGGAAATAACAAGTTTAGGGGAGGATTGTTGGGAATAAAATGTTCAAGTCAAAGAGCCTGCCAAAGATATTGAAGAGCCTGCTAGTTGATTTTGAAGTGTATGAAGATGTTCTACCAGTACCTTCTGGGTATAAGGTACTGCTAGTTGATGAAGAGCCTGCCAAGCTTATGTCAAGTCGATTAGATATTTTGTAATAGATATTTAGTTGAATTATTAGTCTTTGTACATTGTTATACGTTATGTAGAAGTGATTTAGTCTTCTGTGGTTCACAGAAGAATATGGCAGAGTTGTACATTGGTAGTTGTATTTAATTGTAGGCGCCAATATAGTCAAAGTATAGTTTTATATTAAACCACTTGACAAACTTGTAATAAGATATCCTTATCTTATAAAAGGATATCTTAGTCACCACTTCATGCATGCATCTTCACTAACCAATAACCAAAAACGAACTATCTCTCAAGTAACCTAGTTACTTCAAATCACAAATCCTTTTACAATCTTAGATTCAAGATTACTTTGTAATACCGGTGATACTTAGATCATCCGTATTATTTCATCAATATTATTGAATCGTTTTGTGTTAACCAAAGTTGTGTTCTTTGTTCATTGCATTCTCACGTTTATTCAAACTCACCACCTTGTGTTCTTTTAAGTGTGTTGTAGTAGATTCTGCATGCTAAACACATTCAATACATAAATATCTCAAACAATAAGAACAAACCCGTTCCACAGTTATTGAGTTTGAAAATCTGCCCAAAATCGCTACAAATAGAAAGATTAATTTCCAGTTATTACTTTTCACGTTTTTCATCCCAACAGCCTAACTTTTGACATATATTTCGACCCCTATATGACTTTTATAAAATCTGAGTTTTGTTACATGTAAAGTTCACATAACAAACTTTAATTAGGAACAAGAATCATGTAAAAAGATTAACCGAGTCAAAAGTTATTGAATCTAGAAAATTGTCCTATGTCGCTAGAAAAAGAAACATATATTCTCAGTTTTGAACGACCAACCCACCTACTTTAGACATGGTTTTCGAACACTAGATGACCATTAAAAATTCTGTATTTCTGGCATGTTGAAGTCGACCTAGCAGAGTTATTTTAGAAATAAGAATTTCGAAAAATGATTAAATGGTTCGAAAGTTATTAACCTTTAAAGTTGTTCTATCGCTAGGCCAGAAACTATATTTTTCAGATTTATAAAAGCACGTTTTATCTAGTCGATTTTAGAGATATATTTCGAATACCAAACGAACCTTATAAATAATAAAACTTGATATATCCAGAGTCGACCTAGCTAGCTGCCCGTAGAAATAGAGAACCCGTAAAATGACTTAGTATTCATAAGGCTATGCGAGTCCAAAACTCTAGCTAAGTCACATATTTCATATGTGTTATTTCCATTAATTAGAATTTTGTTGGGCAAATTTTGTAAGTATTTTATATAAAGGATCATTTTTGACAATAACAAATACGGAGGGTGAAAAATGTCATTTTTGAAACTTAAGGGTAGAAACTGTCATTTTCCAAAAGTCCAGGGTATAAACTGTCATTTGACCAAACCTCAGGGATTAAAGTGTAACTTTTCCTAACTATTATTTTTATCATTTCTATTTTTATTTTCCAATCTAATATTAACATAATACGATTATTTTATTAACGAACGAACAAAAGAACGAAAGATATACTTAACGAACGAATAAACTGAAAACATAAGAACGAAACGAAAAGAACAAATAAACATATAATCATCAGAAATGATTACTGAAATTTGGCATACCAATTCAGGAAGCTTGCCGGAGACGTTTATCAACTTTTGTTAAATTCGTTTATCATTCAGACTAATCAACGTGAGTTTCATAGCCCCTATTTTTATACGTTTTGAATTACTTTTTGGGGAGATACATGCTCAATTACTTGTTTTATACTCAAAATATTCATACTCTTATGATACGCTTTACTTATGATATTTTTGGACATGAAATATAGTTACGATATGTGCCTTAATGTGTTAAACTTATTCTACACTTTATTCTTAGCAATTGTCTAACTCCTGGATGGAGCCGATGGAGAGGTATTGATAGTACTATCGGGTTGACACCCCCACCCTTGTGTCCAACACTTATTCGAGACCTTGGGTGAATATAATCCAACATACTTATGATACTCATTTATTCTAGTCGTGAGGTTCAGTTTGCTGTTATGTTTTACATTAAGTATTTACATATATCGTATATACTCATGTCTTACTTATAATCTATATTTAGCAATGGGTTGTAAACACACAGGTTGCAAGTTTTGTATGGGCGGGATTTGCAACTGAGTGGATTTACGACGCCTTTGTTGTGGAAACATTCTTATTCATTCTATATTTTAGCAGTGGGTTGTGAACACACAGGTTGTAAGTTTTGTATGGGCGGGATTTGCAACTGAGTGGATTTACAATGCCTTTGCTGTGAAAACATTTTTAAAACAATTTCAAATTATTTTAAATAAACTCTATGAACTCACCAACCATTGTGTTGACACTTTTTAGCATGTTTATCTCAGGTTAGAAAGGCGATAGTGGATGCATGGATCGTAGAGTCACTTGCATGATTTGGAGTCTATCATTTACCATTCAATCCATTTTAAAAACTCTTATGTATTATTATACTTTGGGACCTCATGTAATAACTCTGATTTAAATAAATTGAATGGTAACTTTTCAAAACGTCTCATTTAGAGGTCGTTTTCTATACCTTGTGCTTTATATTGAGAAGTAGCACCCCAGTGACACTATCGTTCCGCTGCGATATTTTGGGGGTGTTATAGATATTATCTACCGTATATTGTTGACCAAAATATAAATAATATCTTTTCAATACTTATCCACTTAGCAGTCTCAACTCAACAGTATCAACTAGCAGTCGGAACTGTTAGTTATAACTTGAGCAGTCTTAAGATATACACCAGCTGTTGGAACTGTTAGAGTATTCTTCTCAGCAGTTGGAACTGTTAATACTTGTAGTTCTTGATACTTAATCTTCAGAACATTTAATTCCCAACAATCCTCCCCTAAACATGTGAATCCATTTCAACATGTTTCTGAATTAAATTATGGATTGTGAAGATCTTTCAAATACTTCATAGTCAGACCCTTGATCTGAACTTTCTTCTATTCTGAGAGATTGAATATCTTCTGATCTTTGACTTTAACAATATCAATACATTGCTCCAATCTTGGACTAAAAGATGGTGCAATTTCCTTGGATGGAGGAATTATAAGAGGCAATGGTCCTGTGTATCTTGGATGCTTGTTTCAACAAGTGAAATCATCTAACAGCATGTCTTTGTAAGTGAAATTGAAACTTTTCTTCGTTTGACCTAGATAGAACTTTCTCCTTTGAAATGTTCTTGTCATTTTCAACCTTCACATCATCTTGTATGCTCTTGTCTTCTCCTTCCATATATTGGATTATCTTCCTTTTCTGGGCTATTATTTCCTCCCCTGAGATAGTTACCTCCCCTGAGATACAAATAATTTTTTTTCCTCCCCTTGTTTGGAAGATCTCACTATGTACCAAAATATATCTTTCCTTATCATCTAAATTAATCACTTAGAACTTGTTGTCAGACAATATTGTACATGAAGCCATCAATTCCTTAAGAGTTTAAGTTACTGCCCTCATCACTCCTAGGTGTGTTAACTCCTATGATAGGTGATTCATTGGACATTTTGATTCATGATCCATCAATGGATGGTTTTTGTGAATCCTTGAAAATCCTTTTAAGAAATTGTTTGACTTAGCAGTATGTTCATGATTTTAGAATTGAAAAATCATACTGCTTTCAACCATTTTGAAGGGATCAAGTGTATAACAGACACTTAATCAATATTTCGGTTTAAAGCAACCTCTGGTTGTGTGAGAACCAATGTTTTTCAGTTATAAATAACTGCCTGTGAAAAGATAAATTCATTCAAAGAGCTTTCCTGACAGGGTTTCCAGCTCATAGTAATTGTTACCTCTAACACAAGTGTTAGATTCACTTTTACTAGCTGTTCTTTCTATCAGATGTCCTTAGACTTGCACATTATACTTAAAAGTATAAAATGATAGAAAGTGAGTTGTATCAGTTACTATCTGATCAACTAAGTCATCAATTCAATGTGAAATTTCATACTTAGGTTTCAAGAAAGAAGTTTTAAGGGGTTATAAATTCCCAAACTCAGTTCATCATAAACCTAAAATGTAGCAACTAATATTCTCAATTTTGCTGCTTCCATTTCACTTGAAACATCTTTTTGTGTTCACATGTTCATACCTGAAAATGTTAGTCCAAAACCAAGAAACAAAATGCATAGCATTTGTCTTATAGCAGTATCAATATATGACCAACAGTATGAATTGTTTAAACAAAATATGGACTAGCAGTACAAACTGTTCTATTGAACAATCTCAATTTTCAAAGATATCAGTACAACCTTAACATATATAAAAACCACAAAGATTAGAAATTTTAAGGATTAAGCATTCCAATACTTGCTACCAAGTACTGAAACCTTGAAACATCAAAAGCTTTGGTTAGCAGATCTGCAAAATTGAATTCTGAAGCAATTTTAAGTACTTGAATTAATCTTTTCTCATTGCAGTCTCTTATAAAGTGACGTCTAATTTCAATGTGTTTTGTTTTAGAATGTTGTACTGGATTTTTAATAATACAAATTGTACTACTATTATCAATATGAATAACAGTGTTTAAGAAATTGTACCCATCGTCAAGGAGTTGGTTTTGAAGCCATAGAACCTGACCACAGCAACTTGTAGCAGCAATATATTCAGCTTCAGTTGTTGAATTTGCCACGCTTGTTTGCTTCTTACACTGCCATGAGACAAGTCTACACCCAAGGAATTGACATCCTCCAGTTGTTGACTTTCTGTCCAAGCTTTGTTAGGAATTAAATGTTCTGAAGATTAAGTATCAAGAACTACAAGTATTAATAGTTCCAACTACTGAGAAGAATACTCTAACAGTTCCAACTGCTGGTGTATCTCTTAAGACTGCTCAAGTTATAACTAACAGTTCCGACTGCGAGTTGATACTGTTGAGTTGAGACTGCTAAGTGGATAAGTATTGAAAAGATATTATTTGTATTTTGGTCAACAATAGACGGTAGATAATATCTTACCCCATGTGCTTAGTTAACAAGTTGTGTACACAGATACATGTTGTATCTTATGTACTGATACACTCAAGCTAAGTTAGCAAGTAGTTCGACTAGACTTTAAGCAATATTGTAAAGATCTTCTTGAACTATAAAAGAAGATCTTAGTCTTGATATTATGTACGTGTGTGTGCATCAAGTTAATAACTCTCATAACTGATAAGACATAGAACAAACACAAGAATATCACAAGTTGTAAGAACTTAAGATTCAAGGTTGTAACCCTAGTGATAATTCAAGATCACTCGTATTATTATCATTAGTAATATTGAATCGTTTTGGTGAAAATATTTCATTGTTCATTGTCATAGAACTAACACAACCATTCCATTTCCATAATACAAATCACCTTCTAAGTGTGTTTAAGTAAATTTCGCGTACTTAATCATATTCACTCAATATATCATACACACAAAGAACGTAAGGTTTAACCACCTTAACCGTGTGCAAGTCAATCCTAACAAGTGGTATCAGAGCATCAGGCTGATATTATTAATTTAGAAGAAGAAACTGAAGAAATGGATGTTGAATCTATTCAGAAAAATGTTGCTGCAAAGATTCCCATGCTCAAACAGAATGAGTTTGAGAAGTGGAGGCTGAGGATAGAGCAATAATTCCAAGTGCAAGATTATACACTTTGGGAAATCATTGAAGATGGAAACTCTTACCAGCTTACCACCACTACATCAACAGTGGACGGCAAAGTTGTGTCAACACTGCAGACAAAGCCATCATCTGCAGAAGATAGAATAAAGAAGAAAAATGACTTGAAGGCAAGAAGCATGCTGATGATGACCATTCCCAATGATCAACTATTAAACTTCAGCAAGTTCAAGGATGCTAAGTCATTATTTGAAGCTATTATTGCCAGGTATGGTGGAAATGAAGCCACCAATAAATCCCACAAGATACTGCTCAAGCAGCAGTTTGAAAACTTCTCCTCTACATACAATGAACCTCTTGACCACATGTTTAATAGGCTTCAGAATATTGTGAGCCAACTTGCTATTCTTGGGATAGAAATGCCTCAAGAAGATTTGAACTCAAAATTTCTGAGAAGCTTACCAGAAGAGTGGGCTATGCATGTTGTTGTCTGGAAGAACAAGCCAGACTTAGACACCATGGAACTGATGGACTTGTATAGCAACTTCAAGATTGTGGAGCAAGATTTGAAGAAGAATGGAGGTACTAGTTCTAATACTGGGAACAAGGCATTTATGTCTACTCCTAGTACCTCAAAATCAAGTGAAGAGGTGAAAGTTGTTGATGATGTTGGTGCTGCTAGTTCATCAAGTAGTACCATAAGTATTTTGGATGAAAAGACTTGTTGTGCCTTTCTTACAAGTCAGAATAATGGGTCCATGCTCTCCTATGAAGACCTCCAAGAGATCCATGAAGATGATCTGGAGGAAATGGATCTAAAATGGCAAATTTCTCTTCTTAGCATGAGAGCCAAGAAGTTCTATCACAAGACGGGGAAGAAGCTCATAATCAGCAACACTGATGCTGCTGGTTTTGATAAGTCAAAGATAGAATGCTATAACTGTCACATGATGGGTCATTTCTCAAGAGAGTGCAGAAGACCAAGGCAGCAAGATAGCAAGAATAGAGGTTTTGGAAGCAAATCCAAAACAGAGGATGTGATTGAGCCAAAAGCTATGGTAGCTATTGATGGCTTAGGTTTTGATTGGAGCTTCATGGCAGATGAAGAAGAAACTCCTACTCAGATGGCACTTATGGCTTTTTCTGCTACTGAGGTACCAAATCATAAAGCTTGTTCTAATACTTGCACTGCTCTTAATGCTCTACAGGATTTAATCAAACAATATGATATTCAAAAGATAGAGCTAAGCAAAACTTTTCAAGACTTTATAAACTATAAGTGTGGATTAGAAAAGCTAGAGAAACAAATCACATACTATAAGGAAAATGAATTAGCTTTTTCTGATGACAAAGCTCTCCTAAGACAGGACATATTCTTTAGAGATGCTGAAATTAAGCTTTTTAGAGAAGCTTTTGATAGGGTCAAAAAGGAAAATGAAAACATTCACTTGACTACTGAGGCACTAGAACATGCTTCTAGAGGTGTGCACAACATAGTAGAATGTCAGGTGATCAATAGAGCTAAATCAGGAGTAGGATATAAAAGTGTCCCACCTCCTTATAGAGGTATCCATAAACCCCCAGGGATTGACCTAGGAAATTCAGGTTTACCTGAGTTTCAAGAAACAATCATGGAATATAGTTCTAAGGCTAGCAAGAGCCTTAAGGTAGAAAAAGTAAGTAAAAGTTTAGATAAAACTTTACTTTATCAGGACAAGGTGTCCTTTGTTAAGAACTTAGATGCTATAGTTGTTGAAGATTGTACAACTGATAGTGATGATGAAGAAGAACATGTTATGTCTAAACCTGAAGTGGTTAAGAAAGTAGGAACAAGTGTTCCTAAGATAGTCAAACACAATACTGATAGGCCTAAATCAAACATTAAGCATGTTAGGCAACCAGTTAGATATTGTGAGCAATATAGAACCACCAACAAGCCCAGAGGTAACCAAAGGAATTGGAACAACCTCAAGTCTAACCAATTAGGTGATGACTTTGCTTTTTATAACAACGCTTGTTACACATGTGGTAGTTTTGACCATCTTGCAGCTTTCTGCAACCATTGGGTATCTGGTTATGAAAACAATAGGGTGAATTTTAAAAGGCAAACTCCTCAAACTCACTTTCACTCTAAGCCCAAAAGTATAAAACCCAGAGCAGTTTCGACAGCAGTCTCTACTGCTAGGCAAGCAGTTTCAACTGCTAGACCATTTAAGACTGTTAACCCAAAACCAACAGTTACAAGTGCAAAAATAACTTCAAAACATGCACCAAAAACTGTTACAAGGCCCATTCAATTAAAAGCAGTGGTCCAAAAACAAGTTTGGAAACCAAAGAGTAAAACTGCAAAGCCAGCAGTTTAGACTGCTAGGAAAACAGTTAGTACTGCTGCTTGGAAAAACAGGGCAAATGCTATTAAGGCCTCAGCATGTTGGATTCTAAAATCCAATGTTGCATCAACTATCCTTAAAAGATTGAATTACATTGATGCAAGAGGCAGATCCAAGTCTGTAATGGCTTGGGTCCCCAAAAGAAACTAACACTTTTGTTTATGTGCAGGAACATTCAAATGATCAGGAAGAGGATCAAGGATACTCAGATAGTGGATGTTCAAGGCACATGACAGGCAACAAGTCTTATCTCTCAGATTTTCAATCAATTGATGGAGGCTATGTTACCTTTGGAGGAGGTGTTGGTGGCAAAATTTCTTGTAAAGGTACAATCAAAACCGGAAATTTAGATTTTGAAGATGTGTTCTATGTAAAAGAGCTAAATTATAATCTTTTTAGTGTCTCACAAATGTGTGACAAAAAGAACAGTGTTCTTTTCTGTGAGACTGAATGTCTTGTACTTTCTCCTGATTTTAAGATGCCTGATGAAAGTCAAGTACTTCTTAGAATTCCTAGAAAGGGCAATATGTACAGTGTAGACATGAAGAACATTGTTCCTAAAAAGAATTTAACTTGTCTTGTTGCAAAGGCCACATTGGATGAATCAATGTTATGGCATAGAAGGCTTGGTCATATTAACTTCAAAACCATAAATAAAATTGTTAAGAATGGTTTGGTAAGAGGTTTACCTCACAAAAGATTTGAAAATGATCAATCATGCATTGCTTGTCTAAAAGGCAAACAACACAAAGCCACTTGTAAGCCTAAGATTTTTAACTCTATAAATCAATCATTGTTTATGCTGCATATGGACTTATTTGGACCTGTTTCAGTAAGTAGTATAATGCATAAGAGATATTGTCTTGTTGTAATTGATGACTATACTAGATTTACATGGGTTTTCTTTCTATCTACTAAGGATGAGACTACAAGCATCCTTAAGACATTCATTACACAGATAGAAAACCAAGTAGACAAGAAAGTGAAGGTCATTAGATGTGATAATGGGACAGAGTTTAAGAATAGAGTTATGGATGATTTCTGCATACAAAAAGGTATTAAAAGAGAATTTAGTGTTGCTAGAACACCACAACAGAATGGTGTAGTCGAGAGAAAGAATAGAACACTAATTGAAGCTGCTAGAACAATGTTAGCTGATTCTAAGCTACCTATAACTTTTTGGGCTGAAGCAGTCAACACTGCTTGCTATGTTCAAAATAGAGTTTTAGTTGTGCAGCCTCACAATAAGACATCATACGAACTTTTTCATGGTAGAACTCCTGCAATAGGATTTCTTAAACCTTTTGGATGTCATGTGACCATTCTCAATACCTTAGACCATTTAGGAAAATTCGATGGTAAAGCAGATGAAGGATTCTTTGTTGGATATTCTCTCAATAGCAAAGCATTTAGAGTATACAATACAAGAACTAAGATTGTAGAAGAAAACCTACATGTGGAGTTTTTAGAAGATAAATCCAATGTAGAAGGTCAAGGACCAAAAAGGCTATTTGATCTTGAATATCTAACCAAATCAATGAATTATGTGCCTGTTGTTGTTGAAACTAATGAATTTTCAGGTTCACAAGCAACAGATGAGGCAATGTTAGAAAAGGAGACAAACCAAGATGTTTGGATGCCAATATGGTCAAGTACAATTGTGGAATCAACTTCAACAACTGATGAATCTTCTTCTAGCAAGGCTAAAGAAGGTGTTGAAGATGAAAGCAAAGAAGATGGAACTCAGGAACAACAAAATGTTTCTGCTAGTAGTATTTCTGTAGCTGCTGGTAGTGTATCTGTTTTTGCTGGTGATTCTGCTGCTAAGCTTACTGATTCTGCTGTTCGGCCAAATGACTCTGCTGCTGGCCCTTCAGAAACAAAAGAAGCAGAATTCTCAGATAATGAGGTGGATTTCAACAATCTTCCAACAAATTATCAAGTTCCTTCTACTCCACAAACAAGAATTCACAAAGTTCACTCCCTAGATAATGTGATTAGAGATGTACAGTCAGGTGTGAAGACAAGACAACAATTGATGTCTTCAGACCAACAAGGGCTTCTTGATGCCCTTTTTGCTTCAAAGCAGCATGAGTTTTCAAACTCTTGCTTATTTGTATGTTTTCTCTCACAAGATGAACCAAAGAATATTCTGAAAGCCTTAGATAATTCAAGCTGGGTAGAAGCTATGCAAGAGGAGCTTCTTCAGTTCTAGATTCAGAAAGTATGGGTGCTAGTTTATTTACCTAGGAATGCAAAGGTAATTGGCACTAGATGGGTTTTCAAGAATAAAAGGGATGAAAGGGGAATAGTGATTCGAAATAAGGCTAGATTAGTAGCCCAAGGGTACACACAAGAAGAAGGAATAGACTATGATGAGGTTTATGCTCCAGTAGCAAGGATTGAGGCAATTAGGCTTTTCTTAGCTTATGCTTCATTTTTAGGCTTCACAGTCTACCAAATGGATGTCAAGAGTGCATTTTTATATGGTAAAATTGAAGAAGAGGTGTATGTTTCACAACCTCCAGGCTTCATTGACCCATTACATCCAAATAAAGTGTACAGAGTAGTGAAAGCTCTATATGGCCTTCATCAGGCACCAAGAGCTTGGTATGCAACTCTAGCTTCCTATTTATTAGAAAATGGATTTCAAAGAGGAAAGATTGATCAGACACTTTTCATCAAACAACACAAGAAGGATCTTTTGTTAGTGCAGGTGTATGTGGATGACATTATCTTTGGATCTACTAGGAAGGAGATGTGTTTAGAATTTGAGAAACTTATGCATGATAAGTTTCAGATGAGTTCTATAGGAGAACTCACATTCTTTTTGGGTTTGCAAGTTAAGCAATCATCTGAAGGCATATTTATTAGTCAAGACAAATATGTTGCAGAGATACTTAGAAAATTTCAATTTGCTGATTCAAAAATAGCAAGCACACCAATGGACTCTGAGAAGCACCTTCTAAAAGATGAAGATGGAGAGAGTGTATATGTACACACTTACAGATCTGTGATAGGCTCTTTGATGTACCTTACATCATCTAGACCTGATATCATGTTCCCTGTTTGTGTTTGTGCAAGATTTCAAGTTACTCCAAAGGTTTCTCATTTAACTGCAGTCAAGAGAATTTTTAGATATCTCAAC
This sequence comes from Artemisia tridentata subsp. tridentata, assembly GCA_021014915.2. Lineage (NCBI taxonomy): Eukaryota > Viridiplantae > Streptophyta > Magnoliopsida > Asterales > Asteraceae > Artemisia > Artemisia tridentata. Next base: position 460,793,729 of record CP139508.1, on the reverse strand, counting down.
GGTCAACCAAGGTTGGGTATATGGTATTCTAGCGAATCTCCTTTTGACTTGGTAGCATATTCGGATAGTGATTATGCTGGTGCTAGCTTGGACAGAAAGTCAACAACTGGAGGATGTCAATTCCTTGGGTGTAGACTTGTCTCATGGCAGTGTAAGAAGCAAACAAGTGTGGCAAATTCAACAACTGAAATTGAATATATTGCTGCTGCTAGTTGCTGTGGTCAGGTTCTATGGCTTCAAAACCAACTCCTTGACTATGGGTACAATTTCTTAAACACTGTTATTCATATTGATAATAGTAGTACAATTTGTATTATTAAAAATCCAGTGCAACATTCTAAAACAAAACACATTGAAATTAGACATCACTTTATAAGAGACTGCAATGAGAAAAGATTAATTCAAGTACTTAAAATTGCTTCAGAATTCAATTTTGCAGATCTGCTAACCAAAGCTTTTGATGTTTCAAGGTTTCAGTACTTGGTAGCAAGTATTGGAATGCTTAATCCTTAAAATTTCTAATCTTTGTGCTTTTTATATATGTTAAGGTTGTACTGATATCTTTGAAAATTGAGACTGTTCAATAGAACAGTTTGTACTGCTAGTCCATATTTTGTTTAAACAGTTCATACTGTTGGTCATATATTGATACTGCTATAAGACAAATGCTATGCATTTTGTTTCTTGGTTTTGGACTAACATTTTCAGGTATGAACATGTGAACACAAAAAGATGTTTCAAGTGAAATGGAAGCAGCAAAATTGAGAATATTAGTTGCTACATTTTAGGTTTATGATGAACTGAGTTTGGGAATTTATAACTCCTTAAAACTTCTTTATTGAAACCTAAGTATGAAATTTCACATTGAATTGATGACTTAGTTGATCAGATAGTAACTGATACAACTCACTTTCTATCATTTTATACTTTTAAGTATAATGTGCATGTCTAAGGACATTTGATAGAAAGAACAGCTAGTAAAAGTGAATCTAACACTTGTGTTAGAGGTAACAATTACTATGAGCTGGAAACCCTGTCAGGAAAGCTCTTTGAATGAGTTTATCTTTTCATAGGCAGTTATTTATAACTGAAAAACATTGGTTCTCACACAACCAGAGGTTGCTTTAAACCGAAATATTGATTAAGTGTCTGTTATACACTTGATCCCTTCAAAATGGTTGAAAGCAGTATGATTTTTCAATTCCAAAATCATGAACATACTGCTAAGTCAAACAATTTCTTAAAAGGATTTTCAAGGATTCACAAAAACCATCCATTGATGTATCATGAATCAAAATGTCCAATGAATCACCTCTCATAGGAGTTAACACACCTAGAAGTGATGAGGGCAGTAACTTAAACTCTTAAGGAATTGATGGCTTCGTGTACAATATTGTCTGACAACAAGTTCTAAGTGATTAATTCAGATGATAAGGAAAGATATATTTTGGTACATAGTGAGATCTTCCAAACAAGGGGAGGAAACAAAAGTTATTTGTATCTCAGGGGAGGTAACAATCTCAAGGGAGGAAATAATAGCCCAGAAAAGGAAGATAATCCAATATATGGAAGGAGAAGACAAGAGCATACAAGATGATGTGAAGGTTGAAAATGACAAGAACATTTCAAAGGAGAAAGTTCTATCTAGGTCAAACGAAGAAAAGTTTCAATTTCACTTACAAAGACATGCTGTTAGATGATTTCACTTGTTGAAACAAGCATCGAAGATACATAGCACCATTGCCTCTTATAATTCCTCCATCCAAGGATATTGCACCATCTTTTAGTCCAAGATTGGAGCAATGTATTGATATTGTTAAAGTCAAAGATCAGAAGATATTCAATCTCTCAGAATAGAAGAAAGTTCAGATCAAGGGTTTGACTATGAAGTATTTGAAAGGTCTTCACAATCCATAATTTAATTCAGAAACATGTTGAAATGGATTCACATGTTTAGGGGAGGATTGTTGGGAATTAAATGTTCTGAAGATTAAGCATCAAGAACTACAAGTATTAACAGTTCCAACTGCTGAGAAGAGTACTCTAACAGTTCCAACTGCTGGTGTATATCTTAAGACTGCTCAAGTTATAACTAACAGTTCCGACTGCTAGTTGATACTGCTAAGTAGATAAGTATTGAAAAGATATTATTTGTATTTTGGTCAACAATATACGGTAGATAATATCTTACCCCATGTGCTTAGTTAACAAGTTGTGTACACAGATACATGTTGTATCTTATGTACTGACACACTCAAGCTAAGTTAGCAAGTAGTTCGACTAGACTTTAAGCAATATTGTAAAGATCTTCTTGAACTATAAAAGAAGATCTTAGTCTTGATATTATGTACGTATGTGTGCATAAAGTTAATAACTCTCATAACTATTAAGACATAGAACAAACACAAGAATATCACAAGTTGTAAGAACTTAAGATTCAAGGTTGTAACCCTAGTGATAATTCAAGATCACTCGTATTATTATCATTAATAATATTGAATCGTTTTGGTGAAAATCTGTCATTGTTCATTGTCATAGAACTAACACAACCATTCCATTTCCATAATACAAATCACCTTCTAAGTGTGTTTAAGTAAATTCCACGTACTTAATCATATTCACTCAATATATCATACACACAAAGAACGTAAGGTTTAACCACCTTAACCGTGTGCAAGTCAATCCTAACAATAACTTAACTACTTTTTAAGTTATTGTCATGTAGCACAGACAACCTTGAATCGGTTAGAAACGACCACACAAAGTCCACACCTGACATTAGGTTTTTTAAGTACGTTCTAACAATCTCTTAAAAAGATGAAAAGGTAATATTCACTTCAAATAAGCTTTACCCAAACATCCTTACTAACACTAAATATAGCGAAAAATGACTTTGTTACTGTTTATTGTCCATCCACTTGCAACGGTGTTTATAACCAAGTAGTTTTCAAACAATACCCATTGATGGATCAATACAATTAGTTCTATATTGATCCATCTTACCTGTATATTCGCCAATTTTTGACCTGTCAAATCTACGACCAGGATTTTCATAAGCGTGAAATTGTCTAACCAAAACTCTCTCATCCCAACGACAATGTAGAAACACCAATACACACAAACACCATCACCCACTGTCCCTAGTAAAATAACTAATGTTTTAACATTAAAATTTTTTTTTGAAAGAATGTGGTGCATCAGGAAGATGAGTATACATGAGTAAATCCTTAAAAAGCATTTGAAAGCCGCTGCAATTGCTGCTTTTGATTCTCATTAACTGCTGCAAGTATGATAGGGAATTCTGCAATGCACTAAGTTGGACGTCATTAGATGACAAACTTACACACACAAATCACTCAATTTAAAGACATATTAGTTCTGCAACCTAATGCCATTTTCACAGTTCCAAAATGATTTTAGTTAATAGGCGGGTATTGGGTAGGTCATTTTTATGGGTTGCGGTGCTCATTCTCTTAATATGGTGTAAGAGACAGTAAACTTACCTTGTCAAATGTTGTACGACATTCTTTTGATCTTGTTCCAACGAATGGAACATTTTACTTTTCAAGAAATGCCTGAAGAGTGGATGTCATTAGATTATTTATGAAATGGAGTATCTTTTGACAATGGTTTTAACCTGAATACCACCATCTTTGAAGATAGAAAGCGAAGAACAACCTTTTCACCCTTGACAGCAACAGTAAAGGGAAGATAAGAACCATACTGTATTCCTTTGCTCGTAAGAAGCTCTTCTAACCGCATTCATTCTTTCTTTGCAAGTAGAAGGCACTTCCGATGGCAAAGCCTCAGTCTCACAAAACCAACTCAAGCTAAAAAGATCAGTTATGGGACAAACCAAATAATCTAACTATATACTTATTCTTGAATTGCAATGTCGTCAAAACCCAAAATAGTGAAGTGTTGAAACTGTCAAGTGTCTAAGATGCTCTGTATTATCTGTACAGGTTTTGGTATAAAATTGTAGTTTAACCATTTCTCCTTGAAAGTAATTTAACAGCCCATCTAAAAATGCATTTTGATATAATGGCCTAGTAGGTGTTTGGCACTTCAGCTAAGCTTTTATAAAAGCTTATGGCATTAGCAAATAAGCTATTTCTAAGAAGATTAAACATGAAACCCTTTTTGGCTCGTCAAGAAGCTTATAAGCACTTTGTTCACAAGAGTTTGGCTAAGCTTATTGTATTTTGATCGTACAATAAACTAATAGGCACCTCAGATAAACTTAGTCTAACACCCGATAGACAACCTGAAGGATAAATCTATAATGATCCACAGACTCAGAGACTACAGTGTCCTAACAGTGACCAGCATAGGTTGAGTTTGTCTAGTGTTAAAGACATGACTATTTTATACTGTATCAAACAGGCAGAAAATGTAATTTCATGTATATAATTATATATAAATGAAAATGTAAAAGGATTAAACATAACAAACATAGCTAGATTGACTGCACACATACCTCCAAATCATATCCGCCGGCACAACAACTTTAGAATAATAAATGACATGCTATGCTATATGTAACTTTGAACACTATGGGCACTATACTCCTTGATCTCCAATTTAGCTGCTAAATTGATTGCAATAATACAGGGAAAAAGCCTAATTGTAACCTCATAATTGCTTTTGATGCACACAATAGCGAGAAGCTGCATGAAAGCATGACAAAGCTAGAACTTGAATGGCAAAACCAAGTTTCTTGAATTCACACTCAGATAATTAATAGGATATCCCTTCAAGTGTAGAATATCATATGAACCCCTTCAAGTGGGACCGATACATTGGTGACCAGACGGGCACAGCTAGCCCATCTATGAAATGCATCAATTGTCTGGAAGAATGAGATGCCATCATTGGTAAATGAGTGTAAAAAAATTGATATAGAAGGGATGGTGCTGAGAAAATATATAGAGATAAAAGTAGGCGTGTTACCTTAAAATTTACAGAAATTCGAGCAGAGTAATTATTGAAGTCTCGAATTAAACGCGACTGCAAGGAGATCTCAGGTCATTAACAAACAGTAGTTTTGTGATAAATATATCTATCAATACCCGTCTATCTGAAACATAAAGTCAACAAAACTGAGACATGGATTACCTTTTCAATTCCTTCCCAATCTGAAAGGCGAGCATAGGCTTCCTGGTGCCTACAGAAATTCAAACATATAACATAAGTAACTTACTATATCTGTACAAATGATATATCAGTAAATACTTTTACATCAAGTTCAAAATTTAGAGTCCCTAAGGAAAGGTGATATAGAGAAAATACATACAATTTGGCAGTGCCTTTCAAGGAATTCCCTAAAACTCGATTAGAAAACTTCTGCATAAGCCCATGAGTGTAAAATCTGTCACCAATCTGTCATAGAAAGAGGTATGGTAAGAACAAATGCAATCAGGCTCTATATGGCAAGAATATAGCAGACTTATGATATGAAAAGATGACTGAGCAGTAGAGGTGGCAAGTTTGACCCATCTACATACAAACTCATGTCAAATAACTAACCATTTTGACCCGAACCCATTACCCTACCCACCTCACCCGTTCATTTTGCTACCTCTACGGCACATTCCCATTACAATTCTGAATTGGAGCATTGGCACAAACCTTCTCCTCATTAGCATTATTGCTCAGACCATGCATGTTATGTTGAGAATCATACCAAGACCTCTGTTCATGAATATCAATTTCATTACCGAAAGAGAGAATGTGGTCATCCACATATACCATGTGATTCATCTCTAGACTATTCATATCATCCATCTCATAGCTTTGCGGGTATGGTTCAGGGGGTTTAAAGTTAAAGCAGCTTTCTTCATTGGTACATTCAAGACGATTCTCAGCGTCTGTAGTACACAATCCAAATTGTTGGTCCAGAATTGATGGCTTATGCTCAGTGTTTGCTAGAAAGTGATCATCATTTCTGTTGGGAGTAAACGAAATATCCTGTCCCAGATACCATTTGTCCTTGGAACTTCATGAGAGCTTCTTACTGAAATTTCATTCAAAGCTGGAGGATAAGATACTTTAAGGTTAGAAGATTAAAGATATAAAAAATGTATGGATCAAAGTACAAAAAATCATCTGGATAATGAAATTTGTCTACCTGTTAATGGTAAGTCAGGACTAAAATGTCCCGCAAAAGAACCAATTGGTTGAACTGGATTAGGAACAAAAGTTGCGACTGCTGCCTGATGATTTTCATGGTATAGAACAGGAATCGAAGAACTTGCATGTACGCATTGATGGTAGAAAGGTGGAGAGTGAATAGGAAAAGGTTGTTGTTTTAAACTCCGTAGTTGGTCATCGCTTTCTAAAAGGTTCCTAAAGGGCTCATTGAGGACTCCGGGTGGACATAAAACCGTATGTCGCCTGAAAAATAGACATTAATTAAGAGAGTCTTGGTGTGTTGAAAGTGATTGTGTGATATATAGTGTTTAAATGTGAATTGGTTATCATATCTAGACTTTCAATAAAAAAGACAAGGTTTTCCCCTCAAGATTGTTCAATAATCATTTATCTGATAATGTCATTGGAACATTGTTACTTACCTGCAAATAGAAGCTTGGCCTCCAGTAAAATCATATGTAGTTGTCTGCCGTTTGGTATGCTTTTTAGCTATGAAGTTAACCTCGTTACATTATTATGGTGGCTTGCTCAACTGCAAAAAAATATCCTCACATGATTAAAGTCAATATTTATTAAATTTAATGTCTGTCATATAAAAAATAAGTAGGAAAAAAAGAAAAGAAAACCTCTAATTCTATATGTCCCTTCTGTTCTTCATCAAAAACGGCGTTGATGGCAGATATTTGTGACCATAAGATCCCAGGTCTCCACATTCTTAAGTTTAGACGTGAGATCAAAATAACTTCCGTGTGCAAACAAACAAAAATCAATTAGCAGTACAAACATAAACGCAGCAGTACAAATGATCTTTAACTCTCAACTGGCAGTACTAAAAACAGCCGAACAGTACTAATTCATTAGGAATAGCATTATGAATTTAGGGTTTGTACACAATCCTAACTAAACAGCTGCAACATCATAGCCTATTGGTGCTTGTTACATCAAACTGCTTATATTCTTAAATAAGTCAGATCCATTTTTTAAAGTCAATATAAATTTAAAAAAAGCCCTAAATCACACATAAAAATAATCAACTTTCAATTAAAATCAAGAAATCAACAACATACGCAAATCAATAACATAAACCGATTATAAAGTTCAAACCTTTATCAAACAAAACCCACAAATCCATGAAGTAAAAAATTGAAAAATACTATCTCTGTCAGATACATACCAATACGATGAGCACATTCGGAACCCCAAACACAAAATCATTTTTTCTATCATGTAGCACAAAATCGTTTCTTTGTCATGCCCAACCACATAACATGTATAGAATACAAAAGATAATACATAAAAAAGAAGTAAAAGACCTTTCTGGATGTTGGATGTTGTAATCAGCAAGAGTACGACCATCCTCAAGTTGTTTTCCTGTAAATATAAACCTTTGCTGATCCGGTGGAATACCTATATAATCATTCATTAATTATTATCAGATATATATACATATATACAGAATCGAAACTTTTTGATAATAAATATAAGGATGATAACCTCAATGGTTATTGTCTTCCCTGTCAATGTTTTCACGAAGATCCTGATGATTTTTCTTTTTTTAGGTTATGAGAATGAATGAGAGAAATAAGGGTAAAAGAAAATAATATTCTGGAACTATATTTAACGAAGAGATATGTGTGATAATTTAAATTGCTCTTTTATCTAGTATATTTTTTTTGTTTTCGGTTCTTGATCACAATTAATGGCTTGGCTCCATTGGTTGAGACGTTTGTATGTTAACCTAAAGATATAGGTTCGAATCTCACTATGTTCATTTTTATACTAATTTAATCCGAATTTTTATGATTATGTGGCATTGAGGTGGCATTTATGTGGCATTATCTACGTGTAACGCCTCCTGTTATATATAATGTAGATATATATTACGAACCAATTTTGCAAATATAGTTAACAACGCGAATTAATTGAGAAATTGCAATACATGAGAAAATGGAAACGTTTGAATAAACGAATGGGTCATGCCCAAATTTTCTAAAATTCCAACACTTAGAGTATTTTTGATAAAAATACTTAACTTCTCTATATTTTTCTAAATGCTTAACAATTTTCCTAAATTTCTTATAATTAAAATTATATTATAAATAATAAATAATATTTATAATATAATATTCCTCCACTAACACTATTATTTTATTTATTTCTCAAAACCTATTTAATTAATTATAACCCTAATTAATTAAATACATAATTATTCAAATTAACCTAATATATATATATATATATATATATATATATATATATATATATATATATATATATATATATATATATATATATATATATATATATATATATATATAGTGAGACTTTCTTGCGAGAACCATCTTATCTGCGAGAACTGACAGAACCACTAAAAACATACATGCACGCCTTCAATAATTATATTTTTGCACATATGTTCTAAAAACAACATATATGTTTTAAAAAAAACATGGTTGTTCTAAAAAATTTGATAAGAAATTGGAAATACAAAATTTTTCTTTGAAGGTGTGCATGTATATTCTTATAAGGCGTGCAATGACAATATTGCGGCCGTGTGTAAGGTTTTTGTGAAAAAAGAGGATGAGTTCATGATGATATTGAAGAACATAGGTTGATACTTACGATTATTGATGATTTGCATGTATTTTTATTTTATTTTAAAAGGCGTGCATGTATGTTTTTGGTGGTTCTGTCAGTTCTCGCAGATAAGATGGTTCTCGCAAAAAAAGTCTCCCTATATATATATATATATATATATATATATGTGTATATATATATATATGTATATATATATATATATATATATCTATAAAAATATCTCTCTATATATATATATATATATATATATATATGTGTGTGTGTGTGTGTGTGTGTGTGTGTGTGTGTGTGTTGATTATATATATATAGTACTTGCGAAATTTAACGGTGAATACTAGTACGGATGTTCCGTCGCACGTGTTCCCACCGTACGCTTTCACCATGAGCCACCACCACGAATTTCATACGATAAATCATTTTGAAATATACTTTACCACACATCAAGGAAGAAATACACGAGCACTGGTCACACGTAAACTTTTCATATAAAGTAAAGACATATAAGACACGAATATTTCACAAAGACTTACCGTACTGATTTAGGTTACGTATCGGAGCGGTTGCACTATTTTGTTGATTAGCAGATTGCTGTTGTTTTAAGGTGAGTTTATAGCCTCATATTTTTATACAATTTTTTTTATAAGCTTGGGGTGAGAAACATGCAAAACTTTTTTCATGGACCAAAAATGGATTTTGTTTTATACACACTTATATGCAGAAACCTAAGTTTAGCTGAATCCCATTGTGCCCACAATCATCAACCGTCAATTCCTGTCTAGGAAACCGTGTGATATAAATAGATCTATTCGGGATGACACCCCCGTTCGGTTGGCTCGGCATAGTCAAAGCGAACGTATACAATATGAAATTAGGCCGAGTGTCTAGGGATTAACACTCGCGGGCACCCTCTATTTCCTAATGCCAGCTTGGCATGCTGCGTTGTCTAGTTCGGTTAGATGAGGCTTAGTGTTTGCATAGCGGGATAGTGTGTTATTGCTGAATTGTTTGCTGTATATTGCTATGGTCCATATGTGTTATTTACTTTAAACCTATGAACTCACCAGCGTTAGCTGACTTTTAGCATGTTTTTCTTAGGAAACTGAGGTGTGTTTACTGAAGGCAGGGCATGGCGATGGTCATAATAATTGTTGGAAATGTTTTTACGATTGCGTTAACTCTGAAATTTGGATCGCTTTGTTTAATGGGATACATTTTTATTTGAAATGGATTTTATGTAAGACAACATGACTTTGAACATGTAATGTATTTTAAAACAGATTTTCAATCCGTTCTCTATATCTTGTGTTGTGATTATCGATTTAGTAGCACCCAAAGTGTATGCTTCCGCAATATTATGATTTTGGGGGTGTTACACTCACGGATTCGGCACAACCTAATAATATAAACTCGCCTTAACATATATCTCCACATGTAAAAGTTTCCAAAAGCTAACTTTCCCCAAGTATGTTCCATTTCAATTCCAAAATCTTTTTCTTATATTAGTTAATAGCGTTTGGTATCAACGGGTGTGTAGTGGAGACACAACATGACTCAAGTGTACTCACGCCAAACAAATGACCAAAACGAACATGAGTCACGAAACAATATCTGTGACAAATGGTAATTTTCACGTTTTTAATTAATATTAAATGAGTATTTATTTTTTTAAGCTGAGCATTTCTATGCGCATTTGCATGTTTCTGAGTATTTTTGAGCATTTTTGGGAGCTGTCCCGCATACTGTAGCTTACAGTCACTGCAGAAAAAGTATATTTTTGTCAGTAAGCATAAATTATCCTATTTCTGATAGTTACTGACAAGTCTCGTAATTAACTGAGAGCTTTCTCATATTTTACTGAAAAACAACCGCACGCGCGTACCGACAGCACATTACACATGGCAGCAATCAAATAAATATATTTTTGAGTCAGTAATAATATTTTATTACATTTCTGACAAAAACGTGGATAAAAACATTATTTTACGTATACGTGTCCAAAAACGTCAAACCGAGACTTTACGGTCACGTTTAAGCTCAAACCGACACACGATACATCAACGAGAGGTAAAAATATTTTTCCCCCTCCTCTTATCCATCCATATCCGGCCTTAGGTGTATACTCCACCACTACTATCCAAAATACACCCACTAACCATTTTAATCTTATAAATATTAACACATTTTACCTTAAATGACACCAAAACAAAACATACTATCCATAATACTATCACCAACTTTCCTAGATCATTCTCTCTATCAAAACTAACGGCTCAAACTAAAATACCAAGATCCACACATTTTCTTTGAAGTTCAAATGATTTAGAGTGTATATTCAAGAGTTTCGGGTTATTTGGAACGTGGTTTGGGTAAATTTGGTGAAGTTTGGGTTGTTCTTGGTCTCCTCTACCCCACGTTAACCTTCAAAGCATTGTAAGGAATCATCAAACTTTTCAAATCTTGTTAAATACATGTTCATTTGATGTCTAATGATGTTAAAATTTGTTAAATGTATATATTTTGTTAAAATGGAAAAAGCTAGGGCTTGTTATGTGATGAATAGTGCTCGACCTAGGCTTGATCTTTGAACAAATTAGTAAATTTCTTGCTTGTGTGGTAAATCTTGATGCATATGGTGCTAGTTTGATGATACAAACATGATTAATGTTAATTTCGCGAGATTAAGCAATATATACACTTTTGAGGCTATATACGTGTTTCGGCCAAAGTAAAAATTACAAAACTATTGGGGTTTTGAAAAACATAAAATTAAGTGGTGAAATGGTGGAATTAATGCTCAAAAGCTTATTTTGAATAGCTTATTGAATAAGCCATAACTAATTGAGATTAGCTTATAAAAAGGTGAAAATGGGTCGACTTATGTAATATGGGTCGAATATAATGTATTTTAGTCATGTTTGACTATTTGACTTAATAACTTATTTATAAGAGCTTAATTGATATAATTAAAATTTGTTACGTAACTAATATTTACAAATTACAAAGACAATGGGCTAAATATAATTTTGGGCTAAAAATGCCACGTGTGGGCTGTTGGGCCGAGCCCAACATGATGGTGAACAACTTTGACTTTTTGACCAAACGGATTTAACGAACATGTTAAGTAATTTTTAGAAATGTGGCGATATATATATATATAATTTAACTAAAAAGTGATTTGGGCTAAAATTAATGAATTGGGCTTATGGACTTTCGGTGGCAGTTGGGCCAAGCCCAACCCAACTAGTCACAGTTGACTTTTATTGACCAAACGTGGTGACGAACGAGTTAAAATTATTTTTAGTAAACTAACGGTATATATATATCGTAAATTAAAAAGGCTAAATGGTTTCGACTAAAAATTAAACTATTGGGCTTATTTAGAAAGTTTCGGCCCAATAGATAAGTTGGATGACAAAAATGATTTTTGAAATATTTTCCGACTCACTATGGATATTATTAATTAACGATACGATAAATATAACAAAAACTAGTTTGGACTTGTTTTGAGACGCGTTAGTCTCCAAAAGGGTGAAAAATCAAATTCTTATTAATATTGACTTTTTTGGACTTTCCGACTAAATATTGACTTTGTGTCGAAATCTATTGTTAATAATTAAACGTAACGATAACGATAATTATAACGATAAAATATTTACAACGATCAATAAATATATTACGAACCAATTTTGCATATAAAGTAAACAACGCGGATTATTTGAGGAATTGCAACACATGAGAAAAATGAAAACGTTGTATAAACGAATAGGTCATGCCCAAATTTTTTAAAAATCTAACACTTAGAGTATTTTGATAAAATACTTAACTTATGTAAATTTTTCTAAAATAATTAACAATGTTTTTAAATTGCTTATAATTAAAATTGTATTATAAATAATAAATAATATTTATAATATAATATTCCTCCACTAACACTACTATTTTACTCGTATTAATTTTTCAAAAACCTATTTAATTAATTATAATCCATAATTAATTAAATACTTAATCATTCAACTTAACCTAACATATATATATATACATGTATGATTATATATATATATATATATATATATATATATATATATATATATATATATATATATATATATATATATATAGTAAAGTTAAAATACAAAGACAAATATCCGTACACTATGTAAAAAGATTTTTTTTTTAAGTTTGCGAAAAAATCCAAAAAAATTCCACAAGATCGGGTATGTTGGTGCATAAAACTTTTGTGAAAGAAGTTTTTCTGATTTTAAGTTTTTATACGTTTTTTTTAATGCACAAAAAATGAATTCTGACGCGCAAAAAAAATTTGATGCACAAAATTTTTAACTTGTTTTAGTTAGATGCGCAATGTTATTTTGATTAAAAAAGTCAAAAGAACTTGGGTGCAAAAACGAATTTTTGATGCACAAAAAAGCGATTTAATGCACAAACGTATTATTTCATAATTTTTTTTCGGAAAAAAATATCCACTTTTAGAAAAACTTCCTTCACAACTTTTTCATGCACCAACATACCTGATCTTGTGGAATTTCTTTGGAATTTTTAGAAAAAATTTTTGAAAAAAAAAAATCTTTTTACGTAATGTACGGATATTTGTCTTTTTATTTGATCTTTATCTTATATATATATATATATAATATATATATATATATATATATATATATATATATATATATATATAGTACTTGCGCAATTTAACGGCGAATACTAGAACGGATGTTCCGTCACGTGTTCCCACCGTTCACTTTCACCATGAGCCACCACCAAGAGTTACAACGATAAATCTTTTTGAAATATACGTTACCACACAGCAAGCAAGAAATACACGAGCACTGTTCACGCGTAAATTTTCAAATAAAGTAAAGACATAAGAGATACGAATATTTCGCTAAGACTTATCGTACTGATTTAGGTCGCGTATCGGCGCGGTTGCACTATTTTGTTGATTAGCAGATTGCTGTTGTATTTAAGGTGAGTTTATAGCCCCATATTTTTATACGATTTGTTTTATAAGCTTTGGGGTGAGAAACATGCAAAACTGTTTTCATGGACCAAAAATGGATTTTGTTTTTATACACACTTGTATGCAGAAACCTAAGTTTAGCTGAATCCCATTGCGCCCACTATCATCAACCGTTAACTCCTTTCTAGGAAGCCGTTTGATATAAATAGATATATTGGAGATGACACCCCCGTTCGGTTGGCTCGGCATAGTCAAGGCGAATGTATACCATACCAATAATAGGCCGAGTGTCTGGGGATTAACACTCGCGGGCACCCCTTTTCTAGCTAATGCCAGCTTGGCATGTTGCGATGTCATAGTTTGGTTAGATGAGACTTAGTGTTTGCATAGCAGGATAGTGTGTTTTTGCTGAATTGTTTGCTGATATTGCTTTGGTCCATTTGTGTTATTTACTTTAAACCTATGAACTCACCAGCGTTAGCTGACTTTTAGCATGTTTTTCTCAGGAAACTGAGGTGTGTTAGCTGAAGGCAGGGCATGGCGATGGTCATAATAAATGTTGGAAATGTTTTTACTATTGCGTTAACTCTGAAATTTGGACCGCTTTGTTAATGGGCTACATTTTTATTTGAAATGGATTTTTATGTAAGACAACATGACTTTAAACATGTAATGTATTTTAAAACGGATTTTTAAATCCGTTTCCCTATATCTTGTGTTGTGATTATCGATTTAGTAGCACCCAAAGTGTATGCTTCTGCAATATTATGATTTTGGGGGTGTTACAATATCCCAAACCGACTCTACTACTAAAACTCACAACCACCTAACAAAAACCAAGATCCAGTAATTTATTTAAAGTTTTAATAAATTATACGGGCAAATTGACGGATGCTTATCGAATTCGACATTGATTCCACATAATCCTTAATCCCAATATTATAATAATAAAGTAATGTGTCTCGGTAAACGTGCCCTCAAAACATTTAATAACTCTTATTTACTTCAACTTCCCAATTATAACATATCATGTTTAAATAAAAACCTCCGTTAAATATTAAGTAACAAATGAGTTTTTGTTTATTAATATTTCCCCTTTTTTTTAGCCTTTATTGTTGATCCCAGTTGAGCTTCCCGATCTTATTAATTACCTTAGATAAATCTAAAGTAATCGGTATAGAAACTGATCTTGAGTTGTATATCAAATATTATGCGGAACTTAATATTTGATCTTAAGAAGAATAACACAAAACAAATTATCAAACAACACTTCAATATTAATACGATTGCTCGACAGCAATAGGGTTACAAGAAACCTTGAAGTGTAAAAACAATAATGATACGTATCTCTAACCTAACCCTAGATCCTCCTTTTATAGCGTAAGGAGTCCTAGTCGGTTTACAAGACTTTCTATACAAGAAAAATATCTTTACGTATCTTTTCTATACTTATCCTTAACATACTATACATATCTAATAAGCAGCAGAGTAACTAGTCTAGCAGCAGAGTCTTCGTAGGCTAGCAGCAGAGTTACACTTTGCTTATTCTTCCAACCAGCAGAGTCATAAACAGCAGAGTTATTGTACTAATCAGCAGAGTTACATAACTGTTCAGCAGAGTTATGTTTCTCGAATCAGCAGCATCTTTTAGACCCAACAATCCTCCCCTAAACTTGATATTTTTCTTCAAAAATCATCAAGTTTCTTTTAAACCCAGCTAATCACTAGGAGGATGCTTCCAAACACTTTACTGTTTTGAAATCTTCTCTTGCAGAATCTTTCTATATTTCTCAATTAGCACACCTGCTTGATAATCTGATACAAATGGTCTTTGCATCATCAACTTTCCTGGTTGCATCATATCAGTGAGAACATCAACATTGTTGTAGAAAGGATAATCTTTTTCTATCAACATGTACACACCAAGTCCTCCATCTCCAATCAGTTCATGTACTCCACATGACTGATATAAGTACCACTTAACAACTTTCTTTGACCTTCTTAATTTTACCCATTCAGCATACATTGCATCAGGCTCAAACATGTTACTCAGCCAAAGATAATGTACTCTTTCAGGCACTGACTCTGGTTTCTTGTCACCATATCTTTCCTTGTAAAGTTCCCAGAGTTTTACAATATCCTCTCTATCCATGTACTCCAGCATCTGATCAAATCTAACATATTTTTCACATTTCATATCAGATCTCATCACCTCCCATTTAGCATCACAGACATCAAACACATCAGCAGTATAGGATATAATTGGATACTTTGTTGATAAGGGGACTGCATTAATTATCTCAGGTTCTAGCTGTGGTTTAGGTACTGGTTGTGGTTTATGAACTGTGAAGTCCATGATAGCTTTCATAGCATCAGCTTCTTCTTGTTTGTTCTTATAGCAATCTTCAGTTTGAACTTTTCTTTTCTTTCTAGCTGAGGTCTTACTTCTTATACCTAGTCCTCTTATAACCAATGACTTTCTTAACTTCTTCCCTATCATCCTCCATGGGTTGCTTGTCATCTTGTTTCTCCAAAACACTTCCAGATGCTTTCATATTGTCAGATTCCATAATCTTTGGCATTCTCTTCTTTTCAGTTTGGAAACCTTTTCTTGGATTCAGCTTAGCATAAGTTTCATAAAATTCCTTTTCAATTATGGCATCTGATTTTCCCTTGAAATCCTTCATCTGATAATTTCTTGCATTCCTCAAATAATATTTCATATCATTAACTAATGCTTTCCTTGTAGATGACTTTGGTTTGTATCCATGCTTCTGTCCCTCTTTAATCCTTAAAATTAGCTCTTCCCACTTAGCTACTCCATTCTTTCTGAGTATAAACTCCACAATCTCTTCTGTCTTTTCATTTGCATCCAACTGCTCATCTTTAGTTATCAAGAAAGCTTGACCTCTTACAATCATATCAGAATCTAAGAAATATTGCAATTGTTCATTGAACTCATCTTTATTAACCTCTTTAGATTTAGAGCTTTCCATAAATTCAAACATACTTCTTTCCTCATCAGCTGCCATACTTCTTGCATATTCCTCATCATGAGCAATCTGAGCTTTTTCATTAGCTAAGGCCTTTTCTTGAAGTTGCCTTTCAAGTTCTTCAGCAGTTTCTTTATCATTATGTGTAGATTCAGCAGCAGCAGGTTGTTGTGATGGTGTGGGTGTTTTAGTGGCTTTGTTCATGTTCAAAAGTACTTGAGCTAAGGTCATCTTTTCATCATCTGATTCAGCAGAGTCCCTATCTCCTGCACTCTTCTCTGTATCAACAGCAGAGTCCTTTAACCCATCAGCAGAGTGTTCTGCTACAGCAGAGTCAATCTTTTCACTCTCACCACCAATAACAGCAACTTTTTCAAATGATTCCTTGACAACCTCCCCTGAACCTATTGTATCCTCTTGATCCTGATCATTCCTCCCCTGTTTGGAAGCATCCTCTTCCAAACATGGTTTGGAACTCTTCTTCAACCTCCCCTCAAGATGGGTAACCCTGAGCTTAAGTCTCCTAATCTCAGCACCTTGAGAAGCTTTGACTGTGGTTAACTCCTTTCTTAGACCAAGAACCTCCTGTGACAATTTGGTACAAGTATTCGTCAATTCCTGTAATTGTTTCATGATATCCTCACAACTTCGGTCTGTGTAACCTGACCCGAGAGGTTGATCACTGGAATTGGCATTTTGTACAGGGGTTTTAACCGTCAAATCATCTTTTTCAAGTTCAATGCTAGCCTCAACACTTCGACCTGTGTTACCTAGTCCGAGAGGTGTATCATTGGCATTGTCAATATGTACATCAGTATCCATCAATGCATATGTGTCATCTCTGTCCTCATCATTTCAAGATGTGTTACCTTCTCCGAGAGATGAATCTTTGGACACAAACTCAGTCTCAATCCTAGATTGAACAGCTGAGCCCCCCAAAGTAGCCATTTGGCTGGGGTTACCATCAGTTGTATTAGGTTCTTGAGAACCTTCTACAAAAGATGTTGCCATGGTTGAGGTCTTAGTTATGTTAGCACTGTCCTGTTCAACTACTAAGTTGGAAACAGTAGTGCCAGCCTCTTCCATCATGGTACCTCCATCACCTGTACCAGCCTCATCTGCATCCATACTAACATTGACCTGAGGTAGCACAATGTCCTCATGTGGTGAAGTCCTAGGTGATTGGGTATTTTGGGGTTCATATGATACTGATACAGTCAAACTTGTAGATGAGGATGTGTGATGGGAAGCTGTGGGAGTTCCAGCATCTTCATCCTCATGCACAGCAGCCACAAAATTCAAGATGTGTTCAGTTAGGGGAGTTATTGCACCAGAAAAACCTTTCCCAGGTTTCTTCAGAAAAGCAAACATCTTGACAGCCATCCTACTACTAGGCTCAATATGAGTATGTTCCAAGGGTTCTCTTAGTTGATTATTGATAATGAGCTGCAAAAACCTTGGATACAAATAAAACTTCTTCTTAACAAACTTCTTCATACCCTCAAAAATCATTGAAGAAAAATCAAATGGTTGCCCAGTAGCCAAACAAACTAAGGAAATAGCTTGAGGAGCACTAAACTCATTCCATCCTCCTACTTTGGGAAACAAGCAGTGTTGAAGAGTATGTAACAAAAACTTCCAATGTGGACAGAGCAGACCTTTATAAAAGGTTCCAGTATTTTCAGGCCTCTTATACCCAATACTCTCAAGCTCAGACAAAATAACCTCAGTAGTAAAATTAGGTGGTGTAGGAACTCCTGATAGACGAAGACTTCGCTTAATTGTTGTCTCACTAACTACAATAGTCTCTCCATCTACACTACCTATTAACCTTTCCTCCTCATCGAGTGTATCTAGCTTAATAGTTGACCAAAATTGGTGCATATGAGATTTAACAATAGGTGGATCGACTGTTAAAGCATACCTTAGTCTAGAAGCACTCAGAAAATCCATAACCTCATGAAATCCAGCAGCTGCAGAAACCTTACTAAGAAATGCAATTTGATTATGTTCTTCCGGAAACTTTCGTCGAGCCATTATGATTTGGGGGTTTTGGATGAAATGATATGAATGAATGTTCTTGGAAGAGAATCGAATGTAATTTTGAGCAATTAAAAGTTAATGAGGTCGAAATGGTGTGTGATACCATTTGGATCTGATTAGGTTTTAAGACGCGCCAAAATTTTCAATAATAACCCTTTACTTTCAAACTCAACAGCAGAGTTATGAAAGGTTTGACCAAAAGTCAACTTTCCCAAAAACTTCAATTTTAATCCCCCAAGCAGCTTAAATACACCACCAACTCCTCATTAAATTCTATAAATCCTCCATTCGCTTAACAAATCCCCAAATTCACAAACCCTAAATCAAAATCAACTAACCATGAGTGCATCTAAAGCTCCAATCATCGACATATCATCAGATTCATCTTCAGACGATTCACAAGGATGGTCAAGTTACTTTCCTCCGAGTGCATCGACATCACAACAAAAAGGTAAAGCAGTTGTGGAAGAAGAATACTCTGACCCACTCCCATCGACACCATCTTCGTTTGTAGATTCAAGCGATGATGAAGAAACAAAAGCATGGCCAAAATCCATGACTTACTATCAAGGTACCTAGGAAATAATTCCTCCGAAACATCCTTTGACAGCAGAGCTTCAAAGACAAATGGAGAATGCCGCCGCCGCCTTTGCGAAGAGTGTCCACCTGCCTCATCCAAAGCCAAGTACGGTTGAGCAGAAACCCCCTGTTCCAAAGAAGAAGAAGCAGCAGAAGAAACAAGCTCCCTCTACAAGCCAACAGCAGAGTCCACCACCACGACCAGTAGTACTTGCACTTCCCTGTCCTAGGGTGTCAAAGGCCATGGGCACTAGGGGACCTCGCAACAAGGTCATGCCTGACTTTGCTGGAATTTAGGTTGTGAATTTTTGGATCTTGTTGTCTTTTGAACTTGTTTTGAATAGCATGGATGTATGAAAACTGTATGTTGTACTTTTGCCTTTATTATCAATGAACTTCCTCTTTCCATGCTTTACTTGATTGTGTATGTATGTATATCTGCAAAAGGTTAGTAGCAAACCACAAACACAAGCAAGAATATTCCATAATAGCAGCAGAGTAGGCATAGCAACAAACAACTAAACAGCAAGCAATTTAGCAAACTTTGACTAAACACCAGACAATGACTAATCAACAGCACAAATCCTTACAAAATTTTACAAAAACATACAGAGATAAGATGTTTAATGATTTAAAGATTGATCATGCCAATACTAGCAACTAAAAATTGAAACCTACTTATATCAAAACTTTTGGTAAGTAGATCAGCAACATTATTGTCAGTATGTATTTTAACCACTTGAATTAACTTTTTCTCATAACAATCTCTAATAAAATGATGTCTTATCTCTATGTGTTTTGTTTTAGAATGAAAAACAGGATTTTTGATAATACACATTGTGCTGTTGTTGTCAATATAAATTTTGGTGTTCATGAAATTGTACCCATAATCCAGCAGTTGGTTCTGAATCCAGAGCACTTGTCCACAGCAGCTAGAAGCAGCAACATATTCTGCTTCAGTTGTTGAGTTAGCCACTACAGTCTGTTTCTTGCATTGCCATGAGATTAACCTATGACCAAGGTACTGACAGCCTCCAGTGGTTGACTTTCTATCCATAGTAGCTCCAGCATAGTCACTATCTGAGTATGCTATCAAGTCAAATGGTGAATTATTAGGATACCAAAGGCCCAATTTTGGTTGACCCTTGATGAACTCAAATAAGTACATTTTATTACCATCATTTATCCTATTAATTTGACTTGTTTTACTATATTATGTATGAGGATTGATACTTAATCGTTTACTTTTGTAATTCTCAGTTGAAAACAAGCATTTGGTGAAACTTGGCGATTTTGGACTAATTATGGAGCAAAACATGCATAAAGTGAAGAGTCTACTGAAATGGACAAGATCAAGTCAAATCTGCTCCAGATGCGCCGCATCTCACTCATGACATGCGCCGCATCGCTATCAAGATCTCACCAGATACGATCCAAGATACAAGAGGACATGCGCCGCATCCAAAGATAAAGATACGCCGCATCTTCTGGCGGTGTACGAATATTCCTGAATATTATAATCTTGGACCCCACGCGAAGTTAAGTAAATGCGCCGCATCTACTTACTAGATGCGCCGCATCTTACCCTCAGACAGAAACTATAAATACCCCAAGACCAGACGAATTCGATGTGCCGTATATTATAACCGAAGACCAAAAACCCTAGGACGAATTCAGTCAAGGCAGCAGCACAAGACACACCCGAACGAAGATACAAGAGCTGTAAGAAGGTGTTGCATGTGTTTAATTCATTAAGTAGTTTTGTTTTATTGTGTTAGTAAACTTTAATTCATCAGGATTGATGGCTTGTGTAATGTGACAATGGAAAGATTGCACTCCCTTAAAACTGCTTTCCCATCAATTAAAGTTTATATGTTGATGTCTTTGGTTACTACTTATTAGTGCATTGATAACCTCTGTGTTTATTAGTGGCCTGCGCATTTGACTGCGGAAAATAATGTGGCTCCCACGGTTGTTACTAAATTGATCACTTAGGAATAACTTTTAGACATAAGTAATCATTAAGGGTTTACTCGCCGATAAGAATAGGACCAACGAGAAAGGATTAACTACATACACTTCATATAAAGCTATCAATAAAACAAGTGACAAACTACTTAATCATAAGGACAGCCCTCTTATTGTCTTGAGTATTTATCTGTGTACGTGTGTGCTACTTGCTGATTCGTGCCTATTGGTTTAGTTTATTATCTAATTGCAACCAAATCGTGCCAGTCTCTCAGACTGAACCCCCTTGCGTTAGAATATTAAAATACTGATTAGAATAACTAGATAATACGTTCCACTCTTAGTGATCGACACTCTACTTACCATTATAGTCATACTGACCGGGTACACTGCTCGTTAAGTGTGTGTGTTATTGATAAGTCAGCTAAATATAAATTTAAAACTTGAGTAGGCATTAAAACTGCTAAACCGCAACGACACATCGCACGCATCAAGTTTTTGGCGCCGTTGCCGGGGAATGAATTGTTATTATCTGTTAATTTGATTAGTATTTTAATTAGGTTTTAATTTTTAATCTAACCGCTAATTTTGTTGTGTATTAGATTAATTTGCATTCATTGTACTATTTTGCATATTTTCTGTTTTTGTGTGTTATTTGTTTGCTTTTGTTTGTGTTTATTTTCGTGTGTTTTATTTTTTTTTAATTTTTCGTATTTGTTTTGTTCTGCTATCGTTGTACTGAGCTAAATCGAACGATACGGCGCATCTGATTTCTCAGATACGGCGTATTGCGTTCAATTTTTTATAAAATACAACGCGTTTAATTAATTCGATACGACGCATCTTTTACCCAAGATACGGCGTATCTGTTTTTAATAAGAAATTTTTTCTAAGCGATAAAGCGATACGACGCATCTTTTCCCCAAGATACGGCGTATCTGTTTTTAATAAAAAAAAAATTTTCTAAACGTTAACGCCATACGACGCATCTGCTGCAGCAGATACGGCGTATCTATTATTTTAATTAAAAACAGTTTTCGAAATATTAAACAAATACGGCGCATCGATCTCTATCGATACGGCGTATCTTCTGAATCAAAAATCTTATATTTTGAAACGTAACGAAAATACGGCGCATTAACTTTTGTTAATACGGCGCATTTAATTTTAAATAAATATCGATTTTTGATTATTAAAATTGAGACGGCGCATTCAAATTTCTAAGCGGCGTATCTATTTTCTGAATTAAAGTCTGATTTAATTTTAACGATTATAAGATACGGCGTATCCATCTTTTTGGATACGGCGCATCGTCTGCAGATATCAGCTATTTGTATTCTTATATCCGTTTCTATATTCATTAATTTCTCTTCTAGCGAACAGATCCTACTGATGCTTTTGTGATTATTTCAGAAGGAAGAAGGATGGACCGTGACAAGGACCAAATAATGAGCTGAACGTGAGTCTAACTTGAAGACTCTGAAATAAAGACAAGTGCTTACCGGGAGACAACCCGGATTTATCTTTTAATTTTCTGTTTATGTGTCGAGTCAGTCGGGCCGCAGAGGATACGGCGCATCTCAATCCCGAGATGCGACGCATCTCCTGCAATGGTCATATCTTATTTTATTTTTCTGCATTTTTTATTTTAGACTTTAAAACTTTTTATCAGTTTATTTTAATGCGGCGCATCCCTGGTTAAGGATGCGGCGCATCTTCTATTCTGATCCGTATTTATTCCAGGCTCGATACGGCGTATCTTCTTCCATAAGATACGGCGCATCGACTGACCTGATGATTTTCATTTTTAATTTTTATGTTTTATTTTTTTTCCTAACTACTAATGTATTATGCAAGTTGAACCTTTCTTATCTTAGGTGTGTTTTGAAGCCTTGGTGGTATTATAGATTCCTGCATTTCCTGTGGATACATCTAATATGAAGCTTAAACGTTCTAATCCATAAGAAAGATGATTTTTGCTCTAATACTAATGGAGGATCATACCGCGCAAATCTCAGGGGAGTTTTTCTGTTCTAATTCTTTTATTTTCCAGTTTTTAACATTTTATACAAACAACGAGGACGTTGTTTAACTTAAGTGGGGGGATTGGAGAATTAGAACACTTAACACTTACTTGTCCTAAACTTTTCAAAATATGCTTAAAATGTGCTTAATATATCAAAATTTAAAATTTTTAGCATGTTTTTGTTTAGTCTAAGTTGCATAGCTGCACACATGACGTTATTTTCAAAAAATTGTGATTTTTCAAAATTTACGAATCTATGAGTGTGCCGGTGACTTGTAAACTTTAGAACTTGGCTTGTATACTATTCGAGACCACCATAATAAGTATTATTTTTATAATTGGAATGACTTGTCTAAATTGGTAAATTTCTAGGATTACACCCAAATAGCCTATTATATGTTATGTGTTATTAGCTAACTACACTGGTTAGCTAACCCCCGTATAAACCCTTTTGTTACTCTCACTTTTAGAGTAAAATACCCCTAGAAAAACACTCAGAGCCATTCCTTTCGTTTCTTACACCTATGTTTAAAATGTTTCGTTACACCCTTACACCTTAGCCTACCATGTAGATTAAAATCCGTGGTTGGTTAATTGCTATAGGCAAAGTGTGTTTCCTTACATTACCTGTGTTCGCGTGCGTAATTCATTATCTATGGTTAGGTCGGGAAATTGCACAATGCAATTGGAGTGAAAGTAAATATTGTATATCTTTGAGTTTATTTTTCGTGTGTTTACTACTTTCACTATTACCGTTATTTCTGAAGTCATGAAAAGTATGGAAAAATTATCCAGAATTATCATTATAGTGATGTGGTGAAATTTTACACATTTATGTTTATGTTAAAAAAAAAAAAAAAAAAAAAAAAAATCGAAAAAATTAGAAAAAAAAATAGAAAAAGGAAAAGTTGGATGTTTGTTTTAACCAACGATGTAAAGTGATGTAAGTGGTCGATATCACCACTAGTTGTTATACTATATCTATGGATTGAATGGGAGTTGGCAGTTATGGGAACGTCAACTAAGGATATTCTTTGATTAAGATCTTGTTGAGTATAATTCGTGTCTACCTAAAGTGTGTGTTTCAAGTGTTAAAGCGTGAGTTATTCAATGATATGAGTCTTATTCATGGGATGGTTGGGATAGTGATTAACCACACTTAGGATTTTAATTTATTTGTTTTGTTTATTTTTCATTTTACACCAATTTATATCCCAAATGTTATCCATACCCTGTATTATTCTTTATCCAACCAAACCTTTGGTTTATTGAGATTAGGGATTTGAGCAATCTTAAGTATCGTAGTCGTGGATTCGGCTATGTATTTATGATTTTGTCGCCCTTTTTGATATATTATTATTGGTGAAGTTTGGACCTATCTTTAGCCTATTCGAGTTAAGGATTTGAGCAATTGCAAGTATCGTGTTCGTGGATTCGATCATGTATTTGTGATTTTGTCGCCTTTTCTGGAATTTGAGATCGATAGAGATTAAGAATAATTAACCCTTAAGCCTAAAAACCCTTTTTACCGCTTTAGACTTGTTATTCCTTGGCTTTAGTGGAGGAGATGTGTATACTTGCCAAGCTTATGATAGAATATTCGTCGTGACTGGACAGTTAAACGATTAGATTTGCTTTTATCGAATATTTTATTTTACTTCTAAATCGTTAAGTGTTTAGTTGTGTGATTATGACAAAAATGAATACATGCTTAAATATAAAAATAAATCCTAACATCTTTTAGGATACATTTTCATAAGATTAATTCTAAGGTTTACTTGGGGACAAGTAAAGTTCAAGTGGGGGGATATTTGATGAACTCAAATAAGTACATTTTATTACCATAATTTATCCTATTAATTTGACTTGTTTTACTATATTATGTATGAGGATTGATACTTAATCGTTTACTTTTGTAATTCTCAGTTGAAAACAAGCATTTGGTGAAACTTGGCGATTTTGGACTAATTATGGAGCAAAACATGCATAAAGTGAAGAGTCTACTGAAATGGACAAGATCAAGTCAAATCTGCTCCAGATGCGCCGCATCTCACTCATGACATGCGCCGCATCGCTATCAAGATCTCACCAGATACGATCCAAGATACAAGAGGACATGCGCCGCATCCAAAGATAAAGATACGCCGCATCTTCTGGCGGTGTACGAATATTCCTGAATATTATAATCTTGGACCCCACGCGAAGTTAAGTAAATGCGCCGCATCTACTTACTAGATGCGCCGCATCTTACCCTCAGACAGAAACTATAAATACCCCAAGACCAGACGAATTCGATGTGCTGTATATTATAACCGAAGACCAAAAACCCTAGGACGAATTCAGTCAAGGCAGCAGCACAAGACACACCCGAACGAAGATACAAGAGCTGTAAGAAGGTGCTGCATGTGTTTAATTCATTAAGTAGTTTTGTTTTATTGTGTTAGTAAACTTTAATTCATCAGGATTGATGGCTTGTGTAATGTGACAACGAAAAGATTGCACTCCCTTAAAACTGCTTTCCCATCAATTAAAGTTCATATGTTGATGTTTTTGGTTACTACTTATTAGTGCATTGATAACCTTTGTGTTTATTAGTGGCCTGCGCATTTGACTGCGGAAAATAATGTGGCTCCCACGGTTGTTACTAAATTGATCACTTAGGAATAACTTTTAGACATAAGTAATCATTAAGGGTTTACTCGCCGATAAGAATAGGACCAACGAGAAAGGATTAACTACATACACTTCATATAAAGCTATCAATAAAACAAGTGACAAACTACTTAATCATAAGGACAGCCCTCTTATTGTCTTGAGTATTTATCTGTGTACGTGTGTGCTACTTGCTGATTCGTGCCTATTGGTTTAGTTTATTATCTAATTGCAACCAAATCGTGCCAGTCTCTCAGACTGAACCCCCTTGCGTTAGAATATTAAAATACTGATTAGAATAACTAGATAATACGTTCCACTCTTAGTGATCGACACTCTACTTACCATTATAGTCATACTGACCGGGTACACTGCTCGTTAAGTGTGTGTGTTATTGATAAGTCGGCTAAATATAAATTTAAAACTTGAGTAGGCATTAAAACTGCTAAACCGCAACGACACATCGCACGCATCAACCCTTTAGGTACCTAAAAATTCTTTTGACTACTTCCAAGTGTGAAACTTTAGGAGACACTTGAAATCTAGCACAAGCACACACAGAAAACATGATATCTGGCCTTGAAGCTGTCAGATACATCAATGAACCAATCATTGATCTATAAAGATGTACATCAACCTCTGCCCCATCTTCATCCTTGAGCAAAGGTTTGTTTTTATCCATTGGTGTCTTAGCTGCCTTCACATCCTTGAAACCAAATTTCTTTAACAAATCAGCCACATACTTGTCTTGGCTAATAAAAATCCCATCTGGCTGCTGCTTAGCTTGAAGTCCCAAGAAGAAAGTGAGTTCACCCATAGAACTCATCTCAAACCTGTCGTGCATTAGCTTTTCAAATCCTTCACATAAAACCTTATTTGTAGACCCAAAAATGATATCATCTACATAAACCTGAACTAGTAGGATATCCTTTTTGTCTTTCTTAATGAAAAATGTTTTATCAATGGTTCCTCTGCAAAAACCATTATTCAACAAATATGTGGATAAGGTTTCATACCAAGCTCTAGGAGCTTGATGTAGTCCATACAGTGCTTTCTTCACCTTGTAGACCCTATCAGGATACTTAGGATCTTCAAACCCAGGTGGTTGCATCACATATACCTCATCAGGAATCTTTCCATACAAGAAAGCACTTTTCACATCCATTTGATACACAGGAAAATTCTTAAATGAAGCATATGCCAAAAATAGTCTGATAGCCTCAATTCTTGCAACTGGGGCAAATACCTCATCATAATCTATTCCTTCTTCTTGAGTAAATCCCTGAGCCACTAATCTAGCCTTGTTTCTGATAACAATTCCTCTCTCATCTCTTTTGCATCTGAACACCCATTTAGTACCAATTGCTCTTTGTCCATTAGGCAAATCCACCAATGTCCAGACTTCTTGAAGCTTGAACTGCAGCAACTCCTCTTGCATAGCTTCAACCCAACTTTCATCTTTCATAGCCTTATGAATGGTCTTGGGTTCTTCTTGAGATAGGAAACAGGCAAACATGCAATTTTGTAAATCCTTGTGGCTATTCCTCTTCTTTAGTGTTTGAGCAAACAATCCCTGATCAAGCAAATCACTCAGTCCTTTTGATTTACTTCTGGTCTGCACAGCAGAGTGAACATCACCAATTATCTGCTCCTTTGGATGATTCCTGTGGATTCTGGTTGTTGGAGTAGGACTAACAGGTATATCAGTCTCCAAATTGGATAAATCAGCTTCAGCACCAAAAACATCAACAATTTCATCATCAGTATCCACATATACTTCTTCTAATTCAGGCACCTCATCAGAAGAATCATCATAAGAATCACCATCTTTATCAGCAGTAGAGTCCTTAGGCATAGCAGCAGAGTTACCAAACCGAACAACAGAGTGTTTTGTCCTAACAGCAGAGTGTTTTGACCTAACAGCAGAGTGCTTTGGCCTGGCAGCAGAGTTGAGAGAACTGCTGCTATGTTTATACCCTTGTTGCCCATCAACATCTGTCTCTTTATTCCGTTCCTTATCATCATTCTTGTCATCATGAGAAGGTTCAGCATCATCATCTACATGAACCTTTGGTACTTCCTTATGAACAGCATCAGCATCTGAACTTTTTCCCTCTTTATCTGTTGGAGAGAAGTACTGATCAAACGTTCTCCTTTCAATCAAAACAAACTCCTCTGCAGATCCATCCTTCTTTGCTTGTGTACCTGCATTAGGGTTAGTTTGTGTTCCTGGAGACATGTTAGTAGTACCTGCAATGACTGGTTGATAATTCATACTCTTGGTTAAAGAATCAATATCAAACATCCACTCAGGACCTTTTCCATCAACATTAGGTGTGGTTTCTCTAATTCTAACATGCAAATTTTCCACCACATACCCAGTCCTTTGATTGAAAACCCTAAAAGCCTTACTTTCAGTAGAGTATCCAACAAAGTAACCTATGTCTGCTTTCTCACTAAACTTGCCTAAGTGGTCAATGGTGTTTAGAATAGTGACAGGACACCCAAATGGTCTAAAGAAATCAATCAGTGGTTTCCTACCATGCAATAACTCATAAGGGGTCTTATTGTGAGGCTTAACTATCTTACTTCTATTTTGCACATAACAAGCAGTGTTGACTGCTTCAGCCCAAAAGATAGTGGGTAACTTAGACTCTGACAACATTGTCCTAGCAGCTTCAATTAATGTTCTATTTCTCCTCTCAGCAACACCATTTTGCTGAGGAGTTCTAGCTACACTAAATTGTCTAGTTATACCCTTTTCCTCATAGAACTGATTCATCACTTGATTCTTAAATTCAGTCCCATTGTCACATCTGATGATCTTAACTTTGTGATTAAATAGGTTTTCTATCCTTGTAATAAAAGCCTTAAGAATGCCAGGTGTCTCATCCTTAGTAGCTAAGAAGAATACCCAAGTAAATCTACTAAAATCATCAGTGACCACTAAGCCATACATCTTTTTATTCAAACTTTTCACATAGGTGGGTCCAAATAGGTCCATGTGAAACATAAACAGAGGTTCAGTTATAGAATTCACCAATTTGGACTTACAAGATGCTCTATGTTGCTTTCCCATCTGGCAAGCAACACATACTTCAGGATCCTCAAAAACCTTTGAAGGTAATCCTCTGACCAAGTTCCCTTTCACCAACTTGTTGATAGCCTTGTAGTTCAGATGTCCAAGCCTTCTGTGCCATAGTTTGGATTCATCAATAGTGGCTTTGGCAAACAGACAAGTTAAATCTCTTTTGGGAATAATGTTCTTTATGTCCACACTGTATATGTTGTCATTTCTAGGGACTTTAAGAAGTACTAATTTATCATCAGGTATCTTATAGTCGGGAGATAAGACAAGACATTCAGTGTCTGTAAAAAGAACAAAATTCTTTCTGTCACACATTTGTGAGACACTAAAAAGATTGAACTTTAAACCATTTACCAAATACACTTTTTCAAAATCCAATTTTCCAGTTCTGATCATGCCTTTTCCAACAATTTTTCCTCCTTTAGGATCATTCCCAAAGGCAACATATCCTCCATCCAAAGCTTCAAAGTTCTCCAAATTCCTTTGGTCTCCAGTCATGTGTGAAGAGCATCCACTATCAAAAATGCATTTATCCTTTAGCTCCTTTTGTAGATTGCCCTGTACATAAAGTAAGAGAATTAGTTTCTCTTTGGGACCCAAGCCATTACTGACTTGGATCTGCCTTGTGCATCAAAGTAGTCAAATTTCTTCAACTGCATTGGTGCACTGCTGTGCCTGAGAACATGATCTATAACTTTAACCTTAGGTTTCCAGACCCAACAAGCTGAGGCCTTAACAGCATAAAAATGATTGCCTACAACAGTATCAGTAACAACTTTAGGCAAAATAGCAGAGTCTGCCTTAACAGCAGAGTTTGCCTTATCAGCAGAATCAACTATTTCCTTCTTTATGGGCCCTTTTGATGCAATAGGAGAGATAACTCTAGAAACACCATCTCTCATCAAAACTTCCTTGGGAACCATGTTTCTTTTGGGGTGAGGGTGAGTCTTTCTAGCAAAGTTTCTATGGTTCACCCTTGTGTACTAGTTCCACACTGGTTTTTGATAGTAGTAGCACTCATCTTGCAGATGATCAAAACTACCACAACCATAACATGCCTTTTTAAGTAATTGAAAATCAGTACCTAATCTTTGTGAAACTAGGTTGTTCCAATTTCTCTGGTTTCCTCTAGGCAAGTTATTTGTTCTTTTAGGATATACTCTAGGTGTGTTTTCATACTCAGCCATCTTCCTAGAGATACCTTTACCAAACCTAGGCTTAACAAACTCAACCTTTTTAGCCTTAGGTACTTTTGATTCAACAACAGTAGGAATTTCTTCCTTTTTGTTCTTAGGGGTTGAATCAGATTCCACTACATCATCATCACTGTCAGACTCCCAATCTTCAATCAGGGGTGCTTGTTCATACTTCTTTACCTCAACCTTAGGTGACTCTGTTATAGTTTCACTAGTTTCAACTACAGGTTTAGCAGTTTCACTTACAGGTGTAGCCCCAGACTCAGATATAAAAGTCAATGTCCTAGTAGGAGGGGCATTGTTACTAAGTTTCTTAGAGTGAGCAACAGCATTATATCCTATACCATTAAAGTGTCTTCCTAATGGTTTACTGAGAATGTAAGTGGCAAATTGTTGTTTTTCCACCCTAACAATATGTTTTTCAGTCTCACTAATAGCTGAATCTTTAGCCTTTTCAGCCTCTTCTACTTTTCCCATTAGAACCTGAATCTCACAATCTTTCTTAATAAGTTCATTTTCTAGAATAGTGATCTTATCAAGATATTCAATTTCAATCTTTTTATAAAATTCAAGCTTCTCTTCTAAATTCTTTAAACCATATTGATAACTAAGATTGTCTAACTTAAGTTTTTCAATGTCCATTTTAAGATCTCCATTGCTAGACTTAAGGAATTCTAATTTATCAGAACATGATTTAAAAGAACAAGATGATTCATTGGATACCTCAGAGTCTGATCCAGAGGAAGAGTAAGCCATGAGAGCAAAATGTTGTACTTGAGGTTCCTCTTCAGCTATCAATGCACAGTTTGGACCATCTTCAGCATGATCACTCCAGTCATAATCTCCTAACCCATCACATGACACCATAGCAGTAGTAGGATTTGGCTCTTCATCAGCAGACTTCTTGAAATTCTCATTGCTTCTTCTTGGTGCTCTGCATTCTCTTGCAAAGTGTCCCTTCTTTCTACAGTTAAAACATTCAGCCTTTGATTTGTCAAATCCCACATTCTTGTTCCTTCTGAACTTCATCTCTTTACCAGTTCGTTTAAGAAACCTTCTTGCCCTCATAGTTAACATTGCAAACTGCCATTGCATATCAATCTCTTCAACATCATCAGGATCAAGTTCATCCAGATCTTGAGGCATGACTGAAGTACTTGTAGTAAGTTCAGCCAAATAAGCACAAATAGCAGCATCACTGATGGTGTTGGTGTTAGCAGAGTCAGCAGTAGAGACATGTGAACCAACAGCAGGAACAAAAGTACCAGCAGCAGAGTGCTGTTCTTGATGACTACCAGAATTCTTGTTGCTTGAGGAAACAAAAGCAAGATTATTTGTGGTAGAAGATGAGCTTGACAATCCTTTAACTTCAGATTCATACACCTTCAAGTTGTTATACAGATCATCCAGTGTCATAGTATCAAAATCTTCCTTGTGCCTCCAAACCACTGTATGAGTGTTCCATTCAGAAGATAGACTTCTCAGAAACTTCAGATTGATATCTTCTTGAGGTACATCAATCTTCAAAAGAGCCATCTGACTGGTCAACTTATGAAGTCGATCATAAGTTCCCTCAATATTTTCAGAACTCAAAGCAGTAAAAGTTTCAAATTGATGCTTCATTAGATTCTTTCTTTATTTCTTAGTAGCTTCATTCCCACCAAATCGAAGTTCGATTGCTTCCCATAACTCCTTAGCACACTCAATATGATTAAAACTCAATTGATAATCATTAGGTATTCCCATCATGAGAATACTGTGAGCTTTAACCTCCAATCTTCTCTGTGCTTTCTTCTCACTTGTCTTGAGAGTCAAGACTGATCCAGTAGCAGTCTTGGTTTGCACACTGTCACCATGTAGAACAACTTCCCAAAGTGAGTAATCAACCATTCTCATGTATTGTTGAATTCTCATCTTCCAGATCTCGTATTCTCCAGTCTTGAGCATGGGGACCCTTGATGCAGTAACCATGTGTGTAGAATCAGATTCCATCGCTTACTTGTTGAATAACATATCTTGTAATAAGTAATTCTTCTTGGTACCAGTTTCTAGATCACAAGCTCTGATACCACTTGTTGATCCCAGTTGAGCTTCACGATCTTATTAATTACCTTAGATAAATCTAAAGTAATCGGTATAGAAACTGATCTTGAGTTGTATATCAAATATTATGCGGAACTTAATATTTGATCTTAAGAAGAATAACACAAAACAAATTATCAAACAACACTTCAATATTAATACGATTGCTCGACAGCAATAGGGTTACAAGAAACCTTGAAGTGTAAAAACAATAATGATATGTATCTCTAACCTAACCCTAGATCCTCCTTCTATAGCGTAAGGAGTCCTAGTCGGTTTACAAGACTTTCTATACAAGAAAAATATCTTACGTATCTTTTCTATACTTATCCTTAACATACTATACATATCTAATAAGTAGCAGAGTAACTAGTCTAGCAGCAGAGTCTTCGTAGGCTAGCAGCAGAGTTACACTTTGCTTATTCTTCCAACCAGCAGAGTCATAAACAGCAGAGTTATTGTACTAATCAGCAGAGTTACATAACTGTTCAGCAGAGTTATGTTTCTCAAATCAGCAGCATCTTTTAGACCCAACATTTATTATTTGCTTTCCATTTCTAGTTATACATACATTTCCAAACAAATATTTTTTGAGTTATTATCCGTTTCAAGTCACGAGTCCGAGTTTTCATTATTCTCAGGTCAAATAACCAACCATAATAGTCCAATATCAATAATAAAGTTCTAGTATCTCTTTTGGCTTGTTGAGGCCGCAACGAGACTAATAAGTCTCGGCGACTCTCGACTTGGCTCAAACAACATGATTCAATATGTAATTATAACAACATTGCCGCAATAATCATCAACCTCCAACAATATTTTAACGGCCAAAATAATCCTACGTCGCGTTATCTACAACTCCTCCCATTCAATGCAAACAACAACAACATCCACAACAATCATATCCAGGCCGAGACCCTAATGGTCTCGTCTAAATCTCTCGGCTCCAACATAAACCAAATCGACCCTAAATATTACTCGACCACAAATCCAGCTGTTGGGAATTAAGGTTAAACAGTTGATACTATTAGTGTATAAGTTAGTACGGCTGAAGTGATTGAAGACAAGGCTGACAGTACTAAGTCAGTTAGTACGGTTCATGTTATAGTTAGTACTGCTTATGTGTTTGTAATCGTATAGAAGATAAATATAGAAAGGATCTTGTGTATATCCTATTAATATAGATGATAGTTATCTTGTACAGGAATCCTTGGTCTATAAAAGGATCTCCTAGGTTAAAGTTTATATATGTCTAGATTGTTAAGATTCAAGGTTGAAAACCCTAGTACTGGCAAGAGTACTCGTATTATTGAATTAATAATATTGAATTGTTGAAGTTAAAGTAAATAGTCTCTTGTTCATTCACTGTTACATTCATTCATACAAAACACATCAAACAAATCTTCTAAGTGCTAGCTAGTAAATTCCGCGTGCTAGACTCAGCATCATTCAAAGTATCTATCTAACACAAGGAGTGTGTGTAGATCCGATCAAGTGGTATCAGAGACAGGTTTGTTGGGAATAAAATGCTTAAGTCAAAGAGCCTGCCAAATGAAGTATTAGGTCTGCTAGTTCATTTTGAAGAAGTTGAAGATAAACTAACAGTACCTTCTGGGTGAGAAGGTACTGCTAGTTAAAGAAGGTCCTGCCAGTATGAACGTCAAGTTGTTAGATATTTTACTTGTAGATATTTTAGTTGTATTATTAGTCTTTGTACAATGTATCACGTTAAGTAAAAGTAGTACAGTCTTCCATGTCGTGCAGTAGATAATGTTGAGTGTTTTACATTGGAAGTTGTAATAGTTGGTTAGAAAAGTCTTGTTATCTTATGCAACTTGACAACATGTAAAAGGGGTCCTTATCCTATAAAAGGAACCCTTAGTCACCACCTTTTATATATCTCTTTAACTAAAAATAACATCACAACCTCTCTAGTAACTTAGTTACAAATTCACAAATCCCTTTTACAAATCAAAGATTCAAGGTTACCTTTGTAATCCCGGTGATAGTTTAGATCACCCGTATTATTTCATAAATAATATTGAATCGTTTTATGTTATTCATGTTGTGTTCATTGTTCTAAATAATTCACGTTTGCATTTTCACACTACTAGAAAAAAGGCCTTTAATGACGCGCATTGCGTGTCATAAAAGGGGTCAGATGACACGCTTTTTGGTGTCATAAATCGACCCGTCATAAAGCTTTATGACACGCATTTCGCGCGTCATGAATTTATGACACCCTTTTACGACATACTTTTATGACAACTTTTTTGCGTGTCATGGTTCAAATTTAAAAAAAATATATATATTTTTTATAAAATTACTAATATCCACACATTAAATAACAGTTAATCTCATAATACAAATTTATACACAAATAGCAAAAGAGCGAATTTCATATATATCAAAACAATGTGTTTCATACAACTACAAGTTATTTTAAAATTCTAAAATTCACCATAAAAGTTTACAACCGCTAAATTATATAGAATTCAAGACCGGTAAATGAAGTTTGCCACATAATTTGCCCATTCGTCCGTTCCCGCTTGCACTAATGGCTGCAGTTCCCGCTTGCACTAATTGCAGTATGAATTTGCAGCGGTTTTCTAATGATCCACCATATTCGTCCGTTCTGTCATTTATGCCATCTCTCATGAACTGGTCAAGTAGATAACCATGTGCTCCATGTATTTCAATGCCATCAAAACCTTCAATATAACACGCTAATTAGAATTCAGTTGAACCTGATATAACTTGATTTATTAAGCCAAATATTTATGTATCAACAACATAAAATGTAGCAAGCTTGTCCTCACTTTTTAAATAATTGAGCGCAAAATGTATATAACTAAGGCCAAAAATCTGCATGCGTATATTTCAACCATACCAGCTAAGGCCAAAAAATGAGCCAATGAAAATTTATTTGATTAAATAGTTGATCCATCATGTATTTAAAAGGAAATGAAGCTAAACTACTGCTACTTGTTTTGAAGCACGTACGGTGTACCCGACTATTTCACTCTCCTACGCGTCATTCGTCCCGCTCCGTACATCAGCTAGCTTGAAACTGCAACTCCCTTTATACCATGGAAACTGGAACTTCATTCCTCATGATTGCTAAATAAAGAAGAAAAAAGTATAAAACCATGAATTTGTAGTGTACTCTTTTTTATGTTGATGAACATATAATTAAGAATGGAAATTAGCATACCTGAAAGCATCATCCTTCTAAACTCTTGTAGTGAGGTTCTCACCCATAATACTAAAGAAGTAATGTTGGATCGAGTATGCAACAACAGCGTATAGACCTGCTCCAACATATATAAAAACATACTCTTTGGTCTTTCTCTCCATTCGAGCGGGATTGGCAAAAGTTGGACCGATAAATCCAGATAGGATTGATCCTACAGCTCCCATTATTGAATAAGGCCACTCGGGAGCGTTCATTTTTAAAAGGCGGAAGAAATAACCACTTGGAGCTGGATTTTTTCTATCAGTTTCAGCATTGGATACCACTTCTATACGACCATGAGCACCCATGCTGTACTGATAGCTTAAATTTTCTAAGCTTCATATTAAATTCTCTTTATATAAAAAGATCCCACCAGTTTCTAATTAAATTCTCTTTATATAAATTTTCTAAACTTTTCCAGAATCTGTTTCCTTCCTTTCGTGGCTTGTTCCTTTTTCCACTCCTCTTTGAACTATTTATTCATTCATTTAAATCAAAACCCAACACAAATATATATTTTATAAAACTTAAAACTCATTATATAGCATATCTTACCAAAGAGATAGCTTTTTCAACATTTTCCTTGTTTCGACCAGCTAATCGTCCTCGTAAGTATTCCAAAGCATCTCTGAGTTTCTTCAAAAGCACATGACCTTCTAAGGAAGCCACCTCTTTGAGTTTGGCCTACATATAACAAAAATGAAATTTATGTTAAGTAATACAGAATAAGCCCAAAAAGTACTCTTTCTGTGATCTCATCTAATCTTCCACAATATGAAGATATAACATGTCAGTATCACACAATTACTAACATTAGTACTAACTTGATGAATTTAAAGAATGTAGTTATTTTATAAACATTGAAAGTCATCACCGAGAGGTGCATTTCTATTACAAGAATCAAGCTTCCTATATTAGAAATTTGAACATCACATCGACTGCTTAGATCATTTAGCTCATAAATTTGTTACCGTGCAACATCTTCTTCACAATATTAGTAATCTATTCAAAATCAACCTAACTGCTATTACCAAATATTCAATTCAACGAACTATGTTTACTCAACTTTTTAAGGTCATAACAAATATTATCATAGGATGGGACAAACAACGATTGCCACATCAATACTACGAGTACTCATTATTAAGCAGACACTATTGCAATAATACTATAATCGATGTATTACAAACACTGATAACATATACAATTAAACTTACACAAAAACTACCTCTAAAGACATCAAGAAACACCTCCAACTCTTTCCATAACAACCATAGTCATTTTCGTTCCCACCACAGCTTTGTCGGTGAACCCTTCACGTCGATTACATCCTGAATTTTAGGGTCTACTTCGAGCATCTTAGTGGCTGAAAATGGCGGCAATCTACAAATAAAAAACATATAGATCTATAAATAAAATCAATGGATCTACACATAAAATGAATAGATCTATAAAAAAAATTATAGATCGACAAAAAAATCTATACATCTACAAAAAAAGAACAAAAAAAATAATGTTCAAAAATATTATAGATCTACAAAACTAATACCTCAAAACTTTAGGGTGGAAAGTTTCGGTGGTGTCGGTGGAGGTGGAGTCCGGTGGTGGTGCGTCGGATAGCGTCGGATGGAGGTGGTGCTGTCGAATTGTGTTTTTTAGGGAGAGTTATTGTGTGTGTGTGTATGTTTTAGATTGTGAAAATGAAATGAGTTGGGTGAGAGTGGTCCGTGTTTTTTTAAAAAATTTAGATATGACAGGAATTTTATGACACACAAAAATGCCTGTTGTCTAGCCTTCAGATTTTACAATTTATGACAGTTTTTTTACGACTTACAATTTTGCGTGTCATTATAGTGTGTGTGTCATAAAAAGCATGTCATTAAAGGTCATTTTTCTAGTAGTGTCACCACCTTTGTTCCTTTAAGTGTGTTATAGTAAATTCCGCGTACTAAATCACATTCATTCCTAAATATCCCAAACACATTATTAAGATTAACATCCCAAGTGTTTGTATAATCCTTCCACAAGTGGTATCAGAGCCAGGCTGATATTTACGACTTAAAAGAACAATGGATGTTGAACACATTCAAACCAATGTGTCTGCAAAACTTCCATTACTCAAACAGAATGAGTTTGAGATGTGGAGACTGAGGGTAGAGCAATACTTCCAAGTGCAAGACTACGCACTTTGGGAGATTATTGAAGAAGGAAACTCATTCAAACCTACAATCACCACCTCCACAGTAGACGATGCAATAGTAACAAATGTGCAAGTGAACCCAACAACCGCAGAAGAAAGAATCCAAAAGAGAAACGATCTTAAGGCCAGGAGTATGCTTCTCATGTCTATTCCAAATGACCAGCTTTTGATCTTCAACAAGTACAAATGTGCTAAAACCCTCTTTCAAGCTATTGTGGCTAGATTTGGTAGAAATGATGCCACCAAGAAAACTCAGAAAACTCTCCTCAAACAACAGTTTGAAAACTTTTCATCCACAACAAATGAGTCTTTGGACAGCATGTTCAATAGACTACAAAAGCTTTCAAGTCAGTTAGCCATTCATGAAGTGCTGATATCTCAAGAAGACTTAAACTCCAAATTCCTTAGGAGTTTACCCTCTGAATGGGCCATGCATGTCATTGTCTGGAAAAACAAACCAGATATTGATCACATGAGTCTTAATGATCTTTACAGCAACTTCAAGATAGTAGAGCATGAAGTGAAGAAGTCTACTAGTTCAAGCTCAGGGAATATGGCCTTTGTGTCATCTCCCAGCACCTCAAGGATAGTAGATGAAGAAAAAGATGTTGTAGAAGAAGGTACTGCCAACACAAATTTTGGTACTGCCAATACTTTTAGCAGTACCAAAACCATTCTAGATGAAACAATTGGTTGTGCTTTCCTGACATCACAACACAATGGTTCCATATTGACTTTTGAAGATATTCAAGAGATCAATGATGATGATCTTGAGGAAATGGACATAAAGTGGCAGATTTCACTTCTTAGCATGAGGGCAAAGAAATTTCTGATAAGAACTGGAAAGAAGATTACCATAAATGGTAATGAGCCTGCTGGGTATGACAAGTCTAAAGTGGAGTGCTACAACTGCCACATAAAGGGTCACTACTCAAGAGATTGTAGAAGACCAAAGAAGCAGGATGATAAGGGAAGAGGTTTTGAGAACAAGAACAAAGGAAACTTTGGGAACAAGAGCAAGGTTGTGGAAATCACTGAGCCTAAAGCTATGGTAGCTATTGATGGGCTGGGTTTTGATTGGAGCTTTATGGGTGAAGAGGAGTCAACTTCAAATGAAATGGCTTTAATGGCTTTCACCAATCCTGAGGTACAAATTACTAAATGTTCTAATACTTGTAAAGTTTTTGAAGAATTACAAACTTTAATAAAGCTTTATGATGAACTGAAAGTAGAACAAAGAAAAACTCATCAAGATCTAGTTAATCATAAGTGCGGTATGGCCAAACTTGAGAAGCAGATAATTCACTTTAGGGAAAATGAACTCACTTTTTCTGACACAAAAGGCATTCTTAATAGGGAAATATTTTTGAAAGATGCTGAAATAAACCTGTTAAGAACTGAGTTTGCTAAAGTGAAACTGGCAAAGGATAATATTCAACTAACTATTACCACATTAGAAACTGCTTCTGACTGTAATAGAAGGATAGTTGAAAATCAAATGAACAAGAGAATCAAATCTGGGATTGGATACAAGACTTGTCCACCTCCTTACAGAGGAATCCCTTGTCCCCCAGGTTTAGATCTTGCAGAATCAGGTTTACATGAATTCACCAATAAACCACTAGATAATGAGAAACCTGTAGAGAAAAGTGAACCTTTTGAGAGTGCTAAGATTGGACATCTGATGATGAGGAAAAAGAGACTGTTTCAAAG
This sequence comes from Artemisia tridentata subsp. tridentata, assembly GCA_021014915.2. Taxonomy (NCBI): domain Eukaryota; kingdom Viridiplantae; phylum Streptophyta; class Magnoliopsida; order Asterales; family Asteraceae; genus Artemisia; species Artemisia tridentata. Next base: position 460,754,228 of record CP139508.1, on the reverse strand, counting down.
AAAGGAAACAAAGTAGGACCACCCAGTCCTAAAAGTGTAGAGATTAAGACAAAGGCTAAAACTGTTCTGAAAACAGTTGAATGTTGTGCTAAGTGTAATAGCAAACCTAGAGGTAGCCAGAGAAATTGGAACAATCTTAAGTCACACCAACTTGGTGATGATTTTGTTATGTACAATAAGGCCTGCTATTACTGTGGTAGTTTTAATCATACTCATGCTTATTGTAACAATTGGGTTTCTGGGAGTACATCAAGGTCTAAAACAAATGGAACAAACCCCAGAAAAGGTTTTGTGAAGTCTAACACACCAAAAGTTAATCATACTGTTAGACCAAATAAGCCTGTTAACTCAAAACCAAATACTAAGGGTCCAAGAAATACTTTCAAACATGCACCAAGAGTTGTGAAAAGTCCCATTGAAAAGAAATCTGTGGTTAAAACACAAGATTGGAGACCAAAACCAAAAGGTCCTGCTAGACCAAATGGTACTGCCAAAATTAGTACCGTCAGACCAAGGACCACAAAATGGGTTAAAAGGGAAAATGCTGTTAAGTCCTCAGCATGTTGGATATGGAGACCACTCCAATCAAAAAGTGCATCAACAGTCCTAAAGAGGTTTGATTTCATTGATGCACGAGGCAAACCCAAGTCAATCATGGCTTGGGTACCCCAAGGAAACTAACATGTTTATATATGTGCAGGAACATTCAAATGATATTGCTGATCAAGGATATGTAGATAGTGGATGTTCAAGGAACATGACAGGCAACATGTCTTACCTCACAGAATTCAAATCATTTGATGGAGGATATGTTACCTTTGGGGGAGGAATCAAAGGAAAGATTACTGGTAAAGGTAAAATCTAAACCAGTAAATTAGATTTTGAAAATGTGTACTTTGTGAAAGAGCTTCAGTTTAATCTCCTTAGTGTTTCACAAATGTGTGACAAAAAGAATAATGTTCTTTTCTGTGAGACTGAATGTCTTGTACTTTCTCCTGATATTAAGATGCCTGATGAAAATCAAGTACTTCTTAGAATTCCTAGAAGGAACAATATGTACAGTGTTGATTTAAAGAACATTGTTCCTAAGGAGAGTTTAACTTGTCTAGTAGCAAAAGCCTCATTGGATGAATCTATGATATGGCATAGAAGGCTTGGTCATATAAACTTTAAAACAATCAATACAATTGTAAAATATGATTTGGTTAGAGGTTTACCCAAAAAGATTTTTCAAAATGACCAAACCTGTGTTGATTGTCTTAAAGGCAAACAACATAGAGCTTCTTGTAAGCCCAAGTCCCATAACTCAATTTCTCAAGCTTTATACATGCTTCATATGGACCTTTTTGGTCCTACTTCTGTGAGTAGCTTGAATGGTAAAAAATATTGTCTTGTCGTTACTGATGATTACAGCAGATTTTCTTGGGTTTTCTTTTTAAGATCTAAGGATGAAACTAGTGAGATCCTTAAGTCCTATATAACTGAGGTAGAAAACTAAGCTGATAAGAAAGTGAAAGTAATTAGATGTGACAATGGGACAGAATTTAAGAATAGGGTTATGGATGAATTTTGCAAAGAAAAAGGAATAATGAGAGAATTTAGTGTAGCTAGAACCCCACAGCAAAATGGAGTAGCAGAAAGGAAAAATAGAACACTAATAGAGGCTGCTAGAACAATGTTAGTAGACTCTAAGTTGCCTATTTCATTTTGGGCTGAAGCTGTAGGTACTGCTTGTTATGTGCAGAACAGGGTTCTTGTGATTAAACCCCATAAAAAGACTCCTTATGAACTTTTATTTGGTAGAACACCATCTATAAGTTTTATGAGACCTTTTGGATGTCATGTCACTATTCTCAATACCAAAGATCATCTAGGAAAATTTGAAGGAAAAGCTGATGAAGGCTACATGATAGGGTACTCTTTGCAAAGTAAGGCCTATAGGGTGTATAATAGTTGCACTAGGCTAGTGGAAGAAAATCTGCACATAGAGTTTCAAGAGAAACTACCAAATGTTGCAGGCATTGGGCCAGATTGGATGTTTGACATTGATAGGCTTTCAGAATCTATGAATTATGTGCCTGTTACAGGTACAAATACTAATGATAATGCAGGTTTTGAAGACAATGTTGAAACAGCTGAAGATCAAGATTACATCTTGATGCCAATTTGGAAAGGATTGGATTTATCTTCAAGTCATGGAGAACCTTCAAATACAGCAAATGAAGGTGTTGAAGATGATCATGGAACTCAGGGTCAAGAGAATCAAGAAAGTAGTGCAGATGGAAATGGTACTGCCAGTTCACCAGATGGTACTGCCAGTTCACAAGTTGGTACTGCCGAACCATTAAATGTTCAATCAGATGACTCCTTACCAGAAGATGTGGGGATTGGCAATCTTCCACTTACCTATGAAGTTCCCACAACACACAACACAAGAATTCTCAAAGATCTCTCCATTGATAATGTGATTGGTAGCATTGATTCTGGTGTTAGAACAAGAACTCAAGTCTTGTCTTCAGACCAAGAAGGGTTTATCTCATCTGTCTATGAAGAAAAGAATCATGAAGTTGCCAACATATGCCTGTTTTCATGTTTTCTCTCACAGGCTGAACCCAAAAACATTAACAAAGCCTTAGATGATTCAAGTTGGGTTGAAGCAATGTAAGAAGAGCTTCTTCAATTCAAGCTTCAGAAGGTTTGGAAACTGGTTGATTTGCCCAAAGGTCACAGGGCAATTGGAACCAAATGGGTGTTCAGGAATAAGAAAGATGAAAGGGGGATTGTGATCAGAAACAAGGCAAGATTGGTGGCCCAAGGGTATACTCAAGAAGAAGGGGTAGATTATGAAGAGGTTTCTGCTCCAGTTGCAACACTTGAAGCAATTAGGCTATTCTTGGCCTATGCTTCTTTCATAGGCTTCACTGTTTACCAAATGGATGTTAAGAGTGCCTTCTTGTATGGTACTATTGAAGAAGAAGTGTATGTTTCTCAACCTCCAGGCTTCATTGATGCAGAATATCCAGACAAGGTGTATAGGGTTACCAAGGCTCTTTATGGTCTACACCAAGCTCCTAGGGCATGATATGAAATATTGGCTTTCTATTTATTGGAAAATGGATTTCAAAGAGGTAAGATTGATCCAACTTTGTTCATCAAAAGAACCAAGAAAGACATCTTGCTGGTGCAAATTTATGTTGATGACATTATTTTTGGATCCACAAACCAAGAGTTGTGTGTGGAGTTTAAAAAACTTATGCATAGTAAGTTTGAAATGAGTTCCATGGGGGAACTTACTTTCTTTCTGGGTCTCCAAGTGAAACAATCAAATGAAGGCATATTTATCAGCCAAGATAAGTATGTTGCAGAGATCTTGAGGAAATTTCAGTTTGCAGATTCTAAGGTTGCAAGTACTCCAATGGATTCAGAAAAGGGGTTACTTAAGGATGCTGAGGGTGAAGATGTGGATTTGCACAATTACAAATCAATGATTGGGTCCTTGATGTACCTTACATCATCAAGACCAGATATCATGTTCCCAGTGTGTGTATGTGCAAGGTTTCAAGTAAATCCCAAAGTTTCTCATCTCACAGCAGTCAAAAGCATCTTTAGATACCTCAAGGGTCAACCTAGGTTGGGTCTATGGTATCCAAGGGAATCATCTTTTGACTTGGTGGCTTATTCTGATAGTGACTATGCTGGTGCAACTCTAGACAGAAAATCCACAACTAGTGGATGTCAATTTCTTGGCTGCAGACTCATATCATGGCAATGCAAGAAGCAGACAATGGTGGCCAACTCTACAACTGAAGCAAAATATGTTGCTGGTGCAAGTTGTTGTGGGCAAGTGCTTTGGATCCAAAATCAATTGCTTGACTATGGGTACAATTTTCTTAACACCATTATTTACATTGACAATAGCAGTACTATTTGTATCATTAAAAATCCAGTTCAACATTCAAAAACAAAACACATTGAAATCAGACACCATTTCATAAGAGATTGCAATGAGAAAAGGTTAATACAAGTTGTCAAAATTGACTCTGCAAATAATTTTGCAGACCTTCTCACCAAAGCTTTTGATTTAGGTAGATTTAAATACCTGGTAGCAGGTATTGGAATGATTAATCTTTGAAAAACATGTGTTTTTGTACATAAAATAAATGGTACTGGCTCTTAAACATGGTACTGCTAATTAGTCAAAAGATACTGTCAGTTCATAATTGGTCCTGCTAGTATAAAGTTTGCTCTGTTTTGTTCATCTTGATGCTTAATTGTTTTCAATTCTATAAAACAAGTGCTTTGCTTTCTGATCTTTGCCTTTAACAATATCATCACATTGCTCCAATCTTGGACTAAAAGATGGTGCAATTTCCTTGGATGGAGGAATTATAAGAGGCAATGGTGTTGTATATCTTGGATGCTTGTTTCAACAAGTGAAATCATCTATCAGCATGCCTTTCTGAATATATATAATACTCCAGAATACGCTATGTCATCATCTTGTACTATGTTCTTTTGGTCAGCAACTAACAAATTACAGGTTACTCAATTTGATAACAAAACAGGGATCATGATGTGGAGATGGTATTCAGTTCACCAAGTTTTACAAACTTAAGAGCTGGCTAGTCCATAAGTAAACGGCTTTTGGTAAAGACATATCAAATCCGTTGATGGTTGATAGTTTACCAAAAACTATATGGTATTTAACTAACCATACTTTACAGTAAATAGTTGACTAGTCCAAAGCAAACGGCTTTTGGTAAAGACACATCAAATCCATTGATAGCTGATAGTTTGCTAAAAACTATAAGGGATTTTTGCTAAAATTTCAAAGATACTGCCAAGTAAAATTTTCTTTCAAAATCAAAGGTACTGGTAGTTCAAATTTTGGTACTGGTAGAGTAAAATGGTACTGCTAGATAACCGTTGAGTCTGTCATTTAAAATTATAGCCGTTAGGTCTGGTAGTTAAAATTAGCCGTTGGGGTAATTCTGTAAATTTCTGATGTTATATTATATTATATTTCTCATATAAAAGATCTTTTTAACCGCCTCTTCATTTTCTTATTATAGATTTTCTCATTGTCGGTTAAAAGTAAATCTCTCATAATATCTTTCATCAGTCCTTATCACAATTAACACTCACCTTTCATCTTCTACCATTACCACAATCAAATCCCACCATCCTAATCAAATTTTTCCTTAACCCTTCATCATGGCTGATCTATTTTTTTGTTAAACGTCACAACCAGTTAGCATTTTTGGAAAAGTCTGAGGATAATGAATCTTTTCATCAAATAGTGGACTTTCTAAATGATTCTTACATCAGGTTTGCTTTACTTGTAAATCCCACTATTTATGAATCACAAATTTTACAATTTTGGAAAACGGCTAAAGTTGAAACTCTTGAAAATGGGGACCAAAAGATAAAAGCCAAAGTGGATAGAAAAACCTTGACTCTTACCGAGTCATCCATTAGAAGACATCTTCGATTAGATGATTCAGATGGTATTAGTCAATTGCCTGATACTGAAATCTTTGAAAATTTGGAAAGAATGGGGTATAATGTAGATTCTAATAAACTCACTTTTCTTAAAAAGCATTTTACCCTACAATGGAGATTTTAGATCCATACCATCCTTCATTGTTTAAGCCAAAAGAAAACCTCATGGGAGCAGTTTAGTGGTAACATGGCTACGGCTCTCATTTTCTTGGCAACAAACAGAAAATTCAACTTTTCAAAACATATTTTTGAAGGATTGGTTAAAAATGTGGATAGCCAAACAAAGTTTTTGATGTATCCCAGATTTATTCAATGCATCATCACCAAATCAAAACTTTTGTTACTTCCCCCACACTCTCCTTATGAAACTCCAAAACTTTCACACAAGGTGTTTTCAAATATGAAAATTTGTTTTAATGGGGAAGAAGTACCACTTTTTGAGGAAATGTTACCACAAAATGCTGAAGAACCATCCACATCATCTGAATCACCATCACCAAGTTCTTCACCTGAATACATATCACCATCTCATCATCCATCACCAATCCCATCACCAGTACCATCTGTAACAACCCCATCACCATCATATCATGCATCACCATCCCAATCTCCTCAACATCAAAGTCTGGATTCTCAGACTATGAAGGAACTAAAGGAGAAAGTGCAGCTCTTGGAAAATGCTCTTCAAAGACAGAACACAAAATTTTCTAAGATCAACACCAAGTTAGTTAAGAGGGTAAAGAAATTGGAGACAAAAGTGAAGATGCTGCAGGGTAAAAGATCTTCAAAGTTGGTTTTATCTAGTTCTTCAAGTTCAGATGCAGAAAGCATAGGTCTCTCTTCCAAAAAGGGGAGGATGGGTAGTTCAGAAGGTGAAGAGGAGGCTCAATTTCAATTTCATGAAGGAACTCAAGTATATGATGAAGAGCCTGCTGGTACAGAGAAAAAGCCTGTTAGTGCAAAAGAGCCTGCTGAAGCAGAGCAAGAGCCTGCTAGGATTAAGAGGCTGTTGGCTATGGATTATAGAGGTACTGCTGAAAATGTTTACAAAAGAAAGAGGGAATCACACCCTCAGGGGAGGTTTTTTGTTCAAGGAAAGTTATATGTTGCTGATGAACAATCTGCTGCTCCAAGTCAAGAACCAACTCCAAAAGATAAGGGCAAGAAAATTCTAATTGAAGATGAACCTAGGCCCAAAAGGTTGAAGAAAAGAGAGCAAGAGCAGATGGCTTTAGATGAGGAAGTCTCCAAAAAGCTTCATGAAGAAGAAATGCAAAAAGCTTTAGAAGATTCAAGACTGCTTGCAGAAATGCAAGAGCAAAAGGATGCTGCTCAAATTCTTCTTGACACTCAAGCTGCTCAGGAAACATTTGATGCTCAGATGCAATGGATCATTGCCAATGATCCAATTGTGAGAGGTCAAGCTAACTTAATTTTGGATGACAAGAATCTTAATACTGAAGAGAAAACAGCAGAGCTTGAAACTTTTATCTATAACAAATATAAAGAAGCAGCTCTGGATAATATTTTTCAAAAGATTCAAGAAAGCTAGAAGAGAGGTTTTAAGGTGGGCTCATCTAAGAAAGATCAAGTGATTTTCATGAAGAAGTTTCTAAGAAGTCAAGCTAATTGGACTGAATCTCAACTGAAGAAGAAATCTCATGATGAAATCAACTTCCTTTATCTTAATGCCTACAAGACATGTTACTTCAAGATCCCATCTGATGCTAAACCTTCAAAGAAAAAGAATGGTGCTCAAAAGAAACAAGAAGCAGAATTGGATCCAGAACAAGTAAGTAAAATGATAATTGCTTTACCAACAATTATACATGCTGATCCAATTAGGTCTAGACACCCTATTATAGATTGGGAGATTCACCATGATAGATCAGGAAAGGCATGGAAGATAACCAGGGTTGGGAATCAAACTGCCATCTTCAAAAAATTTGAAAATCTGATAAGGGCATGTGATAGAGCTGATTTAGAAGAGTTGTGGAATCTAGTTCAAATCAGGCTAAACACTAAGCATAAGACTGATGTTAAGGAACAAGAACTTTGGGTAGAGTTCAATAGGATGTATGATCCTGATCCAAAGGATGTTCATTGGAAGTTTCCATACCATGATCCTACCATCACATGGGAATTCCTAAGTCTTAGCAGTGTGCATCATCTTTTTACACAAAGTGGGATTGAGCTCTTTATGTTAGCTGAAAAAGAGTATCCACTGAGCTATGAAGTTCTTTCAACCATGATTTCCAAGAGGTTAAGGTGTGATAAAGATGAAGAAAAGTCAGAAGTTGTTCAAAGTTTGTTGATGAGCATTTTTGAACAATGTGAAAGTAAAAGGAAGAATAGAGAGTGAAGTTTTTGGAAGAGTTCCCTCAGATCCTCAAGGTATGGATTTTATTCATAAGAAACTTGTTTATTTTAAAGGGAATAACAAGTTTAGGGGAGGATTGTTGGGAATAAAATGCTTAAGTCAAAGAGCCTGCCAGATGAAGTATTAGGTCTGCTAGTTCATTTTGAAGAAGTTGAAGATAAACTAACAGTACCTTCTGGGTGAGAAGGTACTGCTAGTTAAAGAAGGTCCTGCCAGTATGAACGTCAAGTTGTTAGATATTTTACTTGTAGATATTTTAGTTGTATTATTAGTCTTTGTACAATGTAACACGTTAAGTAAAAGTAGTACAGTCTTCCATGTCGTGCAGTAGATAATGTTGAGTGTTTTACATTGGAAGTTGTAATAGTAGGTTAGAAAAGTCTTATTATCTTATGCAACTTGACAACATGTAAAAGGGGTCCTTATCCTATAAAAGGAACCCTTAGTCACCACCTTTTATATATCTCTTTAACTAAAAATAACATAACAACCTCTCTAGTAACTTAGTTACAAATTCACAAATCCCTTTTACAAATCAAAGATTCAAGGTTACCTTTGTAATCCCGGTGATAGTTTAGATCACCCGTATTATTTCATAAATAATATTGAATCGTTTTGTGTTATTCATGTTGTGTTCATTGTTCTAAATAATTCACGTTTGCATATTCACCACCTTTGTTCCTTTAAGTGTGTTATAGTAAATTCCGCGTACTAAATCACATTCATTCCTAAATATCCCAAACACATTATTAAGATTAACATCCCAAGTGTTTGTATAATCCTTCCACAAGGTTGCTGATACTTTGATTTAGAAGATCCAGACGAATTTTATTAAGAAGAAGATGGACATGGAGACAACAACCCAAACCAACATTGCTGCTAAGTTACCGATGCTTAAACCCAATGAGTTCGATATGTGGAGACTAAGAGTTGAACAATTCTTTCAAGTGCAGGATTATGCACTCTGGGAGATCATAGAAGATGGGAACTCGTCTAAGCCTACAACCACTACAACTGTTGTTGAGGGCAAGACTGAAACGACAGTGTAGACCAAGCCATTGACTACTGAAGAAAAGGCTTAGCACAAGAATGATGTTAAGGCAAGAAGCTTGCTGCTGATGTCAATTCCCAATGATCAATTACTGAACTTCAGTAAGTACAAGTGTGCTAAAACTCTTTTTGAAGCTATTGTTGCAAGATATGGTGGGAATGAAGCCACCAAGAAAACTCAGAAGACCCTTCTCAAGCAACAGTTTGAGAATTTTTCAGCAACAAGTAATGAGTCACTAGATCATATGTTTAATAGGCTTCAAAAGTTAGTGAGTCAACTTGCTGTTCTAGGAATTGAGATGCCTCAGGAAGATCTCAACTCAAAATTCCTAAGGAGTCTACAATCAGAATGGGCTATGCATGTAGTTGTTTGGAAAAACAAACCAGACATTGACTCTATGAGTCTGATGGATCTTTATAGCAACTTTAAGATAGTAGAACAAGATGTGAAGAAGTTTGCTGGATCAAGCTCAAGCTCTGGGAATTTGGCCTTTGTATCAACTCCTAGTACCTCAAGTCCAGAAGAAGAAGTTCAAGTTACTGGAGCAGTTGGAACTGCTAGTTCAAATATTGGTACTGCTGGTACCTCAAGCAGTACTAATGGACTCTTGGATGAGAATACTTATTGCGCTTTCTTGACTACTCAGCATAATGGAAGTATGTTGACTCATGCAGATCTTCAAGAGATTGATGAAGATGACATTGAAGAGATGGATATCAAGTGGCAGCTCTCTCTTCTTAGCATGAGGGCTAAGAGATTCTTGAAGAAGAAAGGCAAGAAGATAATCATAAAGAGCAATGATGTTGCTGGGTATGACAAGTCAAAGATTGAATGTTTTAATTGCCATAAGAAAGGTCATTATTCAAGGGAGTGCAGAATGCCAAGACAACAAGATGGAAAGAGCAGAGGCTTTGGAAGCAAGACAAGGGTTGTGGAAGTTACTGACTCAAGCTCAAAGGCTATGGTTGCCATTGATGGCTTAGGGTTTGACTGGAGCTACATTGCAGAGGAGGAAGCAGAAGCATCCACAGAAATGGCACTTATGGCTTTCTCAGACTCTGAGGTACAAGTTTCTAAATGTTCTAAATCATGTGATGCTTTAAAAGAATTGGAAACACTTAGAAAACAATATGATAATCAGAGAATAGAGCTAAACCAGACTGCTTTTAATTTAGCAAATCATAAGAGAGGTTTGGCTGTATTAGAAGAACAGATAGTTCACTATAAGGAAAATGAGTCTACTTTTAGTGATACTGTAGTTGTACTTAAGAGAGATATAATGTTTAGGGATGCTGAAATTAGTGTGTTAAAAAATGAATTAGATAAATTGAAACAGGCAAAGGAAAACATTCAGATGAGTGTAGACACATTAGAGTTTGCATCTAAGTGTGTTAGTAAGATTTTTGAGTGTCAGATCCTCAATAAAGCTAAGTCAGGCCTAGGTTATAAGTCAGTTCCACCTCCTTATAGGGGAATTCCAACACCTCCTGGCATTGACCTAGAACACACAGGACTACCTGAATTTCAACTACCTGAGCTTAAATATGGTCCTCAATCTAAGGAGAATGTAGTTGATAAACCTGTGTATGAGAGTGCAAGTGATGCCTCACTTTCTGAGGATAAGGTGTCCTCAGCTAAGGACTTAGATGCTCCAACCATAGAGGACTGGACTTCTAATGATGAGGATGATCAGGCTATGGTTAAGCCTGTTAGTGTTAAGGTAGAGGAACCAAAAGTTCCAAAGATGGTTAAAACTGAGACTGTTAGGCCTAGATCAAATGTTAAATCTTTTAGACCAACAGTTAAGTATGCAGAAATGTATAGGACCACAAACAAGCCCAGAGGTAACCAAAGGAATTGGAATGGCCTCAAATCTCACCAACTAGGTGATGATTTTGTCTGTTATAGGAAAGCTTGTTACTCATGTGGAAGCTTTGACCATCTGACTTCTTATTGTAATAATGGGGTAACTAGGTACTCAACTCCTAGGGTGAACTCAGTAAGACCTCCCACTCACCCTACATGTGATAGAATTATACCTAGATCAGTTCTTTTAAGGTCTGGACCAAGAGAAGTTCATACTACTAGACCAGCAGTTCATACTGTCAGACCAAATAGACCTTTTTACCCAAGACCAACAGTTCAAGGTGCAAAAACTCTTTTCAAATCAGCACCAAAAACTGTTAAGAGACCATTTCAAAACAATGCAGTGATTAATAACCAGGTTTGGAAACCCAAAGTGACAACTGCAAAGCTAGCAGTTTCTACTACTAGCAGAATAGTTAGTACTGGTGTCAATAATAACACTGCTAAGGGACATATGGGTATTGGAGTAAGTGCATCAGCATGTTGGGTTTAGAGACCTATCAAACCCAATCGTGCTAAAATTGTTTTAAAAATAATGAATTATGTTGATGCTAGAGGAAAGCCTAAGTCTGTCATGGCTTGGGTACCACAAGGAAATTAATTTTTCTTTTTATGTGCAATGTTAGTCATATGCTTATATATTATGAGACAAGTGCTTTGCATCTTGTTTCTTTGTTTTTGGACTAACAATTGCAAGATTGGATGATGAGCACAAAGGAATTACAAGTGCTTTATGTTTTGGACTATATGGTGATTTGGAGCTCAGTGTGTTATATGTGCACACAAAAAATGGTTATTGGTTCACCATGTCTAACCCACATAAGAACCAACTAGTCCAGAGCAAACGGTTTCTGGTAAAGACTAATCAAATCCGTTCATGGTTGACAATTTACCAAAAATTGTATGGTCATCAGCTCACCATATCTTACAGTGAAGAGTTGGCTAGTCCAAAGCAAACGGCTATTGGTAAAGACTCATCAAATCCGTTGATAGCTGATAGTTTGCTAAAAACTATATGTTCGTTATAATGTTTTTGAAATCAATATAAGTTCATACTATTCTTTGAAAATTTTGATAAAGGTTTGTGCTGCTAGTGCAAAGTTTATACTGCTAGTGTAAACTTAGTACTGCTGAACTAGCCGTTATAACTTATGTGTCAGTAATTAATTTTCAGTTAAAAACTAGCCGTTGGGAGTCTGTTGCAATTTTTACTGATTGAATTACGATTTTCAAGGGATCCTCTTCTAGATATTTTAACTTTTATTCTATTATATTCTTATTCTAAAATAAAAGTTACCATATTCTTTAAGTCGGTCAAATTAAAAATCCTAATTCTCTCAATACTATCTCATCTAACTTTCATCTTCTACTTTCTAACCTAAATCTTCATTATTCACCACAGTTAAATCAAACTTTACTAAGAATATCATGGCTAATTTGGATTTTGTCAAGACGCACAACCAGGTCGCTTTTCTAGAGAAAACAGAGGAAGGAGACGAACCGAAATTTTATGAGATTGTGGCAGAATGCTACTGTCTTGACTAGTGAAGATGGAGACTTAGAAATCCATTCTAAAGTGGATGGCATACTTTTTGTTGTTACCGAGTCTGCACTTAGGAGACATCTTAAGTTGCAAGATTCAGATGGTATCCACACTATGCTAAACACTGAGATATGGCAAGAACTTGCCAGAATGGGGTATGACACATCCAACCAAAAACTAACTTTTCAAAAGGGATGTTTCTCCCCACAATGGAGATTTTTGATACGTACTCTCTTACATTGCTTAAGTCCCAAAAAGACAGCATGGGAGCAATTCAGTAGCAATATTGCTATTGCTCTTATTTGTCTATCAACAAACAAGGTCTTTAATTGGTCAAAATTTATTTTTGAGAGTATGGCATCAAATGTTAACAGCAAAACAAAGTTTCTAATGTACCCAAGATTTGTTCAAACTCTTTTGAATAAAAAGAAGAATTTGCTTACACAACCAACAGAAACTTTTACTACGCCTAGCCTACAATCAAAGGTTTTTCAAAACATGGCTATGGCTAGTAGACTTTTTAATGGAGTTGTAATACCATTGTTTCCTGAGATGCTTCAAACTGAAGTGGGTGAAGGGTCGGTACAACCAACTGATCCCCATCACACATCCATTCCAGTTCCTGAGATGACCCAAACATCCATAATTCACACCACTTATAGGAGAAGGACCACACCTAGTTTAACTAGAGTGGCAACTGGATCCTTGCCCCATGATTCACCTCTCCTAGCTGGTAACACAGCTAGATGTGATGAGGGTAGTTCTCAACAAAATGAATTGACGGCTCTTTGTACCAAGTTGACTGAAAAGATAGAATCTTTGGAGAAGGAGCTTAAGGATCATAAAGAAAATTTTGCCAAGGTCTACACAAGGTTAACTCTTAGGGTGAAGAAGCTAGAAGAACAACTAAGGAGGAAAAGGGCAAGAGCAGTATTGGATGAAGATTCTTCTGATGGTGACTACTCAGATGATGATGGTGGTGATTCTCCCAAACAGGGGAGGAAATTAGATAAAGGCAAAGGAGTTAGATTACAAACTCAGGGGAGGCAAGATGAAGGTGTAAGTGCTCAGATTGGTATGGATACTGGTGAAGCAATTGATATGGATGTAGAAGAACAGGCTCAAGAAACTCAAGAAACTGCTGAGACTCAACAAGCAGTTCATACGGCTGAAGCAGTTCATACGGTTGAGTCAGAACAAGCAACCGTACCAACTGCTGGTTCACATTCAAGTACTGCTAATGAAGAGTATGAAAGAAAAAGAGCAGAAAAAGGGAAGAAACCAATGACACCTGAAGAAGCTGAACAAGAACAAGAAAAACTCAAGAAAGTAAAACCAAAAACTCAAACTCAGATTGATTATGATGCAGAAGTTGCAAGGTGATGCGTGGTTTTGCGACCTTATAACAGGTTTTACCTCTCGAGGGATCTCAAGAGGCTTGCAATCCCCACCAGGCAGTGTACCTGACCGATGTAGTATAGTGTAGTGGCAAGTACCGGGGGATTGATCGTTCTCTAGGGGAATAGTGTCGTTAGGATTGAAAAACTACTCTAATAGGTCTAAGGGTGAGGGAAGATTCTTTTTGGTATTTTTATATTTTTATAAAAGCAAGTAAAATCTCGGGTTTGAAGGAGTGGGCGGAATTAGTTGCTAGTCAACTAACCCAAATAACTACAAATGCAAATAAAATAAAATGACTAAAAATAAAAAGGTTGTGGAACTTATATGGGGAGAAATGTGTTTACTTAGATTTCCTTACTCCCTAACTATCTTTTACCGGTTGATTAGTGTGTATTAATTGCGTGGATGACGGGTGTATTCCTTAATACCAATCGTGGGGTGGCGTACGTACTTCCCCAACTCTACAAGCTCCTACTTCACTCCTATGTCGAGCCGGCTAAAAAGCTCCTAACATGGGATCACTAGAATTCTCTCATGCATTAAATACAACCATAAAAACCTTAGTACGCATTGGTTCATGTTTCTTAAGACGTTCAAGCAAGTTACCGTATAGGAGGTTAGCCAGTTTTCTTAAGCCTAACATCGATAAACAATCATCCAATACAATTAATAACACACCAACAACCAATAATCAATAGCTAGGTTTCATTAGATCTAAGCAAACACAAGATAAATCTAGCCTAGCATGTTAATTAAAAGACAAGAACAAGATATAATCAAACAACACATAGACATATTGAATGATTAATTGATTACTTATCTTCAATTAAACATGGGAGATCCAAGGGTAAAAAACCCTTAAAAATGGCAGAAAAATCGTCTTAGGGTTTCTCCTCACAAAGTTGCACACTAATGACTAAAAATTGCAAAACTATATATAGAATTTAGGGGCTGACGGCGTCATGTTGTAGGAGGTGACGCCGTCACCTCGCCGCGGATAGGGTTCCCGGATGGTCTTCCTGACGCCGTCCCTCTTTAATCCTCCAAAATCCACTCTGGCGCGTCAAGGGTTGACGCCGTCACAATTGTGCTTGACGCCGTCTCTCTTTAACTTAAACCGTGACGGCCTTGATCACCTTAAAGGGTGACGCCGTCAGACTTCCATTGTAAAACTTTCTGGCGCGTCACGTGTATTTGTCATATCCACCTCTTTTGCCAAGCCGTGACGCCGTCCCCCTTCAAGGGTTGACGCCGTCACAATTGTGCTTGACGCCGTCTCTCTTTAACTTAAACCGTGACGGCCTTGATCACCTTAAAGGGTGACGCCGTCAGACTTCCATTGTAAAAACTTTCTGGCGCGTCACCTGTATTTTTCATATCCACCTCTTTTGCCAAGCCGTGACGCCGTCAGGAGCAATCCTTGACGCCGTCACGTGTACTTTTCCAGCAGCTTTGGAGACTTTGTCGTTTTCTTCACTTTTATGGTCCAAAATGCTTCCTTTTCCAGATTTCTTCTCCAAAGTACCTAAAATGACAAAAGGAATGATTTAGGGCAATATTTGATCAAATTAATACGATTTAGGGCTTAAATGACCCCCTAAAAGCGGTACACTTTTCGCTTCATCAAATACTCTTACACTTGAGATTTGCTTGTCCTCAAGCAAATGCGCTTTTATTCTAATCAAAATACAAGTTAGGGGTCATTTAACGCTAATATAAAAGTAATTACAACAAATAGTCGTTCCACTTTAATCATAATAAGCACGGAGATTACAAACTAGCACCTCACAAGTAGTGTTTAGATACTCACATCTCTCAGGTGTCATAAAAGTATATCTCATAAATGAAAATGGATAATATCTCTCACTACCTGTCATAGCAAATAGATTACCATAGGCTTGGGAAATGGTCAAAAACCTCCTCCACTAGACGTAAGCACCTAAGATAAACTATCAAAGAGGGCTTTTAAACGGGTTATAACGTGAGGTGTAGGGATACGATAAACACGGTTTTGTTGGATAAGGGATATTTTACTGGTGGCGAGTTAAAGATCTTGATTAATTACATGTACAATATGGCGTTGCTAAGCCAAGACTAGACTCGACTTAAGCTAAAAACAAAATAACAAAAACATAAAATAAACATAAAATGAAACGGGATGGTAGTCCGTATGTTTTTTTTTTTTTTTTTTTTTTTTTCATTTTCTTTTATTTTTCTTGATTTTTTTGATTTTTTTTTTTTTTTTTCATACACTCTTGCCATACCATCCAAAATAATACATTGTAGGGGCGTTGCATTCCCCTTACACTTGAACTTTTACATAACTTTATAAATAACTATTCTAATGACTCGAATCAAGATAATCGACACACTTGGAGTACTTTTAAAATATTTAGCACATATGGGGGTAACAATGTTGTTCTTCCCCATTACTCCATTACACTAGTACTTTACCCATGAGTCCCAATCGTCCCAAAACAATATGTACAAGGATATGACTCGACTTAGCAACCATGTAATCAATTAGATAATTAACTTGGGGTTTAAACAAATGTTGTCACAATAGTGCACTAAAAATGAGTGCATACAAGGTAGGCTAAGGCGATTTGGGTGTACATTTAAGTGGGGTGTAACAAATTCTTCCTTTAAGTAAAATGCTTAAAGTTAGAAACGAAAAGATAGGCTCTGAGGGGTGTACTAGGGGTATCGTGTACTAAAAATGAGTACAACGCAAAGGGTGTGGGAGAATTACTTGACCAATGTAGCCAATGTAATTATAACAAAAACACAGGTGTAAAACAATGGGTTAATCCTAATACCTCTTATCATGTAGTAAATCTAACTACACGAATGTAGTCTCACTTGTGGCCTCGGAATGGTCCTAACGCAAGTTCTAGAATCTAAGTGCTACCGGTACACACATCATAGCATAAATGCTTTTCCTACCAATTCTAGGGGCGAACCTCACATATTTGGGGGTGGAAATTTTTTTAGTGGTACGGTTTTGTGCTAGTCATATAACCCTATCCGTGAGACGCTCATTAAGACCAAAGTTTCACTCCTATATGTTGTAAAAAATTTTAAATTTGGCACTAAAATTGCCCTAACAAGTATTTCTCTCAGTTTTATTACACATCTACCATCAAACAAACAAAAATCAAGCGTAATAGCATTCTCTAAAGTATCGTATTTTAACCCCCCCCCCTTACACTTAAGATGAACATTGTCCCCAATGTTCAAATAACAAGATGTAAAAGTAAATAAGGTAAAAGAATGAAATCAAATACTCCCCTGATTCGTTTGGTGGATAAAGAGGTAACATGGTTAGATCTTCTTCCAAAAGAAAGTAGAAGCTTTAAGACTAAAGCATCGCCAAAAGATTGATTCCACATACATCTCCTTGTCCAAAATAACCTGTTAAACCTGAGAAAACAAATACGAAAACCTGCATAACATCGGCGGGATAAATCTATATAAGGATATAATGCTTGTGGAATGATTATTTTTCAGATTCCTGGAGTTTATAAGTTAGAGATTTAATAAAGCATTTTATGATTCCGGAAGAAAAACAAAACTTTTAAAAATTTCAGAAAATTAAAACCTGACGCCGTCAGGTTGTAAAGCCTGACGCCGTCAGAAATGATCTGACAGAATTCTTATGTTAAGTTTCCGGAAAATTTCTGGAAAAACCTATACCTTACTTCCTGGAATTCCTGCAAAACATCATTATGACTCGATACAAGCATTTGACTCAAACAATTACTAATATGTATGTTAATTTAATATTGTTATGATTCATGTTCATTTGTTCTAATAAACCGATTTGGATTTCCCTTACACTTATCTTTTGCAAAATACCTTTATATGTAGTTAAGACGAAGTTAAAAACAAGATAAAGCATTTTCACAATTTAGTTTTGAACATGAATCAATAACAATAAAAATTAAACATACATACGGAAGCAAATAAAATCAAACAAACAAATAAATAAACACACAAAGCAAATAAAGCTTGGGTTGCCTCCCAAGAAGCGCTTGTTTTTGTTCGAGTCACGAGCCTGACTCTACCCTTATTTAACGGATAAAGGAGAGGTTTTTCCTACACTTAGGATTAAGTTCGGGTGATAGTAGCGATACACCCCATCTCGGTGGAAGTATGCCGCGTGAGGAAAGAGTGGTGGATGAATTATATACTCAAAGGGGTGTGCTCCTTTCATCATAACCTTACCTAGTTCACTTTGGTCAATGGGTGAATTAAAGTTTTCTCCTAAAAAGGGATCATCTTCTATCAACTTCGAGAAATTCCTAGTTGGGAATCCATCTTGACCTAATAAACCAGGTTTAAACCCATAATGTTTCTTGTGATCAATCATGAATGGGTGATGTAAGTATGTAAGGTCATGGTTCACTCCTATATTAGCTTCCTCTCTACAAGGCTTAGAGTCTAATACCTTCAGCGTAACACTACTTGGACTATATGGTTTGATGGGTGGATCGGGACCTATTTTAATTCCTAACTTTTCATCCAAGGATGGAAAATTGGGTAAGGGTCTCGGTTGAGGCTCCGGTTCATCAAAACTAGGAACTTCCATAGAACTAAAAGAAAGGTTGTGACTACAAGTATTCAAACCTATTTCTTCTAGTTGTGTTTGGTCCAAGGGCTCTACCTCTATTGGGGTTCCTATAGTCTCTTCTACTTTTTTCGGGTAAGTTACGGGCGGTGTGGGTGCCTCGAATGATGGTGGGTTTTGTGGAGTACTTGGTGGACTTGGATTTTCTACTTTATCCTCCATCTTATCTTGATTACCTATGTGCTTATTATGTGATTTGTTGAAGTCTATCCCCAACATGCACCTAGGTATCTCAAATCCTTTTCTATTCATCTCAAATTCTTGGTCCGATTCATAAGAATCATTCTCAATAACTTGATCACTATGTTCCATTTGCCTAAAGGATTCCTCATACTCATCATATGTCTTGGTGAAATCTAATCCAAGCATGCACCTAGGTAGTTCAACATTAACCATCTCACAATCTTGGTCGGGTTCATAAGAAACTATCCTAGGTGAAGGCTCATATGGTGCATAGTTTTCACTTAATGAGGTATTTTGAGGGTTTGATGGGGCTCCTAAGGTGATTTCCTCAAAAGTTTTATGCACTTGGTCTCTTTTCTCAAGGTACTCACTAAAATCTATGTAAGATCCTGTTCTCATTACTTCATTCCACCATCTTGATTTATCCAAATTAGTAAAATTATATTTCTTCATGTAAAACTCTAGTCGCGGATTTGGTAGATTCACGTTCTCCATAATGGCGAACGGAAGAGTCAATGGAAAAACTTTACGAACAAAAGCACAAAGAAAAGATAGACTACGAGAAAGCTAATAAAAAGAAAATAAAAATCTCACTAGATAGGAATCTTGTGAGTAGACCTAATAAAAATAAAATTTCAACCTAAGCAATAACTACTCCCCGGCAGCGGCGCCAAAAACTTGATGCGTGGTTTTGCGACCTTACAACAGGTTTTACCTCTCAAGGGATCTCAAGAGGCTTGCAATCCCCACCAGGCAGTGTACCTGACCGATGTAGTATAGTGTAGTGGCAAGTACCGGGGGATTGATCGTTCTCTAGGGGAATAGTGTCGTTAGGATTGAAAAACTACTCTAATAGGTCTAAGGGTGAGGGAATATTCTCTTTGGTATTTTTATATTTTTATAAAAGCAAGTAAAATCTCGGGTTTGAAGGAGTGGGCAGAATTAGTTGCTAGTCAACTAAACCAAATAACTACAAATGCAAATAAAATAAAATGACTGAAAATAAAAAGATTGTGGAACTTATATGAGGAGAAATGTGTTTACTTAGATTTCCTTACTCCCTAACTATCTTTTACCGGTTGATTAGTGTGTATTAATTGCGTGGATGACGGGTGTATTCCTTAATACCAATCGTGGGGTGGCGTACGTACTTCCCCAACTCTACAAGCTCCTACTTCACTCCTATGTCGAGCCGGCTAAGAAGCTCCTAACATGGGATCACTAGAATTCGCTCATGCATTAAATACAACCATAAAAACCTTAGTACGCATTGGTTCATGTTTCTTAAGACGTTCAAGCAAGTTACCGTATAGGAGGTTAGCCAGTTTTCTTAAGCCTAACATCGATAAACAATCATCCAATACAATTAATAACACACCAACAACCAATAATCAATAGCTAGGTTTCATTAGATCTAAGCAAACACAAGATAAATCTAGCCTAGCATGTTAATTAAAAGACAAGAACAAGATATAATCAAACAACACATAGACATATTGAATGATTAATTGATTACTTATCTTCAATTAAACATGGGAGATCCAAGGGTATAAAACCCTTAAAAATGGCAGAAAATTCGTCTTAGGGTTTCTCCTCACAAAGTTGCACACTAATGACTAAAAATTGCAAAACTATATATAGAATTTAGGGGCTGACAGCGTCACGTTGTAGGAGGTGACGCCGTCACCTCGCCGCGGCTAGGGTTCCCGGATGGTCTTCCTGACGCCGTCCCTCTTTAATCCTCCAAAATCCACTCTGGCGCGTCAAGGGTTGATGCCGTCACAATTGTGCTTGACGCCGTCTCTCTTTAACTTAAATCGTGACAGCCTTGATCACCTTAAAGGGTGACGCTGTCACACCCCAAAAATGGCGCAGCGGAATGACATTTACGGGGTATGACTTCATAGTTAAGAACACAAGGTGTCACAATAGAGAACTCTAAATGCATAACATACAATAGATAATAGCCTCATACTCCCACAACCGGGATAAGTACAAAGATCTAAGATAAACATAAGTCTCAAAGTTAAACAACATTTCTAGAGAATAACAACATGCAACTTCACGGGATATAACCCGGAAGGGTCTTGTCTTAAGTCTTGCTAAGCCAGGCCAGTACTCAACCTCCTAGTGTAACTTTAGTCTTAGCACCTGAAAATGGATACTCGAAAATGTCAACATAAAGTTGGTGAGCTCGTAGGTTTAAGTTAAACCACGAAGCTGTGAATAATAGCGTAGGACAATAGTGCACAAGAATACAAATTACAAGCACATTAACCAAATCGTAATAGTGTCACGCCAACTGAACCTATTGTGTTCCTCATACTCATAACCAATATCATGTGGGGAGCTACCCCGATAGATCTATCAACATGTGGGCTCTCAACAGAGTTAACAGTTGCATCAACTGAACCTATAACTTGTGGGCTCTCAGAGAGAGTTAACAGTGGCGCAGTCATGTAATCACAAAACAAACACGTCATAGCATATAATTGCATCATCACACATAATGTCAAAAATCATGTAAACAGTGATTCACAGCATGAAAACATTTGTAAAACATTGAGTACCATTATCCCCCAAAGTAAAACACGTTAAAAGTGGGGCTACGAGAACTCACCTCGTCAAGTAGTAGTTAAATCACAAGCAGTTCAAATGGAGTGCGGCACCGACACGCGACCTAGATTAGTAAAATATGCTTTAGTTCATAGTTCAAGTTTAAGGATTTCAGTTATTTCAAAAGTTTACGTTGGTGTTGCTGGTGTGGCAGCATTTAAGTGAAAATCAAGTTTTTAATATTTAAAGTTGTTGGCTCGTCGAGTTGTACGAACGTACAAAAGAATATAAATAGCGATTTTTGACTTAGTGATGAGCGGAAAGATATGTATGAAAGGATAATGATTTTAAGATGACGATGTGTATGGTCGTAGAACGGTCGGGGGTTAATTGATTGTGCGTGTGTATATATTCATATATATATACTAGTGGTAAAATAAATAAAATATAAATTGGTGAGAAAATGGTATTTTGAAAATACTATATTTGGTGTTAGTAAATTATATGCTTTGCAAAAGAAATTAAATATATTACTAGATAAAATGTATTCAAGTTAACGAGAGAGTTTAAATATTCAATTGTCCGCTTTACAAGAATATAAAACGGTTTATTATTTTAACTATATATGTTTAAGTGTCTATATTTAGATCATTTCGAGAAAAATGATTTTGATGTCAAATATATATATTTTTAAAGTGTTTCGCAAAACATGTGTTAATTGTCCAATTTTATATTTCGCTAATTAGTTAGCCGTCGTGTGTTAAATAGATTACAAGTTTTATATTAATCAAGTGCCGAGTATATTTTTAAGTGACCGTGAATTATTGACGTGTTATATTAAGGAAATGGGTTATGAGGAGGGGGCTTGGGCTGTGGCCCGAGCGAGATTAACGAAAACAGGCCACGGCCTGTTGGGCCTTGAAATGATAAGCGACAAAAGAAAACCAATAGCTCATGGTCCCTTTTTGGATTGGCGTAAACTGAGCAAGACCACAGGACTATTAATGGGCTGTGGCCCATTCTTACTACATACATGTGTGAGCCCAGCGTAGTTTATTGATAACAAACGAGAACGGCCGCGAACCGCCGCGTTGCAGCGGGGCAGCGAATCCTTCTTCGTATTCACAGTCGATACTAATTTTACATAAAGAAAGCGTTGCATTAAAAAGTTACGACATTACTGAGTTGATACATGATGTTGCACTTCTTATTCCCAATATGCTAGCCTTTCCGTTTGTACTTCTAGTGGCAGTGGCCTTGCAGGAAGCTGATTGTACCTGCCAGTATAGAGGTAAAATTGTTATAACTATTTGGCCATGCATATTAACCGATACCATATGAGTATTTACTTGTACACAGCAACTATGAAAATCTGAAAGTGTGGGACAATAAAAGAATAAGACCGTCTATATAACACCCGCTAAACGTATTAACTGAACCAACACGCAAGAGCAACAAAGTAACCTATTGAAACCAACTGGTCAACCAACCCACTAAACAAACCAATTGAGGGCGGGCAAGACAGTACTGAAACTATAAAAAAATCACCTCATTGCGTGCATAGTGCAAAGAAAGCATGCTATCTCTATACTTTAAGTGGCAGACTAAGATGTTTTTAACTATTACTTACCTTCAATAATCAGAATCGGCCAACCAACTCAAAACATTTAGTAATCTGATTATTAGAAGTACAACCAACTGAAGCACATCCACTGTCCACAGTTTTATACAATGTATCGTACTACAGTTGCTTATATACTTCTGATTATTCAATATTCACCTAATCAGTTTAAAAATGCACATTTAAACAGTGAGCTCAACCTCATGTATTTGGCTTTCATTTGTGGGGGTCTAATATGCGGTTTTTAATGTGTCTTATTTATTTAAGCAGTATCAAAACAGAAGGAGCAAAAGAAAGAAGCTTACCAATCTCGAAAGCACTTTAAGCATAAAGAATGGCTGCAGTTACGCAACACCACTTTGGTATTCGTTTCTTTGCAAATCCCACATTCAGTTTCTCTCTCAACATCAGCATTCGAGAGTTTCCTCTTACCGGAACCATCCTTACTTGAATATCTCTTCGAGCATATTTCCTTCTGTTTCTTTTCTTCCAAATCTGTTATCCCACTTTGGAATTGCAAAATCGAAGGAAAGAGAACATCTGTTTGTATAAAACTCCCAATATTAGCACATTATGACCATCATATAAATCTTTTTTATAAATTTTTTGGAACTCTGCTCACCGTAAAATTGTTTGATACTTGCTTTCCGTTCTTGAACACACATGGTAGTTTCGCCATCAGCAAATGTCTGTTTTCGCCAACAATTTTTAGCAAATTAGAAATTCAGCCAGAACAGAACAAATTTAACACAATTGCAAAACAGTAATTTGAGATATTACCATGTAAATGAAAATCCGGAGCAAGGCAAGGGGTCTTGCAATCGTACAATCCGTCCATGGAAACAGAAAGGAGAACAAATCTACAGCAGGACTAAAAGACAGTCTCATTTGCAGGCATGCTTCGTCATTGTCCCGTGCTGAACTTATAGCCCTGGAATCACATAGATTAAAATTATAGTTATACTCGATCAATATTTCAATAAACTCACTAATTTTGCACCAACATCTTGAAGTTTGAGTAAATGGCAAGTAATGCAAATTGAATAACTCATGAAAAAAAGATAAATTACGTTTATTGCATTGCTCACTTAAAACTCCCCATTTAAATCGGTACATTATTTTCGTAAACACCGGTTATCTCATTCAAGTACCGGGTCACCAAAAAAACAAATACAGAAGGGAAGACATACCTGCTCCGACTGATCGTTCAATGTGTACTTGGGGTTTCATGGCCGGGAACAGTATAACTTCCTGTTTGAGCGAAGATAATGAACTTTATTGATCCCAAAACAGCTGAAAAGCATTGAATAAATGAGAAGAAAAATATATAAACCTTGATGTTCTGTGAGTCGGCGAGTAACATTGCAAGCCTATCAATACCCAAACCCCAGGCAGCAGTTGGTGGCAAACCGTATTCAAGAGCCGTACAAAATGCCTCATCCAAAGCCATCGCTTCATCATCGCCAGATTGGCAATCCTGGAATGTTTTACAGTCAATACATGTATGATTTAAGATCAAAATGAGTTGTAGTTGTCCAAATAAAGTGAAGAATAATTAGTGTGTAGGATTTGATATCAAAATATGTATTTATAGAATTTTTTTTTTTTTTTTGAGCAAGACATTTGAAATACTGGCCGAAAACCTTCTTTACGGAGTTATTTAAAATACCAATTTATATGAACGTGATGTGTACCTTGAGTTGATTGGCAAATCGCTGTCGTTGTACCACAGGATCGTTAAGTTCGGTGTATGCATTAGCAAGCTGAGAAGATAAGATAGAACACGAATAAGAATACCTGTTTGGTTTTGTGGTCTTCTGGAAACAAAGCAAACCTTTTCAGTTGTTGATTCACAGTCATTCATATAAAAAATAAAATATGCAATGAGTTGAAAGATCAAAATCCAAGCTCAAACCTTAAACTAATATTGCTTGAATATACTTGACTTCTTGACAATTAGAGTTCCACTTCCTTCAGTTCTCTCGAACTCTTTTGTACTCGGGGCTCGATCAGACTCACTTTCTTGTGCAAGTAATTTGCGCCTCTGTGCCTTCCAGAAGAAAACCTATCATCATAGACCTCAATTAACACACATCATGAATAAACACGAAAGATTAAGTAAGAAGTTTTTATTACAGCACGTTAACTTAAAGATGGGTCGACTGGGGTTTTTTTTTTAATTATAATAGGTTAAAGAAGTAAAACAAAAATATGTTGAACATAACCCATGTAAACTATCAAGGAAAATATGACTTTTTATGTTGAATTTGAGAAGAATTGTGTTGCTGATAAGGACAGAAGTAGGTAGCTTTTATAGCCTAACTTAATATACTAACTATTACAACACACAATTACCAAAGCAACTTATGAGGCAAGTTAGTTAGTTCACTGAGCTTAGTCTATCAGTTTTGGGCTTTTCAAGTGTATCCCTTAATTTGATCAACCTCTCATCATGAACTTTTGTAGGTATTGGGTCTCTATATTTTATAAGTTGCACCTCCTGAACTTGTGCAGTTAGCTATTGAAGATCCATGAGATAACAGAAAAGGCGATTTACCCAATTCAAGTGTACCCCTTAAAGATTTAAACTATACAATTGTTGATTCACATATTTTACTTAAATCGAGTTCAAGGCAGCTAATAAATAAAATAGCAATAAAATTGAAAAAAAAATGTAACATAGACAATACCTGCATACCATAACCTTAAAAACATACTCAGTTGTCTTGAGCAGCATCTTGGCCAACCTATCTCTCTAGCAACCACCTGCTAACAAAACAAAAAGCTGTAAAAAAATTTTACCATAAATCCACCATGAGAAAGAAATAATGTTACGGATTTGTGTAGAAGATGGGGGAAGATTATCCCTTTGAGTCGGTTCAGCATAAAAAGAAGGAAAAAAATTTGTGTAGAAGATGGCCGATGATTATCCCTTTGAGTCGGTTCAGCATAATTTGGTTTGCTATGTTTTAGGAGTAGTAATTGATGTTTCTGGAAGTTCGAAGAAACATATTCCATCTATATCATGTTCCATCTATCAGGGCTAGAAAAAATAATAAGTTTAATCCAGCAGTCTACAAAATAAACAAAACAGGGCAAGAGGGCCCAACAAAACAGGCCCACGGGATGAAAACAGGCTAATGGGATGGGCCATTTTTTTTGGCGGGAAAATAGGGGAAAAAATGGTGGCGTTTTACACGCTTACTTGACAAAGAGACACGCGTAGCTAGTGCAAATGGCAGACATGTTTAGCCTCGCATCAAGCGGACGTTACCTCGTTGCGGAACTGAAAAAGAAAAGGAAAAAAAGATGCCAGTTGTGGTTATCCCATTGTTTCGTAACACAAAAACAATTAAGTAATAAATCTAAGTGCTAAAAGATAGCTGCTGTGACCAAATGAAAAATAACAGATACGCTATGCACAATTCACTTTTCAAATATTCATTGCATACAATTTACCTTTCAAGTCTTTTATTGGGCTTGTTTACTTATGTACCTAAGAACAGCCACTAAGAACATGCTATCCAAACAGCCCTTAAGCACATGTTACGACACCAAAATGGTTCTATCCAACAGCCATTGCCCCTAAGGAGTGTATTGTACCTTGCACGACCTAAACTCCATTATGAGGTAGAGATATTCTTCACCTTGAAATGAAAAATAAAGTTTAACAATGCAATTGCTATCAACCTTTGCGAGTGCTAAAGAAGCCAATTGCTGACCATTTCTTATAAATAATTTTGGAAATAAAAAAATATATATCGGAAAGAGATAAAAGTCAATTTGCTTATACCTTTTATTTAACCTGAATCATATTCCTAAATTATGAGCCATTGGGAGTTATCTTCTGGTCTGAAAGCTTCTGCAAAAACAATTGAGGCGGTGTTTAGCATACAGTGACATATACACCTTTTAATGAGCCTAATTATTAAATATTGTTCAACTTCTTTCTCACACTAATTCATATAACATTAAACATTCAAACATATACATCATTTTTATTTTTATACATCTTACGCATTCATAAAACCCGAAACCACACGCCAACGGCAGTAATGACACTAACATTCAAAATCAACAATATCACATTCATCATAAATCATAAAAAAACAATCACATAGGGTTTTACCTTTTAACATTCACTAATCACAATCAATCAAAACACACAAAAAATATAAAAAAACAAAGATCATAACAATCAACCTGATTGAGTTCATTCAAAACCGAATCCGTGACCCAAAATGATTCTCTAATCCAGACCTCATCATCCACCTCGGTTTCCGGGTTTCCGCTGCCGTATGATTCTCCACCGCTTCCCATCAATAAGCTTTGTTATCAAACAAATAATCAAATAGTATCATCTTCTTTTCACAAATCATAAAAACCCCACAAATCACATCAACGATCAAACAAAAAAAAATCTAAAACCTCCAACAATGATCAGAGTACATACCTTTTCCATTTTCGCAGCTGTCTTCCAGTATCCCTCTGCGGCAGATCTGATTTTTCATTGTGTGTGCGCGTCTGTGTGAGTTTCAAGGAGATGTATCTGGAGATTTCCAGATCTAATCCGTGGTGGTATATAACGCTCATTGGGTCACGGCTTGGGTGGTAACATGCAGGCTAAGGTTAGCCCAGGAATTTTGGCGGGAAAAGCCCAAGGTGAAACGACGGCATTTTACACGCTAATTATATATATAGGATAATTACATAGAAAGGATATTGGTTCCAGTAGGCGAAGATGGGAAAGAAAATGAAACCCAGGTGTAATATTTAAAACTGGACCATGAACTTTGTATTTTATCAATGGCGTGTGATTTTTCTTTTTTTTTTGTAAAGTGACAAGGGTTTGAAAAATGGTTTAAGTCACTTGAGTAACCGAGACTTAGTCTCGAACTCACTGTGAGGTTTACACACTCACAACTGGTAAGGAAACAAGGCCAGAATGGTGGCTCGCGAGTGTCGACCAACTCATGTTGGAGTTAGTTCTCGGCTGGGACTAGTAGTCCTAGGCCACGACATGTTTGACCTCGAGTGGTTAGAAGGTTCTTGAGTCGAGTACCACTCGACTCAACCCTGAACACGACCACAAACACGGTCCAAATGTCTAACTCCTTAGTCTTAACCTACAGCACCTAGCTAAAGTTTCTGTTGCAATTTGTTATACCCATTTTGACACAACCAAGAGGATTATGACTCAAACACCTTCGACTCCAATATGTCGCTTGTGTTTAATTTATAGTGCCCAAGAGAAAACAAGGCAAGGAAACATTTTGTAAACAAGACACAAGTGATTTTTAATTTATAGAGTTGCGGCTAGATTACCAACACAAACACACCCATTGTGGGCGGATTGGCCTTGAGCCAAAATAACGACAACCGATCACCCTTGGGGTTCGTCGGTATCAATTGAGAACCACGAGAAGGACTATTCCCAAATGGGGTTCGACCAACACAGAGCCAAAATTTGACACACATTTATATTCATACTACCCATTAATCACAGCCTAATATAGATTGACACAATGATGAAATGACACGAGTGTTGAGCCAGCAACGATTTAACCAAACGGACCCAAATCCAAAATACTAATAATCAAAATACTTCCAAATCCTAACCATTTTAATTCGACCATGACATGAAATGAGTTTCAAAAATTTGTTTCGCCACACCACATCCAACAATAATTCGACCAATTATACAATCGATAACAACAAAACAAATATCATACTACAAGACATTCGACAGAAAACAAGCTACATATTTCTCATATCATTCAACAATAAAAAAGGAAAATTTACAAGAACAAAGATTAACCTTACAAAGAGATGAAAGAAATCGACAGGTGGAAGGTTGAACGAATCAAAGGAGAACCCAAATCCAAGCAAACAAACCCAACTCCAAGTTACCCACTTCTTTATCTTCACCAATCTTGAAATTGTTTTGATAATTATCTTTTGAGGGTAAGTGGGTTTGATTGTGGATCGAGTGGGATTTTAAAATAGAAATCAAGGAAAACTTGGATGCCTTCTCCTCTCCTCCCAGACGCTCCATAGCCAAAATAAGAAATGATTTCGTCACTCCTTTGTTGTTTGCGTTGACTTGAACTCGACAGAAGGAGGGCAGTAGGGGTGGAGACAACTGTTTCTTGTTTGATTATACATCACCTTTGTTTTGATTTGATACTATTGTTGAAGACAAGAATGGTGATGAAATGGTAGCAGTGTTGAAGAGATGAGTAGCAGAGATTTTTAGAGAGTGGTGGGGAAGGAGAGAGAGAGGGGTGTGGGGCGTTAGTTTATATTTTTATTTATTTATTTTTTTTTTGTTATAATTAAAGGTGAAATGTGTAAATTAAAAAAAAATAAGTGTTTGATTAATTTAAAAGGTTAAGGTAAAGCTTTTAAAATAAAAGTAAGTGTTAAACTAACAGGTTTAAGAAATTCCCGGGTTTCGCTGAGACTAAATTTGATAAGTACTTTCCGGGTTATCGTGAGCACGAAAGATATAGTTCAGGAGCCGTTTTTATCAAACTGACCTCATGTAAAATTGACTGACTCCGAAAATGAATTAGAAATTTGAACCATTACTAATCTGGTGTCGGTACGCGTGTGGTATCGTTCTCTCAGTTCGTGTAGTTTGGTTACCAGTTATGCGCAAGGGAGATATGTAACTTCTAAAATAAATCTTTCTTTTTTTTTTTAAATGTCAAGTAAGAACCAGGAAAATTCGCGGTTGCTACAGACGCCGTCAGACTTCCATTGTAAAACTTTCTGGCGCGTCACGTGTATTTGTCATATCCACCTCTTTTGCCAAGCCGTGACGCCGTCAGGAGCAATCCTTGACGCCGTCACGTGTACTTTTCCAGCAGCTTTGGAGACTGTGGAAAGGTTTTATTGTTGTACAAACACTTGGGATGTGAATCTTAGTAATTTGTTTGTGAGATATTTATGTATGAATGTGTTTAGCATTTGGAATCTACTACAACACACTTAAAAGAACACAAGGTGGTGAGTTTATATAAACGTGAATATGGAATGAACAAGGAACACAACTTTGTTAACACAAAACGATTCAATATTATTGATGAAATAATACGGATGATCTAAATATCACCGGGATTACAAAGTAATCTTGAATCTTAGATTGTACGAGGATTTGTGAATTGAGTAACTGAGTTACTTGAGAGATAGTTCTGTTTTTGGTTAATAGTTGGAAGGGTGCATGCATGTAGTGTGACTAAGGTATCCTTTTATAAGATAAGGACACCTTATTACAAGTTATCAAGTGGTTGAATATAATACTATACTTTAACTATTTTAGCGCCTACAATTAAATACAACTACCAATGTACAACTCTGTAATATTCTTCTGTACACCACAGAAGACTAAACTACTTCTACATAACGTATAACAATGTACAAAGACTAATAATTCAACTAAATATCTATTACAAAATATCTAATCGACTTGACATATAGCTTGGCAGGCTCTTCATCAACTAGCAGTACCTTCTACCCAGAAGGTACTGTTAGTACATCTTCATACACTTCAAAATCAACTAGCAGGCTCTTTAACATCTTTGGCAGGCTCTTTGACTTGAACATTTTATTCCCAACAATCCTCCCCTAAACTTGTTATTTCCATTAAAATACACAAGTTTCTGATGAATAAAATACATACCTTGAGGATTTGAGGGAACTCTTCCAAAAACCTTCACTCTATGTTCTTCCTTTTTCTTTCACATTGCTCAAATATGCTCCTC
Source organism: Artemisia tridentata subsp. tridentata (assembly GCA_021014915.2). Taxonomy (NCBI): domain Eukaryota; kingdom Viridiplantae; phylum Streptophyta; class Magnoliopsida; order Asterales; family Asteraceae; genus Artemisia; species Artemisia tridentata. The sequence goes on along the minus strand of CP139508.1, from coordinate 460,723,729 downwards.
AGCAAACTTTGAACAATTTCTGACTTCTCTTCATCCTTGTCACATCTTAATCTCTTGGAGATCATTGTTGAAAGCACTTCATAACTAAGTGGATACTCTTTCTCAGCCAACATGAAGAGTTCAATCCAACTTGATGTGTAAAGATGATGAATATTGCTAAGGCTTAGAAATTCCCATGTTGTTGAAGGATCATAATAGGGAAATTTCCAATGAACATCTTTGGGATCAGGATCAAACATCCTATTGAATTCTATCCATAGTTCCTGTTCCTTAGCATCAGTACTAGAAGTTGTGTCTAGCCTAATCCGCACTAGATTCCACAATTCTTCCAAGTCTGCTCTGTCACTTGCTCTAACTAGATTTTCAAAATTCTTAAAGATAGCAAACTGACCCCCAACCCTTATTATTTTCCATGACTTTCCTAATCTATCATGGTTGATCTCCCAATCAATAATAGGGCATCTCCAGCTAATTGGATCAGCATGTATTATAGTTGGCAAAGTAATTAACATCTTACATACTTGCTCTGTGTCCAATTTTGCTACTTCTTTCTTCTGAGCATCTTGCTTCTTCATGGAGGGTGATGCGTAGCGTGTGTCGTTGCGGTTTAGCAGTATTAATGCCTACTCAAGTTTTAAATTTATATTTAGCCGACTTATCAATAACACACACACTTAACGAGCAGTGTACCCGGTCAGTATGAATATAATGGTAAGTAGAGTGTCGATCACTAAGAGTGGAACGTATTATCTAGTTATTCTAATTAGTATTTTAATAAATTAAGTTAGCTATACAATCTAATCTAACGCAAGGGGGTTCAGCCTGAGAGACTGGCACGATATTGTTGCAATTAAATAATAAACTAAACCAATAGGCACGAATCAGCAAGTAGCACACACGTACACAGATAGATACTTGAGACAATAAGAGGGCTGTCCTGATAGATAAGTAGTTTGTCACTTGTTTTATTGCTAGTGTTATATGAAGTGTATAGTTCGATGCAACGCACCGAGATTAAGTCCTTTCTCGTTGGTTCTAATCTTATCGGCGAGTAAACCCTTAATGATTACTTATGACTATCCCGTTTATCTTTCTCCTACTTTTCTACAGACCATAGAATGCATAGGCGATCTAATAAACAGGCGAGGGCAGAGGCATGGCGACCCGATCAACGCTCAGCTAGACACAGAGGTTATCAATGCACTAATAAAAGTCACCAATGACATCAACATATAAACTTTAATTAATGAGAAAGCAGTTTTAAGGGAGTGCAATCTTTCCGTTGTCACATTACACAAGCCACCAATCTTGATGAATTAAAGTTTACTAACACAATAAAACAAAACTACTTAATGAATTAAACACATGCAGCACCTTCTTACAGCTCTTGTATCTTTGATTTGGGTGTGTCTTGTGCTGCTGCCTTGACTGAATTCGTCCTAGGTTTCTGGTCTTCGGTCTTCGGTACTAATATATGTCCCTCGAAATTCGTCTGGTCTTGGGGTATTTATAGTTTCTGTCTGAGGGTAAGATGCGGCGCATCTAGTAAGTAGATGCGGCGCATTTACTTAACTTCGCGTGGGGTCCAAGATTATAATATTCAGGAATATTCGTACACCGCCAGAAGATGCGGCGTAACTCCATTTATAGATGCGGCGCATGTCCTCTTGAATCTTGGATCGTATCTGGTGAAATATTGATAGTGATGCGGCGCATGTCATAAGTGAGATGCGGCGCATCTGGAGCAGATTAGTCTTCATCTTGTGCATTTAAGTAGACTCTTAACTTCTTGCATATTTTGCTCCATAATTAGTCTAAAATCGCCAAGTTTCACCAAATGCTTGTTTTCAACTGAGAATTACAAAAGTAAACGATTAAGTATCAATCCTCATACATAATATAATAAAACAAGTCAAATTAATAGGATAAATGATAGTAATAAAATGTACTTATTTGAGTTCATCAAATATCCCCCCACTTGAACTTTACTTGTCCCCAAGTAAACCTTAGAATTAATCTTATGAAAATGTATCCTAAAAGATGTTAGGATTTATTTTTATATTTAAGCATGTATTCATTTTTGTCATAATCACACAACTAAACACTTAACGAATTAGAAGTAAAATAAAATATTCTGATAAAAGCAAATCTAATCGTTTAACTGTCCAGTCGCGACGAATATTCTATCATAAGCTTGGCAAGTATACACATCTCCCCCACTAAAGCCAAGGAATAACAAGTCTAAAACGGTAAAAAGGGTTTTTTAGGCTTAAGGGTTAATTATTCTTAATCTCTATCGATCTCAAATTCCAGAAAAGGCGACAAAATCACAAATACATGATCGAATCCACGAACACGATACTTGCAATTGCTTAAATCCTTAACTCGAATAGGCTAAAGATAGGTCCAAACTTCACCAATAATAATATATCAAAAAGGGCGACAAAATCATAAATACATAGCCGAATCCACGACTACGATACTTAAGATTGCTCAAATCCCTAATCTCAATAAATCAAAGGTTTGGTTGGATAAAGAATAATACAGGGTATGGATAATATTTGGGATATAAATTGGTGTAAAATAAAAAATAAACAAAACAAATAAATTAAAATCCTAAGTGTGGTTAATCACTATCCCAACCATCCCATGAATAAGACTCATATCATTGAATAACTCACGCTTTAACACTTGAAACACACGCTTTAGGTAGACACGAATTATACTCAACAAGATCTTAATCTAAGAATAAACCTTAGTTGACGTTCCCATAACTGCCAACTCCCATTCAATCCATAGATATAATATACAAAAAATAGTGGTGATATCGACCACTTAATACAAAACTTTACATAAGTTGGTTAAAATAAACATCCAACTTTTCCTTTTTTCTTTTTCTTTTCTATTTTTTTTCAATTTTTTTTTTTTTTTATTATTTTTTTTTTTTTTGATAACATAAACATAGACATAGATGCGTAAAATTTCACCACATCACCATAACAATAATTCTGGATAATTTTTCCATACTTTTCATGACTTTAGAAATAACGGTAATAGTGAAAGTAGTAAGCACACGAAAAATAAACTCAAAGATATACAATATTTACTTTCACTCCAATTGCATTGTGCAATTTCCCGACCTAACCATAGATAATGAATTACGCACGCGAACACAGGTAATGTAAGGAAACACACTTTGCCTATAGCAATTAACCAACCACGGATTCTATTCTACAGGTTAGGCTAAGGTGTAAGGGTGTAACAAAACATTTTAAACATAGGTGTAAGAAACGAAAGGAATGGCTCTGAGTGTTTTTCTAGGGGTATCTTACTCTAAAAATGAGAGTAACAAAAGGGTTTATACGGGGGTTAACTAACCAGTGTAGTTAGTTAATATCACATAACATATAAAGGCTATTTGGGTGTAATCCTAGAAATTTTACCAATTTAGACAAGTCATTCCAATTATATAAAATAATACTTATTATGGTGGTCTCGAATAGTATACAAGCCAAGTTCTAAAGTTTACAAGTCACCGGCACACTCATAGATTTGTGAGTTTTGAAAAAATCACAATTTTAAAAATAACGTCATGTGTGCAGCTATGCAACTTAGACTTTAAACAAAAACATGCAAAAAAATTTAAATTTTTATATATTATGCAAATTTTAAGCATATTTTGAAAAGTTTAGGACAAGTAAGTGTTAAGTGTTCTAATTCTCCAATCCCCCCACTTAAGTTAAACAACGTCCTCGTTGTTTGTATAAAAGTTTAAAAACTGGAAAATAAAAGAATTAGAACAGAAAAACTCCCCTGAGATTTGCTCGGTATGATCCTCCGTTTGTATTAGAGCAAAAATCAACTTCTTGTGGATTAGAACGTTTAAGCTTCATAATAGATGTATCCACATGAAATGCAGGAATCTATGATACCACTAAGGCTTTTAAAACACACCTAAGGTAAGAAAGGTTCAAACTTGCATAACACATTAGTAGTTAGGAAAAATAAAACATAAAAATTAAAAATGAGAATCATCAGGTCAGTCGATGCGCCGTATCTTATGGAAGAAGATACGCCGTATCGAGCCTGGAATAAATACGGATCAGAATAGAAGATGCGTCGCATCCTTAACCAGGGATGCGCCGCATTGAAATAAACTGATAAAAAGTTTTAAATTCAAAAATAAAAAATGCAGAAAAATTAAAATAAGATATGACCATTGCAGGAGATGCGTCGCATCTCAGGATTGAGATGCGCCGTATCCTCTGCGGCCTGACTGACTCGACACAAAAACAGAAAATTAAAAGATAAATCCGGGTTGTCTCCCGGTAAGCACTTGTCTTTATTCCAGAGTCTTCAAGTTAGACTCACGTTCAGCTCATTAATATCGATCATTTAAGGAGTCGGAAACATCGCGCTCCCTCATTGCCAATTCAGTAATATTGAACACTCCTTGCTCGTCCTTGATTTCCACGCCGTTCTTCTTTAGTATCTGTATAAACAAAGTTCTGTCCCTTTCGGGCAGAGATGACAAAATGATAGACGGGAAATTCTTATTATCATATAGGCATAAATAAGCAAGGTGGGGTGGTAGTTCAATAAACATATTATTATTCAAATTCGTTTTCTCAACTATTCTCCTACGTTTGTTAATTACCACGCAATCATACAACTCATCATCAGAATCATTAACAACATCGCGTCTAAGTTCGGTAGGTACATTAAGGTCAATAAATTCCTCAAAGTTCTCATGACTAGGAATAGTTGAGTTGTTTTGAATCAATGTTTCCCCCATAAGTCTAGCTTCTAGATCGAGGTCCATACGCTCTCTTAATCCTAGCATGTAGATACCTCTAATTATGCTTTTAACAGGATCTTGGCACTTATAGACTAGTTTATTATTCCCTACCCTTAATGAGATTTTTCTTTTAAACACATCAATCTTAGCATGGGCAGTAGACAAGAAAGGTCTTCCAAGGATTAAAGGAACCTTAACATCCTCGGGCATATCTAAAATAACAAAGTCTATAGGGAAAATAAACTTCTCAATCTTAACTAGCACATTATTAGCAATCCCTTCAGGTCGTTTTACCGTTTTATCAGCCAATTCAATAAGTAACTTAGTTGGTGCTAATTTTCCTAGTCCTAGGGTAGTGAATGTCTTAAGAGGCATAACACTAACACTAGCTCCTAAGTCAGCTAACACATTATTGAAAGATATATCATTAATTGAACAAGGTAGAGTAAAACTTCCTGGGTCTTTTTCTTTATGAGGCAAGGCATTTAAATCGGTTGCAGAGCTCCCTTCTTTCATTGTAGCCTTGATCTCTTCTTCAATCTTTGTCTTTTCTTTTAGTAGTCTTCTTAAACTGATTGAAGAATTAAAGAAAAATTCGGGTCTTGCACCATCATTACCATTCATCGATCTTCTAGGCAAGTAAGGAGTGACTTCTTCAGTGGTGCTTATGGCCTTGACATGATCTCTTGGGTTGGTTTCGGTTGAGCTAGGTAAACTTCCATATCCCCTTTCTTGAAGGACTTTGCTCATTTGACCAATTTGTTGTTCCAATGCTTTGATCGAAGCTCCTTGATTTCTTGTAGTAGTGTCCGTTGAAGCTCGTATTTCTTTGTTCATAGCAGTATTCTCTTCATGTCTTTTAGCAGCATCGGCCATAATTTGCTTTAGAGTGTCATCTAAAGTCTGCCTCCTTTCTTGATAAGCGGGATTAAAGTTGTTCTTTTGATAGAATCCCGGGGTAGCTTCCCTAAATCTTCCTGAAGGTCGGAATGGTTGTCCAAATTGGGTGTAATATGCTTCTTCAAACGTCTCACTTTCATTCTTATTCGGGCAATCTTTAGTGTAGTGAGGTCCTTCGCACTTTTCACATCCAACTTGGGCAGCGTACACTCTTTCATCACGCTTCTTCATCTCTCTACTAATTTTATCCAATTGAGCTTGAATAGCAGCAATCCCGTCAAAATTAGTGCTGCTCTTAGATCTAGTAGAGGTCCCATCGTGCCATTTTTGAGAATGATCAGCAGCATCTTGGATTGCTTTCCTGGCATTGGTTGCACTCATTTGAGGCACAGCTCCCTTAGCATCCAAGATTTGTCTAGTAGGCACGTCCAATCCTTGATAAAACAATATTATCTCCTGCATAGGGGTTAGATAGTGTTGAGGACATTTTATCAGTAAATCTTTAAATCATTCCCAAGCTTGATAAAGAGTTTCATCAGGCTCTTGCTTGAAACTGTTAATAGCCTCCATCTTTTTAGCAGTCCTAGCAGGTGGACAATATCTCTTCAGGAATTTGCTTTTCAAACCTTCCCATGTAGTGATTGAACTAGCAGGTTCATTCCTTAGCCACTTGTTAGCAGCTCCTTTTAGCGAGATTGGAAAGATTCTTAGCATGAGTTGATCGTCAGTGACTCCTTCCGAAGTAAACAAATCCGCAATCTCGAGGACCTTTTCAACATGTTCATTAGCATCCTCATGTTCCGATCCACTGAAAGCATTTTCCCTTAGTTCCTTGAGAAACTGACCCTTCAATTCAAACTTTGACTTATCATCAAACTTTGGTCTAGCAACTCCTGAAGTGTGATCAGCACGGGTTTTGTTCATGTATTCCTCCATAGTTGTGTTTTCGCCCATTGTTTCTGTTTCTTCTTCCTCTTTCTCTTCAGAAAAATAATCAAGCTCGAATGAACTTGAAGTATCAAAGCTTTTTGTGTTGAAAAGCCTTTTAAGCGAATGAAAGACTCGTTCAGGATCTTCGAAAGGTTGAATCAAGTTCTTCGTAGAACTCCTGGTCATGCACTTCCTGAAATCAACACAAAAATGTCAGTAGGGTATGCCCGAGAAAGTAGTATATCAGAAAATTAACAACGAGAACGGAATACGAAAAATTAAAGTTACTGATATCTGCAGACGATGCGCCGTATCCAAAAAGTTGGATACGCCGTATCTTATAATCGTTAAAATTAAATCAGACTTTATTCAGAAAATAGATACGCCGCTTAGAAATTAGGATGCGCCGTATCAATTTTAATAATCAAAAATCGATATTTATTTAAAATTAAATGCGTCGTATTAACAAAAGTTAATGCGCCGTATTTTCGTTATGTTCCAAAATACGAGATTTTTGATTCAGAAGATACGCCGTATCGACAGAGATCGATGTGCCGTATCTGTTTAATTAATCGAAAACTGTTTTTAATTAAAATAATAGATACGCCGTATCTGCTAAAACAGATGCGTCGTATGGCGTTAACGTTTAGAAAAAAAAAATTTATTAAAAACAGATACGCCGTATCTTGGGGAAAAGATGCGTCGTATCGAATTAATTAAACGCGTTGTAATTTATAAAAAATTGTACGCAATACGCCGTATCTGAGAAATCAGATGCGCCGTATCGTTCGATTTAGCTCAGTACAACGATAGCAGAAAACAAAAAATACAAAAAATTAAAAAAAAACAAATAAAACACACGAAAATAAAAACAATACAAAAGCAAACAAATAAAACACAAAAACAGAAAATATGCAAAATAGTACAATGAATGCAAATTAATCTAATATACAACAAAATTAGCGGTTAGATAATAATAAAAAAAATTAAAAAATCTAATTAAAATACTAATCAAATTAACAGATAATAACAATTCACTCCCCGGCAACGGCGCCAAAAACTTGATGCGTAGCGTGTGTCGTTGCGGTTTAGCAGTATTAATGCCTACTCAAGTTTTAAATTTATATTTAGCCGACTTATCAATAACACACACACTTAACGAGCAGTGTACCCGGTCAGTATGAATATAATGGTAAGTAGAGTGTCGATCACTAAGAGTGGAACGTATTATCTAGTTATTCTAATCAGTATTTTAATAAATTAAGTTAGCTATACAATCTAATCTAACGCAAGGGGGTTCAGCCTGAGAGACTGGCACGATATTGTTGCAATTAAATAATAAACTAAACCAATAGGCACGAATCAGCAAGTAGCACACACGTACACAGATAGATACTTGAGACAATAAGAGGGCTGTCCTGATAGATAAGTAGTTTGTCACTTGTTTTATTGCTAGTGTTATATGAAGTGTATAGTTCGATGCAACGCACCGAGATTAAGTCCTTTCTCGTTGGTTCTAATCTTATCGGCGAGTAAACCCTTAATGATTACTTATGACTATCCCGTTTATCTTTCTCCTACTTTTCTACAGACCATAGAATGCATAGGCGATCTAATAAACAGGCGAGGGCAGAGGCATGGCGACCCGATCAACGCTCAGCTAGACACAGAGGTTATCAATGCACTAATAAAAGTCACCAATGACATCAACATATAAACTTTAATTAATGAGAAAGCAGTTTTAAGGGAGTGCAATCTTTCCGTTGTCACATTACACAAGCCACCAATCTTGATGAATTAAAGTTTACTAACACAATAAAACAAAACTACTTAATGAATTAAACACATGCAGCACCTTCTTACAGCTCTTGTATCTTTGATTTGGGTGTGTCTTGTGCTGCTGCCTTGACTGAATTCGTCCTAGGTTTCTGGTCTTCGGTCTTCGGTACTAATATATGTCCCTCGAAATTCGTCTGGTCTTGGGGTATTTATAGTTTCTGTCTGAGGGTAAGATGCGGCGCATCTAGTAAGTAGATGCGGCGCATTTACTTAACTTCGCGTGGGGTCCAAGATTATAATATTCAGGAATATTCGTACACCGCCAGAAGATGCGGCGTAACTCCATTTATAGATGCGGCGCATGTCCTCTTGAATCTTGGATCGTATCTGGTGAAATATTGATAGTGATGCGGCGCATGTCATAAGTGAGATGCAGCGCATCTGGATCAGATTAGTCTTCATCTTGTGCATTTAAGTAGACTCTTAACTTCTTGCATATTTTGCTCCATAATTAGTCCAAAATCGCCAAGTTTCACCAAATGCTTGTTTTCAACTGAGAATTACAAAAGTAAACGATTAAGTATCAATCCTCATACATAATATAATAAAACAAGTCAAATTAATAGGATAAATGATAGTAATAAAATGTACTTATTTGAGTTCATCAGAGGGCTTTACATCAGATGGAACTTTGTAGTAAAGACTTTTGTAGGCTTGAAGATACAGGAAGTAGATTTCATCAGCAGATTTCTTCTTCAGTTGATAATCAGTCCAATTTGCCTGATTCTTTAGAAACCTCTTCATAAAAGTTACCTGATCTTTCTGAGATTGGCCCACCTTAAAACCTCTTTTCTGACTTTCTTTCATCTTTTCAAAAATGTCAGCCAGAGCTGCTTCTCTATACTTCTTGTTGATAAAAGATTCAAGCTCTGTTGTTTTCTCATCAGAATTTAGATTCTTGTCATTCACTATTATTGCTGCTTGGCCCCTCACAATTGGATCATTTGCAATAATCCATTGCATCTGTGCATCAAAGGTTTCTTGAGCAATTTGAGTATCAAGAAGAGTCTGAGCTGCATCTTTATGCTCTTTCATTTCTGTAAGCATTCTTGAAGCTTCAAGTGCTTTTAGCTCTTCTTCATGAACTCTTTTGGCCTCTTCTTCTCCTAAAGCCATCTGAATTTGCTGTGTTCTTTTCAACTTCTTGGACTTAGGCTCATCTTCAATCATAATGCTTTTGCCCTTATCCTTTGGATTTGGTTCTTGTGATGGAGCAGAAGATTGCTCATCAGCAACATAAGTCCTCCCTTGAACAAACAAATCTTCTTGATGCTCTAAATCCCTTTTTCTCTTGTACACTTTCTCAGCAGACCCTTTGTACCCCATAGCAATTAGCCTCTCAATCCTAGCAGGCTCTTGTTCTGACCTAGCAGGCTCTTGCCCTGCACCAGCAGGCTCTTCATCATAAACTTGAGTTCCTTCATGGAATTCAAATTGAGCCTCCTCTTCATCTTCAGAAGTATCCATCCTCCCCTTTTTGGAAGAGTGACCTATCCTATCAGCATCTGATTTTGAAGAACCAGATAAAACAACCTTTGCAGATCTTTTACCCTTTAGCTTCTTCACTTCACCCTCTAATTTCTTTACCCTCTTGACTAACTTGAGGTTGATCTCAGAAAATTTGTTGTTTTGACTTTTAAGAGCATCTTCTAAGAACTTCACCTTGTCTTTTAGTTCTTGCATTGTCTGAGGTGATTGGGTTTGTGATACATGATGTGATGATGTTGGTGGTGTTGCTGATGGTACTGGAGATGGTATTGGTGATGTTTGATGTGTTGGTGAAATGTAACCATGTGAAGAACTAGATGATGGTGATTCAGCTGATGGTGGTGGTTCTTCTGGATGTTGTGGTAACATTTCATCAAATAGTGGTATTTCTTCCCCTCTAAAACCAATTCTCATATTTGAAAATACTTTGTGAGAAAGTTTTGGTGTTTCATAAATTGAGTCTGTGGGAAGTAACAAATGTTTTAATTTTGCAATGATGCATCCAATAAATCTTGGATACATCAAAAACTTTGTTTCACTTTTCACATTTTTAAGCAATTCTTCAAAAATATGTTTTGAAAATTTGTATTTTCTGTTTGTAGCCAAGCAGATGAGAGCAGAAGCCATGTTTCCACTAAATTGCTCCCAAGAGGTTTTCTTCTGGCTCAAACAATGAAGGATTTTGTGAATCAAAAATCTCCATTGTGGAGTAAGATGCTTTTTCAGAAAAGTGAGTTTGTTAGACTCAGCATGATACCCCATTCTTTCTAAATTTTCAAAAATCTCAGTATCTGGCAACTGACTAATACCATCAGAATCATCCAAACGAAGATGTCTTCTTATGGATGACTCAGTAAGAGTCAAAAGTTTGCCATCCACTTTGGCCTTAATCCTTTGTTCCCCATTTTCAGAAGTTTTAATTTTAGCAGTTTGCCAAAATTGTAAAATTTGAGATTCATAAATAGTGGGATTGACTAGTAAAGCAAACCTGATATAGGAGTTATTTAAAAAGTCCACTACTTGATGAAATGAGGCATTATCCTCTGACTTCTCCAAAAATGCTAATTGGTTGTGATGTTGGACAAAGTTTAGAACAACTGTGGGATCCATAATGAAAATTTTGAATATGTTGGTGGGATTTGTTGGTGGTACTGGTAGAAGATGAAAGGTGTATGTGAATTATGATAAGGACTGATGAAAGAAGATATGAGAGAATTACTTTTAACCGACAATAAGAAAGATTATTAAAAGTAAATGTAAAGGCGGTTAAAAAGATCTTTTATATGTGAAATATAATATAATATAATCATCAGTAATTTACATAACTACCCCAACGGCTAATTTTAACTACCAGGCCCAACGGTTTAAAAACTTTTTCTGACAGGCTCAACGGCTATCTAGCAGTACCATTTTACTCTAGCAGTACCAATTTTTGAACTAGCAGTACCTTTGAAAGTTTTGTAAAAATCCCTTATAGTTTTTAGCAAACTACCAGCTATCAACGGATTTGAGTTGTCTTTACCAAAAGCCGTTTGCTTAAGGACTAGCTAACTATTTACAATTAAGTATGGTTAGTTAACAACCATATAGTTTTTGGTAAACTATCAACCATCAACGGATTTGATTTGTCTTTACCAAAAGCCATTTGCTTATGGACTAGCCAGCTCTTAAGTTTGTAAAAACTTGGTGAACTGAATACCAAAAGCCATATTGGCCTAAAGATGGTGCAATTTCCTTGGATGGAGGAAATTAAGAAGGCAATGATGCTGTGTATCTTGGATGATTGGTTCAACAAGTGAAATCATCTAATAGCATGCTTTTGAGTTGAAACTCAACTCAGTTTGATCTAGATAGAACTTTCTCCTTTAGAAATGCTTCATCCCTTCTAGATATGTGATCTAACTCTATCTTTTTCAACTTCTGCATCATCTTGTATGCTCTTGTCTTTTCTTTCATAAATTGGTTTTTCTTCCATTCTGGGCTAATATTTCCTCCCCTGAGATTGTTACCTCCCCTGAGATTAATATAATTTTTGTTTCCCCTTTTTGAAAGATCTCTTGTTTTGTTATCAACCTGAAATGTGTTAGTTGCAAACCAAAAGAACAAAGTGCAAAGCATTTGAACTATAGCATTTTAAACATTCAAGCCTTTATATGAACAAAACATAGCAAATTTTATACTAGCAGGACCAATTATGAACTGACAGTACCTATTGACTAAGTAGCAGTACCATGTTTAAAAGCCAATACCAGTTAATTTTATATATAAAAACACATGTCTTTCAAAGATTTATCATTCCAATACCCCCTACAAGATATTTGAATCTACCTAAATCAAAAGCTTTGGTGAGAAGGTCTGCATAATTCTTTTCAGAATCAATTTTAACAACTTGAATTAACTTTTTCTCATTGCAATCCCTTATGAAATTGTGTCTGATTTCAATGTGTTTTGTTTTTGAGTGTTGAACTGGGTTTTTAATGATACATATAGTACTGCTATTGTCAATATAAATAATGGTGTTAAGAAAATTGTACCCATAGTCAAGCATTTGATTTTGGATCCAAAGAACTTGCCCACAACAACTTGCACCAGCAACATATTCTGCTTCAGTTGTAGAGTTGGCCACCATTGTTTGTTTCTTGCATTGCCAAGAGATTAGTCTGCAACCAAGAAATTGACATCCACCAGTTGTGGATTTTCTGTCTAGAGTTGCACCAGCATAGTTACTATCCGAATAAGCCACCAATTCAAAAGATGATTCCCTTGGATACCAAAGACCCAACCTAGGTTGACCTTTAAGATATCTAAAGATTCTTTTGACTGCTGTAAGATGAGAGATTTTGGGATGTATTTGAAACTTTGCACATACACATACTGAGAACATGATATCTGGTCTTGATGATGTAAGGTATATTAAAGACCCAATCATTGATCTATAATTGTGCAAATCCATATCTTCTCCTTCAGCATCCTTGAGTAGCCCTTTGTCTGGATCCATTGGTGTACTTGCAACCTTAGAATCAGTAAAAATAAATTTCCTTAGGATCTCTGTTACATACTTATCTTGGCTGATAAATATGCCTTCTTTAGATTGTTTCACTTGGAGACCCAAAAAGAAAGTAAGTTGCCCCATGGAACTCATTTCAAACTTACTATGCATAAGTTTTTCAAATTCTACACACAAGTCTTGGTTTGTTGATCCAAAGATTATGTCATCAACATAAATATGTACTAGCAAGATGTCTTTCTTTGTTCTTTTGATGAACAAAGTGGGATCAATCCTGCCTCTTTGGAATCCACTTTCTAGTAGAAAACAAGCCAATGTCTCATACCATGCCCTAGGAGCTTGGTGTAGGCCATAAAGAGCCTTGGTAACCTTATAAACCTTGTCTGGATACTCTGCATCAATGAAGCATGGAGGTTGAGACACATATACTGGTTCTTCAATTTCACCATATAGAAATGCACTCTTAACATCCATTTGATAGACAGTGAAGCCTATGAATGAAGCATAGGCCAAGAAAAGCCTAATTGCTTCAAGTCTTGCAACTGGAGCAAACACTTCTTCATAATCTACCCCTTCTTCTTGAGTATATCCTTGAGCTACCAATCTAGCTTTGTTTCTGATCACTATACCCCTTTCATCTTTCTTGTTTCTGAACACCCATTTGGTTCCAATTGCCCTGTGACCTTTGGGCAAATCAACCAATATCCAAACCTTCTGAATCTTGAATTGGAGAAGCTCTTCTTGCATTGCTTCCACCCAACTTGCATCATCTAAAGCTTTGTTTATGTTTTTGGGTTCAACCTGAGATAGAAAACATGAAAACAGGCATATATTGGAAATATCATTATTCTTTTCTTCATAAATAGAGGAGATAAACCCTTCTTCATCTGGAGACAAGACTTGAGATAAACCAACTTGAGATCTTGTTCTAACACTAGAATTTATGCTTCCAATCACATCATCAGTTGAGTGATCTTTGAGAATTCTAGTGTTGGGTGTTTTAGGAACTTCATAGGTAGATGGAAGATTGCTAATCCCCACCTCTTCTGGTAAAGAATCATCTATTTGAACATTCATTGGCTCAGCAGTATCAATACTTGAACTAGCAGGACCATCTGTTGAACTAGCAGTACCATTGTCATTTGTACCACTTTCTTGATTCTCTTGATTCTGAGTTCCATGATCTTCTTCATTGCCTTCATTTGTTGTGTTTGAAGGTTCTTCTTGACTTGAAGATAGATCCATTCCCTTCCAAATTGGCATCCAGATGTAATCTTGATCTTTAGGAGTTTCAACATTTTCTTCAAAACCTACATTATCATTAGTATTTGTACCTGAAATAGGCACATAATTCATAGATTCTGAAAGCTATCAATATCAAACATCCAATCTGGGCTAATTCCTTTCACATTTGTTAGTTTCTCTTGAAACTCTATGTGAAGATTCTCTTCCACTAGCCTAGTGCAAGTGTTAAACACTCTATAGGCCTTACTCTGCAAGGAGTACCCTATCAAATAGCCAACATCTGCTTGTCCATCAAACTTACCTAAATGATCTTTGGTATTTAGAATAGTGATATGACAACCAAAAGGTCTCATAAAACTTAAATAAGGTGTTCTACCAAAGAAAAGTTCATAAGGTGTCTTTCTATGTGGCTTTGTCACAAGAACCCTGTTTTGTACATAACAGGCAGTACCAACTGCTTCAGCCCAAAATGAAATAGGCAACTTAGAGTCTACTAGCATAGTTCTAGCAGCTTCTATAAGTGTTCTATTCTTTCTTTCTGCTACTCCATTTTGCTGTGGGGTTCTAGCTACACTAAATTCCCTTTTTATGCCTTTTTCCTTGCAAAAGTCATCCATAACCCTATTCTTGAACTCTGTCCCATTGTCACATCTGATGACTTTGACTTTCTTATCAGTTTGGTTTTCTACCTCAGTGATATAAGATTTAAGAATCTCACTAGTTTCATGTTTAGATCTTAAAAAGAAAACCCATGAAAATCTGCTATAATCATCCGTAACAACCAGACAATATCTTTTACCATTCAAGCTACACACATTAGTAGGACCAAAGAGATCCATATGAAGCATATGTAAAGCCTGAGAAATAGAGTTGTGGGTCTTGGGCTTACAAGAAGCTCTATGTTGTTTGCCTTTTAGACAATCAACACAGGTTTGGTCGTTTTGGAAAATCTTTTTGGGTAAACCTCTTACTAAATCATATTTTGCAATAGTGTTGATTGTTTTAAAGTTTACATGACCAAGCCTTCTATGCCAAAGCATAGATTCATCCAATGAGGCTTTTGCTACCAAACAAGTTAGACTCTCCTTAGGATCAATGTTCTTTAAATTAACACTATACATATTGTTCCTTTTTGGGATTTTAAGAAGTATCTGACTCTCATCAGGCATTTTAAAATCAGAAGAAAGAACCATACATTCATTGTCAGTAAATAGAACATTGTTCTTTTTGTCACACATTTGTGAGACACTAAGAAGATTAAACTGAAGTTCTTTCACAAAATACACATTTTCAAAATCTAGTTTACTGGTTTTGATTGTACCTTTACCAGTAATCTTTCCTTTTATACCACCCCCAAAGGTAACAAATCCTCCATCAATTGTTTTGAAGTCTGAGAGGAAGGACATGTTGCCTGTCATGTGCCTAGAACATCCACTATCAACATAACCTTGATCACTAATATCAGATGAATGTTCCTGCACATGAATAAACATATTAGTTTCCTTGGGGTACCCAAGCCATGACAGACTTGGGTTTGCCTCTTGCATCAATGAAATCAAACCTTTTTAAGGTTGTTGATGCACCTTTTGATTGGATTGGTTTCCAAATCCAACATGCTGAGGACTTAACAGCATTTTCCCTTTTTATCCATTGTGTGGTCTTTGGTCTATTAGTACCAACTTTGGCAGTACCAATTGATCTAGCAGGACCTTTGGGTCTAGCAGGACCTTTTGGTTTTGGATTCCAAACTTTTGTTTTGACCATATTTTTCTTTTGAATAGGACTCTTCTCAACTTTTGGTACATATTTCAAAGTGTTTCTTGTACCCTTTTCAGTTGGTTTTGTAATAACAGGCTTATGTTGTCTAACAGTATGATATACTTTTGTGTTGTCAGACTTTACAAAATTTTTTCTGGGGTGGGTAACATTTATTTTAGACTTTGATTTACTCCCAGAAACCCATTTATTACAATAAGCATGAAGATGATTAAAGCTACCACAATAATAACAAGCCTTATTGTACATGACAAAGTCATCACCTAATTGTTGTGACTTAAGGTTGTTCCAATTTCTTTGGCTTCCCCTAGGTTTGTTATTACATTTTTCACAACTTTCAACTGTTTTCAAAACAGCTTTAGCTTTAGCCTTAATTTCTACTTTCTTAGGACTGATTGGTCCTACTTTGATTCCTTTGATAGGAATAGTCTCATCTTCATCATCATCAGATACCCAATCCTCAATAATTAGAATATCTGGTCTCTTATCAGTGAGCACCTTGGAGAGTGAGGCATTCTTAGCACTCTCAGAAGGTCCACTATTCACTACAGGTTTCTCTAAAGGTTTGTGAGTGAATTCATGTAAACCTGATGCTGCAAGATCACTACCTTGGGGACAAGGAATTCCTCTATAAGGAGGTGGACATTTATTGTATCCTATCCCTGATTTGATTCTTTTATTCATCTGATTCTCAACTATGCTTCTAGTGCAATCAGAAGCAATTTCTAATTTAGTAACAGTCAGTTGAATATTGTCTCTAGCCAATGTCACTTTAGTACACTCTGTCCTTAACATTTCTATTTCTGAATCTTTCAAAAATATTTGTCTATTAAGAGCAGCTTTAGCATCAGTAAAGGTGAGTTCATTTTCTCTAAAGTGAATGATTTGTTTTTCAAGCTTGGCCATACCACACTTATAGTTGACTAAGTTTTGAGTTGTTTGTCTATGTTCTAATGTGAGTTCATCATAACATTTTCTTAAAGTTTGCAATTCTTCAAAAACTTCACATGTATTAGAACATTTAGAAATTTTTACCTCAGGAGTGGAGAATGCCATCAAAGCCAATTCATCAGAAGTTGACTCATCTTCACCCATGAAACTCCAATCAAAACCCATGCCATCAATAGCAACCATTGCTTTTGGCTCAGCAACTTCAACAACCTTACTCTTGCTTTCAAAGCTTCCTTTCTTCTCAAAGCTTCCTTTATTCCTGTTGTCAAACCCTCTACCCTTGTCATCCTACTTCTTAGGTCTTCTACACTCTCTAGAGTAGTGACCCTTCATGTGGCAGTTGTAACACTCCACTTTTGACTTATCATACCCAGCAGGCTCATTTCCATTTATCATTATCTTTTTGCCAGTCCTCATCAACAACTTCTTAGCTCTAATGCTCAAAAGTGAAAGTTGCCACTTTATGTCCATCTCTTCAAGATCATAAGGATGAATTTCTTGAAGATCTTCAAAAGTTAGTATGGACCCATTGTGTTGAGATGTAAGAAAAGCACACCCAATTGTTTCATCTAAAATGGTTTTGGTACTACTGGAAGTACTAGCAGTACCAAAGTTTGCACTAGCAGTACCTTCTTCTCTGCCATCTTTTTCTTCATTAACAACCTTTGAGATGCTTGGGGATGAAACAAAAGCCATATTTCCTGAACTTGATCCAGTAGTCTTCTTTACTTCATGCTCTACTATTTTAAAATTGTTGTAGAGATCATTAAGACTCATCTGATCAATATCTGGCTTGTTCTTCCAGACAATAACATGCATAGACCATTCTGAAGGTAAACTCCTAAGAAATTTAGAGTTTAGGTCTTCTTGAGTTATCATCACTTCATGGATGGCTAACTGGCTTGAAAGCTTCTGAAGTCTATTGAACATACTGTCCAAAGACTCATTTGTTGTGGCTGTGAAGTTCTCAAATTGTTGTTTGAGAAGTGTTTTCTGTGTTTTCTTGGTAGCATCATTACTACCAAATCTAGCCACAATAGCTTCAAAAAGGGTTTTGGCATCTTTGTATTTGTTAAAGATCAAAAGTTGATCATTTGGAATAGTCATCAGTAACATACTCCTGGCTTTTAGATCATTTCGCTTCTGAATTTTTTCTTCTGCACTTGATGGTTGTGTTTGTATTTGTGTTACAAGAGCATCATTTACTGTTGTAGTGGAGATTGAGGGTTTAAATGAGTTGCCTTGTTCAATGATCTCCCAAAGTGCATAGTCTTGCACTTGAAAGTATTGTTCTACCCTTAGTCGCCACATATCAAACTCATTTTGCTTGAGTAATGGAAGTTTAGCTGCAACATTTGTTTGAATATGTTCAACATCCATTGTTCTTTTAAATTAGTAAATATCAAGCCTAGCTTTGATACCACTTGTGGAAAGGTTTTATTGTTGTACAAACACTTGGGATGTGAATCTTAGTAATGTGTTTGTGAGATATTTATGTATGAATGTGTTTAGCATGCGGAATCTACTACAACACACTTAAAAGAACACAAGGTGGTGAGTTTATATAAACGTGAATATGGAATGAACAAGGAACACAACTTTGTTAACACAAAACGATTCAATATTATTGATGAAATAATACGGATGATCTAAATATCACCAGGATTACAAAGTAATCTTGAATCTTAGATTGTACGAGGATTTGTGAATTGAGTAACTGAGTTACTTGAGAGATAGTTCTGTTTTTGGTTAATAGTTGGAAGGGTGCATGCATGTAGTGTGACTAAGGTATCCTTTTATAAGATAAGGACACCTTATTACAAGTTATCAAGTGGTTGAATATAATACTATATTTTGACTATTTTAGCGCCTACAATTAAATACAACTACCAATGTACAACTCTGTAATATTCTTCTGTACACCACAGAAGACTAAACTACTTCTACATAACGTATAACAATGTACAAAGACTAATAATTCAACTAAATATCTATTACAAAATATCTAATCGACTTGACATATAGCTTGGCAGGCTCTTCATCAACTAGCAGTACCTTCTACCCAGAAGGTACTGTTAGTACATCTTCATACACTTCAAAATCAACTAGCAGGCTCTTTAACATCTTTGGCAGGCTCTTTGACTTGAACATTTTATTCCCAACAGAGACTTTGTCGTTTTCTTCACTTTTATGCTCCAAAAACGTCCAAAATGCTTCTTTTTCCAGATTTCTTCTCCAAAGTACCTAAAATGACAAAAGGAATGATTTAGGGCAATATTTGATCAAATAAATACGATTTAGGGCTTAAATGACCCCCTAAAAGCGGTACACTTTTCGCTTCATCACAAGCAAACTTATAGAAAAAGATCAAGCAGATGAACAAGCTCAGATAAATCTTGATGCAGAATTAGCAAGGAAGATGGCTGCAGATGATGTAAGAAATATAGCTAAGTTTATGGATAGAACAAGGATAGAAAAGATGAATTCCAATGCTGAGGTTGATCAAGAGCAATTCAATGAGCAGTTACAATATTTGTTGGATTCTGATTTAATTGTGAGAGCTCAAGCAGTGTTGATTCTTAGAGACAAGGATTTAAGTGAAGAAGAAAAGTCTGAAAATCTCAAAAGTTTTATTATATCTAAGAACAGAGAAGTAGCATGGAATGATCTCATGGAGAAAATCAGAGAAAGACAAAAGTTTGGTTTCAAAACAAAGATGCCTACCAAGAAGGAGCAAATCAGCTTTATGAAGAGCTATTTGAAGAACCAAGCATACTGGAAGATGAGTGATTTTAAAGGAAGATCAGATGAAGAAATTGTGGAAGCATATTATAATGCTTATGCAAGACTAAATACACCAATTGCAAGGGATACCACAAAAGGAAAGAAAAGAGATGCAGAGTTGTTAGAATCTGATGCAGCAAAGAAACAAAAGAAGGGAGCTGAAGGATTGACTGAAGAACAACTCAAGAGCATGATAGTGATAGTCCCTGAGTC
Organism: Artemisia tridentata subsp. tridentata; assembly: GCA_021014915.2. NCBI lineage: Eukaryota > Viridiplantae > Streptophyta > Magnoliopsida > Asterales > Asteraceae > Artemisia > Artemisia tridentata. The sequence continues at coordinate 460,703,798 of CP139508.1, read as the reverse complement.
ATCAAACATCAAACCTTTACAAGTAAAACATCCAATCATTGACTGGGAAGTATTCACAGATGGTAGAATGAAAGGTTGGAAGATTATGAGACTTGGTGGAATTAGTGAGAGATACAGATTATTTGAAGATTTACTCAGAGGTTTTGACAGAGAAGATCTTAATCAGTTGTGGAAATTGGTACAAGACAAGTTCAGAGTTGAAAATCCACTTGAAGACAAAGATAAAGAACTATGGGTTCAGTTGAAGAGAATTTATGAACCAGATGGTAGAGAATCAATGTGGAGGTTTCAAGCACAAGTGAAGGAAGTCTCTTGGAAATTATTTGAAACATGTGGAGTGCACGGAGTTTCTACAAAGGATGGAGTAGAGATTTATATGCTGGTTGAAAAAGATTATCCACTCAGATCAGTTGTCTTAATGGCTATGTTATCAGTAACACTAGAAGTTGAAGAAGAATCTGAGATGGCAGATGTGTTAGTAACAAAGATATTCAACCTTGCAGAACAAATAAAAGCTAGATCTAAGAAAATTATTTAGTGTTTAGAAGAATCCCCCCCATCATAGAAGATAAAGCTTAATTTGAAGAAACTTAGTGATTTGCACAGAAATCATAAGTTTAGGGGAGGATTGTTGGGAATTAAGGTTAAACAGTTGATACTGTTAGTGTATAAGTTAGTACGGCTGAAGTGATTGAAGACAAGGCTGACAGTACTAAGTCAGTTAGTACGGTTCATGTTATAGTTAGTACTGCTTATGTGTTTGTAATCATATAGAAGATAAATATAGAAAGGATCTTGTGTATATCCTATTAATATAGATGATAGTTATCTTGTACAGGAATCCTTGGTCTATAAAAGGATCTCCTAGGTTAAAGTTTATATATGTCTAGATTGTTAAGATTCAAGGTTGAAAACCCTAGTACTGGCAAGAGTACTCGTATTATTGAATTAATAATATTGAATCGTTGAAGTTAAAGTAAATAGTCTCTTGTTTATTCACTGTTACATTCATTCATACAAAACACATCAAACAAATCTTCTAAGTGCTAGCTAGTAAATTTCGCATGCTAGACTCAGCATCATTCAAAGTATCTATCTAACACAAGGAGTGTGTGTAGATCCGGTCACCAGCAGTCGCCATATTTTACCAATAACAACAACAATGACATTCCAACAGCCGCAACATTATAACCAATAGCAACACAACAATAATCCAACAGCTGCAAACTATAACTAATATGCAACAACAACAACAACAACAACAACAGTCCCACAGCCGCAAACTATAACTAATATGCAACAACCAAATCCAAATAAATGAACAATCCCAGATTCAACCACAATAACTGATGAAGCCGAGGGTTTTACCATACCCACGGTTCGAGTGAAACAGTCCACATGTGCAAAAGTTAACGGTATACACGACTCTCATGACTCGACTCAACCACAAATATGACCATGACAAGACCACCATCAACACAACCACACAACAATAAAGATACCAAACATTTATTACTGATTTTTAGTTAATAAAAATGTAAAATCCCATTTGTTTTAATACCCAAATCAAACTAAAACTGAAATTATTAACTCGACATAGTTGAGTTGTCGCACACCGAGCCACAACCACGGGTGACTCGGTGTTACCCACCTTTAATACACTCAGATATCAAAAAAATCTTGGTCAGAAAAATTAAATGGTGGCGCGTGGTGATGTTGGAAAGAAAGATTTGAGCGCGTACGGTAGGGAAGGGTAATAAGGAGGTTAAAAGACGAGGTTTGGTGGTGGTGAAATAAAAGAAGCGACGGTGTGGTCTTGTGGGGATCGCCGGATTTTTGGCTAGAGAAGAAAGGGTGAGGATAGAGGGATAGGGTCGGCTGTGAGTGAAAAAGAGAAAGGAATAACCCTAAATGATCTATAACTTTTGATTTTATAGTACTAGGACTAGTTTTGAATGTACAAGGTCCCTCAAGGAATGAAGTTGTAACTTGGGCGCGGGGTGGGAAGTGACATTTGGCCAAACTTTTTATAACATGTAACTGGGATAGATTTAAGTATCGAGACAACTTCCAGTGTAATTTTAATGTGTTCCACTGATTTATAATAATTTTTCCGTTCGAAACGACTATAAATACGTCTATATTCATTTAACGCGTCCAAAAGTCAGTATTTCTCGTTTTTATTAGATCTAACTGTGCTGACTAACGGAGTGCCTCACTGGGTACACAAAGGAATACTTATCACATTATGAAAATCCACGATATATAAACCAAAATCCGGATAAAATATCTAACACATACAAACGTGATTACAAGAGATAAAATATTGTTTTTAAAACGCAATGCGGTAATTCGAAAAGGCTCTCGAAATTTACTAGTTGTCACAGCCTCCCAGCCTCAAAAGAAACCCGTCCCAGGTTTCAGTTCGAGTTTCCTGATACGTTTGAAAATAGATGAGGGTACATTCGCTTTATGTCATCCTCACGCTCCCATGTAAAATCGGGTCCACGCTTTGAGTCCCAACGAACTTTAACTATTGGTATCTTGCTACGTTTCAACTTCTTGATCTCACGTTCTAAAATTTCAACCGGTTTCTCTACGAAGTGTAACTTAGGATCTACCTGAATCTCTTCCAAGGGTATGTGTAAGGTCCGATCAGCAAGACACTTTTTAATGTTCGACACGTGAAACGTATCATGACCGCCAGTTAGCTCTTGTGGTAGTTTTTGCCGGTAAGCTAGTGGACCAATTCTCTCAGTGATCTCAAAAGGTCCTACATATCCAGGTGCTAACTTGCCCTTCTTTCCAAATCGTACAACACCTTTCCAAGGTGAAACCTAACACGTGATCACCAACGCTGAATTCTAGGGGTCTCCGTCGGTTGTCAGCATAGTTCTTCTAACGGTCTCGAGCAGCCTTGAGCCTATCCTTAATTTGAATGATCTTCTCAGTGGTTTCTAACACTATCTCAGGTCCTATCATTTGACTCTCTCCAGCTTCCGCCCAACCAATAGGTGAACGACACTTTCTTCCATAAAGTGCCTTGAATGGTGCCATGTCTATGCTGGTATGGTAGCTATTGTTAGAGGAGAACTCGGCTAATGGAAGATGGGTATCCCAATTGCCACCGAAGTCTATGGCACACGCCCTAAGCATGTATTCTAAGGTCTGTATCGTACACTTGCTTTAACCATCGGTCCGTAGGTGATAAGTTGTACTCATTTCTAAGTGTGTTCCCAGGGACCTTTGCAATAATTGCCAAAAGTTTGACGTGAAGCGGCTCTCATGATTAGATATGATCGATATAGGCACACCATGCCTCGCCACTATCTCCTTGATGTAAATTCTATCCAATTTGTCCATCGTATAATCTTCTCGGATAGGTAAGAAATGTGCAGACTTAGTCAACCTATCTACGATAACCCAGATCGTATCGTATCCGCTACTAGTCCTAGGCAACTTTGTAATGAAGTCCGTTTTTATCCTTTCCCACTTCCACTCGGGAATCTCCGGTTTTTGAAACAACCCAGATGGTCTCTGATGTTCAGCCTTCACTTTAGAGCAAGTCAGACACTTGCTAACGTAGACAGCTATGTCCTTCTTCATCCCAGGCCACCCGTACAAGTCTCTAAGATTGTAGTACATCTTATCCGCTCCTGGATGAATGGAGTACCTCGTCGTATGTGCTTTGTCCATGATTAGGGTTCTCACATCACTAGTTAACGGCACCCAAATTCGGTTTACAAAGTACAGTCCACCGTCGTCCTTTTTCTCTAGTTGCTTATCTAAGCCTCACATCTTTTCTGTAGGTGCATCCATATTCATAGATGCCTCTCTCTGAGCCGCTAATATCTTATCCTTGATACACGACTGTATGGTTATACTTATGGCCTTTACTTACCTAGGCTTGAGTCTTTCCTTCCTACTCAAAGCATCAGCTACTACGTTCGCCTTACCTGGGTGGTAGCGAATTTCACAGTCATAATCGCTAAAGAGCTCAATCCATCTCCTCTGGCGCATATTCAACTCTTTTTGATCGAAGATATGTTGGAGACTCTTATGATCAATATAGATAATACTCTTCGTCCCATGCAAGTAATGTCTCCATATCTTGAGAGCGAATACTACAGCGCCCAACTCCAGATCATGGGTGGTATAGTTCTTCTCATGAACCTTCAGTTGTCGAGAGGCATAGGCAATCACCTTACCTCTTTGCATTAACACGCACCCAAGGCCTTGACATGACGCGTCACATTATACTATGAAATCTTCGGGTCCATCGGGGAGGGCTATTATCGGTGCATTACACAGATTATCTTTCAACGTCTGGAAGGCACTCTCCTGTGCTTTGCCCCAATCGTATTTCTTGTTCTTTTGAGTCAGTGAGGTAAGTGGTTTGGCAATCTTGGAGAAGTTCATGATGAAACGTCGGTAGTAAACTGCCAGGCCTAAAAATGACCGAACTTCTGTCGGGGACTTAGGGGCTTCCCAATTTTTCACTGCCTCAATCTTGCTAGGATCCACATGAATACCATCTTTGTTAACCACGTGTCCAAGGAATTGGACTTCTTGTAGCCAGAACTCGCACTTCGAGAGTTTGGCGTACAGTTTCTCCTTCTTGAGTAGCTATAGGATTATCTTCATGTGCGTTTCATGTTCCTCTTTGGTCTTGGAATAGATCAAGATGTCATCAATAAACACGATGACACATTTATCTAGGTATGGCCTGCATACTCGATTCATTAAGTGCATGAAGACCGCAGGCGCATTTGTTAGTCCAAAAGGCATAACTGTGAACACGAAATAACCGCATCGAGTTCTGAACGCAGTTTTTGGAATGTCATCTTTGTTTACTCATAACTGATGGTAGCCGGAATGGAGATCTATCTTGGAGAAGTACCGTGAACCTTGCAGTTGGTCAAATAAGTCGTCAATTCTCGGGAGAGGGTAACGGTTCATAATGGTTAGTTTGTTCAGCTCCCAATAGTCGATGTACATCCTGAATGAACCATCCTTCTTCTTGACGAACAATACCGGTGCTCCCCATGGCGAAGAACTAGGTCAAATGAAACCTTTGTCTTGGAGTTCCCTGAGTTGATTAGAGAACTCCTCCATTTCAGTAGGTGCCAGGCGGTAGGGAGACTTTGCAACCGAAATTTCTCTAGGAATTAGGTCTATCGGAAATTCAACCTCTCGCGCAGGGGGTAATCCGGATAGATCGTCAAGAAACACTTCTGGGAAGTCTGGAACGACTGGGATATCTTCTAGTTTCTGTTCGTCTACCTTCATGCTCATGAGATGTTTCACGTTTTCTTCAAGTCTCTCTCCATAGACTTTGAGTAACTCACCGTTAGGTAGTGGTATTCGGACCATCTTCTCATGACACACTATTTCAGCCTTATTCTTAGACAACCAGTCCATTCCCATAATCACGTTGAAACTTCGGTGCCCAAATGGTATTAAGTCGATGCTAAAGGTATGACCTTCTAATTCTAGTGTACACCCGCAAATGATCTCATTTGTTTCTACCTTTTGACCACTTGCTATTTCAATTTCGTAACTAAAGCCTAGTCTACTAGGTTCCATATTCAACAGATGCATGAATTTAGTGGAGACAAAGCTATAATCGGCACCAGAATCAAATAACATGGTAGCATAGTGGTCATTTAAAGAGAACGTACCTGTCACGATGTTTGGGTCCTGGTGTCCTTCTTCAGCGTTCATCACAAATACCCGACCCTGAGCTAGGTTACGATTGTTTCCACCATTCACATTGTTTCAACGGTTCACATTGTTCCCACGGTTTGCATTGTCTACACGGTTAGCATTGTTTCCACCAATTGCTACAGCCTGATTCTGGTTGTTATGCACTGGCGCCTGTGTCCTACCCAACCTAGGGAACATACTACGAAGGTGATTCGGGCTTCCACACTCATAACAAGTCTTCGGGTTAACGACATTCACTGGTGTCACTGGTTTAGTTGTTGCCCTACAATCTTTCACCATATGCCCAGGTCGCTTACAGTTAAAGCATACCACCTGGCATGGCCTAGTCTCTGGATGATGGTAGTTGCATTTCGCACACATAGGGTAAGGACCCTGATACTCCTTCTTGACGGCACCAGTTGCCACAAAAATACTTTTCCCCACTTAGCTTTCTTATTGTTACCATTTGCTTCATCTTGCTTACTTGGCTCACTCACGACCTTCCTCTTCTCACCACTCTTAGATAATGTCCCATTCCTGATCATCTCATCCGTCAGGGTTTCAGATTTCAGTATCGCGCTCTGGATAGTAGCGGGCTCAGTCGCTTTCACCATTCCACGAATTTCAGGGGCCAACCCATAGATGTACCTTTCAATTCTCTTAGATTCAGGAGTGACCATATGAGGTACTAGTCTAGCGAGCTCATGGAACTGATCCGTATAAGCCGCATGACCAGATCCCACCATGGTGTGATGGTAGAACTCATGTTTAAGTTTCTGCATCTCATTATCTGGACAATACTCCTCTCTTAACAATGCCTTATATTCATCCCAACTCATCCCTATGGCAGATTCTCTGCCCTTAGCTTGAATTTGCGTATTCCACCAAGTCAATGCTTTTCCAATCAAAGAACAAGCAGCATACTTCACCTTCTGATGACTCGCACACTCACTTATGTCAATCACTGACTCCATCTTCTCCACCCATCGAGTATAAGCTATCGCACCTCCACTGCCATCAAAGTCCACCGGTTTGCACCCGGTAAATTCCTTGTAAGTACATCCTTTGTTACTGTTGTTGTGGTTTCTGTCATTGAGGTGATCACTTCCATCGTTGTTGTCCGTTTGATCATTCCCACTCACGTTGTTCCCTTGGTTGCTGATATGGTCGCCAACTTGGGTGACAATGGTGGGTAGCAGTTCCCGCAGTTGTTGGGCGATAATGGTAGCAACATCAAGAGTCTCATTGCTGGCATCGTCGCTTCCCGTGCCGCGACCTCCTTCCCTACCTCCTCATCCACCAGTCCTTCCACCCCTCGGTGGTGGAACACCTCGGTAACGCGAGTCGACCTTTTTGGAGGCATGATTCTACAAAGTAGGACATTGGTAAACGTTAGATAGGAGATAGGTAAGATAGGTCGGTAAACGTGTCGTGCTACTATACTTAACTTCCTATCAGACAATCCATGACTTTGATAAGTCCATGCCGCATCATGTTATCGTAAAAACATTGGCCAGGCGTTTTTAAGATAACATTACGCTGCATTTACTTATCATCATCACTTCGTGTCATACTATACACATAATCGCACACGTAATTCCTATAATGCAAACTATATGAGGATTCTTAGGTTATAGTATAGGTTAAACCACCTAATTCTCTATAACCTTGGTCTCTGATACCAATCTGTCACACCCCAAAAATGATGCAGCGGAATGGCATTCACGGGGTATGACCTCATAGTCAAGAACACAAGGTGTCACAATAGAGAAATACTAAATGTATAACATAAAACAGATAATAGTCGCAAACTCCCACTACCGGGATAAGTACAAAGATCCAAGATGTTGGGAATTAAATATTCAAGAAGGTTAATATCGGGTTCTAAACAAAGAAATACTCTAAGTGTGATTCTGCTGCTAGTACATTTGGTTCCTGCTGATAATGTTGTTCCTGCTGCTAGAACATTTGATTCTGCTGCTAGCGATAAGTGATTATGCTGCTAGGCTTAGCATTCTGCTGTTAGTGTACTTGTTCCTGCTGCTAGCGATAACTCATTGCTGCTGCTAATGAACATTCTGCTGCTAAGTGGATAAGAACGAAAAGATATTATTTGTATTTTGGTCAACAATATACGGTAGATAATATCTTACCCCATGTGCTTAGTTAACAAGTTGTGTACACAGATACATGTTGTATCTTATGTACTGACACACTCAAGCTAAGTGAACAAGTAGTTCGACTAGACTTTAGCTATATTGAAAAGATCTTCTTGGACTATAAAAGAAGATCTTAGACTTGATATTATGTACGAATGTGTGCATAAAGTTAATAACTCTCATAACTGTTAAGACATAGAACAAACACAAGAATATCACAAGTTGTAAGAACTTAAGATTCAAGGTTGTAACCCTAGTGATATTTCAAGATCACTCGTATTATTATCATTAATAATATTGAATTGTTTTGGTGAAAATCTTTCATTTTTCATTGTCATAGGACTAACACAACCATTCCATTTCCACAACACAAATCACCTTCTAAGTGTGATTAAGTAGATTCCGCATACTTAATCATATTCACTCAATATATCATACACACAAAGAACGTAAGGTTTAACCACCTTAACCGTGTGCAAGTAATTCCTAACAAGTGGTATCAGAGCATCAGGCTGATATTATTGATTTAGAAGAAGAAACTGAAGAAATGAATGTTGAATCTATTCAGAAAAATGTTGCTTCAAAGATTCCCATTCTCAAACAGAATGAGTTTGAGATGTGGAGGCTGAGGATAGAGCAATATTTCCCAGTGCAAGATTATACACTTTGGGAAATCATTGAAGATGGAAACTCTTACCAGCCTACCACCACTACATCAACAGTGGACGACAAAGTTGTGTCAACTCTGCAGACAAAGCCATCATCTGCAGAAGATAGAATAAAGAAGAAAAATGACTTGAAGGCAAGAAGCATGTTGATGATGACCATTCCCAATGATCAACTTTTAAACTTCAGCAAGTTCAAAGATGCCAAGTCATTATTTGAAGCTATTATTGCCAGGTATGGTGGAAATGAAGCCACCAAGAAAACCCACAAGACACTACTCAAGCAGCAGTTTGAAAACTTCTTCTCTACATACAACGAATCTCTTGATCACATGTTTAATAGGCTTCAGAATATTGTGAGCCAACTTGCTATTCTTGGGATAGAAATGCCTCAAGAAGATTTGAACTCAAAATTTCTGAGAAGCTTACCAGAAGAGTGGGCTATCAATGTTGTTTTCTAGAAGAACAAGCCAGACTTAGACACCATGGAACTGATGGACTTGTATAGCAACTTCAAGATTGTGGAGCAAGATTTGAAGAAGAATGGAGGTACTAGTTCTAATACTGGGAACAAGGCATTTATGTCAACTCCTAGTACCTCAAAATCAAGTGAAGAGTTGAAAGTTGTTGATGATGTTGGTGCTGCTAGTTCATCAAGTAGTACCATAAGTATTTTGGATGAAAAGACTTGTTGTGCCTTTCTTACAAGTCAGAATAATGGGTCCATGCTCTCCTATGAAGACCTCCAAGAGATCCATGAAGATGATCTGGAGGAAATGGATCTGAAATGGCAAATTTCTCTTCTTAGCATGAGAGCCAAGAAGTTCTATCACAAGACGGGGAAGAAGCTCATAATCAGCAACACTGATGCTGCTGGTTTTGATAAGTCAAAGATAGAGTGCTATAACTGTCACATGATGGGTTATTTCTCAAGAGAGTGCAGAAGACCAAGGCAGCAAGATAGCAAGAACAGAGGTTTTGGAAGCAAATCCAAAATAGAGGATGTGATTGAACCAAAATCTATGGTAGCTATTGATGGCTTAGGTTTTGATTGGAGCTTTATGGCAGATGAAGAAGAAACTCCTGCTCAAATGGCACTTATGGCGTTTCTGCTACTGAGGTACAAAATCATAAAGCTTGTTCTAATACTTGCACTGCTCTTAATGCTCTACAGGATTTAATCAAACAATATGATGATCAAAAGATAGAGCTAAGTAAGACTTTTCAAAACTTTATAAACTATAAGTGTGGATTAGAAAAGCTAGAGAAACAAATCACATATTATAAGGAAAATGAATTAGCTTTTTCTGATGACAAAGCTCTCTTAAGACAGGACATATTCTTTAGAGATGCTGAAATTAAGCTTTTGAGAGAAGCTTTTGATAGAGTCAAAAAGGAAAATGAAAACATTCAATTGACTACTGAGGCACTAGAACATGCTTCTAGAGGTGTGCACAACATAGTAGAATGTCAGGTGATTAATAGAGCTAAGTCAGGAGTGGGATATATGAGTGTTCCACCTCCTTATAGAGGTATCCATAAACCCCCAGGGATTGACCTAGGAAATTCAGGTTTACCTGAGTTTCAAGAACCAATCATGAAATATGGTTCTAAGGCTAGCAAGAGTCTTAAGGTAGAAAAGATAAGTAAAAGTTTAGATAAAACTTTACTTTATCAGGACAAGGTGTCCTTTGTTAAGAACTTAGATGCTATAGTTGTTGAAGATTGCAAAACTGATAGTGATGATGAAGAAGAACATGTTATGTCTAAACCTGAAGTGGTTAAGAAAGTAGGAACAAGTGTTCCTAAGGTAGTCAAACACAATACTGATAGGCCTAATTCAAACATTAAGCATGTTAGGCAACCAGTTAGATATTGTGAGCAATATAGAACCACCAACAAGCCCAGAGGTAACCAAAGGAATTGGAACAACCTCAAGTCTAACCAATTAGGTGATGACTTTGCTTTTTATAACAAAGCTTGTTACACGTGTGGTAGTTTTGACCATCTTGCAGCTTTCTGCAACCAATGGGCATCTGGGTATGAAAACAATAGAGTGAACCACAAAAGGCAAATACCTAAATCTCACTTTCACTCTAGCTCTAAGAAAACAAACCCCAGAGTAGTAAAAAACAAGTCTGGCTCAAACTCAGATCCTGCTGCTAGACGAATGGTTCCTGCTGCTAGACTATTTGTTCCTGCTGCTCGACCATCTATGACTGTTAACCCAAAATCAACAGCTAAGGGTGCAAAAACAACTTTCAAACATGCACCAACAACTGTTCTAAGGCCCATTCAAACAAAAGCGGTGGTCCAAAAACAATTTTGGAGACCAAAGGGAACAATTAAAAAGTTAGCAGTTCCTGCTGCTAAGCAATAAGTTCTTCCTGCTGCTAAGGGAAACAGGGCAAATGCTGTTAAGGCCTCAACATGTTGGATTCTAAAATCCAATGTTGCATCAACTATCCTTAAAAGATTGAATTACATTGATGCAAGAGGCAGATCCAAGTCTGTAATGGCTTTGGTCCCCAAAAGAAACTAACACTCTTATTTGTGTGCAGGAACATTCAAATGATCAGGAAGAGGATCAAGGATACTCAGATAGTGGATGTTCAAGGCACATGACATGCAACAAGTCTTATCTCTCAGATTTTCAATCAATAGATGGAGGCTATGTTACCTTTGGAGGAGGTGTTGGTGGCAAAATTTCTGGTAAAGGTACAATAAAAACCGGAAATTTAGATTTTGAAGATGTGTTCTATGTAAAAGAGCTAAATTATAATCTTTTTAGTGTCTCACAAATGTGTGACAAAAAGAAAAATGTTCTTTTCTGTGAGACTGAATGTCTTGTACTTTCTCCTGATTTTAAGATGCCTGATGAAAGTCAAATACTTCTTAGAATTCCTAGAAAAGGCAATATGTACAGTGTAGACATGAAGAACATTGTTCCTAAAAAGAATTTAACTTGTCTTATTGCAAAGGCCACATTGGATGAATCAATGTTATGGCATAGAAGGCTTGGTCATATTAACTTCAAAACCATAAATAAAATAGTTAAGAATGGTTTGGTAAGAGGTTTACCTTTCAAAAGATTTGAAAATGATCAATCATGCATTGCTTGTCTAAAAGGCAAACAACTCAAAGCCACTTGTAAGCCCAAGATTTTTAACTCTATCAATCAATCATTGTTTATGCTGCATATGGACTTATTTGGACCTGTTTTAGTAAGTAGTATAATGCATAAGAGATATTGTCTTGTTGTAATTGATGACTATTGATGAGTGGCCTTTTACTCATCATTTTATACCCGAAAAACCCCACAAAAATGACCAAAAATACCCAAATGGACCATATATTATATCAAATATCCTTGGATTGTGTTTTAGTTGTTGCAGGTACAAAAAGGATTGAAAACGAGGCAAATGAGGCAAAACCGAGCTTGATTTGGAAAAGAGCCGGAAATCGAAGACGGGAAAGACGATTTTCATTTGGATTTTTATTCGAGCTCAAGAATCTCACAATGGCCCTTGGATTAATATTTATTTGGCAAAAATGGTCCCTTGATTAAATTTGAAAATTCGGCAGTTTTGGTCCTCGCGGTTTTATAAGTTACAACTTTTGGCCCTTTATTTAATCCTATCCTAAACTAATTCTACAACCACAACCGGATCAAACAAATTTAACCCCATTTCCCCTTTAACCCATCGCCACCCCAACCCACATTAAACCAACAGCCCATCACCGGCCCATCTAATAAACCCGACCCCCTCTTTATTAACTAAAACCGGTAGATAAAAGGTCAAATCCCCAATATTTTGGTCAATATCCCAATCAAAAGAATAATCCGAACCCTCCCCAACCCTAATCCACCTTATCTTCATCTTCTCCCCTAAATCACCGCCCGCTAATTCCCCCACTCCACCTCACCACAACCAGACAAACACCCACATGGTATTGTCTTCGGTCCCCCCCCTCCACCTCATCAATCCGAGGCTACCAAAGTAAATCCAACGATCAAGATTTCAAGAAGTAGAGGGCACGAAAGATCCAAGGGCCAAGAAAGTAACACAAACACAAGCAAGGGAACACTCTCACACAAAGAAGCACACTTGATTCTAGGGTTTTAGTATAAATAAGAGAGTAGCAGCCGCACCTTGTTTTTTTTTTCCTAGGTTTAATTTAGCTTTTTTGTTCGAAGGTATTTGTACTTTTTAATGTAATTTAAATTTAGTTTAATTAATTTCTGTTTTTATTTAAGTTTTTACTGCTTCGATTCTGCTTCTTTGATTCTTGTTGTTTCTTATTTTTGATAAGTTAGTATATTGTTCTCGTTGTTGTTGCTGCTTAGTTTAAGTTAGTATTTGTGTTTTAGTTTATTTTGTTTGCGTTTTGACTGTGTAAAAAAAAAAAAAAAAAAAAAAGTTAGTTAGTTGATTCAAGTTATTGCATCAGTATACGAGTAGTTAGTTATTGAATCTTGTGGGTATTGAATCTTGTGGCTTATTGTTTGTGTTGGATTTGTATTGAATCTTGTGGCTTATTGTTCGTGTTTTTGGTGTTATATTGCGTTGATGTGTATCAAATTAGTTGTTAGTGTGATTCTAATTCAAAGTCAAGGGAAATTAAAAAAAAAAAAATAATAATAATATAAAAAATTTTTAGCAAAACTTTGTCAGTCCTGGGGTTCGAACCCAGGACCTTAAGCACACACAACCAACATACAAACCAACTGCTCTAAACGCTTTGTTAGTTAATTGTGGCACTTGTTTTTATTTAAGCTTTACCATTTTGAACCTTTTAAGCTTATTTTAAGCTGTTAAGCTAAGAAACAGCTTATCCCCTTAAGCTGTTTCAATTTTCTTATTTTTCCTAGTTCCATTATAGTTTAAAGTATTCACTAAAAATTTTTCAGATTTTATCTTTTTCATTTAATATTTTTTATCAATTATTTTCTTTTAAATAGTTTTTAAATTATACAAAAAAATTATTAAAAAAAATATTTTTCTTTTTTTCAAAATTTTCTTTTTATATTTAGAGTTTAGAAAAATTATTTTTATATTTTTGAGCTTTTAAAATTTAGAAATTTACTTTTTATTTACGTTTTAAAAAAAAAAAAAAAAAAAAAATTCGTAACGTACGTTTTTAATTTAAACTTTCGTTTTAGATTTCGTATGCTTAGATTATTTGTACTCGTAGCTTTATTAGTTGTTTTTATTTGATATTCGATCATTCGTAGTGTAAAAATCAAAATCTCTCACTTCTTATCACACTCACGACACGTTTCACGATCCCGAATCACAAATTCCATTTACATGGGTTTTCTTTCTATCTACTAAGGATGAGACTACAAACATCCTTAAGACATTCATTACACAGATAGAAAACCAAGTAGACAAGAAAGTGAAGGTCATTAGATGTGATAATGGGACAGAGTTTAAGAATAGGGTTATGGATGATTTCTGCATACAAAAAGGTATTAAAAGAGAATTTAGTGTTGCTAGAACACCACAACAGAATGGTGCTGTTGAGAGAAAGAATAGAACACTAATTGAAGCTGCTAGAACAATGTTAGCTGATTCTAAGCTACCTATAACTTTTTGGGCTGAAGCAGTCAACACTGCTTGCTATGTTCAAAATAGAGTTTTAGTTGTGCAGCCTCACAATAAGACATCATATGAACTTTTTCATGGTAGAACTCATGCAATAGGATTTCTTAGACCTTTTGGATGTTATGTGACAATTCTCAATACCTTAGACCATTTAGGAAAATTCGATGGTAAGGCAGATGAAGGTTTCTTTGTTGGTTATTCTCTTAATAGCAAAGCATTTAGAGTATACAACACAAGAATTAAGATTGTAGAAGAAAACCTACATGTGGAGTTTTTAGAAGATAAATCCAATGTAGAAGGTCAAGGACCAAAAAGGCTATTTGATCTTGAATATCTAACCAAATCAATGAATTATGTGCCTGTTGTTGCAGAAACTAATGAATTTTCAGGTTCACAAGCAACAGATGAGGCAAGGTTAGAAAAGGAGACAAACCAAGATGTTTGGATGCCAATATGGTCAAGTACAATTGTGGAATCAACTTCAACAACTGATGAACCTTCTTCTAGCAAAGCTAAAGAAGGTGTTGAAGATGAAAGCAATGAAGGTGGAACTCAGGAACAACAAAATGTTTCTGCTGGTAGTATTTATGTTGCTGCTGGTAGTGTATCTGTTTCTGCTGGTGATTCTGCTGTTCGGCCAAATGACTCTGCTGCTGGCCCTTCAGAAACAAAAGAAGCAGAATTCTCAGATAATGAGGTGGATTTCAACAATCTTCCAACAAATTATCAAGTTCCTTCCACTCCATAAACAAGAATTCACAAAGTTCACTCCCTAGATAATGTGATCGGAGATGTACAGTCAGGTGTGAAGACAAGACAACAACTGATGTCTTCAGACCAACAAGGGCTTCTTGATGCCCTTTATGCTTCAAAGCAGCATGAGTTTTCAAACTCTTGCTTATTTGTATGTTTTCTCTCACAAGATGAACCAAAGAATATTCTGAAAGCCTTAGATAATTCAAGCTGGGTAGAAGCTATGCAAGAGTAGCTTCTTCAGTTCAAGATTTAGAAAGTATGGGTGCTAGTTGATTTACCTAGGAATGCAAAGGTAATTGGCACTAGATGGGTTTTCAAGAATAAAAGGGATGAAAGGGGAATAGTGATTCGAAATAAGGCTAGATTAGTAGCCCAAGGGTACACACAAGAAGAAGGAATAGACTATGATGAGGTTTATGCTCCTGTAGCAAGGATTGAGGCAATTAGACTTTTCTTAGCTTATGCTTCATTTTTAGGCTTCACAGTCTACCAAATGGATGTCAAGAGTGCATTTTTATATGGTAAAATTGAAGAAGAGGTGTATGTTTCACAACCTCTAGGCTTCATTGACCCATTACATCCAAACAAAGTGTACAGAGTAGTGAAAGCTCAATATGGCCTTCATCAGGCACCAAGAGCTTGGTATGCAACACTAGCTTCCTACTTATTAGAAAATGGATTTCAAAGAGGAAAGATTGATCAGACACTTTTCATCAAACAGCACAAGAAGGATCTTCTGTTAGTGCAGGTGTATGTGGATGACATTATCTTTGGATCTACTAGGAAGGAGATGTGTTTAGAATTTGAGAAGCTTATGAAAGATAAGTTTCAGATGAGTTCCATGGGGGAACTTACATTCTTTTTGGGTTTGCAAGTTAAGCAATCATCTGAAGGCATATTTATTAGTCAAGACAAATATGTTGCAGAGATACTTAGAAAATTTCAATTTGCTGATTCAAAAATAGCAAGCACACCAATGGACTCTGAGAAGCACCTTCTGAAAGATGAAGATGGAGAAAGTGTAGATGTACACACTTACAGATCTATGATAGGCTCTTTGATGTACCTTACATCATCTAGACCTGATATCATGTTTCCTGTTTGTGTTTGTGCAAGATTTCAAGTAACTCCAAAGGTTTCTCATTTAATTGCAGTCAAGAGAATTTTTAGATATCTCAAAGGTCAACCAAGGTTGGGTATATGGTATTCTAGAGAATCTCCTTTTGACTTGGTAGCATATTCGGATAGTGATTATGCTGGTGCTAGCTTGGACAGAAAGTCAACAACTGAAGGATGTCAATTCCTTGGGTGTAGACTTGTCTCATGGCAGTGTAAGAAGCAAACAAGTGTGGCAAATTCAACAACTGAAGCTGAATATATAGCTGCTGCAAGTTGCTGTTGTCAGGTTCTATGGCTTTAAAACCAACTCCTTGACTATGGGTACAATTTCTTAAACACTGTTATTCATATTGATAATAGTAGTACAATTTGTATTATTAAAAATCCAGTGCAACATTCTAAAACAAAACACATTGAAATTAGACATCACTTTATAAGAGACTGCAATGAGAAAAGATTAATTCAAGTACTTAAAATTTCTTCAGAATTCAATTTTGCAGATCTGCTAACCAAAGCTTTTGATGTTTCAAGGTTTCAGTACTTGGTAGCAAGTATTGGAATGCTTAATCCTTAATGATTTTAAACATTGTGTTTTTGTCAATAAATTTTTGTTGTTGTTACTAGTTCTTAAAAGATACTACTGCTATTACAAAAGTTTGTGCTTCTAGTACAAATTTGATTTGTGTTATTCATACAGTTAGTCCTATGATTATTCTAATGCAAGACAAGTACTTTGTACATTGTTCTTTTGTTTTTAGACTAACAATTTCAGGTATGAAAGAACAGCTAGTGAAAGTGAATCTAACACTTGTGTTAGAGGCAACAATTACTATGAGCTGGAAACCCTGTCAAGAAAGCTCTTTGAATGAGTTTATCTTTACACAGGCAGTTATTTATAACTGAAAAACATTGGTTCTCACACAACCAGAGGTTGCTTTAAACCGAAATTTTGATTAAGTGTCTGTTATACACTTGATCCCTTCAAAATGGTTGAAAGCAGTATGATTTTTCAATTCTAAAATCATGAACATACTGTTAAGTCAAACAATTTCTTAAACAAGGATTTTCAAGGATTCACAAAAACCATTCATTGATGGAACATGAATCAAAATGTCTACTGATTCACCTCTCATAGGAGTTAACACACCTAGAAGTGATGAGGGCAGTAACTTAAACTCTTAAGGAATTGATGGCTTCATGTACAATATTGTCTGACAACAAGTTCCAAGTGATGGATCAGATAATAAGGAAAGATATATTTTGGTACATAGTGAGATCTTCCAAACAGGGGAGGATAAAATTTTATTTGCTTCAGGGGAGGAAATAAAAGCCCAAGAAAGGAAGAAAAACCTAATGTATGGAAGGAGAAGACAAGAGCATACAAGATGACATGGAGGTTGAAAATGACAAGAACATTCCAAAGGAGAAAGTTCTATCTAGGTCAAACGAAGAAAAGTTTCAAATTCACTTGCAAAGGCATGCTGTTAGATGATTTCACTAGTTGAAACAAGCATCCAAGATACACAGCACCATTGCCTCTTATAATTCCTCCATCCAAGGAAATTGCACCATCTTTTAGTCCAAGATTGGAGCAATGTGTTGATATTGTTAAAGTCAAAGAACAAAGCAGATGAATTATTGAGAAGATATTTAGTCTTGAAGAACAGAAGTGTTTGAAATATCTTCACAATCCATGATTTAATTCAGAAACATGTTGAAATGGATTCACATGTTTAGGGGAGGATTGTTGGGAATTAAATATTCAAAAAGGTTAATATCGAGTTCTAAACAAAGAAATACTCTAAGTGTGATTCTGCTGCTAGTGCATTTGGTTCCTGCTGATAATGTTGTTCCTGCTGCTAGAACATTTGATTCTGCTGCTAGCGATAAATGATTCTGCTGCTAGGCTTAGCATTCTGCTGTTAGTGTACTTGTTCCTGCTGCTAGCGATAACTCATTGCTGCTGCTAATGAACATTCTGTTGCTAAGTGGATAAGAACGAAAGATATTATTTGTATTTTGGTCAACAATATACGGTAGATAATATCTTACCCCATGTGCTTAGTTAACAAGTTGTGTACACAGATACATGTTGTATCTTATGTACTGACACACTCAAGCTAAGTGAACAAGTAGTTCGACTAGACTTTAGCTATATTGTAAAGATCTTCTTGGACTATAAAAGAAGATCTTAGACTTGATATTATGTACGAATGTGTGCATAAAGTTAATAACTCTCATAACTGTTAAGACATAGAAAAAACACAAGAATATCACAAGTTGTAAGAACTTAAGATTCAAGGTTGTAACCCTAGTGATATTTCAAGATCACTCGTATTATTATCATTAATAATATTGAATCGTTTTGGTGAAAATCTTTCATTGTTCATTGTCATAGAACTAACACAAACATTCCATTTCCACAACACAAATCACCTTCTAAGTGTGATTAAGTAGATTCCGCATACTTAATCATATTCACTCAATATATCATACACACAAAGAACATAAGGTTTAACCACCTTAACCGTGTGCAAGTAATTCCTAACACAAGATAAACATAAGTCTCAAAGTTAAACATCAGTAAGAAATAACAAAATGCAACTTCATGAGATATAACCCGGAAGGGTCTTGTCTTAAGTCTTGCTAAGCCAGGCCAGTACTCAACCTTGTAGTGTAACTTTAGTCTTAGCACCTGAAAATGGATACTCGAAAATGTCAACATAAAGTTGGTGAGCTCGTAGGTTTAGGGTTTAAACCATGAGGCTGTGAATAATACGTAGGACATAGTGAAGTGAATACCAATTACAAGCACATTATCAAATAGCAATAGTGTCATGCCAACTTAACCTAAAGTGTTCCTCATACGCATAACCAATATCACGTGGGGAGCTACCCCAATAGATCTATCAACATGTGGGCTCTCAACAGAGAGTTAACAGTTGCATCAACTGAACCTATAACTTGTGGGCTCTCAGCAGAGAATTAATAGTAGCGCAGTCATGTACTCACAAAACAACCATGTCATAGCATATAATCGCATCATCACACACATATGTCCAAAATCATGTAAAACAGTATTTTACAGTGTGAGGTCCTCTTGTTTGATACACGGTTAAGGTGGTTAAACCTTGTGTCTTTGTGTATAAGATATATTGAGTGAATATGATTAAGCACGCGGAATTTACTTAACCACACTTAGAAGGTTATGTATGTTATGGAAATGGAAGAATTATATTTGTTACTTAACAATGAACAAAGAAAGTATTTCACTAAACGATTCAATATTATTCCAAATAATACGAGTGATCTTGTGTTACTCACTAGGGTTACAAAACCTTGAATCTTATGTTACAACTTGTGATTTGTGTTTGTTCTATGTCTTAACAGTTATTCAATTATCACACCTCTAATCACTAGTCTAAGATCTCTTTTATAGTTGCAAAAGATCTTTACAAATTGCTTAAAAGTCTTGACCGACTTACTTGGTTAACTTATGCATATTGGTGTCAGTACATAAGATACAACATGTATCTATGTATACAACTTGTTAACTAAGCACATGGAGTAAGATATTATCTACCGTATATGTTTGACCAAAATACAATAAATATCTTTTCGATCTTATCCTATGAGTCACTGATCAGCAGTACCATATACAACCAGCAGTACCTTTAACTTGAACTAGCAGTACCTTCTTGCTCTAGCAGTACCTTCTTGCTCTAGCAGTACCTTGATCATGAACTAGCAGTACCTTTGACCTAGAGTAAATTCTAATACTCTAACTTCAGAGTATTTAATTCCCAACAATCCTCCCCTAAACATGTGAATTAATTCAAACATGTTTTCTGAATTAAATGAGGACTTGAGAAGATCTTTCAAACACTTCATGAATCTGAACTATTCTTCTATTCTGAACTCATCTACTTTGTTCTTTATTGACTTCAGCAATATCAAAACATTGTACCAAAATATGGTGCAATTTCCTTGGATGGAGGAATTGTAAGAGGCAATGATTTCAACAAGTGAAATCATCTATCAGCATGCCTTTGCAAGTGATAAACAAACATAATGAACTGAAATTGAAACTTTCCTTTGTTTGATCTAGATAGAATTTTCTCCTTTAGAAATGCTTCATCCCTTCTAGATATTTGATCTGTTCTAATCATTTTCAACCTCTACATCATCATCTTGTATGCTCTTGTCTTCTCCTTCCATATATTGGTTTATTCTTCCTTTTCTGGGCAATTATTTCCTCCCCTGAAGCAAATAATATTTGTTTCCTCCCCTTGTTTGGAAGATCTCACTATGTACCTTTGACTGATCCATCAATATGTAACATTTGTTGTCAGACAATATTGTACATGAAGCCATCAATTCCTTAAGAGTTTAAGTTGCTGTCCTCATCACTTCTAGGTGTGTTAACTCCTATGAGAGGTGACTCAGTGGACATTTTGATTCATAGTCCATCAATGTGTGGTTTTTCTGAATCCTTGAAAATCCTTTTAAGAAATCATTTAACTTAGTAGTATGTTCATGATTTTGAGAATTGAAAAATCATACTACTTCCAACCATTTTGAAGAAATCAAGTGAATAACAGTCACCTAATCAAAATTTCGGTTTAAAAATAACCTCTGGTTGTGTGAGAACCAATGTATTTCAGTTATCACTAACTGCCTGTGAAAAGATAAATCTATTCAAAAGATTTTCTTGACAGGGTTTCCAGCTCATAGTAATTGTTGCCTCCAACACAAGTGTTAGATTCACTTTTACTAGCTGTTATTTCTATCAGATGTCCTTAGACTAACTCATTATACTTGAAAGTATAAAATGATAGAAAGTGAGTTGCATCAGTTACTATCTGATCAACTAAGTCATCAATTCAATGTGAAATATCATAACTAGATTTCAAGAAATAAGTTTTAAGGAGGTTTAATTCCTAAACTCAGTCCATCATAAATCTACTATGGTCAGCAATTTGATAAGAATTCTGTTGTTCCCATTTCACCTGAAATAACCTTTGTGTTCTCATATTCATACCTGAAATAGTTAGTCTAAAACCAAAAGAACAATGTACAAAGTACTTTGTTTTGCATTAGAATAATTATAAAACCAACTGTATGAATAACACAATTCAAATTTTGATATAGCAGTACCTTATAAATCCAGCAGTACCAACAAAAAAAAATTTATGAACAAAAACACATCATATTGAAAATTTAAAGATTAAGCATTCCAATACTTGCTATTAAATACTGAAACCTTGAAACATCAAAAGCTTTTGTTAACAGATCTGCAAAATTATGCTCTGAAGCAATTTTAAGAACTTGAATTAATCTTTTCTCATTGCAATCTCTTATAAAGTGATGTCTAATTTCAATGTGTTTTGTTTTAGAGTGTTGTACAGGATTTTTAATAATAAAAATTGTACTACTATTATCAATATAAATAACAGTGTTTAAGAAATTGTACCCATAATCAAGAAGTTGGTTTTGAAGCCATAGAACTTGACTAGAGCAACTTGCAGCAGCTATATATTCAGCTTCAGTTGTTGAATTTGCCACACTTGTTTGCTTCTTACACTGCCATGAGACAAGTCTACACCCAAGGAATTGACATCCTCCAGTTGTTGACTTTCGGTCTAAGCTAGCACCAGCATAATCACTATCCGAATATGCTACCAAGTCAAAAGGAGATTTTCTAGAATACCATATACCCAACCTTGGTTGACCTTTGAGATATCTAAAAATTCTCTTGACTGCAGTTAAATGAGAAACCTTTGGAGTAACTTGAAATCTTGCACAGACACAAACAGGAAACATGATATCAGGTCTAGATGATGTAAGATACATCAAAGAGCCTATCATAGATCTGTAATTGTGTACATCTACATTTTCTCCATCTTCATCTTTTAGAAGGTGCTTCTCTGATTCCATTGGTGTGCTTGCTATTTTTGAATCAGCAAATTGAAATTTTCTAAGTATCTCTGAAACATATTTGTCTTGACTAATAAATATGCCTTCAGATGATTGCTTAACTTGCAAACCCAAAAAGAATGTAATTTCTCCCATAGAACTCATTTGAAACTTATCTTGCATAAGCTTCTCAAATTCTAAACACATTTCCTTCCTTGTAGATCTAAAGATAATGTCATCCACATACACCTGCACTAACAGAAGATCCTTCTTGTGCTGTTTGATGAAATGTGTCTGATCAATCTTCCCTCTTTGAAATCCATTTTCTAATAAATAGGAAGCAAGTGTTGCATACCAAGCTCTTGGTGCCTGATGAAGGCCATAGAGAGCTTTCACTACTCTGTACACTTTGTTTGGATGTAATGGATCAATGAAACCTGGAGGTTGTGAAACATACACCTCTCTTCCAATTTCACCATATAAAAATGCGCTTTTGACATCCATTTGGTAGACTGTGAAGCCTAAAAATGAAGCATAAGCTAGAAACAGCCTAATTGCCTTAATCCTTGCTACTGGAGCATAAACTTCATCATAATCTATTCCTTCTTCTTGTGTGTACCCTTGTGCTACTAGTCTAGCCTTATTCTTGATCACAATTCCTCTGTCATCCCTTTTGTTCTTAAACACCCATCTAGTGCCAATTAGCTTCTCACCTGTAGGTAAATCAGCTAGCACCCAAACCTTTTGAATCTTGAACTGAAGAAGCTCTTCTTGCATAGCCTCTACCCAGCTTGAATCATCTAGGGCTGTAAGAATATTCTTTGGTTCCTTTTGAGAGAGAAAACATACAAATAAACAAGAGTTTGAAAGCTCATGTTGTTTTGAAGCATAAAGGGCATCAAGAATCCCTTTTTGGTTTGAAGAGACTAGTTGTTTTCTTGTCATCACACCAGATTGTATATCTCCTATCACATTATCCAGGGAATGAACTTTGTGAATCCTTGTGTGTGGAGTAGTAGGAACATGATAAGAGGATGAAAGATTAGTTAAATCCACTTCATCTTCTTGGAACTCTGCATCTTTTGAATGTGAAGGACCAACAGGACCTTCAGCTGAACTAACAGTTCCTTCAAATGAACTACCAGTACCTTGAGAAGTACTAACAGTACCTTGCTCTGTCTCAGCAGTACCATCAATATTCAACATATTGAGTTGTTCTTCTGTTCCAACATCTTGTCTTTGAGCCTCAACATCCTCTTTTGCTTTACCAGAAGAAGATTCATCATTGTTTGAAGCTAAATCCACACTGGTACTTGACCACAATGGCATAATGACATCAGAATGATCTTTATCTAATTCCACCTCATTTGTTGCTTGTGAACCTGAAAAATTGTTAGTTTCTGCAACAACAGGAATATAATTCATAGAATTTGTTAGATAATCAAGATCAAATATCCATTTTGGTCCTTGACCAACTACATTGGATTTGTTTTCCAAAAACTCCACATGCAGTTCTTCTTGAACTTTTTCAGTTCTTAAGTTGTAAACTCTAAAAGCTTTGCTAACAAGAGAATATCCAACTAAGAAACCTTCATCTGCTTTACCATCAAATTTTCCTAAATGGTCTAAGGTATTGAGAATTGTCACATGACATCTAAAAGATCTAAGAAATCCTATTGCAGGAGTTCTATCATTAAAGAGTTCATATGATGTCTTATTGTGAGGCTGCACAACTAAAACTCTATTTTGAACATAGCAAGCAGTGTTAATTGCCTCTGCCCAAAAGATTATAGGTAGCTTAGAATCAGCTAACATTGTTCTAGCAGCTTCAATTAGTGTTCTATTCTTTCTTTCAACCACTCCATTCTGTTGTGGTGTTCTAGCAACACTATATTCTCTCCTAATACCTTTTTCTTTGCAGAAATCATCCATAACTCTATTTCTAAACTCTGTCCCATTATCACTCCTAATGACTTTTACTTTCTTGCTTACTTGGTTTTCTATCAGTGTAATGAATTCCTTAAGAATGCTTGATGTCTCATCCTTAGTAGCTAAAAAGAAAACCCATGTAAATCTGCTATAGTCATCAGTTATAACAAGACAATATTTTTTATGTTGTATACTCCTTACTGAAACTGGTCCAAATAAGTCCATATGCAGCATAAACAATGAATGATTGATAGAGTTAAAAATTTTGGGCTTACAAGTGGCTTTGTGTTGTTTGCCTTTTAGACAAGCAATGCATGTTTGATCATTTTCAAATCTTTTGTGAGGTAAACCTCTTACCAAACCATTCTTAACAATTTTATTTATGGTTTTGAAATTTATATGACCAAGCCTTCTATGCCATAACATTGATTCATCTAATGTGGCCTTTGATACAAGACAAGTTAAATCCCTTTTAGGAATGATGTTCTTCATATCAACACTATACATGTTGGCCTTTCTAGGAATTCTAAGAAGTACTTGATTTTCATCAGGCATCTTAAAATCCTTAGATAGAACAAGACATTCAGTGTCAGTAAAAAGAACATTATTCTTTTTGTCACACATTTGTGAAACACTAAAAAGATTATACTTTAACTCTTGTACATAGTACACATTTTCAAAATCTAAATTTCCGGTTTTAATAGTACCTTTACCAGAAATTTTGCCACGAAAACCACCTCCAAAGGTAACATATCCTCCATTGAATTCTTGAAAATCTGAAAGATAAGACATGTTGCCTGTCATGTGATTGGAACATCCACTATCTGAGTATCCTTGATCTTGATGATCAATAGAATGTCCCTGCAAACAAATAAGAGTGTTAGTTTTCTTTGGGGATCCAAGCCATTACTGACTTAGATCTGCCTCTTGCATCAATGTAATTTAATCTCTTAAGAACAGTTGATGCAACATTGGAGTTTTGAATCCAACATGCTGAGGCCTTAACAGCATTTGCCCTATTACCCTTAGCAGCAGAGTGAATAACATGTTCAGCAGAGTCTGCTAACTTTGAAGTCACACCCTTTGGTCTCCAAATTTGTTTGTGGACCACTGCTTTTGTTTGAATGGGTCTTAGAACAGTTTTAGATGCATGTATGAAAGTTGTTTTTGCATCCTTAGCTGTTGATTTTGGGTTAACAGTCATCATAGGTCTAACAGTACCTTTTGATCTACCAGGACCTTTAGTTTGTTCTGGCAGTACCTTTATGTATGTATTAGCAGGACCTTTTTGTCTATCAGGACCTTTGGGTCCAGACTTGTTTGAGACTGTTCTGGGTTTTGTTCTATGAGTATTAGAGTGAAAAATAGTTTGAGGAGTTTGCCTTTTGTAGTTCACCCTATTGTTTTCATACCCAGTTACCCTTTGGTTGCAGAAAGTTGCAAGATGGTCAAAACTACCACATGTATAACAAGCTTTATTATAAAATGCAAAGTCATCACCTATTTGGTTAGACTTGAGGTTGTTCCAATTCCTTTGGTTACCTCTGGGCTTGTTTGTAGTTCTATATTGTTCACAATATCTAACTGGTTTCCTAACAGTCTTATCATTTGACTTAGGCCTGTTAGTGTTGTGATTGACTCTCTTAGGAATACTTGTTCCTACTTTCTTAACCAATACAGGTTTAGACATAACCTGTTCTTCTTCACTATCACTATCAGTTGTACAATCTTCAACAACTATAGCATCTCCTTTCTTAACAAAGGACACCTTGTCCTGATAAGATAAAGTTTTATCTAAACTTTTACTTACCTTTTCTATCTTAGGAGATTTAGTGACCTTAGAACCATATTCCATGATTGGTTCTTGAAACTCAGGTAACCCTGTGTGTGCTAAATCAATACCAGGAGGTGAATGAACACCTCTGTATGGTGGGGGTACAGACTTAAATCCAACACCAGAATTAACATTATCAATAACTTGGGCTTCCCAAAGCTTATTGAATCCTTCTGAGGAATGTGCTAATACATCCACAGAAACCTTTACATTTTCTCTTTCATTTTTGTGTTTAGCTAATGAATCATTCAACTCAACAATACACTCATCTCTGATCTTAATGTCATTTTTTAGTATATTGATGTCATCAGCAAAATGAATTTCATTATTTTTAAAATGTAAGACTTGTTTTTCCAAAACACCTAGACCTCTTTTATGATTAGCCAAATTAAAAAGAGAGTTAAGTAACTCTTCTTTGTGAGCTTCAAATCTCTTACTAAGGTCTTCATAAGCTTTAAGATTAGGACATGATTCAGTACAAGATATAATATTGTTTACCTCTGAATCAGAATGGGCCATTAGAGCAAATTCATTGGCCAAAAGAGCAGCATTTGGTGGTGCATCCTCTTCAATAGCCATAGAGCTCCAATCATAACCAATACCATCAATAGCCAACATAGCCTTTGGCTCTTCAACAGTAACTTCCTTTCTCCTATCTTGCTTATACCATGTGTTTCTATTCTCCTGCTTTCTTGGGCTTCTACACTCCTTAGCAAAGTGTCCTAACCTATGACAGTTGAAACACTCCACTTTCTTTTTATCAAACCCAGCAGTATCATTACCATTTATGGTAATTTGCTTCCCAGTTCTTTGCCAATGCTTCTTGGCTCTCATGCTGAGCAAAGCAACCTGCCATTTGATGTCCATCTCTTCCAAATCATCACCATCAACCTGCTCTAGGTCTTCATGATTTAGAGGAGAACCACTAGACTGACTAGATATAAAAACATAGAATGCTGGATCACCAAGTCCTGCAACAGTCTTTTGTGAACTAGTAGAAGGACCACCATTTATAGCATTAGAAACACTTTCAGCTTCTTCTACCTCTTCATCCTTACCAATACTAGGAGATGACAAAAGTGCCACGTTCCCAGAACTAGTACCATAAGTTCCAGACTTTCTAAGACTTTGTTCAACAATTTTGAAGTTGTTGTACAAATCATTGAGCTTCATTGTTTCAATGTCTGGTTTGTTCATCCAGACAATAACATGAGTGTGGAACTCATCAGGTAGACTTCTTAAAAACTTCATGTTGAGATCTTCCTTCTCTGTCTCAACACCTAACACAGCTAACTGACTGACAAGCTTATGTAATCTTGAGAATAGCTTATCAAGAGACTCATTACTAAAAGCAGTAAAGTTTTCAAATTGTTGCTTTAGTAGTGTCTTCTGTGTCTTTTTGGTAGTTTCATTACCACCAAATTATGCACAAATCTCTTCAAAAAGAGTTTTTGCATCAAGATACTTTTTAAATGATAGCATCTGCTCACCAGGAATGGTCATGAGCAGCAAATTTCTTGCTTTCTGATCATTTCTCTTCAGTATCTTCTCTTCATTTGACACTGGTCCAGTATTTTTTTTCCTACTTGTTTTACCTTCTAGGACAACTTCTGAGTAGCTTGGTGAAAAAGAATCACCATAGATAATTATATCCCAAAGAGTATAATCTTGGACCATGAAATATTGCTCAATTCTCATCCTCCATAACTCAAACTCATTAGGTTTGATCATGGGCAACTTTGCAGCAACATTTGTTTGAGCATCATGTGCATCCATTTCTGTTTCTTCTAATTCAAATATATCAACCTGTTAGCTCTGATACCAACTGTGAGGTCCTCTTGTTTGATACACGGTTAAGGTGGTTAAACCTTGTGTCTTTGTGTATAAGATATATTGAGTGAATATGATTAAGCACGCGGAATTTACTTAACCACACTTAGAAGGTTATGTATGTTATGGAAATGGAAGAATTATATTTGTTACTTAACAATGAACAAAGAAAGTATTTCACTAAACGATTCAATATTATTCCAAATAATACGAGTGATCTTGTGTTACTCACTAGGGTTACAAAACCTTGAATCTTATGTTACAACTTGTGATTTGTGTTTGTTCTATGTCTTAACAGTTATTCAATTATCACACCTCTAATCACTAGTCTAAGATCTCTTTTATAGTTGCAAAAGATCTTTACAAATTGCTTAAAAGTCTTGACCGACTTACTTGGTTAACTTATGCATATTGGTGTCAGTACATAAGATACAACATGTATCTATGTATACAACTTGTTAACTAAGCACATGGAGTAAGATATTATCTACCGTATATGTTTGACCAAAATACAATAAATATCTTTTCGATCTTATCCTATGAGTCACTGATCAGCAGTACCATATACAACCAGCAGTACCTTTAACTTGAACTAGCAGTACCTTCTTGCTCTAGCAGTACCTTGATCATGAACTAGCAGTACCTTTGACCTAGAGTAAATTCTAATACTCTAACTTCAGAATATTTAATTCCCAACATACAGCATGAAACATTTGTAAAGCATTCAATACCATTTTCCCGCAAGGTAAAACACGTTAAAAGTGGGGCTACGAGAACTCACCTCAATCCAGCAAGCACAACACAAATCTACAGAAGCAAGGTACTCAACAGCTCTCAAGTATCGGCACTCACGGACTCGCCACAAACTAATAATATAAACTCGCCTTAACATATATCTCCACATTTAAAAGTTTCCAAAAGCTAACTATCCCCAAGTATGTTCCATTTCAATTCCAAAATCTCTTTCTTATATTAGTTAATAGCGTTTGGTATTAACGGGTGTGTAGTGGAGACACAACATGACTCAAGTGTACTCACGCCAAACAAATGACCAAAACGAACATGACTCACGAAACAATATCCCAAACCGACTCTACTACTAAAACTCACAACCACCTAACAAAAACCAAGATCCAGTAATTTATTTAAAGTTTTAATAAGTTATACGGGCAAATTGACGGATGCTTATCGAATTCGACATTGATTCCACATAATCCTTAATCCCAATATTATAATAATAAAGTAATGTGTCTCGGTAAACATGCCCTCAAAACATTTAATAACTCTTATTTACTTCAACTTTCCAATTATAATATATCGTGTTTAAATAAAAACCTCTGTTAAATATTAAGTAACAAATGAGTTTTTGTTAATTAATATTTCCCCTTTTTTTTAGTCATTATTTACTTTCCATTTCTAGTTATACATACATTTCCAAACAAATATTTTTCGAGTTATTATCCGTTTCAAGTCACGAGTCCGAGTTTTCATTATTCTCGGGTCAAATAACCAACCATAATAGTACAATATCAATCATAAAGTTCTAGTATCTCTTTTGGCTTGTCGAGGCCGCAAGGAGACTAATAAGTCTCGGCAACTCTCGACTTGGCTCAAACAACATGATTCAATATGTAATTATAACAACATTGCCGAAATAATCAATCAACCTCCAACAATATTTTAACGGCCAAAATAATCCTACGGCGCGTTATCTACAACTCCCCCCATTCAATGCAAACAACAACAACATCCACAACAATAATATCCAGGCCGAGACCCTAATGGTATCGGCTCCAATATAAACCAAATCGACCCTAAATATTACTCGACCACAAATCCAGCAGCCGCAATATTTTACCAATAACAACAACAACGACATTCCAACAGCCGCAACATTATAACCAATAACAACACAACAATAATCCAACAGCCGCAAACTATAACTAAGATGCAACAACAACAACAACAGTCCCACAGCCGCAAACTATAACTAATATGCAACAACCAAATCCAAATAAATGAACAATCCCAGATTCAACCACAATAACTGATGAAGCCGAGGGTTTTACCATACCCTCGGTTCGAGTGAAACTGTCCACATACGCAAAAGTTAACGGTATACACGACTTCCATGACTCGACTCAACCACAAATATAACCAATAGGACTCGGCCGTGAGCTAAAGCTCACGACATAACCATGACAAGACCACCATCAACACAACTACACAACAATAAAGATACCAAACGTTTATTACTTATTTTTAGTTAATAAAAATGTAAAATCCCATTTGTTTTAATACCCAAATCGAACTAAAACTGAAATTATTAACTCGACATAGTCGAGTTCTTGCACACCGAGCCACATCCACGGGTGACTCGGTGTTACCCACCTTTAATACACTCGGATATCAATAAATATTGGTCGGAAAAATTAAATGGTGGCGCGTGGTGATGTTGGAAAGAATGATTTGAGCGCATACACTAGGGAAGGGTAATAAGGATGTTAAAAGACGAGGTTTGGTGGTGGTGGTGTAATAAAAGAAGCGGCGATGTGGTCTTTTGGGGATCGTCGGATTTTTGGCCGGAGAAGAAAAGGTGAGGAGAGAGGGATAGGGTCGGCTGTGAGTGAAAAAGAGAAAGGAATAACCCTAAATGATCTATAACTTTGGCTTTTATAGTACTAGGACTAGTTTTGAATGTACAAGGTCCCTCAAGGACTGAAGTTGTAACTTGGGCGCGGGGTAGGAAGTGACATTATGCCAAACTTTCTATAACACGTAACCGGGATAGATTTAAGTATCGAGACAACTTCCCTTGTAATTTTAATGTGTTCCACTGATTTTAGAATAATTTTTCCATTCGAAACGACTATAAATACATCTGTATTCATTTAACGCGTACAAAAGTCAATATTTCTCGTTTTTATTAGATCTAACTGTGCCGACTCACGGAGTGCCTCACTGGGTACACAAAGGAATACTTATCACATTATGAAAATCAACGATATATAAACCAAAATCCGGATAAAATATCCAACACATACAAACATGATTACAAGAGATAAAATATTCGTTTTAAAACGTAATACGGTAATTCGAAAAGGCTCTCGAAATTTACCAGTTGTCACAACAACTGCTCTGCAAGCAAAAAAAAAAAAAAAAAAAACAAGCATTATTAATCATAAGTAGTTGACAATACTAAGAGTGGGAGATATCGAGAGCTGGTGGGTGGCGCCATGGCTGCTCGCGCCATGGAAGCCAGCCCACGCCGAGGATTTTTTTTTCTTTCTTTTTTTTTTTCTTTTTTTTTTGAGTAAACTCCAAAATACATCCCTATGGTTTACCTCATTTCGCACCACACATCCATTTCGAAAAGTTGCAACATATACATCCCTCCGTTAGTAAAAGTTAACCTATATACATCCCTCCGTTAAAATTAGGACAAACGGCGCAAATTATTTCTCCGTTATCTCCTAACGAGATAGAAAATGTTTACACCGTTAGTCCTATGGGTTAACTGTATTTGCACCGTTAGTCCTTTTTTACGTTTTCGTTCGTTTTTTTCCGTTTTCGGCCTTTTTTTCCATTTTCGTCCGTTTTTTACGTTTTCGTCCTTTTTTTACGTTCTCGTTCATTTTTTTTCGTTTTTGTCCCTTTTTTTACGTTTTCGTCCGCTTTTTTACGTTTTCGTCCGTTTTTTTACGTTTTTATCTATTTTTTTACGTTTTCGTTCTATTTTTTTCGTTTTTGTCCCTTTTTTTTACATTTTCATTCTTCTTTTTACGTTTTCGTCCGGTGTTTTACCTTTTCGTCCGTTTTTTTACGTTTTCATTCGGTTTTTTTCGTTTTTTTCCCTTTTTTATGTTTTCGTCCATTTTTTTACGTTTTCGTCCTTTTTTTACTTTTTCGTTCGATTTTTTTTGTTTTCGTCTGTTTTTTGCGTTTTCTTCCGTTTTTTTACGTTTTAGTCCTTTTTTTTTTGTTTTCGTCTGTTTTTTGCGTTTTCGTCTATTTTTTGCGTTTTCGTCAGTTTTTTTACGTTTTCGTCCACTTTCTTACGTTTTCGTCCGTTTTTTACGTTTTCTTCCTTTTTGTATGTGTTCATCATTTTTTTACGTTTTCGTCCATTTTTTTGAGGTTTTTTTAAGAAAACGTTAAAAAGCGGACGAAAACGTAAAAAAATGGACGAAAACGTAAAAAACGGACAAAAACGAAAAAAACATAATGAAAACATAAAAAAAGGGACGAAAACGTAAAAAATGGACGACAACGTAAAAAAACGGACAAAAACGAAAAAAATCGAAAGAAAACGTAAAAAAACGGACGAAAACGTAAAAAAGCGGACGAAAACGTAAAAAAAAAGGAAAAAACGAAAAAATCGAACGAAAAAAAAAAAAAACGGACGAAAACGTAAAAAAGCGGACAAAAATGTTAAAAAGCGGTCGAAAACGTTAAAAAGGGACGAAAACGAAAAACGGACAAAAACGAAAAAAAATGACGAAAACGTAAAAAAAACGGACGAAAATGTAAAAAAACCGGACGAAAACATAAAATAATTTCACTGGCTGATGTTTTTTCTTTCACCTACTATAGTTGACATTTGACTTTTTTACAACCTGTTTTGAAATGTGAATCACCTTTGTTTGTGTGTATCAAATCCAAACTCTCATTAATTTTTTTTCTTTAAGAACTTCAGTGCAGATCTCAATATCTGGCCAAGAGTATGTCTTCTAATACTTGTGAAGTTTACAAATTGTCATCATCAACTTCAGCACAGTCATGTCATCACACTAGTACATAAATGGTTTTTAACAACCGTGAAAATGCATTTTTTAAAGCCGAAATAAACCGTTGTATTATAGAGCGTAATAAATAATAGGATAATTATTTACAACGGTTTTGAACCGTTATAAAAGATATACCACGTGACCCACTAATTACATGTTGGGTAATTATTTTCAAAACATACATTAGTCTTTTTTGAATGAAATATTAGGAAATTTGGAAGAGAAGAGTTTTTGTCCAATAGAAAAATGAATGACAATATTATGGATTTTTAAGTATGTTTAATTATTCATATCAACGAGTCGGGCGACGGTCGGCCGCGTTGCGGCCTCGCGGATTTTTTGACGTTGATAATTGTGCGGTTTTTTTAGACCTCTTTTGAAATACTTTCATTAGTACCTTAGAAGAGTAACTGTATAATTCGAAAACACAAAAACATGCAATGCAGAAACTTCATCCAAGAAGACCATATATAGTTAGATTGCTAATTCGCTAGTGCATGAATATATCGTAAATTACAATTATCAAATCATGGTATACAACAATCAGAAACGTTAGTTCACAAATAGATATGACCTAGGAAACTCAAATTAATAATAACAAAAACATTTTTTAAGTTGGCATTCCATCTCTCCACTCGTTCAGTTCAATCGTTGCATAAGATGCAGATCTGAAATCGTACATGGTCTTTAGCATCACACTCAACAATGATATCAAGTATTCATAAAATATGCAGAGTCAAAATAGCGAATTCCACTTATAATTGGACCAATAAGTACAGATTTAAAAAATTAAGAAATAGTAACCTTAAAATCACGCACTGTCAAAACGTACGCATCTATTAACATATGCAAGGCTTCTCTAGCAGTGTCTTCCCTTGCGGTCATCCTCTGCTCCACATCCAAACCTCTGAATAGCATTGGGAATGTCACGGCAGTGCACCTGCATAAACAGCTTGTTGAGTAGTACCAATAACTAAAAATTCGGTATGTCTACAGCTAGCGATCTCAGGATCTCCACCTGGAATTTCTGCTCCAGTTGTTCAAAAGTGGTTTCAGAAAGACCAAATTCAAGCGGACAAAAAATATATATATATATACTGATAATACACGAACCCGATCATGGCGGTACTAATACATTCTCTTGCCTTGGGACACGGAGCGGCTGCATTCGTTGTTTCCATCCGAACTGGTAGTAAGACCTGTGACAATGGCAGTTTGGCAGCAATTAATGTAAGACAGATCATCATGTATATCTTCTATGCAGTAATCTAGTTATATAAAACCTGATTAGTCGGCTTGTATCGAGTGGCTGAACGTGTTCCAGAAAGTTTTTACTTGAAAATAGTTGCTTCATATATTTTGGGCATTCTTGCTGTGTAGGTAAAGCAACGTATTTGATCAGGGCACTTCTGTACGCAGCTGCTATGTTAATAGTTATGGCTGAACGTGTTCCAGAAAGTTTAATAGTATCAAGATTACTGTTTGAAACATGATGTTAACCTAGTATAGTATGAATCTTTTAAAAACGATACAGGCCACTTCTGTGCCCAGCCAAGCTCTGTTTAAAAATAAATAAGACTAAGTTTTATTTCAAGAGATCACTGACAGTATTTTTTAAGTATATCATCTTCTTTCACAGAATTGACTTCAACTACCACTTTAATTAGGTAAATGCACTACACAATCAAGCCTACGAATCAAACATCCGTAAAACATCTTCAAACGTAATTTCCTAAAAGAGCAAAGACATAGACGATATTACCTGCTCCTCAGCTCATAGAATCACGTCGACTCTATAATCCTAGATACACAATAAATTCCGCCAGAACCCAAAGACAGATTTACGGCCTAATTTTTAGTAGAAAAACATAACGATTAAATTAAGAAAATTCACAACAATCTTATTCTATTTCTTTTAGAAAAACAACTAATAGTTTTACTTACCCTGTGCCATCAAGCGGCTCCGTCCATTATTCGTTCGCGAACTGCTACAACTTTATGTGCCCGTACGGCCTGTTTCAATATGGATGTTTTTGTTGTAAAAAAAATACTGAATCTAAATAGGGCAGCGACACTACATACCACACTTTTAGCAGCGGAAGAACCTTTCACGAACTTCAACTCTGCAATGATAAATATTGTATCATCCACCAATTTTAAAGAATTACAATAGATAATTTGCGAACCATCACTATTCTTAGCACTGACCTACATATCTCGCAGTGATTGCAATGAATCCGTTCCTTTGAAATCTGAATCACAACAAAACAGGTAAGTCAGTGTAGTTTTCAAGAGTTACAATACGAAACAAATGAAATGTAAAGTGTGTTTACATCATCATTGTAGAACTTGCAAATATGACAAAAGTATTCCCCCATTTTCAGGCCGCACTCAAGACATACCTGAGCAGCATATCATATGAACATAAACCTGCATAAGGTTGTAAAAGTTTCAAATAATTGTGAAAGCCGTGTCATGAGATAATACTGAATGATGCAAAGGTAAGGGAAATCAAGTCTTACGTGCAACGGACCATCAAAGGGGCACATTTCTTGCTAGCAATGAATCCTCTGAGCTTCCTCTTGCCTTTGTCAACAGCAATGGCATACCCGTTACTAACAGTTGGGTAGCACTCTCCCATGGCATCAAAAGCTGAACCAACATTCAACAGAAAAATAAGTTACATACGCTAATTAATTAATTAAAATAATCCTACCATAACAAATACAAACAATCACAAATCAATCAACCTTACGTAGCTGTTACACATACATCAACATATCCTAATATCCAATAATCGTATAACTAATAACAGCACATAGCAAATTAAAACATTAATATTCAAGCTTTCGTATGGTAGAAGAATAGTTGCTTCGTTAGCAAACAGAGGCGCAAAACTGCAAAGACGATCAAAACAACAATCATCCTTTTGATATATATCATATCCGAAAAGCACAAATTAATAAATTATCAATCATTACAAAACAAACATACCTATTTCACAAACACCTGAAGAATTAACAACAATTCTCACCACCGGAAGCGTGAATCAGCAGCCAATCGGCCACTAAACCTTGTATAAATCAAAAGCCCCAAACTTGCACACATCGATCCAAAACCTATGAAAGGAGATGGATGGAGAGAGTTCTGGAGAGTGATGAAACCTTACGTTTGCTTGTATCGCTCCTCCGTATTAAATAGTGAATCAGTATGAGTAATTTAAGAGACTGAATACACGTCGTAATGTTTCATAAATAGATATTGTACCTGTTGGTCTAATAATATTACAGCAAGTGTCGACTGTCTTGCTCCCCTAATGGCTGTGACTGTCCACTTCCGATATACCTTTACATGTATAGCTTTGCCGATATCCGACGGTTTAATATCGCGCAGCCCAACACTTTCCAAGATCTGTGATTGGTTTTTTTCCAACAGATTTTGCTATGGCAGCCAACTGAGAACTACTCGACATATTACTGCAGAGCAAATAATAGATGATGTTAGTTGACTACATAAAAGGTCAGTTTTAGAAGACATGTTTACAGATAGAAATAATGTGCACGTTGTCAATTCCACGTGACCAAGTAACATATACTATTTGATTGTACTCATAGCTATCCTAGGATGCACTTACCTTAATGCAAGAAATACAGTGCTAGTACATGGAAATGGACAAATGGCGGGTGTTTCTGTGAATAAACATGGATATAACACACATGTCCCAAAGCGACAAACTAAAGCATCTAATTTTTTTTTACTAAAGCGACAAACTGATCAGTTTCTAAGCTATATATCCTTCTCGATTTGCCTTAACAAAAGCACAAAAGCGACAAATTAAAGCATACAAAAATTTTACTTCATACCACAATTTCAAAAATTCCCAAATAATTTTTTTTAGTAAAGAGTGAAAAACAAACCTCTATCCAAACGGCTAGCCTCTTCCTCAATCATCCTCATAATTTATCGGATGAATTTAAAGCAATGCCGAGAGGTCTGCAGAAAGGACTTCAATAGTGCAGCTAGCACTTTTAAAGAAATTGTCGCCTGCACAAATAACAATGGTCAGCCACATGTGTTTGCGCCTTAATGCTTTCAACATAATTCGCCAAAAATCGTGTGACACATAATTCGGAAATGAAAGTTTAAACATAATTATAGAAAAACCCAAAGTTAAAAATTACGACAATTATCAAACACCTGGCCGATATCTTCACAAACTAAACCCCATTGCTCCTTGATCTTTACTGTGTCTTCATAATCCGTTTACCTGACAACGAACCCATTTAAAACTTTCCCATTAAATCTTTAACTAAACTGATTATACAAATGAATTGTAAATAAGATAGACCTGAATTGTAAATCTTTAACTAAACTGATTATAGCTAATAATTAATGCATAAGGGTGATTTCGCCCAATTTTTTTTAGGGTTTCCTGGCTGATTTCGCCCAAAATTTTTTAGGGTTTGCTTAGAAGCTTTTTTATATAAGTGTTTAGCATAATCAATAAAATTAATGGAAAACACAAAGTAAGTGAAAAAAGATCCAGATAATCTTACCTGATTTACCCGATCCAACCGCTTCCCTCAACATCCTCTGCTTCGATACTCTACTAATAAACAAAAAAAAAAGTTATAGCATAAACGTCCCCTAAAGATGCAAGGGCTATCGATTAATTTTGTGTGTGTGTCTGTTTGTGTTTTATGATTTGTGGGAACATAGAAGATAGCTATCGATTTATCCAGAAGCTGCAACTTTATCCAGAAGATGCAAGGGCTGAAGAATGGGCCGAAGAAGGCAAGAAGCAGAAGCCCACAAAAAAAAGGTGGGAAGCCCACGATGAAACTGTTCATTGAACGGCGACGTTTCATTTGACGTTTAATATATATATATATATCATATATATATATATATATATATATATATATATATATATATATATATATATATATATATATATAATTAACGTTTGTGTTGCATGGCAATTATATTTTGCATGGACCAATGATATAACTTTCATAATATCAAACAATTGTATTGGTCAACCCCATGTACCCTTTCGTCAACAGAGATGGATATGAATGAAGCGACATGATTGTTCGAACCGTTGTGACTATTGTTTATTTTCTGTGACAGAAAAAGAAGAGTCACGAAAGGTGTCTCTTTAATTGTTTAAACAGTCACAACGATGCCTATAAAATGGCACACGATTCCATCATAAACATTCATTCCAACATCCAAAAATCATATACAAAAACACCTCTCTTCCATTACCCGATTGCTATAAATTATATTGCGATAGAAATATAATTTGTAGTGTCTTGAAATCCTCGATAACTCGGTAGTTCATCCGGATTATCACCACTTTCGTGTAGTGTTGATAATTGCTACATACGTTGCTTCATTGTATCTTGGGAGGCAATTCGTCGGTAACCCATAACACGATTGTTCGAAAGAACAGTGGGGGCGAAATTGCTATAAGGAAAGAGATTAATCGCCTTGAAGTGATAAGTAGTAGTAACACGCTAGACGGAAATACGGAAACAACAATCTTAAAGCAATTTAGCAAGAACAATGGCTTCCAAGAATCTACAACAAATGTCTTGTGACATCGTCAAATTGGAACGCTTCGATGGTGGAGGCTTTAAACGTTGGCAAAAGAAGATGCAATTTCTTTTGGCAACCCTAAAAGTCTCTTACGTTCTCACCAAACCACTCCCCGTAGAAAGTGAAAATGAAACGTTGGCCGAAGCACATGATCGTCACAAGTTCGAGAATGATGACTTTATATGTCGAGGACATATCTTGAACACAATGTCCGATCCCCTCTTTAATGTCTATCAAAATATTGCAACCGCAAAGGAACTTTGGAAAGCACTCGAGGAACGCTACTTCAATGAAGACGCAACAAGTAAGAAATTCGTCGTTTCTAAATTTAATTCATACAAAATGACTAACTCACGTCCAATTATGGACCAAATGTATGAGATTGAACACATTCTAAGTTTATTCACATAAAACAACATGCAAATGGATGAAACTATCCAAGTTGCATCCATTATCGATAAATTGCCTCCTTCATGGATAGATGTAAAGAAAAATCTTAAACATCGTAAGGACGACATGTCCTTAAAAGACCTTGGAAAGCATCTTCTAGTTTAAGAACAATATCGTTTGGAAAATAAGACAAATGAAGACACGTCCAAGGTACATATTATGGAGGAAAAAGGAGAAACTTCCAAAGCCGGTGGGAAGAGGAAATGCTTTGAAAAGGAAAAGGGCAAATTCAAGAAGAACAAGGAAAAAGTGGTTTGTTACAACTGTAACAAACTAGGACACTATAAGCGAGATTGTCGCTCGTTGAAAAAGAAATCTAAAGAAGGAGACAAAGGAAAAGACAAAGTTGACAACTTTGTGGCCATGATATTCGAGGCATTCTCCCTCGAGGAAGACAAATCCTGATGGGTGGACTCTGGCGCCACCCAACACGTGTGCAACGATGAATCCATGTTCAAAACGTATGAAGGTACAAACCAAATAATATACATGGGAAATCATGCGACTACACAAGTGAAAGGAAAAGGACAAATTCAGTTGGTGTTCACTTATGGAAATACCTTAACCCTAAAGGATGTCTTGCATGTCCCTGATGTTCGCAAGAATTTGGTCTCCGGGTCAGCCTTCAACAAATACGGATTCAAGCTCGTCTTCGAAGCGGATAAATTCATCCTCTCAAAAGGTGGAAAGTTTTTTGGCCTTGGTTACCATACAAATGGAATGTTTAAACTTAATATCAAAGATGTTCTTACTAGTAGTGTGAATGATGTACTTATGACTAAAATAAGTGATGCTAATAATGCATCCACTGATGTACCTATGAATGATGTTAATAAAATTTCTACTAGTTCTGTTTACTCTGTTTCTTCCTTACTTTGGCATAGTAGATTAGGTCACGTCCATTTCAAACGTTTACAAAATATGGTTAAGTATAACTTAATTCCCAGTTTAAAAGATAAAAATCATACATGTGAAACATGCATGCACACTAAGATAACTAGACAACCTCTTCCTAAAATACAAAGAACTTCTAAGATTCTTGATCTAGTACATAGTGACGTATGTGATTTACATGCAACTCCATCTCTTGGAGGGAAAAAGTACTTTGCAACTTTTATCGAAGATTATTCTCGATATTGTTACGTATATCTTTCACATTCAAAAGATGAAGTTCTTGGAAAATTTAAGTTCTTCAAAACTGAAGTAGAACTTAAATGTGAAACCAAATTAAAGTGTCTAACAACTGATAGGGGTGGTGAATATTATGACCCTAGATATTTTGAATCAACCGGCATCATTCACCAAGTTACGGCTCCGTAAACACCACAAAAAAATGGTATTGCGGAAAGGAAAAACCGTACACTGATGGACATGGTCAATTCTATGATGTCATACTCTGGGCTTAGCTCAGGATTTTTGGGAGAAGCATTGCTAACCACATGCTACATACTCAACCGAGTTCCAAGTAAAAGGAGTGATAAAACTCCATATGAGTTATGGAACAAACGACCACCAACGTTACATTACCTTCAGATATGGGGTTGTCGAGCAATAGTTCGATTACCTGAATCCAAGAAAAGGAAATTAGGAGACAAAGGTATTGAATGCATATTTTTGGGTTATGCCCAAAATAGCAAAGCATACAGATTCATGGTGATAGAACCAAATGATTTAATATCAATTAACACTATCATTGAATCTATAGATGCCAAATTTGACGAGCAAAGGTTCAAAACAATTCCTAAGGCACATGAACTTTCTAAAGAAATAGTGTCTAAGGAAATTCCCATGAATAGTGAAAGGGAAGACAATGATTCAAATATGGATCAACAAACTCAAGAACCTAGAAGAAGTAAACGTCAAAAAAGGCAACGAACCTTCGGACCTGATTTTGAAATGTATCTAGTTGAAGGAGATCGAAATGATTCGACACGAGTATATCCAATTATTTATAATTTAGATGAAGATCCCAAAACATATTTCAGAAGCTATGAAGTCTCATGATTCTTCTTTTTTGGAAAGAAGCTGTAAATGATGAGATGGACTCTATCTTAGGGAATAATACTTGGAAACTTGTCGACTTACCACCTGGTACAAGAGCTATCAAAAGTAAATGGATTTTCAAAAGGAAAATGAGAATTGATGGCACGGTGGAAAAGTTCAAGGCACGTTTAGTAGCCAAGGGTTTTACACAAAAAGAAGGACTTGATTACTTTGACACATACGCTCCTGTTGCACGAACAACAACCATTAGAGTTTTGATTGCCTTAGCTTCCATATATAAACTCGTGATTCACCAAATGGATGTCAAGACAGCTTTCTTGAATGGTGAATTAGAAGAAGAAATATATATGGAACAACCCGAGGGCTTTGTGATACAAGGACAAGAAAATAAGGTTTGTAAACTTATTAAGTCTCTGTATGGATTAAAACAAGCTCCTAAACAGTGGCATCAAAAATTTGATCAAGTAATCTTATCTAATGGTTTTAAGATTAACCAGTCGGATAAATGTGTCTATAGTCCATTTGTTAATGGAAAAGGTGTGATCATCTGCCTATACGTAGATGATATGCTAATATTTGGAACTGATCTTGAACAAGCACTAAACACTATGAAACTTCTATCAGAAAACTTTGATATGAAAGACTTGGGAGAAGCTGATGTCATTCTTGGCATAAAAATCCATAGAAATGAAAACAAACTTATGATATCCCAGTCTCATTATATAGAAAAAGTTTTGAAATGCTTTAACAAATTTGATTGTTCACATGTAAGTACTCCGTTCGAAGTAAGCTCCAAATTAAGTAAGAACGCCGGTAGGATGGTTGCTCAAAATGAGTATGCTAGGGTTATAGGTAGTTTGATGTATGCTATGACATGTACTAGACCTGATATTGCATATGCAGTGGGAAGATTAAGTAGGCATACTATTAATCCTGGAATACAACACTGGGAAGCTGTAAATAGAGTATTTAAATACTTAAAGAAAACCATGGATTTTGGTTTGGAATACAGCAGGTATCCTTCAGTACTAGAAGGATATACTGATGCAAGTTGGATAACTAAGCAAGAAGACTATGCATCCACAACTGGTTAGATCTTCAAACTTGGTGGAGGTGCTGTATCTTGGGGATCCAAGAAACAAAGCTGTATATCCGACTCTACTATGGCGGCTGAATTTGTAGCATTGGCTTCTTGTTGTAAAGAAGCAGAATGGTTAAGGGACTTCTTAATTAACATACCATTGTGGCCAAAACCGATGCCGCCTATTTCTATACATTGTGATAGTCAAGCCACACTATCAACGGCATATAACAATGTATACAATGGTAAGTCCGGACACATTGGACTTAGACACATACAAGTCAATCCGTTGATAAATGATGGGGTGATCACCGTAAGCTTCTTACGTTCAAATAAGAACTTGGCAGATCCTTTTACAAAAGGACTACCTAGAAAACGGATTGAGAGTACTTCAAAGGGGATGGGACTCAAGACCACCTATAAGTAGTCACCCATGATGGAACCTTGACTTAACGCTTGGTACTTCACCAAGTCTTTAGATCAAGCAAAAGTACATCATCCGAACGTGACCGAAGTTTTGCAAAAAATATTAAATCCATCCCAGGGTTAGCAAAACTTGGAACCGTAATGTAAATGAGGTTGAAAATAGTTCTTAATGGACTTATAACACAATTGTGTTGGATAGTTTTATGTTACGGGAACAATCTTGATAAGGTCCACCTATCTGAATGTGGAAGTGAGGCCGCTTCCTATGAATTCAAGGGCTTGGCTTTAAAGCATTCTGAGAAACCAAGATAAGACCTGATTGAACAAATAATTGCACGACCAGGCCTTCGATGATGATCAAAGGAATAATGGGGTGTTGAGATTACGCCAAGCTTGTTCTTAACCTGAAAATAAGAAATACCGAAACACTACGTTAAGTGATTGCGCAGGGGTTGGACCCTGCGAACCACCTCCGGCGTGCGAGTAAGTATGTGTCATCGTTTGAGTAGGCTGTAAATGACAAGAGTGAAGTTAACTTTGAGATAACTGATGCGTGGTTTTGCGACCTTACAACAGGTTTTACCTCTCAAGGGATCTCAAGAGGCTTACAACCCCACCAGGCAGTGTACCTGACCGATGTAGTATAGTGTAGTGGTAAGTACGGGGGATTGATCGTTCTCCACAAGGAATAGTGTCGTTAGGATTGAAAAACTATTTTAATAGGTATAAGGGTGAGGGAAGATTCTTTTTGTATTTTTATAATTTTTATGGAAAGCAAGTAAAAATCTCGGGTTTGAAAGAGTGGGCGGAATTAGTTGCTAGTCAACTAACCCAAATAACTACAAATGCAAATAAAATAAATAAATGAAAATGAAAAGGTGGTAAAACTTATATGGAGAGAAATGTGTTTACTTAGATTTCCTTACTCCCTAACTATCTTTTACCGGTTGATTAGTGTGTATTAATCGCGTGGATGACGGGTGTATTCCTTAATACCAATCGTGGGGTGGCGTACGTACTTCCCCAACTCTATGAGCTCCTACTTCACTCCTATGTCGAGCCGGCTAAGAAGCTCCTAACATGGGATCACTAGAATTCGCTCATGCATTAAATACAACCATAAAAACCTTAATACGCATTGGTTCATGTTTCTTAAGACGTTCAAGCAAGTTACCGAATAGGAAGTTAGCCAGTTTTCTTAAGCCTAACATCGATGAACAATCATCCAATAC
This sequence comes from Artemisia tridentata subsp. tridentata, assembly GCA_021014915.2. NCBI lineage: Eukaryota > Viridiplantae > Streptophyta > Magnoliopsida > Asterales > Asteraceae > Artemisia > Artemisia tridentata. The sequence continues at coordinate 460,660,691 of CP139508.1, read as the reverse complement.
AATTAATAACACACTAATAACCAATAATCAATAGCTAGGTTTCATTAGATCTAAGCAAACACAAGATAAATCTAGCCTAGCATGTTAATTAAAAGACAAGAAAAGGATGTAATCAAACAACACATAGACATATTGAATGATTAAATAATCACTTATCTTCAATTAAACATGGGAGATCCAAGGGTATGAAAACCCTTAAAAATGGCAGAAATTCGTCTTAGGGTTTCTCCTCCAAAATTACACACAATAAGTTCCACACTAATGACAAAAAATTGCAAAACTATATATAGAGTTTAAGGGCTGACGGCGTCACGTTATAGATCCTGACGCCGTCACCTCGCCGCTTTTAGGGTTCCCGGATGGCCTTCCTGACGCCGTCCCTCTTTAGACCTCCAAAATCCGCTCTGGCTTATCAAAGCTTAACGCCGTCAGAAATGAGCTTGACGCCGTCCCTCTTTAGCTTAAACCGTGACGACCTTGATCACTTCAAAGGGTGACGCCGTCAGATTTTTCATGCAAAATTCTCTGGCTTATCATGAGTAATTTTCATATCCACCTTTTTTGCCAAGCCTTGACGCCGTCTAGAACAACCCCTGACGCCGTCAAAGGTACTTTCCAGCATAATTTTGAGACTTTGTCGTTTTCTTAACTTTTATGCTCCAAAAACGTCCAAAATGCTTCCTTTTCCAGATTTCTTCTCCAAAGTACCTAAAATGACAAAAGGAACGATTTAGGGCAATATTTGATCAAATAAATACGATTTAGGGCTTAAATGACCCCCTAAAAGCGGTACACTTTTCGCTTAATCAAATACCCTTACACTTGAGATTTGCTTGTCCTCAAGCAAATGCACTTTTATTCTAATCAAAATACAAGTTAGGGGTCATTTAACGCTAATATAAAAGTAATTACAACAATTAGTCGTTCCACTTTAATCATAATAAGCACGGAGATTACAAACTAGCACCTCACAAGTAGTGTTTAGATACTCACATCTCTCAAGTGTCATCAAAATAAATCTCATAAATGAAAACGGATAATATCTCTCACTACCTGTCATAGCAAATAGATTACCATAGGCTTGGGAAAGGATCGAAAACCTCCTCCACTAGGCGTAAGTACCTAAGATAAACTATCAAAGAGGGCTTTTACATGGGTTATAACGTGAGGTGTAGGGATATGATAAACACGGATTTGTTGGATACGGGATATTTTACTGGTGGCGAGTTAAAGATCTTGATTAATTACATGTACTATACAATGTTGCTAAGCCAAGACTAGACTCGATCTTAAGCTAAAAACAAAATAACAAAAACATAAATTAAACATAAAATGAAACGGGATGGTAGTCCGTATGATTTTTTACTTTTCTTTTTCTCATTTTTTTTTTTTTTTTTTTTCATTTCATACACTCTTGCCCTACCATCCAAAATAATACATCATAGGGGCGTTGCATTCCCCTTACACTTGAACTTTTACATAACTTTACAAATAACTACTCTAATGACTCGAATTAAGATAATCGAAACACTTGGAGTACTTTTAAAATATTTAGCACATATGGGGGTAATAATGTTGTTCTTCCCCATTACTCCATTACACTAGTACTTTACCCATGAGTCCCAATCGTCCCAAAACAATATGTACAAGGATATGACTCGACTTAGCAACCATGTAATCAATTAGATAATTAACTTGGGGTTTAAACAAATGTTGTCACAATAATGCACTAAAAATGAGTGCATACAAGGTAGGCTAAGGCGATTTGGGTGTACATTTAAGTGGGGTGTAAACAAATTCTTCCTTTAAGTAAAATGCTTAAAGGTCGAAACGAAAAGATAGGCTCTGAGGGGTGTACTAGGGGTATCGTGTACCAAAAATGGGTACAACGCAAAGGGTGTGGGAGAATTACTTGACCAATGTAGCCAAAGTAATTATAACAAAAACACAGGTGTAAAACAATGGGTTAATCCTAATGCCTCTTATCATGTAGTAAATCTAACTACACGGATGTAGTCTCACTTGTGGCCTCGGAATGGTCCTAACGCAAGTTCTAGAATCTAAGTGCTACCGGTACACACATCATAGCATAAATGCTTTTCCTACCAATTCTAGGGGCGAACCTCACATATTTGGGGTGGAAAATTTTTTTAGTGGTACGGTTTTGTGCTAGTCATATAACTCCTATCCGTGAGATGCTCATTAAGATCAAAGTTTCACTCCTATATGTTGTAAAAAATTTTAAATTTGGCACTAAAATTGCCCTAACAGGTATTTATCTCAGTTTTATTACACATCTACTATTAAACAAACAAAAATCAAGCGTAAAAGCATTCTCTAATCGTACTTTACCCCCCCCCCCCCTTACACTTAAGATGAACATTGTCCCCAATGTTCAAATAACAAGATGTAAAAGTAATAAGGTAAAAGAATGAAATCAAATACTCCCCTGATTCGTTCGGTGGATAAAGAAGTAACATGGTTAAATTTTCTTCCAAGAGAATGTAGAAGCTCCAAGACTAATGCATCGCCATAAGCTTGATTCCACATACATCTCCTTGTCCAAAATAACCTGTTAAACCTGAGAAAACAAACACGAAAACCTGCATAACATCGGCGGGATAAACTCTATATAAGGATATAATGATTGTGGAATGATAATTTTGCAGATTCCTGGAGATTATAAGTTAGAGATTTAATAAAAACTTTTTATGAAAACAAAACTTTCAAAAATTTCTGAAAATTAAAATCTGACGCCATCAGAAATGATCTGACAGAATTCTCATGTTAAGTTTCCGGAAAAATTTTGGAAAAACCTATACCTTACTTCCTGGAATTCCTGCAAAACATCATTATGACTCGATACAAGCATTTGACTCAAACAAATACGAATATGTATGTTAATTTATTATTATTACGATTCATGTTCATTTGTGTTCTAATAAACCGATTTAGATTTCCCTTACACTTATCTTTTGCAAAATACCTTTATATGTAGTTAAGACGAAGTTAAAAACAAAATAAAGCATTTTCACCAATTAGTTTTGAACATGAATCAATAATAATAAAAATTAAACACACATACGGAAACAAATAAAATCAAACAAACAAATAAACAAACACACAAAGCAAATAAAGCTTGGGTTGCCTCCCAAGAAGCGCTTTTCTTTATTAACGAGTCTTGTAGCTAGACTCAAAGTCCTTCTACCCTATGTAAGTGAGTTCGTCATCGAGGACGTCTTTAGGGTTAAGCTTGGATTGAAGTTTTCTATTGGTCCGCTTAGTACAATATATCTTTTCAAACTTCTCTCCATCCGGGTCATACAATGTCATCTTAATATGCCATGACCCATCTCCATCTTTGGGTGGTTTTTCCCAATCCCACTTATGATCATCGTCCTCACAATTCCACTTATTCATCCCTAGGTTAATTGGCAAAACTCCTAGGAAATCAATCATCCTCCTAAAAACTAGAGGGTCTTCAAACGGATCCAATTCGGTGTCCCTAGCCAAGAGTTGCTCTACCGTATGTGTTCGGTTAACAAAGTCCTCTTCTAGGTAAAATGGGCGTTGGGGTCCTATGAAGTCTCTATTGATCCAAGGTCCATATCTAGATGGTCTCCTATTTAATTCTAACCAATGGGGTGTTGGTTCATCACTAGTATCATAGGCATGTTTCTTCACATCATAGACTGACCAAGTATCTCCTTCCCCTACCGCTATCTTAGATTTCTTACAATCAATCATAGCACTAGCGGTCGCTAAAAATCCTCTACCTATCAACAAGGGGCATGTAGGGTCGCTAACCATATCAAGGACGTGGAAATCGGCTAAAATGGTTAGTTTTCCTATGTGTACTAACACGTCCTTGACTACTCCAACCGGGTAAGCAACACTCCCATCCGCTAAGCCTATTATCACCTCGGTTTCTTCAAGTTTTCCTAGTTTTAGAGAGGTGTAGAGAGGTAACGGAAGTAGGTTAAGGCTTGATCCAAGATCGGCTAATGTGTCATAAGCCTTCGAATTACCGATCTTGCAAGGTAGAACAAATAAGCCCGGATCATCTAATTTCTTAGGTAGCTTGTTTTGAACAAAGGCGGTCCCTTTTTCGCCTAACTTGAGCTTCTTCTCATCCAACACATCAATAACCGGACTTTCAAGGTGGAGCTCCTTGAATTCATTGTCAAGGTTTTGAGTGGGAGGTGTCTCAACTATGTTGTTGACCAATTTGGATGTCATAACTTCTTGGTCATTTTGAACGACTTGGGTTTGTTTGAAACACGTGCTCATGGAATTGACCGAATAATATTGTGGACAAGAACTAGGGGACGAAACCGATGAAATGGCGTTGACGTTTAGTTTCGGGTTCTTGACCGTGTTTCTAGAGAGTGCTCCCATTTCTCGGTCATTGAGGGCTTTCAACAAAGTGTCAATCTTATTGGTCATCTCGCTTTGTTTTTGTTTGAAATCGGCTTCAAACTTGGCCAAACGAGCTTCTTGAGATGCCATAAATTGGGAAATCAATCCTTCAAAGTTATTGGTACTACCATTGCCGGAAGGATTGTTGTTGAAAGTACGGTTCGAGTTGGAACCGCTTGATTGGAAACGATTAGGTGGGTTGGAAGAATTGGTTTGTTGTGCGTTTTGGTTTTGTTTCCACCTAAGGTTTTGGTGATTTTTCCATGAGGGGTTGTATGAATCACCATAGGGGTTTGGCTCGGGTTTGAAAGTGTACCACTTGTCTCCCGCTCCGTTGGTACGCGAGGATGCGTAGTCCGCAAAAGCTTGTTCGGGGAGTTCCATGCAATCACGAGTGTCGTGGGGACCACTACATAATTCACATGAAGAAGTGATTTTGTTCACTTGGCTTGAAGGTTTAGGAGCCTCGTAGGATTTCATAAGAAACTTGACTTGGTCTTCAAGTTCTATGATCCTACGGTCGGAAGTGCTTGAATTGTTCAAAGGCAAAGATATTGCCTTGACCGTTTTATTCAAATCACGGGGATCACTCCAACTTTCGTTGTCATAAAGAGCAAGATCTTCTAGGAGAGCCCATGATTGTTACGCACTTAGATCACGTAGCTTACCACTGGCCGATTGGTCAATGGTTTGTGATGATCCCAGTTGAGCTTCACGATCTTATTAACTACCTTAGATAATATCTAAAGTAATCGGTATAGAAACTGATTTTAGGTTGTATATCAAATATTATGCGGAAACTAATATTTGATCTTAAGAAGAATAAACACAAACGAATTATCAAACAACACTTCAATATATTAATATGATTGCTCTGAATAGCAATAGGGTTACAAGAAACCTTGAAGTGTAAAACAATACGTATGCTAAGATTACCAATCAATCGATCTCTAACTCTAACCCTAGAACCTCCTTTTATAGCATAAGGAGTCCTAGTCGGTTTACAAGACTTCCTATACAAGTAAAATATTCATACGTATCTTTTCTATACTTATCTTAACATACTTTACATAATTAATAAGCAATAGAGTAATCCTTCTAGCAGCAGAGTCCTCGTGAGCTAGCAGCAGAGTTACACTATGCCTATTATACTAAAACAGCAAAGTTATCAAAACAGCAGAGTTCTTATGCTAATCAGCAGAGTTACATAACTATCCGGCAGAGTTGTAATTCTCCAATCAGCAGCATTTCAGACCCAACAATCCTCCCCTAAACTTGATATTTTTCTCCAAAAATCATCAAGTTTCTTTAATCTCAGATACCCACCAGGAGGATGCTTCCAAACACCTTACTGTTTTGAAACCTGTGATACCAGCAACTGTTTGTATTTCTCAATCAATTCTTTTGCTTGATTATCTGAATCAAATGGTCTTTGAAGTGTCAACTTTCCAGGTTGCAACATTTGATACAGAATAGATGTACTGTTGTTGATGACATAATCCTTCTCCACAAGCATATACACAGTCACACCTATACAAGACAAAACATGAACTCCACAACTTTGATATAAGTACCACTTCTGAACTGTAGAGCTCAGTAACTTCCTCCATTCAATACTTTTCTCATCTGGTTCAAACATGTTCTTCAAGTAGTAATAATTTAGCCTCTCATACACTATCTCTGGTCTAGTATCTCCATACCTCATCTTGTACAAATTCCAGAGTTGAGTAATATCATCTCTATCCATATAGTGCAGCATTTGAGAAAAACTAATATACCCCACACTTGAACCATTTGATCTCTTTACTATCCAGCATACACTACTATCAGCTAAAATATCATGTGAATATGAAATTATTGGATATTTTACTGATAAAGGTACTTCATTAAGTAACTCAGGCTCTTCTTGGGGTTCGTGAACTGTGAGATCCATAACCCCTTTCATCTCATCTTCAGTCACTTCTTCATTCCCTGAATCACTATCTTCTTTCTCCTCTTCCTCAGAATCACTCATCACTACTGACTGAATTTTTCTCTTCTTCCTACTCACCTGCTTTACTCTCCTTCTATATCTCTTTGTACCAGCAGATGATTCAGTCATTTCTTCAGTTTCAACAACAACTTCTTTCTCTTTCTCAGCATCAGATACTACAGACTTTGACACACTTCCACTCCCAGATGCTTTTAGATTGTCAGATCCCATAACTGCTGGATTTCTCTACTTGTCAGAAACTTTTCTTGGATTAAGCTGAGCATAAGTTTCATAAAATTCCTTTTCAATTAAGTGATCTGGCTTTCCTTTGAAATCCTTCATCTGATAGTTTCTAGCATTCTTCAAATAGTATTTCATGTCAGTAACCAATGCTTTCCTTGAAGCTGACTTTGGTTTATAACCATGCTTCTGTGCTTCTGTTATCCTCTTAATCAGCTCTTCCCACTTAGCTAATCCATTCTTTTTGAGTATAAAAGCAACAAGCTCTTCTGTCTTTTCAGTACCATTCAACTGCTCATCATTTGATATCAGCCTAGCTTCACCTCTGACAATCATATCAGACTCAATGAAATATTGCAACTGCTCATCTAATTCTTCTTGACTAATCTCTTTAAATGAAGAGCTTTCCATAAGTTCAGTCTGATTTCCTTCTTCTTCAGCTGCAACTCTTCTAGCAAATTCTTCATCCTGAGCAATTTGAGCCTTTTCATCAGTCAACTTTTTCTTTCTTACAAGTTCTTCAGCAGAGTCAGCAACAGGTTGTGTTTGTGATGGTGTAGGTGTTTTAGTTTCTTTGTGCATGTTCAGCAGCACTTGAGCTAAGGTTAACTGTTCATCATCTGATTCATCATCAGCAGAATTCTTAACTTCAGCACTTTTCTCTGTATTTTCAGCAGAAACATTCAACCTATCAGCAGAGTGTTCTTCTGCACCAGCAACTTCATCAGCAGAGTGTTCTACACCAGCAGAGTCACCCTTTTCACCAACATTTTCAACAACAGAGTCTTTTACAACTTCAACCTCATCTGAATCTTTTACACCATCCTTTTCTACCTCCCCTGAACCTATCACATCCTCTTGATCATTTATAACAGCCTCTTCATCATTCCTCCCCTGTTTGGAAGCATCCTCTTCCAAACTTGGTTTGGACCTCTTCTTGAGCCTCCCCTCAAGATGTGTAACCCTTAATTTAAGCCTCCTAATTTCAGCACCTTGAGTAGATCTGACTGTCTTTAACTCCTTTCTTAGATCAAGCACCTCCTTTGACAATGTGGTACAAGTTTCCGTCAATTCTTTCAATTGTTTCATGATATCCTCACAACTTCGGTCTGTGTAACCTGACCCGAGAGGTTGATCATTGGAATTGTCATTTTGTACAGGTGTTTTAACCGTCAAATCATCAGTTTCAAGTTCAATTCTAGCATCAACACTTCGACCTGTGTGACCTGGTCCGAGAGGTGTATCATTTGCAATGTCAATATGTACATAAGTGTCCATCAATTCAATATGTTCATCTCTGTCCTCATCACTTCGAGATGTGTTAACTTCTCCGAGAGGTGAATCTTGGGACACAAACTCAGTCTCATCCCTAGAATGAACATCTGAGCCCCCCATAAAAGCCATTTGGCTGGGGTTACCACCAGTTGTATCAGGTTCCTGAGAACCTTCTACAAATGATGTTGCCATGGTTGAGGTCTTAAGTATGTTAGCACTGTCCTGTTCAACTACTAAGTTGGAAACAGTAGTGCCAGCCTCTCCCATCATGGTACCTCCACTACCTGTACCAGCCTCATCTGCTACCATACTAACATTGGCCTGAGGTTGCACAATGTTCTCATTTTGTGAATTCCTAGGTGATTGGGTAGGTTGTGGTTCAGTGGAAGATGATTCATTTAAACTTGTTGATGAGGATGTGTGATGGGAAGCTGTGGGTGTTCCAGCCTCTTCATCCTCATGCACTTCAGCCACTACATTCAAGATATGCTCAGTTAAGGGAGTAATAACACCAGAAAATCCTTTCCCATTCTTCTTCAAAAATGCAAACATCTTGATGGCCATTCTACTACAGGGCTCAATTTGTGAATGCCTCAAAGGTTCCCTTAGCTGTTTGTTTATTATAAGTTGTAGAAACCTAGGGTATAAGTAGAACTTCTTCTTAACAAATTTCTTCAGCCCCTCAAATATCATAACAGAAAAATCATAGGGCTGCCCTGTAGCTAAACATACTAAAGCCACTGCCTGAGATGCATTAAACTCGCTCCACCCACCTATCTTAGGAAACAAGCAATGCTGTAGAGTATGCAGTAAAAACTTCCAATGAGGACACATACGACCTTTCAAAAATGTTCCACTATTCTCAGGTCTCTCATAACCAAAAGTCTCAAGCTCAGTCATAACTACATCAGGGGTAATAGTAGGGGGTGTTGGAGTGCCTGATAAGCGTAAAGTTCTCTTAATTGTAGTTTCACTAACTACAATATTCTCCCCATCTACACTACCTACCAATCGCTCCTCACCATCTAATACATCCAACTTAACAGTGGACCAAAATTGCTTCATATGTGATGTATAAATGGTAGGATCAGCAGTTAACGCATACCTTAACTTCGAAGCACTTAGGAAATCCATAACTTCATAGAATCCATCAGCAGCAGTGACCTTACTGAGAAATGCTATCTGATTGTGTTCTTCTGGAAACGTTCTTTGAGCCATTTTATTTGGGGGTTTAGGGTGAAAGATTATGAATTTATGTTCGTGGTGATAATCGAGTGTAATTCTTGAGCAATTGAAATGAAATTAGATCAAATTGGTGAAAGATACCGTTTTGATCTGATTAGGGTTAAGAGCGCGCCAAAATTTACAATTTGACCCTTCAACTTTCAAACTCATCAGCAGAGTTATGAAAGTGTTGACCTAAAGTCAACATTCCCAAATTCGTTAAAATTACCTCCATAAATACCATACCAACCCCATATATAACTCCATAAAGCCTTGATCACTGAATCAAATCCCCAATTCAAAACCCTAACTCCAATAACATTCAAATCATGAGTTCTTCAAAGATGCCAATCATTGAAATATCTTCTGATTCATCATCGGATGAATCACAAGGTTGGGCGAGTTACTTTCCGAATAATGCATCCACTTCGCAAAACAAAGGAAAAGCAATCAAAGAAGACTCATACTCCGATCCACTCCCCGCAACACCATCGTCGTTCGATGAGTCAAGCGATGACGAAACAGCTGATTGGCCTGGGAAACAGCAAGGTTGGCCAAAACATATGACTTACTACCAAGGTGCTTGGGAAACCATCCCTTCAAAACATCCAATAACCGCTGAACTTCAGAGACAAATGGAGAAAGCCGCAGCTGCTTTTGCAAGGAGTGTCCACATTCCTCAGCCAAATCCAAGTCCAGTGGAGAAGAAACCCTCTGTTGAGAAGAAGCCCTCTATTCCAAAGAAGAAAACCCAGCAGAAGAAAGCAGCACCCTCGACCAGCCAGCCGCAAAATCCACCACCACGTTCAGTGGTACTTGCACTCCCCTGCCCAAGGGTGTCAGAAGCTATGGGCACCAGGGGACCACGAAGCAAGGTCATGCCTGATTTTGCTAAGATGTAGATTGTGAATCTTTGTAGCTTGATGTCTTTTGTACTTTTCTTTTGATTGATGTTTGTAAGACAACTTGCTCTGTACATTGCTAATGGAATGAATGAATGAAGTTTTAATTTTCCTTGCTTTACTTGAGTATTTGTATATGTATCTGCAAAGGTTAGTAGCAAACAACAAACACAAGCAAGAATATTCCAAAAACAGCAGCAGAGTACCATAGTAACAAAACAACTTAACAAACAGCAAATTTTGACTTAACAAACAGCACAAATCCTTACAAAACTTTACAAAAACATACAGAGATAAGATGGTTTAAGATTTAAAGATTGATCATACCAATACTAGCAACTAAAAATTGAAACCTACTTATGTCAAAACTTGGTAAGTAGATCAGCAACATTATTGTCAGTATGTATTTTAACCACTTGAATTAGCTTTTTCTCATAGCAATCTCTAATAAAATGATGTCTTATCTCTATGTGTTTTGTTTTAGAATGAAAAACAGGATTTTTGATAATACACATTGTGCTGTTGTTGTCAATGAAAATCTTTGTGTTCATAAAATTGTACCCATAATCCAGCAATTGGTTCTGTATCCAAAGCACTTGACCACAGCAGCTAGAAGCAGCAACATACTCTGCTTCAGTTGTGGAATTTGCTACCACTGTTTGTTTCTTACATTGCCAAGAGATCAACCTATGACCAAGATACTGACAGCCTCCAGTAGTTGATTTTCTATCCAAAGTAGCTCCAGCATAGTCACTATCTGAGTATGCTTTCAAGTCAAATGGTGAATTATTAGGATACCAAAGACCTAATTTTGGTTGACCCTTTAGGTACCTAAAAATCCGTTTGACTACTTCCAAGTGTGAAACTTTTGGGGACACTTGGAATCTAGCACAAGCACACACAGAAAACATGATATCTGGCCTTGAAGCAGTCAGATACATCAATGAGCCAATCATTGATCTGTACAGATGCACATCAACCTCTACTCCATCTTCATCTTTGAGCAAAGGCTTGTTCTTATCCATGGGTGTCTTGGCTGCTTTCACATCCTTGAAACCAAATTTTTTCAATATATCAGCCACATACTTGTCTTGGCTAATAAAAATCCCATCTGACTTCTGCTTAACTTGAAGCCCTAGAAAGAAAGTCAGTTCTCCCATAGAACTCATCTCAAACCTGTTGTGCATAAGCTTCTCAAATCCTTCACATAACACCTTATTTGTAGACCCAAAAATGATATCATCTACATAAACCTGAACAAGTAGGATATCCTTTTTGTCTTTCTTAATGAACAATGTTTTATCAATGGTTCCCCTGCTAAAACCATTATTCAACAAATACTGAGATAAGGTGTCATACCAAGCTCTAGGAGCTTGATGTAGTCCATACAGTGCCTTCTTTACCTTGTAGACCCTATCAGGATACTTAGGATCTTCAAACCCAGGTGGTTGCATAACATAAACCTCTTCAGGTATCTTTCCATACAAGAAAGCACTTTTCACATCCATTTGATACACAGGAAAATTCTTGTATGAGGCATATGCCAAGAAAAGTCTGATAGCCTCCAGTCTTGCAACTGGAGCAAATACCTCATCATAGTCTATCCCTTCTTCCTGAGTGTATCCCTGAGCTACCAATCTAGCCTTGTTTCTGATGACAATACCTCTTTCATCTCTTTTACATCTGAATACCCATTTTGTACCAATTGCCCTTTTTCCATTAGGCAAATCAACTAATGTCCAGACCTCCTGAAGCTTGAACTGCAGCAACTCCTCTTGCATAGCTTCAACCCAACTTTCATCTTTCAAAGCCTTGTGAATGGTCTTGGGTTCGTCTTGAGATAAGAAACAGGCAAACATACAATCCTGTAAATCCTTGTGGCTATTCCTCTTCTTAAGTGTCTGAGCAAACAATCCCTGATCAAGCAAATCACTCAACCCTTTGGACTTACTTCTATTCTGAACAGCAGAGTGAACATCACCAATTATCTGATCCTTTGGATGATTCTTGTGGATTCTGGTTGTAGGAGTGGGACTAACAAGTATATCAGTCTCCAAGTTTGATAAATCACCTTCAGCACCAAAAACATCAACAACTTCATCATCAGTATCCACATACACTTCTTCTAATTCAGGTATCTCATCAGCAGAATCATCATCAGAATCACCAGTTATATCAGTAGAGTCTTTGAGTTCAGCAGCAGAGTTACCAAGCTTAACAGCAGAATGTTTTGCCTTAACAGCAGAGTGCTTTGGCTTAACAGCAGAGTGTTTAGACTTGGGAGCAGAGTTAAGAGAACTGCTGCTTGGTGTATTCCCTTGAATTCCATCAACTTGTGACTCTATACTTCTTTCCTTATCATCATGAGAAGGTTCATCAACACCTTCCACATCAACCTTTGGTACATCTTTGTGAACAGCAGCATCATCTGAACTTTTTCCTTCTTTAGGAGTGAAGTACTGATCAAACGTGCTCCTTTCAATCAAAACAAACTCCTCTGCAGTGTCATCCTTCTTTGCTTGAGTACCTGCATTGGGGTTAGTTTGTGTACCTGCAGACATGTTAGTGGTACCTGCAAGGACTGGTTGATAATTCATGCTCTTGGTTAAAGAATCAATATCAAACATCCACTCAGGACCTTTTCCTTCAACATTAGGTGTGGTTTCTCTAATTCTAACATGCAAATTTTCCACCACATGCCCAGTTCTTTGATTGAAAACCCTAAAAGCCTTACTTTCAGTAGAGTATCCAACAAAGTAACCTATGTCTGCTTTCTCACTGAACTTTCCTAAGTGATCAATGGTGTTTTAGATAGTGACAGGACACCCAAATGGTCTAAAGAAATCTATCAGAGGTTTCCTACCATGTAATAACTCATAAGGGGTCTTATTGTGAGGTTTGACTATCTTAGTTCTATTTTGCACATAACAAGCAGTGTTGACTGCTTCAGCCCAAAAGATAGTGGGTAACTTAGACTCTGACAACATAGTCCTAGCAGCCTCAATTAATGTTCTATTTCTCCTCTCAGCCACACCATTTTGCTGAGGAGTTCTAGCTACACTAAATTGTCTAGTTATCCCTTTTTCCTCACAGAACTGATTCATCACTTGATTCTTAAATTCAGTTCCATTGTCACATCTGATGATCTTAACCTTGTGATTAAATAGGTTTTCTATCCTTGTTATAAAAGCCTTAAGAATGCTAGCTGTCTCATTCTTAGTTGCTAAAAAGAATACCCAAGTAAACCTACTGAAATCATCAGTGACCACTAATCCATACATCTTTTTATTCAAACTATGCACATAAGTAGGTCCAAATAAGTCCATGTGTAACATAAACAAAGGTTCAGTTATAGAATTCACCAATTTGGACTTACAAGATGCTCTATGTTGCTTTCCCATTTGGCAAGCAACACAGACTTCAGGATTCTCAAAGACCTTTGAAGGCAATCCTCTGACCAAGTTCCCTTTCACAAGTTTGTTGATAGCCTTGTAGTTCAAATGTCCAAGCCTTCTGTGCCATAGTTTGGATTCATCAACAGTGGCTTTGGCAAACAGACAAGTCAAATCTCTTTTGGGAATAATATTCTTTATATCCACACTGTATATATTGTCATGTCGAGGGACTTTAAGAAGAACCAATTTATCATCAGGTATCTTATAGTCAGGGGACAAGACAAGACACTCAGTGTCGGTAAAAAGAACAAAATTCTTCCTGTCACACATTTGTGAGACACTAAAAAGATTAAACTTGAGACCATTCACCAAATACACTTTCTCAAAATCCAACTTTCCAGTTCTGATGATGCCTTTACCAACTATTTTTCCACCTTTAGGGTCATTCCCAAAGGCCACATAACCCTCATCCAAAGCTTCAAAATTCTCCAAATTGCTTTGGTCTCCAGTCATATGTGAAGAGCATCCACTATCAAAGATACATTTGTCCTTTAGCTCCTTTTGTAGATTGCCCTGCACAAAAAGTAAGAGAATTAGTTTCTCTTGGGGACCCAAGCCATTACTGACTTGGATCTACCTTGTGCATCAAAGTAGTCAAATTTCTTCAACTGCATTGGTGCACTGCTGTGTCTGAGAACATGATCTAAAACTTTAACTTTTGGTTTCCAGACCCAGCAAGCTGAGGCTTTAACAGCATAAAAATGATTGCCTACAACAGTATCAGTAACAACTTTAGGCAAAACAGCAGAGTCTGCCTTAACAGCAGAGTTTGCCTTTTCAGCAGAATCAACTTTTTCCTTCTTAATGGGCACTGTTGATGCAATAGGAGAGATAACTCTAGAAGTACCATCTCTCATCAAAACTTCCCTAGGAACCATGTTTCTTTTAGGGTGAGGGTGAGTCTTTCTAGCAGAGTTTCTATGGTTCACCCTATTGTACTGGTTCCATGCTGGTTTCTTATAGCACTCATCTTGCAAATGTTCAAAGCTACCACAGCAATAACATGCCTTCTTAAGTAATTGAAAGTCAGTACCTAATTTGTGTGAAACTAGGTTGTTCCAATTTCTCTGGTTTCCCCTAGGCAAGTTATTTGTTCTTTTTGGATATACTCTAGGTGTGTTGTCAAACTCAGCCATCTTCCTAGAGATACCTTTACCAAACCTAGGCTTAACAAAATCTACTCTTTTAGCCCTAGGTACTTTTGATTCAACAACAGTAGGAATTTCTTCCTTTTTGATCTTAGGGGTTGAATCAGATTCCACTTCATCATCATCACTGTCAGACACCCAATCTTCAATAAGGGGTGCTTCATCATACTTCTTTCTCTCAACCTTAGGTGACTCTATTTCTTTTTCATTAGTTTCAACAACAGGTTTACTAATTTCACCTACAGGTGTAGCTCCAGACTCAGAGATGAATGATAGTGTCCTAGTAGGAGGAGCATTGGCACTCAGTTTATTAGGATGAGAAACAGCATTATATCCTAAACCAGTAAAGTGTCTTCCTAAAGGTTTACTGAGAATGTCAGTTGCAAATTGTTGTTTTTCTATCATAACAACATGTTTTTCAGTCTCACTCTTAGCTGTATCTCTAGCCTGTTCAGCCTGTTCTACTTTTTCCATAAGTACCTTAATCTCATCATTTTTTATGATAATTTCATTTTTCAAGACAGTGATCTGATCAAGGTATTCAATTTCAGCCTTTCTATAAAATTCTAATTTCTCTTCTAAGTTCTTTAAACCATATGCATAACTAAGATTATCTAGCTTAATTATATCATTTTCCTTTTTAAGGTTTCCATAGCTAGACTCAAGCATCTCAATTTTATCAGAACATGATTTAAAAGAACAAGTTGAATCATTGGATACCTCAGAGTCTGATCCAGAAGAAGAATAGGCCATGAGAGCAAAATGCTGTACTTCAGGTTCCTCTTCAGCTACCAATGCACAATTTGGACCATCCTCAGCAAGATCACTCCAATCAAAATCACCTAACCCATCACATGATACCATAGCAGTAGTGGAATTTGGTTCTTCATCAGCAGACTTCTTGAAATTCTCATTGCTTCTTTTTGGTGCTTTGCATTCTCTTGCAAAGTGTCCCTTCTTTCTGCAGTTAAAACATTCAGCCTTTGACTTATCAAATCCCATATTCTTGTTTCTTCTGAACTTCATCTCTCTACCAGTTCTCTTAAGAAACCTCCTTGCCCTCATAGTTAGCATTGCATACTGCCAATGCATATCCATTTCTTCAACATCATCAGGATCAAGTTCATCCAGATCTTGAGGCATGACTGAAGTACTTGTAGTCAGTTCAGCCAAATAAGCATAAATAGCAGCATCACTGATGGTGTTGGTGTCAGCAGCAGAGACATGTGAACCAACAGCAGGAGCAAAAGCACCAGCAGCAGAGTGCTGTTCTTGATGTCTACCAGTAGTCTTATTGCTTGAGGAAACAAAAGCAAGATTATTTATAGTAGAGGATGAGCTTGACAATCCTTTAACTTCAGATTCATACACCTTCAAGTTGTTGTACAGGTCATCCAATGTCATAGAATCAAAATCTTCCTTATGTCTCCAAACCACTGTATGAGTGTTCCATTCAGAAGATAGACTTCTCAGAAACTTTAGATTGACATCCTCTTGAGATGGCTCAATCTTCAACAGAGCCATCTGACTGGTTAGCTTATGAAGTCGATCATAAGTTCCTTCAATGTCCTCAGAACTTGAAGCAGTGAAAGTTTCAAACTGATGCTTCAGTAGATTCTTTCTTGATTTCTTTGTAGCTTCATTCCCACCAAATCGAAGCTCGATTGCTTCCCATAACTCCTTAGCAGACGCAATATGATTAAAGCTCAATTGATAATCATTAGGTATTCCCATCATGAGAATACTGTGAGCCTTAACTTCCAATCTTCTCTGTGCTTTCTCCTCACTTGTCTTGAGAGTCAAGACTGATCCAGTAGCAGTCGTGGTTTGCACAGTGTCTCCATGAACAATAACTTCCCAAAGTGAGTAATCAACCATTCTTATGTACTGTTGGATCCTCATCTTCAAGATCTCATACTCTCCAGGCTTGAGCATGGGAACCCTTGATGCAGTAACCATGTGTGTAGAGTCGGAGTCCATTGCTTACAGTGATGATTAGCAAATCTTGTATTCAAAAATTCTTCTTGGTACCAGTTTCTAGATCACAAGCTCTGATACCACTTGATGATCCCAGTTGAGCTTCACGATCTTATTAACTACCTTAGATAATATCTAAAGTAATCGGTATAGAAACAGATTTTAGGTTGTATATCAAATATTATGCGGAAACTAATATTTGATCTTAAGAAGAATAAACACAAACGAATTATCAAACAACACTTCAATATATTAATACGATTGCTCTGAATAGCAATAGGGTTACAAGAAACCTTGAAGTGTAAAACAATACGTATGCTAAGATTACCAATCAATCGATCTCTAACTCTAACCCTAGAACCTCCTTTTATAGCATAAGGAGTCCTAGTCGGTTTACAAGACTTCCTATACAAGTAAAATATTCATACGTATCTTTTCTATACTTATCTTAACATACTTTACATAATTAATAAGCAATAGAGTAATCCTTCTAGCAGCAGAGTCCTCGTGAGCTAGCAGCAGAGTTACACTATGCCTATTATACTAAAACAGCAAAGTTATCAAAACAGCAGAGTTCTTATGCTAATCAGCAGAGTTACATAACTATCTGTCACACCCTGAATTTACCTGTTAATGGCAGCGGATATGAATACCTTGGTGTGACTTTCATGGTGTCTCATACAATGGATATATTGAACGACCTAAAGTGTCGTTTTGAAAATACACGTTTGATCATAATTAAAATCAGAGTTTACAAAACATAGGTCCCAAATGATGTTGCAAGTTTATAACAAAACCATAGTAGATCAAACGTTACATAAGTGCATGAAAATAAGTGATGCAAGTCGACTCCGCGACTCCAAAATGGCCAAATGCATGTCCACACGCTAGCTAATTACCTGAAAATACATTGCTAAAAACGGTCAACATAAAGTTGGTGAGAGATCATAGGTTTAATAAAATGAAGGTATACGATAGCCACAAGTATAAGTGTATGACATAAGTCACATAAAAATGGTGTACAATAGACTTAAGCTCATGACCCCGAAACTATGACTGAATCTGTGGTGCCCCTCAGAGTGTTTTGCCAGGCACTCTAAATAAAAGACATGAAATGCATCCGCTATCGGTTGTTGGTCAAAGCCAACACGGATGGAGGCGTCACCCTCGATAGATCTATCCACTCACTCTCGCTTACAGGTAAATTAACGGTTCATGATATAGGGGACTTTCATATGGCAACAAGGTAACTTAATCTATGTACAAGGAATTTGATACTAGGGCTCGCATATAAAAACGGTTGCAATGTATTCTCCCCCGTGGGATTTGAAATGAAATAATAAATTGAAAAACGGGGCTATGAAAACTCACCTGAAATGATGATACAACAATGCTATGAAATCGGAATACTTGGAATAACAAGGCGCGAACACTAGCCGCTACCTAAAATGAATATGCATAATCTACTTAGATTATGAGGCAATGTAGTGCATGTACATGTATATGTAACCTATACCACTCGTACTTTGAAAATATAGTTATCGTTAATATGTAAAGTTTCTCCAAAACTTGATATAAATATGTTAACTTGTTTCGTCAAAACTAGTCATGTAATAAAGTGTATAAAACGTTCGTGTTAGTATCGGCGTTTTGAAAACATGAAATGTAATATGATAGTCGTGTTAATAAGTCTTTGATCGTACGTGTTCCAACGGGTAAGAATTACGGTTCTCCATGGTCGTTACGTGAAAAATACATTTTCTAGTTAAAAAGCTGTCAAAATAAAAGGTATATTATCGATGTTTAAACGCGTGTATCTTGTTCGTTATTAGCTCGTTTTCGACGTTCTTTATATCCGTGGGTTCGTATAAATATGTACTAATATATTTTCAATGTCTCGGCTCATCTAGATCACGGTTAACGACTCGTTTTGCTCCTGAAAGTTCGGCCAACAGCACACTATTTTCTGAAAATTATAGTTTTCGTCGTTAAACTTTGAAAAATCATATCTCCTTCGTTATTAACTCGATTTTATCCCCGTTTTCGGCCACGGCTTCGTCTCGGAATGTATTTTCTAAATATTTGGCCAAAAATTATCTCATACCTACTGATTTTCCCACGTTTTACTTTTAAGGACAGCAAGTTGTATATACTTGTTAAAACTTGATTTTCTAGTTAGTAACTTGTCCAAAAATGTCACAAACAACAACCAAGCTTTCTAAAACTTTATCATATAACTTTTTAAAGTGTCAAGGGCCTAAAACATCATCATCCATGTAGATCTAACAAGGATCTAAGTATAAAACACCTCTAGGGCTCATAAGTTGCAAAAGGTTTAAAAAGGAGTGGTATAGCTAACATATACTTATAGATCTTGCATGCAAATGGTATGAACATAATATTAACTTGGAAAAATTATAAAAATGGATGTTGACAACTTACTTGAAATATTAGTGAGCAAATGAGGATGAAAACCTAAGAAACCCTTGAGTTTTTATTTCAAAACCCTAAAAGGATTACTAGTATGACTTGTTTATGGATGGATCTTGTAAAATTTATGGTTTCTTCCTCTTGTTCTTGTTGATGCCGAGCACTAGGAGGGGGGAGGGAGAAGAGAGAACTTGCTAGTTTACTTGGGATATTATGTGAAAAATGAAGTAAAATAATAAGGTAAAGTATATATTATGGACAAGTATTAGTGGGTTTTAATGAGATAGGATGTTAGCAACATGATGGGGTGTCTTGGGGGGGTTGAGGCCGGCGCACAAAGAGCCAAGGGGGGGGGGGGCCTCTTTGATTAAACCATGTGGTAATTACAAGTGTCTAATTGTGAAATTTTAATTAGTTTTATGTGTAACCGGGTACCGCGTTTGCTAGAAATAAAATTTAACGGAGTTAGTCGGGACTTGACGAAGTCATAAAAATTACAAAAATATGTTGGGTACAAATATTGGGTGTTCGGGTAATTATCGTTTAGTTTTTACGAAAACCGTCGTAATTATATTAAATGAACGATATAAATTAAATAAATTCGCAAAATACCGGGTAAATGACTTTTATAATTTTTTTGACATTAAAATGAGTATAAAAATATATCGGGACCATCGTGGGGATTGTCGGACGTGTTAGTCACATTTATCGATCGCGTGTTAACGTTTTAATTAAAAGTAATTATACGTAAAACGTCAAATGTAACAAAAATATTAATTTGATAAACCTACGAGTGGAATAGTATGAAAATGTAAATATGATGATATGCAGACTATTACTAGTCCGTATGCAATGATCCTACTGATGATGCATAAATTTTGCAGCTAACCCAAACCGGTTATGCTGAAATGAATGATGAATGATGGACATGAATGGTGATTTGTCGAGATTAGGAAAATGACCTGAAATTACGGGTTGTGACAGTCGCCCCTCCAAAAGGGAATTCAGTCCCTGAATTCAATTGTTGTTGGTTTCAGAAGCAGGCTCGGGAAAAAGGTGTGGATACTTGCGTCGCATTTGGTCCTCTCGTTCCCAAGTAAACTCGGGTCCCCTTCGAGAATTCCAGCGGACCTTCACGATAGGAATTCGACTCTGCTTCAATTGCTTGACCTCACGGTCCATGATTTCTACAGGTTCTTCCACAAAATTAAGCTTGTCATCTAGTTGAATTTCTTCAAGTGGAATAACGGACGACTCGTCGGAAAGACACTTCTTGAGGTTTGAAACATGAAATGTGTTATGAACGTTGCTGAGTTCTGGCGGAAGTTCAAGTTTGTAGGCTACCGGACCAATCTTTTCCAGAATCTTGAATGGCCCAATGTATCTCGGGTTCAGCTTCCCGCGTTTCCCAAATCGGATCACGCCCTTCCAAGGCGAAACCTTCAACATGACTTTATCTCCAACTTGAAATTCCAATGGTTTGCGTCGAACATCTGCATAGCTTTTCTGTCGACTTCTAGCTGTTTCGAGCCTTTCTCGAATTTTAACAATCTTCTCGGTTGTATCTCGTACCATCTCTGGACCGGTTAATTGTACTTCACCAACCTCGGCCCAACACACTGGGGACCGGCATTTACGACCATACAATGCCTCAAATGGTGCGGCCTTTATGCTCGAATGATAACTGTTGTTATAAGAAAATTCGATTAATGGCAAATGGTTAGCCCAACCATTTCCAAAATCAATCACGCACGCCCTGAGCATATCTTCTAATGTCTGAATCGTCCTCTCACTCTGACCATCGGTCTGAGGATGATAGGCAGTGCTCATGTCTAATTTGGTGTTGAATGCCTTTTGCAGTGACTTCCAGAAATTTGAAGTAAAACGACTATCTCTGTCGGAAATGATGGAGACTGGTGCACCGTGTCTTGAGACTATTTCCTTGACATAAAGTCTAGCGAGTTGGTCCATGGAATAAGTCTCTCTAATCGGTATGAAATGGGCTGATTTGGTGAGACGATCTACTATAACCCAAATAGCGTCGAATCCACCTGAAGTCTTAGGAAGTTTAGTAACAAAGTCCATTGTAATACGCTCCCATTTCCATTGAGGAATCTCTGGCTGTTGAAGTAACCCTGACGGTTTCTGATTCTCGGCTTTCACTTTAGCACACGTAAGACATTTACTGACATAAGTAGCTATTTCTGCTTTCATATTCGGCCACCAATAAAGCTTCTTGAGATCCTGATACATCTTATCAGAACCTGGGTGAATAGAGTACTTCGACTTGTGCGACTCATGCATAATCAACTCTCGTACTCCACCATAAAGGGGTATCCAACTTCTGTCCTTGAAACACAATACTCCGTCTGACCTTCTCACTAAACCGTTTGCATTATCTTGCATTCCCTTAAGTGTTTCACTTGGTAAATTTTCTTCCTTGAGCGCTTCAACCTGAGCCTCGAGGATCTTTGATGGTAAAGGTGAAATAATTGTCATTCCTAATGACCTGACCCTCAAAGGTTTGGGTCGTTCTTTCCTGCTAAGAGCGTCAGCTACAACATTAGCTTTTCCCGGGTGATATCGGATCTCACAATCGTAGTCACTAAGCAACTCTAGCCAACGACGTTGCCTCATATTGAGTTCCTTCTGATCAAGTATATGCTGTAAGCTCTTGTGATCGGTAAATACCACACACTTGGTGCCATAAAGATAGTGCCTCCAAATCTTGAGTGCGAAAACTACAGCACCCAATTCCAAATCGTGAGTAGTGTAATTCTTCTCGTGCTTCTTAAGCTGACGTGACGCATAAGCAATCACTTTCTCGTTCTGCATTAACACGGCTCCAAGCCCTTTGTGGGATGCATCACAATATACCACAAAATTTTCAATTCCTTCTGGTAGTGCTAAAACCGGCGCGCTACAAAGCTTCTGTTTCAACAACTGAAATGCGGACTCTTGCTTATCTCCCCATTCATACTTCTGATTTTTCTGTGTCAACTTGGTCAGCGGCTTGGCTATCTTGGAAAACCCTTCAATGAACCTCCTGTAATATCCGGCAAGTCCTAGAAATTGGCGAATTTCTGTCGGAGACTTGGGCGTAGCCCAATCTTTAACTGCCTCAATCTTTGCTGGATCAACTTGTAGTCCTTGACTATCAATGACATGACCAAGAAATTGAACCTTTCGTATCCAAAAATCACACTTAGAAAATTTGGCATACAATTGCTCCTTCTTGAGCAGTTCTAGAATCGTTCTGAGGTGTTCTTCATGCTCTTGCTTACTCTTGGAATAAATTAAGATGTCGTCGATGAATACAATCATAAACTTATCAAGATACGGCTTACACACCCTAATCATGAGGTCCATGAATACCGCAGGTGCGTTAGTTAATCCGAACGGCATTACTTGAAACTCATAGTGTCCATAACGTGTTCTAAATGCGGTCTTCGGAACATCCTCCTCCCGAACTCTAAGCTGATGGTAACCGGATCTCAAATCAATCTTGGAGTAATAACTAGAACCTTGCAACTGGTCGAACAAATCGTCAATCCTAGGGAGTGGATAACGATTCTTCACCGTCAACTTGTTCAGTTCTCGGTAGTCAATACACATTCTGAAAGATCCATCTTTCTTCTTCACAAACAAAACCGGTGCTCCCCAAGGCGAGGAACTCGGTCTAATGAATCCCTTGTCCAGTAATTCTTGTAATTGGTTCGACAACTCTTGCATTTCGGAGGGCGCTAAACGATACGGTGCTCTTGCAACCGGTGCGGCTCCTGGCACTAAGTCGATCTGAAACTCGACCTGACGCGTAGGTGGTAGTCCAGGTAATTCTTCCGGAAAAACCTCAGGAAAGTCCTTAACAATTGGCACATCCCCAAGTCGTTTCTCATCCGACTTCTTCTCAGTGATGTGAGCCAAAAATGCATAACAGCCCTTCTTGATGTACTTCGCGGTCTTGATGCATGATATGATACTAAGTCTAGTTTCGCTTCGCTCTCCACGAACGACTAATGTCTCCCCATCATAAGGAAGATGAACAACTTTCTCATCACAAATAATTCTTGCACGGTGACGGGACAACCAATCCATGCCGATGACAATGTCAAAACTACCAAGTTCTACGGGCATAAGATCTATGTTGAATGGATGATTAAGGAAATTGATGGTGCAATTACGGAGAACGGTATTGGTGCTAACTAAAGACCCATTAGCTAGTTCAACTTGAAATGAAGTGTCTAGTGCGGTTGGTGTAGTGTTGAGTAAAGGTGCAAACGTAAGTGAAACGAAACTTCTATCGGCTCCCGAATCAAATAAAATAGAAGCATAACGATTATTAACAAGGAACGTACCCGTGACAACCTTTGGGTCTTCGTGAACATCATCTCCACCCATGACGTAAGCTCTCCCTCGAGCTATTCCTCCTTGATTCCTTACCTTCGGGCAATTGTTCCTAAAGTGTCCCACTTCTCCACAGCTATAACACGTTGGCGGTGGATTCTGATTGTTTCCCCCAGGAGCAGCCCTACATCCATTAGCTTGATGACCAACTTTCCCACAATTTTTACAAGGCCTAGGGCAATCTCCCAGGTTATGATGTGTTTGGCACTTGTTACACTTTGGTAGAGTACCGGAGTAACCTTTCTTTTCTGTCGGACCTGCAGCATAAGCCTTTGCAGTCTCTTGCCTCTTGGGTGGTGGTTGGTTGGCGTTGTTACCTTGGTTGTTATCCCATTTCCTTTTGTTGTTGTTGTTATGGTTGGTGTTGTTTCGGTTATTGGAGTAGTTGTTGTTGTTCCGGTAATTGTTGGTGTTATTGTTGTTGTTACGGTTTCGGTTGGAGTTATTGTTGTTGTTGTTGGCGGGTGTCACTTTCTTCAGAACTTGAGCTATGAGCTTTTGAGACATCCTGATTGCCTCATCCAGAGTTTGCGGATCAAAAGAAATCACATCACCACGGATGTTTTCGGGCAATCCACCAATGAAATTCTCAACCAACTTTTCATTATCAGGCACCATAGATGGGCATAGAGCGGCTAACTCTTGGTACCTCCTAATATAAGTCTCGATATCATTCCCCACGGTTACCAGATCATAAAACTCTACCTCTAACTTCTTCACTTCAGTTCGGGGGCAAAACTTCTTAGTCACTAGCTTCTTGAATTCATCCCAAGTGGTCTTGTAAGCATTCTCCATCCCTATGGGCTTCGCGTAAGAGTTCCACCATGATAAGGCTTGATCACGGAGTGTACTAACAGCAAACTTAACCTTGGAATCATCCGGACAGTTGCATAAGATAAACACGGATTCGGTATGTTCGAACCATCGAACCATAGCAGTAGCCCCTTCAGTACCCTTGTACAAAGTAGGATCTCCACTCTTGAAATCCTTGTACGTACATTTCCTTCCATTAGTCCCGTTGCTAGCTTCTCCCGATGTCTCTAGCTGAGAAGCATCTTCGGCAGCTTTTGCGGCAACAGCGGCTCTTTCAATCTCTATGGCTTCGGCTATACTGTCCCTAACGAGCTTCCTGATAGCAGCTTGAGTCATTTCTGGGGTAGTCGTTGCAGCGGCCTTGGATCTTGTTTTCCTAGGTGCCATAATTCTGATACATCACAACAGAATACATCAACCACAATCATACTAGAAATGATTATCGCACAAAATATATACAACCACAACCTGTATATATATAAACACAACATGTATAAATACAACCACGACATGTATAAATACAATGAAATCACGATGAGAACAACCATAACATGAAATTTCATAGAATAATCACAACACATGAATATCATACATGAAAATTTCGGCCTACGTGGACCGATATCATAATAGCACAACCAAATCCTACATAGTAGAGTCATACTTGATACATTTGTTTGTAATACAACCAAAAGACAACAAGTTCATACTATGTCCCACACCCCGGGACTAGGATAATAATAGTACAAGCTACATGATAAAGTCTAACACTAAGCACTCCCTGGTGCTCCACTCGGTCCACCTGGTCCACCTGGTCCACGCCTCCAAGTCTTGACCACTTTGGCCATGGAAATAGCAACCTTCTCCAGCTGCTCCACTCGCAACTGAAGGTCGGTCTCCCTGCTCTGTGATGCAGTCAAAGCAGCTCTAACTGATGCCAACTCAATAGCCTGACGGCGTAGCTCCTCCTGAGTCTGCTCGGCTCTGTCCCGAATCTCGGGTAACTCATCCCTCAACTGGTCAATCAACTCCTGATGTGCTAGCTAACGTGTCTCCAGTCCATGATAAGACACATCAATAGAAACTCTACCCTGAACCAAATCCTCTACATCCCTCTCAACCACATCTAGTCGAGGCGCATGGATCTCATCTACTCGGTAACTCAATCTAGCTAACTGCCCCTGCTGATCAGTCAGCTGGGCATCCAAGGTAAGAGCAGTGGGTATCCTCGCGGCAGCAGCCCGCGAGCTCTCTCCAATGTGGTAATGTGTAGGTGGTGGCAAATCTGGAATCTGAGTAGTGGGTAAGGCTGGGGTAGTGCATCTTGCACGCTTTTTAGGCGGCAAAGACATAGCAGGTGAAGGAGTAGTAGCAGGTGTAGCAGTGGGTAAATCTGATGATGGTGGTAGGGTAGGAATGGCTGGTGTCCTGAATGTAGTGGTAACACGACGCACGCTCTTACGAGCACCAATGACCGTCTTGCGACGAGGAAACATAAGAACAGGTTCAGCTGGAACTGATGAAGTATGGGATGATGACTCTGTCAGAGGACGGGTAACAGGAGATGGTGCAATGGGTGAAATCTGAGGAGTAGGAGCAACCTCATCCTCGTAGAAAGCCTCGGTATCCTGTGCCAAAGGTGGTGAAAGTGGTGCAGGCTGAACAGGTGTAACCATGGGTATAGTGGAATACATAGCGTCCTCAATGTCCACATCGGAAAGTATGATAATCGGGCGGGAGTTAGAAGACATATCTCTGGGGAAACAATGCAAAATGAAATGAATAACTCATGTAATGAAACTCATAAATAATAAATATGCACTTATGATGAAATGATGAGACACTACCGTTGGGGTAGTTATAGTCTAGGGTATAAGGACAACCTAGTTCGCTATAACCATTGCTCTGGTACCAATCTGTCACACCCTGAATTTACCTGTTAATGGCAGCGGATATGAATACCTTGGTGTGACTTTCATGGTGTCTCATACAATGGATATATTGAACGACCTAAAGTGTCGTTTTGAAAATACACGTTTGATCATAATTAAAATCAGAGTTTACAAAACATAGGTCCCAAATGATGTTGCAAGTTTATAACAAAACCATAGTAGATCAAACGTTACATAAGTGCATGAAAATAAGTGATGCAAGTCGACTCCGCGACTCCAAAATGGCCAAATGCATGTCCACACGCTAGCTAATTACCTGAAAATACATTGCTAAAAACGGTCAACATAAAGTTGGTGAGAGATCATAGGTTTAATAAAATGAAGGTATACGATAGCCACAAGTATAAGTGTATGACATAAGTCACATAAAAATGGTGTACAATAGACTTAAGCTCATGACCCCGAAACTATGACTGAATCTGTGGTGCCCCTCAGAGTGTTTTGCCAGGCACTCTAAATAAAAGACATGAAATGCATCCGCTATCGGTTGTTGGTCAAAGCCAACACGGATGGAGGCGTCACCCTCGATAGATCTATCCACTCACTCTCGCTTACAGGTAAATTAACGGTTCATGATATAGGGGACTTTCATATGGCAACAAGGTAACTTAATCTATGTACAAGGAATTTGATACTAGGGCTCGCATATAAAAACGGTTGCAATGTATTCTCCCCCGTGGGATTTGAAATGAAATAATAAATTGAAAAACGGGGCTATGAAAACTCACCTGAAATGATGATACAACAATGCTATGAAATCGGAATACTTGGAATAACAAGGCGCGAACACTAGCCGCTACCTAAAATGAATATGCATAATCTACTTAGATTATGAGGCAATGTAGTGCATGTACATGTATATGTAACCTATACCACTCGTACTTTGAAAATATAGTTATCGTTAATATGTAAAGTTTCTCCAAAACTTGATATAAATATGTTAACTTGTTTCGTCAAAACTAGTCATGTAATAAAGTGTATAAAACGTTCGTGTTAGTATCGGCGTTTTGAAAACATGAAATGTAATATGATAGTCGTGTTAATAAGTCTTTGATCGTACGTGTTCCAACGGGTAAGAATTACGGTTCTCCATGGTCGTTACGTGAAAAATACATTTTCTAGTTAAAAAGCTGTCAAAATAAAAGGTATATTATCGATGTTTAAACGCGTGTATCTTGTTCGTTATTAGCTCGTTTTCGACGTTCTTTATATCCGTGGGTTCGTATAAATATGTACTAATATATTTTCAATGTCTCGGCTCATCTAGATCACGGTTAACGACTCGTTTTGCTCCTGAAAGTTCGGCCAACAGCACACTATTTTCTGAAAATAATAGTTTTCGTCGTTAAACTTTGAAAAATCATAACTCCTTCGTTATTAACTCGATTTTATCCCCGTTTTCGGCCACGGCTTCGTCTCGGAATGTATTTTCTAAATATTTGGCCAAAAATTATCTCATACCTACTGATTTTCCCACGTTTTACTTTTAAGGACAGCAAGTTGTATATACTTGTTAAAACTTGATTTTCTAGTTAGTAACTTGTCCAAAAATGTCACAAACAACAACCAAGCTTTCTAAAACTTTATCATATAACTTTTTAAAGTGTCAAGGGCCTAAAACATCATCATCCATGTAGATCTAACAAGGATCTAAGTATAAAACACCTCTAGGGCTCATAAGTTGCAAAAGGTTTAAAAAGGAGTGGTATAGCTAACATATACTTATAGATCTTGCATGCAAATGGTATGAACATAATATTAACTTGGAAAAATTATAAAAATGGATGTTGACAACTTACTTGAAATATTAGTGAGCAAATGAGGATGAAAACCTAAGAAACCCTTGAGTTTTTATTTCAAAACCCTAAAAGGATTACTAGTATGACTTGTTTATGGATGGATCTTGTAAAATTTATGGTTTCTTCCTCTTGTTCTTGTTGATGCCGAGCACTAGGAGGGGGGAGGGAGAAGAGAGAACTTGCTAGTTTACTTGGGATATTATGTGAAAAATGAAGTAAAATAATAAGGTAAAGTATATATTATGGACAAGTATTAGTGGGTTTTAATGAGATAGGATGTTAGCAACATGATGGGGTGTCTTGGGGGGGTTGAGGCCGGCGCACAAAGAGCCAAGGGGGGGGGGGCCTCTTTGATTAAACCATGTGGTAATTACAAGTGTCTAATTGTGAAATTTTAATTAGTTTTATGTGTAACCGGGTACCGCGTTTGCTAGAAATAAAATTTAACGGAGTTAGTCGGGACTTGACGAAGTCATAAAAATTACAAAATATGTTGGGTACAAATATTGGGTGTTCGGGTAATTATCGTTTAGTTTTTACGAAAACCGTCGTAATTATATTAAATGAACGATATAAATTAAATAAATTCGCAAAATACCGGGTAAATGACTTTTATAATTTTTTTGACATTAAAATGAGTATAAAAATATATCGGGACCATCGTGGGGATTGTCGGACGTGTTAGTCACATTTATCGATCGCGTGTTAACGTTTTAATTAAAAGTAATTATACGTAAAACGTCAAATGTAACAAAAATATTAATTTGATAAACCTACGAGTGGAATAGTATGAAAATGTAAATATGATGATATGCAGACTATTACTAGTCCGTATGCAATGATCCTACTGATGATGCATAAATTTTGCAGCTAACCCAAACCGGTTACGCTGAAATGAATGATGAATGATGGACATGAATGGTGATTTGTCGAGATTAGGAAAATGACCTGAAATTACGGGTTGTGACATAACTATCCGGCAGAGTTGTAATTCTCCAATCAGCAGCATTTCAGACCCAACAGTTTGCCTTGTGGAGAGATTGATATGGTCATAAAAGATTTGGACTTGGAGCCAAAGTTCTAAGCCATGGTGAGGGACTTTTTGGAGTAAGTCCTTGAATCAAGTCCATGCCTCGTAGAGGGTTTCGCCTTGACGTTGTTGGAACATCAAGATATCATTCCTTAGCTTGGTAGTTCTTCCCGGTGGGAAAAACTGAGCAAGGAAACGAGTGGTGAGATCATCCCAAGAGGTGATGGATCCTGCGGGTAGACGCTCTAGCCATTGACTAGCTTGGTCCCGCAGAGAGAATTGAAAGAGACGCAGTCGGGTCGTCTCTCGAGTGGCAACATCAAGGTCTATGGAATCAACGATTTTGAGAAAGTCCTTGAGATGTTGGTTAGGATCTTCGGAACGAAGTCCATGGAATGCGCATCCGCTTTGCACCAATCGGATGGTGTCGGATCGCAAGGGAGTGACATTGGCTCCTTGAGTGAGCTCAATGGTGTTTCGATAGCCATGGTGGCTAGGACGGGAGTAGTCTCCTAAGGTACGGGTTCTAGGAGGTTGTGGTGGTTGTTGTGGTGGGTTGTTGGGATCGAGGATATTACCATCTTCCATGATGTCGAATGGTAATGGTTACGAACAAAGAAACGAAGAAAAAAGATAGACTAAAGAAAACCTAGAAAAATAAAATAAAATAAAAATCTCACTAGAAAGGAATCTAGTGAGTAGACCTACAAAATAAAAAATCAACCTAAACAATAACTATTCCCCGGCAGCGGCGCCAAAAACTTGATGCGTGGTTTTGCGACCTTACAACAGGTTTTACCTCTCAAGGGATCTCAAGAGGCTTACAACCCCACCAGGCAGTGTACCTGACCGATGTAGTATAGTGTAGTGGTAAGTACGGGGGATTGATCGTTCTCCACAGGGAATAGTGTCGTTAGGATTGAAAAACTATTTTAATAGGTCTAAGGGTGAGGGAAGATTCTTTTTGTATTTTTATAATTTTTATGGAAAGCAAGTAAAAATCTCGGGTTTGAAAGAGTGGGCGGAATTAGTTGCTAGTCAACTAACCCAAATAACTACAAATGCAAATAAAATAAATAAATGAAAATGAAAAGGTGGTAAAACTTATATGGAGAGAAATGTGTTTACTTAGATTTCCTTACTCCCTAACTATCTTTTACCGGTTGATTAGTGTGTATTAATCGCGTGGATGACGGGTGTATTCCTTAATACCAATCGTGGGGTGGCATACGTACTTCCCCAACTCTATGAGCTCCTACTTCACTCCTATGTCGAGCCGGCTAAGAAGCTCCTAACATGGGATCACTAGAATTCGCTCATGCATTAAATACAACCATAAAAACCTTAATACGCATTGGTTCATGTTTCTTAAGACGTTCAAGCAAGTTACCGAATAGGAAGTTAGCCAGTTTTCTTAAGCCTAACATCGATGAACAATCATCCAATACAATTAATAACACACTAATAACCAATAATCAATAGCTAGGTTTCATTAGATCTAAGCAAACACAAGATAAATCTAGCCTAGCATGTTAATTAAAAGACAAGAACAAGATGTAATCAAACAACACATAGACATATTGAATGATTAAATAATCACTTATCTTCAATTAAACATGGGAGATCCAAGGGTATGAAAACCCTTAAAAATGGCAGAAATTCGTCTTAGGGTTTCTCCTCCAAAATTACACACAATAAGTTCCACACTAATGACAAAAAATTGCAAAACTATATATAGAGTTTAAGGGCTGACGGCGTCACGTTATAGATCCTGACGCCATCACCTCGCCGCTTTTAGGGTTCCCGGATGGCCTTCCTGACGCCGTCCCTTTTTAGACCTCCAAAATCCACTCTGGCTTATCAAAGCTAGACGCCGTCAGAAATGAGCTTGACGCCGTCCCTCTTTAGCTTAAACCGTGACGACCTTGATCACTTCAAAGGGTGACGCCGTCAGATTTTTCATGCAAAATTCTCTGGCTTATCATGAGTAATTTTCATATCCACCTTTTTTGCCAAGCCTTGACGCCGTCTGGAACAACCCCTGACGCCGTCAAAGGTACTTTCCAGCATAATTTTGAGACTTTGTTGTTTTCTTCACTTTTATGCTCCAAAAACGTCCAAAATGCTTCCTTTTCCAGATTTCTTCTCCAAAGTACCTAAAATGACAAAAGGAACGATTTAGGGCAATATTTGATCAAATAAATACGATTTAGGGCTTAAATGACCCCCTAAAAGCGGTACACTTTTCGCTTCATCAATAACATCAGTAAAAAACCATACCATGGTTCTTGCCCGACTAAGCTATTTATAGGAGGGAAATAGGCCTTAGTGGGTGGTTGCACTTGTTTTGGAGATCATGAGGGCGTCCCACGATTTGTGGTAACCGCTAGGGCTTTGTAGCCCACGATCTCTACCTTGGCGGGAAAGCCTAAGGGAAGAGGAGACGTGGGTATGACCAGGTCAAGGTGACTCTTCGTTGGAGTCCCTTCGTAGGAGATACCCCGAAGGGCTTAAGGCTTCGATTCTTGTCAGAGGTAAGGCTCTAAACGTTGACGGAGGTAAGGCTCCAAACGTTGAAGGAGGCCAGGCTCCGAACAGTGATGGAGGCCAGGCTCTGAACCGTAACGGAGGCCAGGTTCTGAACGTTGACGGAGGCCAGGCTCCGAACGTTGACAGAGACCAGGCTCCGAACAGTGACAGAGGCCAGGCTCCGAACCGTGACGGAGGCCAGGTTCTGAACCTCGACAAAGGTTAGATACTATGAGTGCTTTGGGTGAAGATTGACCTGGGCCTTCGAAGAGAAGGCTTCGTACAGGTTCGAAGGGGAGTCCTTCGACCTGTTAGGAGGGTACATCATCAAGCCCCCCAGTCGAAAGTGATATATACGTACGAGTTTATATTGCATTCGACTAAAAAAACATGCTACACGCTATCCCTTTCGTCACAAATTCGTCACTTGAGCATTCCAACTCCCTTCGCATCTCCGCATTCCTAACTTGCCTTTTGCGAGCCCTTAAGAGGGATTCCAACGCTTTGTGATTGGCTGATGTCGAAGCATGATGGTTGGGTGTTACTTCTGGGTGAGAACGTGTGGTGAACGTGAAAGCGGTTATTGGGGAGAAGTTGTTGGATTCGTTGACTGGGATTGGTGTTAAGGTCGAGAAACCCGGTGGGGGAGTATCTTCTCTTCCTTGATCCATGCCGAATGTATAGTGAAAGTAGTTCCAACTGGTTATAAGCTTGGAAATAACGAGACTTATTGTTGCGTGTCCCACGGATGGCGCCACTGATTGAACAAATAATTGCACGACCAGGCCTTCGATGATGATCAAAGGAATAATGGGGTGTTGAGATTGCGCCAAGCTTGTTCTTAACCTGAAAATAAGAAATACCGAAACACTACGTTAAGTGATTGCGCAGGGGTTGAACCCTGCGAACCACCTCTGGCGTGCGAGTAGGTATGTGTAATCGTTTGAGTAGGCTGTAAATGACAAGAGTGAAGTTAACTTTGAGATAACATCAGTAAAAAACATACCATGGTTCTTGCCCGACTAAGCTATTTATAGGAGGGAAATAGGCCTTAGTGGGCGGTTGCACTTGTTTCGGAGATCATGGGGGCGTCCCATGATTTGTGGTAACCGCTAGGGCTTTGTAGCCCACGATCTCTACCTTGGTTGGAAAGCCTAAGGGAAGAGGAGACGTGGGTATGACCAGGTTAAGGTAACTCTTCGTTGTAGTCCCTTCGTAGGAGATACACCGAAGGGCTTAAGGCTTCGATTCTTGTCGGAGGTAAGGCTCCAAACGTTGACGGAGGTAAGGCTCCAAACGTTGAAGGAGGCCAAGCTCCGAACAGTGACGGAGGCCAGGCTCTGAACCGTAACGGAGGCCAGGTTCTGAACGTTGACGGAGGCCAGGCTCCGAACGTTGACAGAGACCAGGCTCCGAACAGTGACAGAGGCCAGGCTCCGAACCGTGACGGAGGCCAGGTTCTGAACCTCGACAAAGGTTAGACACTATGAGTGCTTTGGGTGAAGATTGACCTGGGCCTTCGAAGAGAAGGCTTCGTATAGGTTCGAAGGGGAGTCCTTCGACTCGTTAGGAGGGTACATCACCAAGACCCATGGCCAATTAAAGGGTCGGCACAAAGTGGATTGAATGAACGAGAAGAAGGATATGCGTGAAGCGTTTCCGTTTAACATATAATGGAAGATGGTTCAATGGCTTTGGTCCAACCATTCTTACCCTAGTTAAGCTTGAGCGCTTTCACTACGTAAAGATTCAAGGTGTAATATTCCATCTTTACTTACGCATAACACCCCCGGGGATTTCTGAATCGGGTTAGGTCTTATGTGTCTTTTCAAAAACTATGTCTATTTTGAAAATGGTGAGGGATTGTTGGGTAATTATTTTCAAAACATACATTAGTCTTTTTTGAATGAAATATTAGGAAATTTGGAAGAGAAGATTTTTTGTCCAATAGAAAAATGAATGACAATATTATGGATTTTTAAGTATGTTTAATTATTCATATCAATTAACGTTTGTGTTGCATGGCAATTATATTTTGCATGGACCAATGATATAACTTTCATAATATCAAACAATTGTATTGGTCAACCCCATGTACCCTTTCGTCAACAGAGATGGATATGAATGAAGCGACATGATTGTTCGAACCGTTGTGACTATTGTTTATTTTCTGTGACAGAAAAAGAAGAGTCACGAAAGGTGTCTCTTTAATTGTTTAAACAGTCACAACGATGCCTATAAAATGGCACACGATTCCATCATTTACATTCATTCCAACATCCAAAAATCATATACAAAAACACCTCTCTTCCATTACCCGATTGCTATAAATTATATTGCTATAGAAATATAATTTGTAGTGTCTTGAAATCCTCGATAACTCGGTAGTTCATCCGGATTATCACCACTTTCGTGTAGTGTTGATAATTGCTACATACGTTGCTTCATTGTATCTTGGGAGGCAATTTGTCGCTAACCCATAACACGATTGTTCGAAAGAACAGTGGGGGCGAAATTGCTTTAAGGAAAGAGATTACTCGCCTTGAAGTGATAAGTAGTAGTAACAAGCTCGACGGAAATACGGAAACAACATTACATATAATATTAATAAATATAAACTATTTCTTTTTTACAACATGCAAAAACAATCGTTCTTTTAAAGTGTTCATGCTAAAAAAAATTTATGATATTATTATATTATTTTTCGCAGGTACTATTCATCCTTTTTACTCATGTACCATAATTAGAAGATCATGTCAAAATGAAACTAAACTAGAATATCAACAATGAATCAATAAATCAAATGGATAAAACCATTACTTAACAATTTAATAAACTAAGATGACAATCTCATATACAAATATATCATCGAGTGTCATGATAACAAACTTTCATATCCAAATTTGTTCATAACCTAACCATTATACATATACAATTCGACAATAAAAACCTCAATTTTGTGAGAAATGAATTGAGTAAAATTATTACACCAAAATCTCAACCACTCATCAATGCGTCCCATAGTTCTTGGTTTCATGTTATTTCAAACCTATAATCAAGTCAAAATGAAGATTCAATGAGTCATTATTTCTTTTAAAACTGTTAATTAAAGAAACCCATAAATATAAATTGAAAGAAAAACTCTTCAAAAGTACCTTCTGTAGATAAATGAATGATAAACACATGTAAAATCTTGAGTGTATTCAGGAATGAAAGATGTGTTCTTCAAGATCTACAAAAAAAAAACATGTAATAAGCGTTAGATAGTTGTTTTGAGGTATAAAGAAAGAGAAATGTGGAAAACTAGAAGGGGGTTGAATAGTTTTACCGGTTTTTTGCTAGTTATAAAAGTTTGTTTGTGAAAAACTTTGATTCAATTCTTTTATGAAATCAATCAACACCAATATGAACACCAAGCTATACAATCTAAAAGAAACAATAAGTATAAAGAAATGAGATGGAAAGATCAAACCGAGACAACGAGATTTATAGTGGTTCGGTCACGAAGCTCTTCTTCACCCTACTCCACTCCCCGAGTACCCAACTCGAGAGTTCTAAGCACTATGTCAACAAAGCTCCCTTCAGGCGGAGAAAACCGTACAACGTCGCTTATCCCTATTTCCGACACTAAGCTAAATGTCGAGTACAAATCTTAGCTAGTACACTTCACATGATCTACCCGATCTACCCTTGATCCACTTGATCAACACAAAAGCACACAAGCTACAAGAGATCTTCATGATCTCAGAAAGATCACAATGATCCACACTAATAAACTACACAAAATAATATCAACTTGGTGTATGCTAGGATACAACAAGTATGTAACAAATGTTACAAGTGCACTACACTATGACTACAACACCTTGTATCTTCTTGATACTTTGTGTTCTTCTCTTGAACTAGTAGAGGAATGAAGGTGATCACTTGGTTGGATGATAGGATCACTCTTTAAACAAAAGAAAACTAACTAAATGATAAAAGGAGAGTAAATGTGATAAGAGTTTTAAACTCAGAAAGTTGTGTGTGAAAACGATGCCCAAAAACTGTGAAGTGGGCTGGTATTTATAGGCAAGAAAAATCTAGCCGTTATAGTGGGACGGTACCACTAAATACCACACGGTACCACTAAATTTAGTGGTACCGTGCCAGACAAAGATGCTACATTTTTTGTTTTTAGTGGTGAAAGTTTATTTGGGGAAGTTTGGAGCTGTTTTGGGAGGAAAATAGCTGTTATGAATTTTAAATTTATTTTTCTAATTAAAACATTTCTATATAATTCAAAAATAATTTGTAAGGTATATTTTTTTTAAAATGTTTTGTCACATTAAAAATGTGAAGTTTGAAACACAAATTCACTTCTTTGATCATTTGTCAAGTTGTAAATTTGTTTGTTCTTCCCTAGAGTGATTTACGTAGAAACGGGATATTTAGGCTAAAAACTTGTTTACGTTAATTTTGACGTAAAGTGTTTTCACATTTTGTTATCATCAAAACTTGGAGTTATCGAAAGATATAAATGACGTTTTTTGAACATTATTTGCATCAACAATCTCCCCCTTTTTGATGATGAGAAAACATAAACTCATTTTAAGTGAAAGATTAATTTTAACAAGTTTTTAGCATGAGTTTATATCCCATTTCTCTCCCTTTTTGTCGAAGCAAAAAGATCGCAAAGGCACCCCCTTGATGTATACTCCCCCTCGTTTGGAGGACACCAAGGAATCGAGCAATGGTACTTGCTACAAAACAAGGTTAGATGACACATATACAATATCTAACATGTAACAACTAAGACAAATATCCAACCATAAACTAAGAAAAGGGCTAAGAAGCCAAAAACAATAAAGATAAAACAACCATACAATAAGCCTATGTATTCATAAAGAGAAATGTCATACATAAAGTATGACTACAACATAAACATGAAATAAACTAAAAGAAGCACACATAAATCTTTAGTGACTTAAGAGGCCCTAAGATTTGCTTCAATTCCAAAAGGGGTCCTAGACATTTATTTTTGAAAGCTAAACATGAAAATGTTTAGTTGTTTGGGCTATTGGTTGGTAGAGGAGGTGGTATGATGGGCCCTTGTGGTGGTGTTAGGAGGTATTCAAGGTAGGAGAACATGAAGTTCAATTCTTCCCTAAGGTTAAAGATGAGGTTTCGGTTATGGTGACAACATGCACAACTTAGGCTATGTGGTTTAAGTAGGTAAAGAATGAGGTGACCCATTAGTGGTTGTGGTGATGGAGAAGCGGAAGATGATGATGTGTTGTAACCATGCTCAAGAGGAGTTGTTGGTGATAGGTGAATGTTAATGCCAACTGTTGAGGAGGACTAGGTGAGAGTAAGGGTGTTGTTGTCCTAATTGTGGAAAAGGATGATGAGGTTGGCCTAGTGGAAATAGCTTTGGAAGGAGCAAATGGTGTAGAAATTGATGAGGTTGAGTTGGGGGAGGGTAATGGTGTATGAATGTCTTCATCATCATCTAAAGTTAGATCAATGAGAAGTATTTCCTTGGGTGGTTTTATGTTGAGTCTGGGTTTCTTGGCTTTGTGTGAGGTGGTAACAATGGTAGAAGACATGGTGAGTGAATGTGTGATGGTGAGGAAGATGAATACATGATAGGAGCTTAAATAGCCAAATCAAAGGCATACATGGATTGGTAGGATGATGAGTTTAGGGAATTGGGAGTGTTGGAATCAGCTCATGTTTGCAGAATCTAAGGGAAAAGAAGTCAAAAAGTGAAAGCAAACAGTTAAAAACGTATTCCCATGGGACGGTACCACTAAATCACCCATGGTACCACTAAATTTAGTGGTACCCATGCCCTATTTAGTGGTGTCGTGACCTGCTGGTGACGTTTTTCCAGTTCTGCAGGATTTAGGCTACTTAAATGGGTAATTCTAGGGGCACTATTTGCAGCAAATCATATTGCCTCAATTCACTAAAGAATAATCCCATAGATTTCATAACAATAGCCACAACTAGCAACAAACAAGAACATGTGATTATCTAAATTTAGGCTACTATTAAGCATGCAATCTAGCAAGTAATATGATCATCTAGATTATGCAAGAAAAAAAATGTAAAAAGATAAAATAGAAGATAAGAACTAAATAAAGCTCATAAGCTAAATATAACCAAGAATTAAGCTTCATTAAATACCCGAAGCAACCCATGCCAAGTTAATAATCCCAAGTTATGGTTAAGTCAAGTTTGTTAATGCCAAATGGCCGTAGCCAAGATCCCATAGGAGATAGTTTAATAATACTTGAGTTAATAATACTAATTAAGTAGTAGTTTAAAGCATTGTTCAATCTCTCGTTCTCCCAGGACTTCTTGATCTTGTTGCCAATTCCCTTGAGTGCCTTCCCAATTGACTTGAACCCCCGATGGTTTGCTCGTGCATTGACACTTGTCAATTGTACATCGTCGTTTGCCTTTGCATTACCGCACTTAAGTTGGTGTTGTTGTAAGGAAGGTCGGTTAATGGTGTGAAGGTTGACGTGTCAAGATTATGAATGAATGTATCGAGTGAAGGAGTACGAGCATGAGAGGTTCCTTCTTCATTCACTTCAACATCATCCTCATCCATAGGTTGAGATGATGATCCGTGATGGAGAGAGGAGGAAGAGAAAGTAGCATCGGAAGTGGATTTACGACCACGTTTAGACCCTTTGTCACTACGTTGCTTTGTGCGACGTTGTGGTCCACCAAGAGGTTTCATAATGGGATCAACAAGGAAGTATTCGATGTTTTTGAGGTGTGAGTAATTAGCCATGACCCAACGAAAGATACGAGTAAGCAACATACCGTATGGCATGAGCTTATCGGACCGACTATGAATGTTAGCAATTCTTTTTGCCATATACTATGCCAGGTTGTATGGCTCCTCTTTACTTAGGCAATAGAGCATGTGGGCTAGACTTGACGGAACATGATCCCGGTTACCCGTAAGAGACAGGACATTCTCACGAAGAAGGAGATTTTTGAGACCGGGAAGAATTTCTTTGAGATAGATTCGGTTTGGGTCGAGGTGGACTATTGAACCATCATTTTTTTGGTACGTGTTGGCGGCACGAGGGATTTGAACATGGTGCTTTATGGTTTGAGGATCGGGAATTTCGGTTAGATATGGACCTTCACTTTCAAGATGATAGTAAAGGGACTCTATGGAATGGTCTTCTGTATGGGCACATTGACCATTTGAAGGAACACCCAGCTGAATGTCACCAAACTCGGTGATGGACAAAACAATATTTTGATTTCGAATCCAGAAATCTAGGAAGACATTACCTTCAAGATCATTGAAGGTATGAACACGACTATAGAATTCAAAGATGAAACGAGGACAGATTTGATCATTTATTTTATATAAACAATCAAAGTCGATTGTTGGAAAGCATACATTTATGCCATCCAAAGGAGCAAAGTAAGCATCGACTACACGACCTTCGTGTATGTATCGATGTTGGACTTTTTGAAGATAAGCTTTTTGCTCATCAGGAATATTTGGATCATCGATTAGTGAAGGGATGTAGGATTTGGTGTCTTGGTAATCGTTACGAGGAATTGTTACCTACAAAAACATATAACTATATATGTGTTAACTTTTGTATTATTGATGATCACATCTCTAGTGTGTGTGCCTATATGCAAACAATGTGTAGGTGCGGTAATCTCGACTCTAAAACAAAAATATTGAGATTACCCAGACACTCCTAACTTCACTTTTGCTAAAACAAATATGTCGAAGAACACATATTAGTTATGTAATTCGATCAATATTTATGAGATCATGTATGCATGCGAAAACGTTTTTAGTTTGCATCAACAATGCACGAAAAATATTTCATGATCCTAGTTGTGTGAAATTTTTCGAAAACAATGGAATTGGGGTGTTTGGCAAATGCGACAATTCGGCGCCAAAAATATTAAAGTTGAAAAGCTTGAATGTTAATAACTCCTAATCCAATTTTAAGTGTCCTAGACATGATTCCACTAAAAATATTTAATCTAATTGCAATTTAAATTGTAAAATTTGGACTAAAGTATATGGTATAAGTGAGTTTATGCAAATCCTATGTTTAGGGAATCATGTAAGTTATACATTGTCTAATCCTAGTCCTAATTGCATAAAAATTCAATCAAAATTGAAAAGCCCCAATTCGATTTTATATATATGAACAAACCCTAGACTCAAAT
The DNA here is from genome assembly GCA_021014915.2 of Artemisia tridentata subsp. tridentata. Taxonomy (NCBI): domain Eukaryota; kingdom Viridiplantae; phylum Streptophyta; class Magnoliopsida; order Asterales; family Asteraceae; genus Artemisia; species Artemisia tridentata. The sequence continues at coordinate 460,620,914 of CP139508.1, read as the reverse complement.
TAGAAAGAAATTAAAGTTAATTTACTTACAATTGATGATGTTGGGTAAGATGTAGTGACTGATAATCTTTAAATGCAATGCCTCGATCTTGATTGGCAAGAGTGTAATTGGATTAGGGTGTGATATTCGGTTTTGACAGCAAAAAGGGAAGTTGGTGTTTTGTTTTGAATGAGTAAACAGGAGGAAAAAGGAAGAAAACGAGGACTATCAGACGCACAGTACCATGGTAATATTTAGTGGTGCTGTGCACTGCTGAGACTGATTTTTGTCCTATTTTGATTTTTGGCGAATAAATCTCGCTTATTTAGTGAGACTTTTTGACGCGAGGAGAGAGTTTATACTTAATAAACTCTTTTAACAAAAAGAACTAGACTAGACGACAAGAGATGACTTTAATATTTCCGAGGAAATACGTAGGTAGTCATTAGAGCGATACGAGGTATGACTTTAATATTTCCAATGAAATATTTAGATAGTCATAAACTCTTTTACGAGATGAGTCCATTGGGATTTGAACGACGAAGCTAGACGTGAAATGATTACTTCAGTATTTCTAAGGAAATACGTAACTAGTCATTAGAGTGATGAGACAGATGACTTAATATTTCTAGTAAAATATTTAGATAGTCATAAGATGAGATTCGGAAGTTGTTCTCGAACACATGCAAATTGTGAAATTTACGAGATGTGTTCCATCATTCCTAGAGTTGGACGTAGATATTTGAGGGGTGGTATGTGCTTATTCACATACCTTTTATTTGCCAAATTAAGACCAAAACGACCAAAAATTAACCAAAATGCCAAAGATATTTGTGTTTTTGTGTTTGTGATCATGCAGGTACGGATATTTTGAAATATGGACAAAATCAAGCAAAAAGACAAAACGAGCACGAGATTTGGAAAAGATCAAAAGCCGAAGCCGGGATGCAAATAGTCAAAGTTTATGCTCAAAAGTCAAACAACTCCTTGAAGAATCAAAGATTTACAAGAAAGGCCCTTGGATCACATTATTAAAGTTTGGCAGAACTAGTCCCCGAAATTTTGGAAATTACAACATTGGTCCTTGTTATTTATTTCTAAACTAAAAACAATAACAAAACTAATATCCGGATTTGATAAAATCCAACCCACAACCCTTTCTATATTAAACCCAGCCCAACTCAAAACCTACGACCCAACCTTCTTATTAAAACCCGGTCCAAAGTCCAAACCCAATACCCGGTCAATCTTTAATTACCCACAAAGTCAAACAAAGATAAAAAAATAAAGAAAACTTACCCGCCACCCAGTTCTTCCCCAAATTACCCAGTCCCAGCTATGAACCCTAATTTACCCGTTCCTCAAAATTACCACAATTAAGGGTATATTTGTACTTTGCACGGGATTCTAGGAGGTTCCTGACATGTCAGGAGTGACATGTCAGCGAATTGGAGCTCTCTGATTGGCTGGAAGTGCGTGGCTATTTGATCCAAGGGCTAAGATTGCAAGATTGTTGATCAAGGGAAATCCTAGGGTTAATATTATCCTGAAGAAGCACAGAGTGGTGTGGATCAGTGACGTGGACAAGCCTAGAAGGCTCCTACTTCGGCTATAAAAAGCCCTCTCCTCTCCTCAGATGAATGTAGTTTTAGATTAGTGTTATGCTGCTATTTTAATTTGTTTTCTTATTGTATTCTCAAGTTTTAAAATAGTGTAATCAAGTTTAATTTAATGAAATACTAGCTTCAAGGCCCGCCCGATGGGCGGCTAGCTTCAAGAATTCTATAACAGATAAAAGTAGTAGTAAAATGTTTGATACAATAACATGAAATGACGTAATATTAAAAAAAATTAAAAATAAACTTATGTCTCTTGCAAAACCGTTTGCGACTACATATACATGATTGTGGAAAAAGGAGGATAATAAATAAGAACAAACTTATAATATGTCAAGGATTTGTTTAAAGACAACGTTGTTTGTGGAATTGTTGTAGTCATATTTGTCACAACATAACACTTTTAGATCGTTCATGCTTTTTACTTTTGAAATGGCTACATGGAATTGTTGTAGTCATATTTGTCACAACATAACACTTTTAGATCATTCATGCTTTTTACTTTCGAAACGGCTACATAACGTTATCCGTGTGAAAAAATTGGTTGTTCCAAATATATTACCACCTTGGACAAAGTTTGACTTTAACTTTTGTTAAAGTGTGATTACAAAAACATATCATTTAAATGATAGTATAATGTGAAAAATATAAAGATTTAAGGGGTTCTATGAGTTTAATCTATTTGAACAGACACCCCGACCCATTTATAATTTAGTGGGTCAAAATTGCCGATTCCGCTTAAAGATTTTAATCTGTGATGAATATTTAAAGAGGTTATCTTTAGATTGCACCTTAAGAAGTGCTAAGCAAACATGAACTTTTTTTTTAATTCTTGCTTGTATTCAAAATAATAAATTCAATAACCTTTTACAGTTAGGTATGGCAAATAGTAAATGATACCATTAAAGACAAAATACAGATAATATGCATCTAGCTACAATTATTCATGTATCCAGAAAGAGAGGTTATGTCCCTGAAGTTAAGTTAGATATTCATGTACCCAAACGCTTCCAAATAGTTCAATCGATCAATGGTTTTGCATATGAAGCAACATATTATGATTTATGTCACTGTGTTCAAAGCAAGTAAATGTGATACAAAAGTAAACTTAAGTTAAAAGTTGTCCTATACATCATTTCATTCAACCACAACCAAAATCAAATACTTGATTTAGATGAAAATAATCATGTCAGGAATTTACATAAAAGAGGACCACTATTAACTTATTGTAGCCATGTGCTTCCTGCATTTAAGAAACGACCAATCTCGTAGACCATAACGTCCATGGGCACCTCCACTTCTAGAACTGAAATGTATGATGATAATACATATGGGTATATTTTTATTGTGTAAAGCAATGAAACATTCTACCTTATTTTCTAATAACTTGCAATGTGTTTTCTTTTATTGTCTCTTCATCACTACTACTACACCACGGTCATCTAAATCTGACACAGTAATTTAACTTTTGTTCATCTTTACCTTATGCATTTTATCAAACAATTATTGAACTCAAATTCAAGTTACTGATAGGAAATGAAGTTCCAAGAAATGAATAGAATTTTGGCAGAAAAATCAGCAACCAAACACTCCATTTTTTAAAAATCCCATACAAATGGTTCATGCATGATGAAATTCAACCACAGACTCCTAGCAAATTGTTGGTAAGAAGATTACCTGATCTACTTTTTTTGCTCTCTCCCTCAACGCATGTTGCCCATTGAGCTTGTTTAGACTAACCTATAAAAAGAATATAAATGTTGATGATACCACAATACCAACACATATCCGTAGTAAAGCAGATAACTTTCTGTTAATCGATAACCAATCACTTATTCCAAATAACCTGATTAAATAAACTACATAGTTTATTGATAAAGTTTCAAGCATACGTGCAATATAGAAAGTATAAAAGTCAAATCTGTCTGACACGTCGAATTTTGCCCTTGAATTAGCAATTTCAGCTTCAGCCTCTGCCAATCGTTGTTGGCATGCAGCCTCAGTTTCATTAGCAGCTTTTATCCTCAATTCTAAACCGTGTTCATCAAAAGCTTATGTTAGAACCTCAGCTTGCGATTAAGCTCTCCTTTCAGATTCTTTATTTTCCATGATGTCCCTTGTACCCAATGAAGTAGAATTTCAAGAATGGCATAAAAAATCAATCAATAGACTATAACCTTTGTTTATCTCAGAGACCAATCTCCATATCCGTTGTCATATAACCGCTGTCCAAGCATATCCAAAAAGATTATCGGGATATAAGACTCGATCACACCATGCAGGAATGCGCTTTTTTCACAGGAATCATATCCTACAACATGAATAGTCAGACCCACACTAAGCAACTTTATAACTAATACAGTACGGAACTTTCAAGCAAAGAATACATGGACACATTAGTACTTATTTTCTTTATACCATTACTATAAACCATATTATAAATATCCCAAATGCAGTATTTGTTTTTCAAGGCTGGTACTAAGCAAAAAGCCAAAAATAATACAACATCATATAAGTTTAGCCTAAGACATAAGCAAGTTCAAGAAATAGTTATTCTTGGATCACCTATCTTTGTTGAACATAAGCGATCATTTTCACTTTTCATTATATAGGAACAATGCTATGCATAACTCCCTCAATCCCAAAGTAAGGATACCTCATAAGCACACAGTAAGCTTAATTCATCGATGCGATTTTTTTTTTGTTAATATCATTCAATAGCCTCTTTCTTAGAATCTCATGCTTTTTGTTGGTATTTTTAAAAGAGAGAATTTCATATATCACCCTCTTTTTATCATTAATCTACTATATTAATTTCATATATACTCATAATACAATCATTGAATGCATTATGTACAATGCTTTTAAAGCATGATTTGGGTATATATGAAATTTTCATGTTTTAGGAGGGGAGATATGAATTGCCCCTTTTTAAAATGTCCGTTCACTGACAGTTTGCATATCATTATGTTTATTACTAAAGTACATTTGGAATTTTTAGAAAACCATCTATGTAGTAATTAACACGATGAAAAAAAGAACATTAAGTACCTTAAGTAGCCGCCTCCTCTTTTCGTTTTACTGTTGGCATAACATCAATCTAAGAATTATGAGCTTGAACTTTCTTCTTCTTTTACTTCCTTATCCATTTGATATCAACACCAGACATTTCTTTTCTTTTACCCATCACCAAATCGCTTTCACTTGGCACCTATTGCAAACAACCAAACAATAACTTGAGCTTTAAGTTCACTGTAAAATCTTTAAACTACATAACAGCATCAATGGTTTCAAATGCAGACCCAACTACTTCCAAACCAACTCGTAAGCAATCCCCAAACATCCTCATAACTATTCATCTAATGCATCAAACCACAATAATGATTTTGGTTGAGCTTTAGCTATTTCGAAGAGCTCCAAACACATTATTACATAAATATGCAGCTGCAATAAGCCAATACAGTCCCAAAATAAGCAAAAGCTTATTAAGAATAAATTTTTTTATGTTATGGATGTAGACATAAACAATACAACGTTTATCATAATACCCAACACTCCAGTAAATAACAGCAATCTAATTATCTATATGCAGTGAGCAATCATAAAATTAACAAAAGCGGATGACGGAATTTGAAAGATTAAATTATTCATAATTTTAACATTTTTATAATAGTACTACAGAGTATGAACCAATTAGGATGGAAGTCATCTTTTTGGGGGCAATCGATTACGACTCACAACTGGTATAAGACTAATTTACCTTATTGAGCAATTGATATCCAGGAGTGTTTTTTAAGACTTCCAAGTCTTTAATACTAAAAAAAATTGCGTTTCTATCAAGAACAGAAGATGAAGGGAACATTTTCTGAGTCAACCACCAGCACAGCAAACCCGGGGTGTGGCGAGGAATCAAAACCATATATTTCGAAAGGTTATTCCTGTAATCATCTTGTATAAGATCATAAGGGAGTGACGGCCATCTGTAGTTTATAAACGGAACTACTAAAGCAACTCCTGATAGCCTGCATAAAAACACATCATTTCAATTCTTTTAGTCCCACAAATTATAGCAACAAAAATTAAGAAATGGAATCAAGGAAGTTGTATTTATATGCCTTTTGGGCATGTTCCTCACACAGCTCCATGCGGGATATGATCCTACCGACACTCCAACAATATAGAACTTAGAGCAAAGCTGCATTGGTCTGCAAGTTCTTCAAAATCTGATGCTTCACTCTTTAGTGATCGTTTTGGATTTGGTTCACTTTCTCCATATGCAACCTATCAAAAGTCACTCACAATATATTCATATGCTTAAACATCCTTAAATTGTTGTACGGGATTAATCATATTCGAAAGTTAGTCTAAAATAGTTCTTTAATTTTCTGTAATACACAAATGGTCATAGTAAAGCATATGTACCTGAATAGTAACATTGCGATCCAGTTCAATACTTGGTGCTGGGATATAATCCATTGGCTCGACTTGCCTAGGTGGAATTAGATCCGGATCACAGCACACAAAGTATATATATCCATCTAAATCACTTCCTGAATATTCATTTGGATGAGACCTGCAATTATATTCACATGTAATTAAATATGAATAGTAACAAAAGACATTCCAAACATTAACATACACTGATACTATAGCAAATGGCATAAAAATAATACCTTTGTCCTTTCTGAGGAAAAAGAACACAATCCACCATATGATGCAATGTTGGAACATTAACCGCCTTCAAGACTCGAACCTCACCAGATGTAAACACATGTTTTTAGCAACTACCACTTTCCTAAGAACAATTTTGAACTTTTTTGACCCGTTTCCACTATGATCATCACTCAGTGGCCTTGGCCTTTTTCCTGCACTTGAAAATTGCACAAAAGCTTTACCATATTCAAGTGTACGAGTTTTCATTAAAACATCCCATCATTGACCTTCCTTTATGAACAAAAATTCTCGTTTTAGTACGGATTTAAAGCAACTTTGCTGCACGAAATACTTGCAGCATCATTGCAATAAATGGTTATGCATTTGGCTTATACCTATTATAAAGTTTCTTATCGCAAAAAATTACCTATTTCTTATCCGTTGTCCAACCCACAGTCTATTTTGATACCTCTAACCTTTTAAACCAACAAATGATAACAAATTATAACCTATAGGATGCCATAAATTACACAAAACAATGATTTTGTGTCTCTAAAGATACTAAATGCAAAATAATGGTCATTATACACATTCAACTTCACAATAAGAGTATATACCTGTTAGAAAATAACTCACGTGAGATCATTAGTTAGTGGTAATTAATTCAAGTATCAAAACTAATTCAAGTATAAAAACAGGTCCATTTTCTTTGTTAATCATGTTAATCCAATAATTTTTGGTTGCTAAATAATTCAAATAATTAATCCAAGTATCAAAACTAATGATAAAAAATCCATACCATTGCATAAGGATCATGGCAATAGAGTTTCACTTGTTCAACCTATAATCAAAATAAAAAAAATTTACAATAAAATTACAGACACTAACCTTTACAACAATGATTGGTATATGAAACACCTCCGGTAAACAACTGATGATGCTTCATCATCTCCATCCTACACATAATCAAGAACCATAAAATTACCAAAATCATATTTAAGCGATTCATTGACATTACGTTTCTAACAAATAGGAACCAAAATTTTTAGATAAGTCTTACAGTTTCGCGTTTTGAATGGAGGTTTTCAAGTTAATATCCAGACTTTTACACTACAGTAATAGTAAAAAACTAATAAAATCAATAAACCATCTTTATATGTATATTCCATTTCAAACAAATCTGGAGAAATTGATAAAACAAAAATTGATAATACCCACAAATTGATAATAACCTGAGAATGAAATGAGTAGTATGTATCCCAAACAGCCTTTAACCAATAATCAAACCTCAACAAATATATAGGGTTTTAGCTTCGTAATACATGGATTTCGCTCTTGATTTAGAACCACACATATAATTATGATCCAGACGTTTTTTTCCCCAATTGATGTAAAACATAAAATCTTTGTTAAGGTTTGTTTGATGTATAATTCATTGAGAACAGGGATTCAATTGAGGAACAGGTTCCAGTTTGATTCATTGAAGAACAGGAAAAGGATTTTGTGATTGGGGATCGTTGTGTTGTATTTTGATCGGCTATTATTTTTTTTGGGACACCGAATGGAGGCTACAATAGAAATCCCGCCCACAGGGTTAATTCTCAAAAGGGAGAAATGAATATAGGCCGTTGGATCAAAATTAATTTACAGGTGGCAAGTTTTAAAGAATTTTGGGTTAGAGATTGCTTTTCAAAAGCTTGTTTTATTAATATAGTAGATTAGATTTGCTCTTTTGCTTACTCACTATAATCTTCTTTTAAGTTGTTTATTTTAGCTTATTACTGTTTCATTTAGCTTATATTCACCATTCAGCTTATTTTAACTTTCATTTTAAATTGTTCAAGTAATTCCAAAAATCCAATAAATATAGAAAAAATTCACTCAAAAATCCAAAAATAATTTTCAAATGCTTAATCCCAGCTTCAATAAGTTGTTTTCTCATTAGTATAAGCTCATATAAGCTCCTTAGCTTATTTTGAGTAATAGTTTAGGATTAATCTGCTTCAATCTCAAATAGCTCAAAAAGTCAACTGAAGTCAACTTTACTGTTCCAATAAGCTATTGGAAAGGAGAAGCTCATCTGGATAAGCTGTGGTGTTGTTTTTTTTGCTTATTGAATAAGCCTGGTAATTTGTTTGGGTTAGACCAGATCTATTTCACCATAAGCACTTCTTGTAAGTTTAATTTGAATCTCATTTAAAGCTATTACTGTGCTATTGCTTATTCCTAGATAATCAGTGCTTATTGCTTATTGATTTTCAATTCTTAGTCAATTAGTAACCCAGTTAGTCATAGAATAGTTGGTATTGTAGCTTAATTCTGCAAGTTGTAGGGTTAATTTGCATAATCAGTTTGATAAGGGAGTGTTTGGAATAGTGGTTGTTTAGGTTATATCAGCTAGGGTACTGTTCATGTACCATTTGATAAGGTTGGATTGAGCTTCTTTAAGGTTAGTTTAGCTGTTTGTGTTAGGAGTTAAGCTGCTTAGAGGCATTTTAAGGTTTTTAGCTAATTAGTGCAAATTTAGAATCACAATTGCTCTCATAAGCTCAGTATAAGCTGAGCTTGATTTGGTGGCAACTTTTGGTAAATTTAGGTGAAATCTAGTGTTTTAAGTGTGTGTTCAAGACTTGGTACTGTTTCATTAAGTTTGGAAAGAGTTGAGTTCATTTTACTTAATCTGCTGCATCAGAATCCAAATTGCAGACCTGCTCAAATTAGGGTTATCTCAGTATTTTACTTGGACTAAGTATGTTGATTCACTTGATCTCAATGCATGATAGTTGGTTTTCTAGTAGCTTGTAGTAGTAGTTTTAAGATTCTAATATTGGAATTCACTTTTTAGCTTATTAGATAGCTTAATTTTGGTCTGCAAATAGCCCCATAGGACTGCTCTCAGACCTGCATCAGATTTTGTGTCCCACTTGCATCCGTTCTTGGCTTAAATTGAATAAGCAATTGGCTATAAGAATTGGGCATTTTCAGTTCATAAGTAGTCTGTAGCTCTAGGTTCATGATTCAGGTTTTGGATTCCACCAATTAGCTTTTGCCAAGCTTTTAGATTAGTCCAAAGTTGGCTTTTTGATCATTTTTCTGCCCTATATTTGCATCTGCACTAAACTGCTTATTGGCTTCTTCTGTGAGCTTCATTGGTCTCATTAAGTTGTTTTAAGCTTGTAATAGTGTGTTTGTCTGAATTTGAGCCTTTGGTAATTTTTGGTACTGGTTAGCTTATTTTATAGCTTATTGGAAACTACTTATCTGCCCAAACTGCTTATTAGGGTTTAGTAGAGTTCCAATTTCATTTTTCTTAGATTCTTAATATAATTTTAGATTTTTCTGCCAAATTTCATAATTTTCCAAATCAGTTTGCTAATTTTAAAACATTTAATTAGTTTCTTTAGTTTTTAATTCATAAAAAATAAATAAAATATCAAAAAAAAAATATATTTCTTTTTTAATATTTAGCAATTAGGAAAAATAATTTTACAAATTTTAGGACTTAGAATTTAGAATTTAACTTTATAGATACGTTTTTACAAATCGTAACGTACGTTTTAAAGTTTAAATTGCGTTTTAGAATTCGTGTGCTTAGTTTGCTTGTGCCCTTAGTTTAATTTATTGTTTTTATTTGTCATTTCATATTCGTAGTGTAAAAACCAAAATATATCACTCTTATACACAATTCACTTTACATTTCGACACCGTTACGACAACTCGACTTCAACCTTCGTTGGGACTACGACCCGGGGAAATAGATTCGTTGTAATTCCTTTGGAATAATAAAAAAAATACTAATTGGTTGAAAAACATCCAATTAAATGGCGCCGCTGCCGGGGAAGGTTGAAGTGAGTTGGTGATTCCGTTTTTCAATTCGTGTTTTGAAGACCCTTCCTTGTGGAGTTTTCGTTTTCATTTGTAAATATTTTCTTATTATAAAAACCCAAAAAGATTTTCTTCTCCAAATTATTTTTCCTTTTTTCTTTTGTGATTTTCAATGTTTCTAAAATTTAAAAATCCAAAAACATTCTTCTTGATCCTCTTATTCGTTTAATTCTTATCTCCTTATCCCTCAATTCGTTTAATTCTTCTTCTTCATGTCTTCATCTTATCATTATTCTTGTGAATGGTGTGGGGGTCCTCATAATGGTGGGAATTGTCCCGGTTGTAGCATGGTGGAATCGGGAAACGGGTTTGTCTATGACCAAAATCCTTATTCCTACCATGAAACAACCGACTTTTTCAACTAGCCCCCACAAAACCAGATGGAGACATACTCTTGTGAGTCTGAACATGTTTATCTATGAGCAAGTTCCATGTAATCAAAACTTCGGGTATGACCATTATCCATATAATTCACCGAATCAGTCACAACAACCATATTGTTGTGAGTACTGTGGAGGTCCACACTATAGCTCTGATTGTCAAACGAGGAACCCGCTTGTCTATGAGCATGGTCCTTGTAACAATTATGACTATTCTTATCATGACCAACCTCCACAGTACCAAATGATTCAACCACCACCTCATCCACTTTCTCAAGACGTTCTTCATCTTAAAAATTTAATCGAAGAAATTAAGGAGTCGATTAAAAAACTTCCCCAAGAAGATCCTCATCATAAAACTTATGGAGAATTTCTAGTTGAAGAACAAGCAGCTAGAGTAAGCTCCCAATATCGTCAAACTTTTGTTTATGATGACGACGATGATGAGGATTCTATGTGGGGAGTTTATGAGAGTCCGTCAGTTGCTATCACTCCCGTCGAAAAACAGGAAGACAAATGAAGCATGGAAGAATTATTAGCAGAGGAGCGGATGCAACTTATCAGAGCTTTATATGACAAACATAGGGTCGAAGATGATTATGAAAAGGAGTGTGCCCCCGAAGTTCTTGAAATTTCAGATAAACCTCCGAGTGGCAATCCCACTCCGTCTTCGGATCCTATCATTTCCGACTCTTCCCCTTCCCTCACTCCATTTGAGGGAAGTGATCCTCTCTTGGAAGAGATCGATGCTTGTCTCAAAGATGAATCAATTTCGTCGGAAATTGATGATTCTTGTCCTGATCCGGAGGGAGATATTCTTTTACTTGAGAAATTATTGAACCAAGAACCATCTCATTCTCTCCCTCCGAAGGAAGTTGAAATCAATCCACCAAAGAAATTTGATGACCTTGTTCTTGAAACTTTCAAAACGACTATCACCAACCCTCTGTTTGAGTTCGAATCTGAGTTTACTTTGATTTCTGATAACCCAATCTTTGATATTCAGATGGAGGAGATTGATGAGTCCGTGACGGAACAGGAGCTCACAGATTTTCATCATATGATTGATTCTCTTCACGAGGAGTTCTCCGGTGAACTCGCTCCTATCATATCTCCTCCAGAGTATGATTACTTTGCTTTTGATGAAGATCCTGACCCGGGGGGAGATGTACTCTATCATGAGAGTTTACTTGTCGATGATATCCTCCCGACCCTCCCGCCCGAGGTCTTTGTTGATTATGACCATAAGAGCTTCAATGATGATATTCAAAATAAGGAAAATGGTAATTTTGATGGTGAAGAATGGATCTTCATTGTGATAAAAGATCTTCTTCCCTTTCTTCACCTATCCGGTGACTTCTCCTCTCATTCACTCCTTCGGGAGTGAAGACACCATCTTTGACCCCGACATCTCTCCTTCTTTTAAGCCGTGGGTATCTCCTCGGAGTGGAACTTTCATATGCTTCAATGTTTATCCAAACATCTTGAATGAAAGTCCGATGGAGATTTTCTTTTCCACATGCTCCCCCAAGGACAAATGAATTCTGGGCGAGTCTAAGCTATACGACTCGATAAAAAACAAGCGCTTCGTGGGAGGCACTCCATGCTTATCCTTCTATCTTCTTTCTTATTTCTAATAAGTGACGTGAGGAGGGCTACCTCTTCCATTTCTTGTGTTTCGTGGTTGTTTATGTATGTCCAGGATTTGCCTGAATAATGAAGACTCTCGTGCTCGTGGTTTGCTTCTCTCCACTCGAGTTTCATCATTCGTTGCTCATCCGATATCCTAAATCTTATCGTTTTACGTTCATCTTTGGCATAATTAATAAACGGCCTTAGATTTATGTAGGAGAACCCTTACCTTTAAGACATTGAGGACAATGTCTCGTTTTAGTCTGGGGGGTAATCTTTCGATTTGATTTTTGCCTTGCATTTTTGCCGTTTACTCTCGCAACCCTGTTTTTCCTTCAAAATTGAAAAAATCCAAAAAAATGAGAAAATTTTAAAAAATTTTGCAAAAATATAATAAATTTTGACATTTTGTTGACTTTCCGCTGGCGAGAGTAGGAATAAAATTCTGACTTGACCGGGCGTGTTGAGCCCTAGCTTGTCCCCTTAACCATTTATAATCTATAAGCTCGTGCTAGTCTTCTACACAAGGAGCTATAAAATGCGAATTCTTTTTTAAGAGTTTGCAAGTTCCCGTATCGACTTTATATATGCATGGCTTGATTATAAGGCTAAGCATTCGCGGATCTTATTATTTAAGATTTTAAATTTGCGAAGAACGAGAAATGATAGAGTTTATTTAGAAGTTAGATGCTAAGCGTGGAGTAGTTGGTTCTCTTTAGAGCTCATCGAAGTTACTTATGACCTTTTGCTCCCACAAAATTGTTTCACCATATATAATTGTAAGAATAATTAAAGATGTTAGGTTTTGCCGATGATTAGTTCTTGGTCTTCTTAAAAGAATCCTTGCTTTAAAAATTGGGTACACATCAAGGTTACTTAATAAATACGTTTAATAATAATAAGTAAAGTGCTCTAAGCTACGGATTTGAGATCGGGCCTTGGATCCTTATTTCCGAAAGGCGTTTAGGTCTTGGCTACCCTCTTGCACCGGCCCTTGGACCTCTAGTTCAGGAATGTGTGAGGTCTTGGTCTAACCACCTTGGACCCTCATTTTAGGAATGTCTAGAGTCTTGGAACACTCCGTTGTAACGGCCCTTGGATCCTTAATTCCGGAAGGTGTAAGGTCTTGGAACTAAACCGTGAAGCTCCGTCGTTTAGGGTACGAAAGTGAAAAGTTAGTGATAAAAAAAAAGAAAAAAAAATGCAAAAGTCAAAAATATAAATAAAAACCTTGATGTGGACCTCATTTTCAAAGCAACGGTTCTTGAGAGAAGATTGAAAACTACTTAGCATCTTAATTTAGTATCTTTATCGGACTAAAAACCTATCGAAAACGAGAAAATATGAAGCAATTCATTTCTCACCAAAAATAAAATAAATAGAGGAAAATAGGAAAATGGGAGCAAGAGGTAATTACACAACTAACTTCCATGGGTAGTGTTGGCATCTAACTTGTAAATAGACAATGATTTCGTTTTTAAGCTTAGTTTGGGGTCTCGTGAAAAATCAGGGACGACGAATTTTATCCGTATGGTCACTTCTTTATGAGTCGTGCTTCCTACTCGTTGACCCTAAAAGTTATTGATAGATAATGATTGTCAACAAAACCGCCACAAGATTATAAGAAAAATACAAAAATATAATAAAAAGGAAAATCGGGGAGTTTTTAGAACTTAAGATTTCTTAATCTCTTTTAAAAATTTTGCTACTTCTCAAAGTTAATAAAAAGAGATTGGAAATTTTTGGTCTTGAAAACGTGTTATTATAACATTGCGTGAGGACACTGCAATATCTTAGTCTGGGGGAATTTTGGTATGTGCTTATTCACATACCTTTTATTTGCCAAATTAAGACCAAAACGACCAAAAACTAACCAAAATGCCAAAGATATTTGTGTTTTTGTGTTTGTAATCATGCAGGTACGAATATTTTGAAATATGGACAAAATCAAGCAAAAAGACAAAACGAGCACGAGATTTGGAAAAGATCAAAAGCCGAAGCTGGGATGCAAAGAGTCAAAGTCTATGCTCAAAAGTCAAACAACTCCTTGAAGAATCAAAGATTTACAAGAAAGGCCCTTGGATCACATTATTAAAGTTTGGCAGAAATAGTCCCCGTAATTTCAGAAATTACAACATTGGTCCTTGTTATTTATTTCTAAACTAAAAACAATAACAAAACTAATATCCGGATTTGATAAAATCCAACCCACAACCCTTTCTATATTAAACCCAGCCCAACTCAAAACCCACGACCCAACCTTCTTATTAAAACCCGGTCCAAAGTCCAAACCCAACACCCGGTCAATCTTTAATTACCCACAAAGTCAAACAATGATAAAAAAAATAAAGAAAACTTACCCGCCACCCAGTTCTTCCCCAAATTACCCAGTCCCAGCTATGAACCCTAATTTACCCATTCCTCAAAATTAACACAATTAAGGGTATATTTGTACTTTGCACGGGATTCTAGGAGGTTCCTGACATGTCAGGAGTGACATGTCAGCGAATTGGAGCTCACGGATTGGCTGGAAGTGCGTGGCTATTTGATCCAAGGGCTAAGATTGCAAGATTGTTGATCAAGGGAAATACTAGGGTTGATATTATACTGAAGAAGCATAGAGTGGTGTGGATCAGTGACGTGGACAAGCCTAGAAGGCTCCTACTTCAGCTATAAAAAGCCCTCTCCTCTCCTCAGATGAATGTAGTTTTAGATTAGTGTTATGCTACTATTTTAATTTGTTTTCTTATTGTATTCTCAAGTTTTAAAATAGTGTAATCAAATTTACTTTAATGAAATATTAGATTTGCTCTTTTGCTTAATCACTATAATCTTCTTTTAAGTTGTTTATTTTAGCTTATTACTGTTTCATTTAGCTTATATTCACCATCTTTAGCTTATTTTAACTTTCATTTTAAATTGTTCAAGTAATACCAAAAATCCAAAAAATATAGAAAAAATTCACTCAAAAATCCAAAAATAATTTTCAAATGCTTAATCCCAGCTTCAATAAGCTGTTTTCTCATTAGTATAAGCTCATATAAGCTCCTTAGCTTATTGTGAGTAATAGTTTAGGATTAATCTGCTTCAATCTCAAATAGGTCAAAAAGTCAACTGAAGTCAACTCTGCTGTTCCAATAAGCTATTGGAAAGGAGAAGCTGATCTGGATAAGCTGTGGTTTTTTTTTTTTTTGCTTATTGAATAAGCCTGGTAATTTGTTTGGGTTGGATCAGATCTATTTCACCATAAGCACTTCTTGTAAGTTTAATTTGAATCTCATTTAAAGCTATTACTGTGCTATTGCTTATTCCTAGATAATCATTGCTTATTGATTTTCAATTCTTAGAAAATTAGTAACTCAGTTAGTCATAGAATAGTTGGTATTGTAGCTTAATTCTGCAAGTTGTAGGGTTAATTTGCATAATCAGTTTGATAAGGGAGTGTTTGGAATAGTGGTTGTTTAGGTTATATCAGCTAGGGTACTGTTCATGTACCATTTGATAAGGTTGGATTGAGCTTCTTTAAGGTTAGTTTAGCTGTTTGTGTTAGGAGTTAAGCTGCTTAGAGGCATTTTAAGGTTTTTAGCTAATTAGTGCAAATTTAGAATCACATTTGCTCTCATAAGCTCAGTATAAGCTGAGCTTGATTTGGTGGCAACTTTTGGTAAATTTAGGTGAAATCTAGTGTTTTAAGTGTGTGTTCAAGACTTGGTACTGTTTCATTAAGTTTGGAAAGAGTTGAGTTCATTTTACTTAATCTGCTGCATCAGAATCCAAATTGCAGACTGATGAGTGCTCAAATACTCATCATTTTTATCATATCTGAACTTCCAAAACATCCAAAAACGCTCAAAAATGCATCAAAATACAGAAAATACCCAAAAATTGTGTTTTATATGATTCAGATGCAAAATAAGTGAAAACAGTTGAAAAACGAGCAAAGTTTATAAAATCGGCAGTTTCAGTCCCTCAACTTTCATAAAATGTCAAAACTAGTCCCTGAAATTTCAAAGATTGACAGAATTTACCCCTGGACATTTTAAATTGAAAAATTAATATTTTTGGTCCTTTGGTAAATTTAACTTGTCAAAAATTGGTCCTTATAATAATTTTTGGGAAAGTGCAATTTTAGTCCCTTGATTTTGGCTAAATGGCAAAAGTGGTCCTTGTGATAATTCTACACACCAACCGGACCTATAAACCAAAACCAAATTAAACCCACACCCAAGCCCACAAATCAAAAAGCCCAAACAACAAACCCAAAGTTAAACTAAACCCAGCCACCAAACTGACCCCAGCCACTCCTTTTGACCCTTCATCCATTTGAACCCCAGGCCACACAAGCCAAAAAGAAATAAAAAAAGGGACGGAGTCAACTAGTCAACTCCTCCTTCTTCCCAAGTTTTGCCGCCAAAACACTTCCCCAGAAATCTTCACCTCTGCTACTCCAACAACTTTGTCCCCTCCACTTCCCAATACCCACCAAACCACTCCCATCACAAAAGTCAACCCCACAAGCAGCAAACCCAATTTCCACGCTGGCAGTCCTCCACTATATTTGAGCGCCAAAATCAGTGAACGGCCAAGATCAAATTCTACTCATCCAAAGGCCAATTTTCTTGCTGGGAAAAGACAAAGGAGTCCTCTAAACCCTAATTTTTCACTATAAATGGAGAAGAGAAGCAGTGAAGAAAGTTATCTAGTTAATTTATTTTTATGTATGTCGTTTTTATGCAATTTTTGAATTCTAGTGTAATTTCAAGCTTTTAAGCAGTGTTTTATCTTTTCTTAATGTATTGTAACTGTTTTTAATAAATCAATTTCAAGTTTTCATAGCTTTTCAATCTTATGCACATTTTAGCTTAGTTTCCAAAATTTCAATTACTCATTAGTTGATGCTGTGTAATCTATTGGACTCTTAGGGACACTTAAGCTCCTAGATAGCTTATAAAAGCTATTAGTAACTATTAAAAGCAGTTTAGTAGTAAAAAAATCAAAAATACCAAAAAAGGTCAACAAAAGTCAAACTGGTGGTTCAAGCATGATCACAGCTGGAGCAGGGTGTATACTGGATTGCCCTGGGTTAGAATCCCATGGGGGATGTTAGGTAATGGCTTATTGGTCCTTGGTTCAGTTGGTTAGCAGGAATGCACATTGTGAGTTCTTAATTCAATTTTCACATCTCCTGTAGCATTGCTTGTTGTATGTTAATTTCTGCTTAACTTAGCTTATTAGTGGTATTCATAGTATATCAAATCTAGTTTAGTATAATAGTTATAATTTTAATAGCAGTTACATAAAAATCTAATCTCACTGTCTCATTAGGCCATTTATTGAGATTTATGGTTTTGTTGGTCCATGGTTGTTTATATCTGAGTTTTTGTGTTTGAATGAGGTTAATAAATCATAAGGTATGCTAAAATTGAGATTTCATGGTCCAAATCTGCTATTTCATGTAAAATCACCAAAAATAGTTAAATAGAGGGGTGTTTGGCATTGCATGTTTGACTGAGTTTCTGAGTTTTTTTTGTGGTAAAAAGTCATTGAGACATCATCTTTAGGTGTAATATATGTTAGTTGTAGCATAAATTTGGTATGTCATAAGCAAAAAGTCAAGATCCCTTGTACAATCTCATATGTGTTTAACTGTTAAGGGTTAAGGCTTCCAAATCATTGATATTAGTTAAAAAAGTTGTTAAGGTAGCTTGATCTCACCTCATGGTAACTTGAAACATCACTTTTAATCACTGAGGATCAATCCAATCTCACTTTGGTCAAACTTAGTGTAGAATCTGAAAAAGTCAAAAGTTAAGTTCTTGGTTTTCCAGGTTTTTGCAGATTTTCATGAATTTCTAGTGCCTTCGTTTTAAGCTTAAATTGTTTGGTCTTTTGGATTCGAATATTTCACCAACTTGTGTGTTTGGTAAATTTTTCCTAGGATTTTAGGAGAGCTTTTTGATAGCTTGTCGAGGGCTTGAAATTGGCCCCTTTTGCCCTGCTCATCGAAGTGTAGCAGCAGACCAGTGTGTTTTTTAGCTCATTTCGAGCTTATTTTTGAGCTTATCTCGACCTCTAAAAAGCTAACATTAGTTGCATAAGCTTGTTTAATAAGTTGGCAATCGAGTTTTCAAGAGAAAAGTAAAAGAAAAATAGTTTTAAAAATTGGAAGTTAACCAGGATCGAACCTGGGGTATTTCTGGTTTAAAATCGTTTTTAGTTTGCCCTTTTTACAAGTCAGTCCTTGAGTTTCAGTTTAGTCATATTTGGTCCTTGTCTTTGTCTGAAAACTGTTTTTAGTTTAAAATAAGTTTCGGAAAATTACAATTTGGCCCCTGTCTTTGTTTTAGCATATTTAAAGTTTTAATTTTTCACTTTTTGCCCCTAAACTTTTGTAGAATTTCATTTTCTGTTATAAATTTAGTTTTTAAAATAGATTTGTACTCATAGGACTAGTATTTCATATATCTCATTAGTGTACGCATTTTAATTAGTTTTCGACTCGCGTTTTTAACGTATTTTTAGATTAAACGAAATAGACATTTAGTGATAGCTTCTATTTAATAGAATTTATCTTTTTAAATTTTAATTAAGTAAATTTCAATTTTATAATTTTCTTAGCTCATTTAGTATTTTTTAGAATTTAAATTAGTTTAATTAGCATTTAAATAATTAATAATTAGGAATAATTAAATAAAAAGTGTAGAAAATTAGAATTTAAGTTTTAAAATAAGTTTTTAGTAACTTTACATTTTTAGGTTTTAAATTTCATAAATTTTACTTTTTAGTCTTTTTTAGATTTTTCGTTGCGCATTTTTAATTTAATTGCTTCGCGTTTAATTTTGTCGTGGATATCTGTTTTTAATTTGATTTTTAGAATTGTTAAACAAAGCAAAATCAAAAGCAATCTAAATCATCAATCACTTTAATCCAAAGCTTCTCACAAGAGCCCATTCACATCTCGTTGGGACACGACCCGGGTAATCACTTGCCCGGTATCACACACATCACATCCACGGGTTTTGCAAGTTTGATTTTCCTTAAGTTTGACTTGTCATTTCCCAAAGCATCACGTGTGCACGATACTATAATTATTTATATATACTCACACACGGATCAAATTTTGGCGCCGCTGCCGGGGAGGTGTGCTGCGACAATTGTGTTAAGTTCAAGCGATTAGTGATTCGAGATCCTTCTTTCAAGAAGTTCTCATTTCTCAAAAACAATATAAAAAAAAAAAAACAAAATATTTTTCTTTTCTTTTATATATATATATATCATATAAAAAATAAAAAAAAAACCCAAAAACATTTTCTGTTTTCTTTGTTAATAATAAATAACAATAAAAAAAATTACCATCGAGAACCAAGACAGAGTACTACCTAACTGGGGGTACGACCATAATAAGTTCCCAAACCAAAGATTTAAAACTTGCCTTTGTATCACTTGCGAATATCGGCTCACCTTTAATTGATAAACAAACTCTAACGGAGGTTCTAGGATAGTCTGACATTAAATTGTCGGACTGAAAGAGGCGGGTTTTTAAGGCGCATTAATTGCCCACCTTTGCTTCTCCGCCACCCTGTGCGTTTATCTTTTAGAGAGCTACCGTACGCTTGTTGATTATTGGTTTAAGTTCACTTGTGTTTTCTCTCGGTCTTGTTTTAATTGGATTTATTTTCATTTTCACTTTTCAAAAACATAAAAAAAAAGAATCTTCCAACCTTTTTCATAATTCTATCGACTCTGAGGCTTCTTAGAGTTGTGTTCTAGTGCATGCGCACGCGTTCCTCTAGGTCTACGAGCCCGTTACGTGAGCTTGTCAACATACCTCGAAGACGAGGGCGTAGACGTAGACGTTCTTCTTCAATAGTCGAACCCGAAGTTCGTGCTATTCCTGTTCTCATGGCGGCTGAGCCGACTATGAATGAGCTTCTCCAAGCACCCATCGAGGGTTACGGAGATGCTATCGTTGTTCCGGCCATCGTGGCCGAGAATTTTGAACTCAAGACGGGGTTAATAAATCTTGTAACCTCGCGTCAATTCTATGGTTTTGAAAGGGACGATCCTCAAGATCACATTCGATGGTTTAACAAAATCACGTCTACCATCAAATGCAAAAATGTCCCTGAAGAGGCAATCAAACTTCTTCTTTTCCCATTTTCCATCGATGGGGCAGCCCGGATTTGGCTTGACAAACAACCCCCCCGATCGATTCTAACATGGGAAGATTTGGTTAAGAAGTTCGTGAATGAATTTTTCCCACCTTCCAAAACCACAAGTCTAAAAAACGAAATCATGAAATTTGCACAAAAATTCGATGAATCATTTAGTGAAGCATGGGATCGTTATAAAGAAATGCTTCGCAAATGTCCACATCATGGTTTCTCTGAGTTGATGCAACTCGACACTTTCTACAATGGTGTGAGCTCAACTGATCAAGAATCTCTCAATTCCTCCGCTGGAGGAAATTTCTTGAATCGAACCACAAGGGATGCTTTAGCAATCATTGAGAACAAGTCTAAGGTCCGCACTCCACGAAGCAAACCGGTTGTTTCCCAAATGAGTGTTGGTCCTTCTACCTCATCATCCGTGAGCCAGTCTAGCACCGATGCTAGACTTGACGAACTCACGAAGGTTATAAAATCCTTGGTTCTCACCACACAGAAAGTTTCCTCTCCCCCTTCTCCGCAAACTTCTCAACCTGCCGAAATCAAAAAGGTAGAAGTTTGTGTCACTTGTGGTGGTCCACATGCATACTATAATTGTACTGCCACTGATGGTACATTTGAAATTAATGCAATAGCCGGTAGTTCCAACCAAGGAGGTAACCAATACCGTCCTCAAGTGGATCCAAACTACCGTCCTCAAAATGGACCACCCGGATTTTCTCAACCCAACAATCCAAATAGGTTTAATCCTAATCAACAAAGAGGGCAAAACGCGCAAAATCAATTTCAAGCCCCGATCAATCAATCTCAATACCCACCCCCAAGGGGTAATCAAGGGTATTCAGCTCCTCATTACCAAGAACCGCCTTCAAGTGAACTCAATAACTATATCAAGGTTAATGATTCCAAACTGAAGGCAATGCAAAATCAAATCTTCACTTTGAGGAATGATTTACAATCTTCAATAACCAAGCAAGGTAATGAGCTGAAGAGTGAGCTTATGGCTACAAACAATAAAATGGAACAATCTCAAAGCAACATCGAGAATATGCTTTCTAGTCTCATAAGCCATCTCACTCCACCTTCTACCTCGGGAGGTCTCCCGGGTAATACTGTGGTCAACCCAAAGGGTGAACTTAAAGCTATCACCACACGCAGTGGCAAAGCTTATGATGGACCCGAGATTCCCACTACCGCTTCTTCTCTTCCTAAGGTAGTGGAACATGAACCTGAGGTGACCAAGGACAATGTACTTCCTACTAATAACGGAGGTACCAAAAACGTCCAACCTCAGGATATCCCAAAAACCAAACTCAACCCTGGAGTTGTCTTTGAATCTGTTGCAACTCCCGTTGAGATCCCTAAATCCAAACCTTCAATTCCTTATCCATCACGACTCAATGAGCAAAAGCTCCGTGAAAAGGCTAGTCACCAAATGGACAAGTTCTATCAAATCTTTCAAGATTTGCACTTTGACATAAGCCTTGCGGATGCTATCATCATGATGCCCAAATTTGCATCGATGATCAAGAACTTGTTAAGCAACAAGGAAAAATTGTACGAAATGGCAAAAACTCCTTTAAACGAGAATTGCTCTGCAGCAATTTTAAAGAAGCTTCCCGAGAAGCTTGGAGATCCTGGAAAATTTCTTATCCCGTGTGTTTTTCCAGGAATGGGTGAATGCTTCGCCTTGGCCGATCTTGGCGCTAGCATTAACCTGATGCCTAATTCAGTATGGAAGAAACTTTCTCTTCCAGGACTTACTCCTACCTGCATGACTCTTGAGCTTGCAGATCGTTCTATCACTCGTCCACTCGGCATTGCCGAAGATGTCTTTGTGAAAGTAGGAAAGTTCCATTTTCCGGCTGACTTCGTTGTTGTTGAATTCGATGCTGATCCAAGGGTTCCTCTCATTCTTGGAAGAGGATTCCTAAGGACGGGCCGTGCTCTAATTGATGTTTTCGAAGAGAAAATAACTCTTCGTGTGGATAATGAAGCAGTCACTTTTAACCTCGATCAAACTTCGAGGTACTCCTCAAATTATGACTCTGAATCGGTTAACCGAATAGACGTCATTGATGTTGCTTCAGAGGAGTACTCTCAGGAAGTTCTTGGTTATGTTCATAATTCTTCGAGTGGTGATCCCACTCCATCTTCTGAACCTATAATCGCCAATTCTTCTCCTTCTCTCACTCCGTTTGAGGGAAGTGACTTCATCTTAGAGGAAATCGAGGCCTTTCTCAAGAGTGATTCGGTTCCCGATGGAATTGATAACCAAGAGATTGACCTGGAGGGAGATATCCTTCTCATTGAGAAGATGTTAAATGAAGATCCCTCTTTTCCTCCTGTTCTTCCACAAAAACTTCATAAAGAGGAAATCAAATCGGTTGAGAAAAACGATGAATTTCCTGAGGTCGAACTTAAGGACTTACCACCTCATCTCGAGTATGCATTTTTGGAGGGTGATGATAAATTACCCGTCATAATTGCTAAAAATTTGAGTGAGGATGAAAAGACTGCTCTCATAAAAGTTTTGAAGTCACACAAGCAAGCAATTGCTTGGAAGCTCTCCGACATCAAGGGAATTAACCCTGAATTTTGTACTCACAAGATTTTAATGGAGGATGACTTTAAACCGGCAGTTCAACATCAAAGAAGGGTGAATCCTAAAATTCATGAGGTTATCAAACAAGAGGTTCTCAAACTTCTTGATGCCGGATTGATTTACCCTATCTCGGATAGTCCTTGGGTTAGTCCCATTCATTGCGTTCCTAAAAAGGGTGGCATTACTGTTGTCACAAATGAAGAAAATGAGTTGATTCCAACTCGATTGGTTACGGGGTGGCGTGTCTGCATTGACTATCGCAAGTTAAATGATGCCACCCGTAAAGACCATTTTCCTCTACCCTTCATGGACCAGATGCTTGAGAGATTAGCGGGAAACGAGTACTATTGTTTCCTTGATGGTTTCTCGGGGTACTTTCAAATTCCCATTGATCCGCAAGATCAAGAAAAGACTACCTTTACATGCCCTTATGGAACCTTTGCCTACAAACGTATGCCTTTTGGTTTATGTAATGCTCCGGGCACGTTCCAAAGGTGTATGATGGCCATATTCACCGACATGATCGGTAAAACGATGGAGGTCTTTATGGATGACTTCTCGGTCATTGGGGATTCTTTCCAAGCATGTCTCTCCAATTTAGAAAACATGTTGAAAAGGTGTAAAGACACCAATCTTTGTCTAAATTGGGAAAAGAGTCACTTTATGGTTAAAGAAGGCATTGTCCTCGGCCATAAGATTTCCAAGAGTGGGATTGAGGTTGACAGATCTAAAGTTGATGTCATCAGTAAATTACCTCATCCCACTACCGTCAAAGGTATTCGGAGTTTTTTGGGTCATGCCGGATTCTATCGTCGATTCATACAAGATTTTTCTAAAATCGCCCGGCCTATGACTCATCTCCTTGAAAAGGATGCTCCTTTTATCTTCTCTCCTGAGTGCGTTGAAGCTTTTCAAACTCTAAAGAAAAAGCTTACTGAAGCACCCATTTTAGTTGCCCCCGACTGGGACTTGCCATTTGAACTCATGTGCGATGCAAGTGATTTTGCTATCGGTGCAGTCCTGGGGCAACGAAAAGCTAAACATTTTCAGCCTATCCACTACGCAAGTAAAACTATGACTGAAGCTCAAACTCATTACACCACTACAGAAAAAGAATTGTTGGCTGTGGTGTATGCCTTTGAGAAGTTTCGGCCATACTTAATCTTGACCAAATGCGTGGTGTATACGGATCACTCGGCTCTCAAATATCTCTTTGCAAAACAAGATGCAAAGCCGAGATTGCTCCGTTGGGTTCTCCTCCTGCAAGAATTTGATATCACCATACGTGATAAAAAAGGAGCTGAGAACCTAGCTGCTGATCATCTATCCCGATTAGAGAACCCTCACCAAGATGTGTTCGAGAAAAAGGAAATCAATGAAACATTTCCTCTCGAAACACTCAGTGCGGTTGCTTTTCGTGGAGATTCTACTACCCCATGGTTTGCCGACTTTGCAAACTACCATGCGGGTAACTTTGTTGTGAAAGGGATGTCGTCCCAACAGAAGAATAAGTTCTTCAAGGATGTCAAACATTATTTCTGGGACGACCCCTTCTTGTTTAAAATCTGTGCGGATCAAGTCATCCGGCGGTGTGTTTATGGTCAGGAAGCCATCGATATTCTTAAGGCTTGCCATTCTGGACCTACTGGGGGACATCATAATCCCAACTACACCGCCAAAAAGGTGTTTGATTCCGGTTTCTATTGGCCCACAATTTACAAGGATGCCCAGGAAATAGTCAAGGCCTGTGACGATTGTCAACGTCACGGAAATATTTCACAAAGAAATGAAATGCCACAAAATGTCATTCAAGTTTGTGAAATCTTTGACATATGGGGCATTGACTTTATGGGGCCATTTCCATCATCTCGAGGAAACAAATACATACTCGTGGCTGTTGACTATTTGTCAAAATGGGTTGAAGCGAAAGCTTTACCCACAAATGATGCCCGAGTTGTTGTGAAATTTTTGAAATCTCTTTTTGCTCGTTTTGGAACTCCACGTGCTATTATCAGTGATCGTGGTACGCATTTCTGCAATGACAAGTTTGATAAAGTCATGCAAAAGTATGGTGTTACACACCGTCTTTCTACCGCGTATCACCCCCAAACAAGTGGGCAAGTGGAAGTTACAAATCGAGGGATTAAAAGAATCTTAGAAAGGACCGTAGGAGAAAATCGTGCATCTTGGTCGGATAAGCTAGAGGACGCACTCTGGGCCTTTCGTACAGCTTACAAAACACCCATCGGGTGCACTCCATACAAGCTTGTGTACGGAAAGGCGTGTCATCTGCCGATTGAGCTTGAGCACAAAGCCTACTGGGCCCTCAAGCATGCAAACTTTGACCTTCAGACAGCGGGTGATCACCGAAAAGTTCAAATAAATGAATTAAATGAACTTCGTGATCAAGCCTATGAAAACTCTTTGATCTACAAAGAAAAGACAAAGAAGCTCCATGACTCAAAAATTAAGAACCGCGTTTTTAACGTTGGTGATCGAGTCCTTCTTTTCAATTCAAGATTGAAGATTTTCTCGGGTAAACTAAAATCCCGTTGGTCTGGTCCATTCACTATCACAAAAGTTTATCCATATGGTACCGTTGAGTTATCTCAAGCTGACGGACCTAACTTTAAAGTGAATGGCCATCGGTTGAAACATTACTTTGGAGAGGACATACCACCCATGGTTGTCCCGGATCTTCAAACTTTCCCCAAGAACCAATGAATGCGGGGATCGAGTCAAGCTAGTGACTCGGTGATCAAAAACATTAGCAAAACATGGGTTCTCACCCGTGTCTCTGTTTTCTTTCTCTTTTCTACTACCTAGTGTGGGGGAGATGGTCTCTTCCACTTACTTCCCCATAGACTTTTTAATTGATTTTTCTCCCGGGCTGTTCAGGAACCCTTTGTTACAGTTGGCCGTTCACAAGCGGTTAGCTTGCGTGACAAACCTGACTGATTCGGGAGAAATCAACTCAATTCGGGGTCGAGTCAAGCTAGTGACTCGGTGATCAAAAACTCAAGCACCATATGGGTTTTCACCCATATTTCTGACTTCTTTCTATTTTCTACCACCTAAGTGTGGGGGAGATGCCCCACATGTTGTATATATGGAAAATTTTCAAAAAAAAAAAAAAAAAAAAAAAAAAAAAAAAAAAAAAAAAAAAAAAGAAAGAAAAAAAGTGTGTGTATGTATATAAAATAAAATGGCTATTAATATTTCCTTTTTACGTTCTAAGTGTTGGTTTAACAACCGGTACTTTGAATATTGAGGGCAATATTCAGTTCTAAGTGTGGGGGGGAATTCTAGCGAATTTAATCAAACGTACCATCTAGCACCCCCATTTTAGCCAAAATTTTAAAATTTTTTCTCACTTAGAACGAAATAAAATGGTTATCAGTCCGCCATGTCTAACCCACAAAAGGATTGGCTAATCCAGGAGCAAACGGCTCTTGGTAAAGATGTCTCAAATCCGTTGATGGCTTGCAATTTGCCGAAAATTGTATGGTTTTCGACTCACCATATCCTAAAAAGATGAAGAGTGGCTAGCCCGCAAGATTATGGCTTGTGGTAAAGGCAGTGGAAAAACCATAATTGGTAATCAGCTCACCAAAGATAATATTGATAATTTATCTAAGAGTTGGCTAGTCCAGAAGCAAACGGCTTCTGGTAAAGACAAATCAAAACCGTTGACAGCTGATGGTTTGCTCAAAATCATTTGGTTATCATTGTACCAAGGTTCTTACTTGAACTAAAACAATTGGCTACTCCAGAAATGATGGATATCTGGTAAAGAGAAAAATCCATTAAATCTTCATAAAAATTGCTAGGGACTAGCAATAGTTTAGTGTGGGGGATTGATGAGTGCTCAAATACTCATCATTTTTATCATATCTGAACTTCCAAAACATCCAAAAACGCTCAAAAATGCATCAAAATACAGAAAATACCCAAAAATTGTGTTTTATATGATTCAGATGCAAAATAAGTGAAAACAGTTGAAAAACGAGCAAAGTTTATAAAATTGGCAGTTTCAGTCCCTCAACTTTCATAAAATGTCAAAACTAGTCCCTGAAATTTCAAAGATTGACAGAATTTACCCCTGGACATTTTAAATTGAAAAATTAATATTTTTGGTCCTTTGGTAAATTTAACTTGTCAAAAATTGGTCCTTATAATAATTTTTGGGAAAGTGCAATTTTAGTCCCTTGATTTTGGCTAAATGGCAAAAGTGGTCCTTGTGATAATTCTACACACCAACCGGACCTATAAACCAAAACCAAATTAAACCCACACCCAAGCCCACAAATCAAAAAGCCCAAACAACAAACCCAAAGTTAAACTAAACCCAACCACCAAACTGACCCCAGCCACTCCTTTTGACCCTTCATCCATTTGAACCCCAGGCCACACAAGCCAAAAAGAAATAAAAAAAAGGGACGGAGTCAACTAGTCAACTCCTCCTTCTTCCCAAGTTTTGCCGCCAAAACACTTCCCCAGAAATCTTCACCTCTGCTACTCCAACAACTTTGTCCCCTCCACTTCCCAATACCCACCAAACCACTCCCATCACAAAAGTCAACCCCACAAGCAGCAAACCCAATTTCCACGCTGGCAGTCCTCCACTATATTTGAGCGCCAAAATCAGTGAACGGCCAAGATCAAATTCTACTCATCCAAAGGCCAATTTTCTTGCTGGGAAAAGACAAAGGAGTCCTCTAAACCCTAATTTTTCACTATAAATGGAGAAGAGAAGCAGTGAAGAAAGTTAGCTAGTTAATTTATTTTATGTATGTCGTTTTTATGCAATTTTTGAATTCTAGTGTAATTTCAAGCTTTTAAGCAGTGTTTTATCTTTTCTTAATGTATTGTAACTGTTTTTAATAAATCAATTTCAAGTTTTCATAGCTTTTCAATCTTATGCACATTTTAGCTTAGTTTCCAAAATTTCAATTACTCATTAGTTGATGCTGTGTAATCTATTGGACTCTTAGGGACACTTAAGCTCCTAGATAGCTTATAAAAGCTATTAGTAACTATTAAAAGCAGTTTAGTAGTAAAAAAATCAAAAATACCAAAAAAGGTCAACAAAAGTCAAACTGGTGGTTCAAGCATGATCACAGCTGGAGCAGGGTGTATACTGGATTGCCCTGGGTTAGAATCCCATGGGGGATGTTAGGTAATGGCTTATTGGTCCTTGGTTCAGTTGGTTAGCAGGAATGCACATTGTGAGTTCTTAATTCAATTTTCACATCTCCTGTAGCATTGCTTGTTGTATGTTAATTTCTGCTTAACTTAGCTTATTAGTGGTATTCATAGTATATCAAATCTAGTTTAGTATAATAGTTATAATTTTAATAGCAGTTACATAAAAATCTAATCTCACTGTCTCATTAGGCCATTTATTGAGATTTATGGTTTTGTTGGTCCATGGTTGTTTATATCTGAGTTTTTGTGTTTGAATGAGGTTAATAAATCATAAGGTATGCTAAAATTGAGATTTCATGGTCCAAATCTGCTATTTCATGTAAAATCACCAAAAATAGTTAAATAGAGGGGTGTTTGGCATTGCATGTTTGACTGAGTTTCTGAGTTTTTTTGTGGTAAAAAGTCATTGAGACATCATCTTTAGGTGTAATATATGTTAGTTGTAGCATAAATTTGGTATGTCATAAGCAAAAAGTCAAGATCTCTTGTACAATCTCATATGTGTTTAACTGTTAAGGGTTAAGGCTTCCAAATCATTGATATTAGTTAAAAAAGTTGTTAAGGTAGCTTGATCTCACCTCATGGTAACTTGAAACATCACTTTTAATCACTGAGGATCAATCCAATCTCACTTTGGTCAAACTTAGTGTAGAATCTGAAAAAGTCAAAAGTTAAGTTCTTGGTTTTCCAGGTTTTTGCAGATTTTCATGAATTTCTAGTGCCTTCGTTTTAAGCTTAAATTGTTTGGTCTTTTGGATTCGAATAGTTCACCAACTTGTGTGTTTGGTAAATTTTTCCTAGGATTTTAGGAGAGCTTTTTGATAGCTTGTCGAGGGCTTGAAATTGGCCCCTTTTGCCCTGCTCATCGAAGTGTAGCAGCAGACCAGTGTGTTTTTTAGCTCATTTCGAGCTTATTTTTGAGCTTATCTCGACCTCTAAAAAGCTAACATTAGTTGCATAAGCTTGTTTAATAAGTTGGCAATCGAGTTTTCAAGAGAAAAGTAAAAGAAAAATAGTTTTAAAAATTGGAAGTTAACCAGGATCGAACCTGGGGTATTTCTGGTTTAAAATCGTTTTTAGTTTGCCCTTTTTACAAGTCAGTCCTTGAGTTTCAGTTTAGTCATATTTGGTCCTTGTCTTTGTCTGAAAACTGTTTTTAGTTTAAAATAAGTTTCGGAAAATTACAATTTGGCCCCTGTCTTTGTTTTAGCATATTTAAAGTTTTAATTTTTCACTTTTTGCCCCTAAACTTTTGTAGAATTTCATTTTCTGTTATAAATTTAGTTTTTAAAATAGATTTGTACTCATAGGACTAGTATTTCATATATCTCATTAGTGTACGCATTTTAATTAGTTTTCGACTCGCGTTTTTAACGTATTTTTAGATTAAACGAAATAGACATTTAGTGATAGCTTCTATTTAATAGAATTTATCTTTTTAAATTTTAATTAAGTAAATTTCAATTTTATAATTTTCTTAGCTCATTTAGTATTTTTTAGAATTTAAATTAGTTTAATTAGCATTTAAATAATTAATAATTAGGAATAATTAAATAAAAAGTGTAGAAAATTAGAATTTAAGTTTTAAAATAAGTTTTTAGTAACTTTACATTTTTAGGTTTTAAATTTCATAAATTTTACTTTTTAGTCTTTTTTAGATTTTTCGTTGCGCATTTTTAATTTAATTGCTTCGCGTTTAATTTTGTCGTGGATATCTGTTTTTAATTTGATTTTTAGAATTGTTAAACAAAGCAAAATCAAAAGCAATCTAAATCATCAATCACTTTAATCCAAAGCTTCTCACAAGAGCCCATTCACATCTCGTTGGGACACGACCCGGGTAATCACTTGCCCGGTATCACACACATCACATCCACGGGTTTTGCAAGTTTGATTTTCCTTAAGTTTGACTTGTCATTTCCCAAAGCATCACGTGTGCACGATACTATAATTATTTATATATACTCACACACGGATCACAGACCTGCTCAAATTAGGGTTATCTCAGTATTTTACTTGGACTAAGTATGCTGATTCACTTGATCTCAATGCATGATAGTTGGTTTTCTAGTAGCTTGTAGTAGTAGTTTTAAGATTCTAATATTGGAATTCACTTTTTAGCTTATTAGATAGCTTAATTTTGGTCTGCAAATAGCCCCATAGGACTGCTCTCAGACCTGCATCAGATTTTGTGTCCCACTTGCATCCGTTCTTGGCTTAAATTGAATAAGCAATTGGCTATAAGAATTGGGCATTTTCAGTTCATAAGTAGTCTGTAGTTCTAGGTTCATGATTCAGCTTTTGGATTCCCCCAATTAGCTTTTGCCAAGCTTTTAGATTAGTCCAAAGTTGGCTGTTTGATCATTTTTCTGCCCTATATTTGCATCTGCACTAAACTGCTTATTGGCTTCTTCTGTGAGTTTCATTGGTGTCATTAAGTTGTTTTAAGCTTGTAATAGTGTGTTTGTCTGAATTTGAGCCTTTGGTAATTTTTGGTACTGGTTAGCTTATTTTATAGCTTATTGGAAACTGCTTATCTGCCCAAACTACTTATTAGGGTTTAGTTGAGTTCCAATTTCATTTTTCTTAGATTCTTAATATAATTTTAGATTTTTCTGCCAAATTTCATAATTTTCCAAATCAGTTTGCTAATTTTAAAACATTTAATTAGTTTCTTTAGTTTTTAATTCATAAAAAATAAATAAAAAATCAAAAAAAATATATTTCTTTTTTAATATTTAGCAATTAGGAAAAATAATTTTACAAATTTTAGGACTTAGAATTTAGAATTTAACTTTTTAGATACGTTTTTACAAATCGTAACGTATGTTTTAAAGTTTAAATTGCGTTTTAGAATTCGTGTGCTTAGTTTGCTTGTGCCCTTAGTTTAATTTATTGTTTTTATTTTTCATTTCATATTCGTAGTGTAAAAACTAAAATATATCACTCTTATACACAATTCACTTCACATTTCGACACCGTTACGACAACTCGACTTCAACCTTCGTTGGGACTACGACCCGGGGAAATAGATTCGTTGTAATTCCTTTGGAATAATAAACAATACTAATTGGTTGAAAAACATCCAATTAAGGGGTTCTCATATAAGAGGTTTGGTTAGGATATCGACGATGTTGTCTTGTAAAGGAACTTTCTCGATAGAAATGTTTCCTTTGGACATTATCGCGACGGAAGTGATAACGTATTTCGATGTGTTTCGTATACGAGCATTTCACGGGGTTCTTGGTCAAGTCAATTGCGCCTTGGTTGTCACACTTCATAGGAATGTCGTCGAGAAGGATGTAGCAGTCGATTAGAGCTTGTTTCATCCATAGTGCTTGTTGTCATGCCTTTCCAGCGCTTACGTATTCGACTTCAGTTTTGGAGATAGCGAGAGCCGTTTGTTTCTTGGAGAACCAAGAAGTTAGACAACAACCCATGTAGTTACAAACGCCACTCC
This sequence comes from Artemisia tridentata subsp. tridentata, assembly GCA_021014915.2. Taxonomy (NCBI): domain Eukaryota; kingdom Viridiplantae; phylum Streptophyta; class Magnoliopsida; order Asterales; family Asteraceae; genus Artemisia; species Artemisia tridentata. The sequence goes on along the minus strand of CP139508.1, from coordinate 460,589,328 downwards.
TACTTTTTTTATCTACATAATCTCCCGCATGATCAGAGTCGGCATAGACAATAGTTTCTACACCGATCCCCTTGGGATAGAACAATCCCAAGTGTATAGTGCCTTTAATGTATCGGAAGATACGCTTAATTGCTTCAAGGTAAGAGGTTTTGGGATCCTCTTAGAAGCAAGCACAAAGGCAGACACCAGACATGACATCGGGCCTACTCGCCGTAAGGTAGAATAAACTACCTGTCATGCCCCTATCACATAGTACTGATTGTACAATAAATTGCACGACCAGGCCTTCGATGATGATTAAAGGGTTTAGGGGGTGTTGAGGTTGCGCCAAGCTTGTCTTTAATCTGAAATAAAAAATATTAAGACACTACGTTAAGTGATTACGCAGGGGTTGGACCCTGCGAACCACCTCCGGCGTCCGAATAAGTATGTGTTATGATAAGTTGGTAGTGAAATGAGAGAGTTAAGTTAGCATACCATTGTTCTTGCTCGTCTAAGCTATTTATAGGGGGAAATAGGCCTTAAAGAACACTTGCACATATTTCGGAGATCATGGGGGCGTCCCATTATTTGTGGTAACCGCTAGGGCTTTGTGACCCACGTTCTCCTTCTTGGCGAGAAAGCCTAAGGAAAGAGGGGACGTGGGTATGACCAGGTCAGAATGGTTCTCCGTCCTAGTTCCTTCGAAGGAGATACCCCGAAGGGCTTAGGGCTTCGATTGGCGGATTCCCACATGGTGACCACTTCATAGATGAATGGTTTTACGCCAATGAAACGTTTTAGGAGGTTGACCTGGGCCTTCGAAGAGAAGGCTTCGTACAGGCTAGAAGGGGTGTCCTTCGACCCGTTCGGAGGGTGCATCATCAAGCCCCCCCAGTCAAAAGTGATATATACGTACGAGTATATATTGCTATTGACTCTAAAATCATCCTACACTTGATCCTCTTCATCATAAAATTGTACAGAAAGAAGATAAGTGTTTTAAAACAACCTGCGCAATAAATGCGCTTAATAGTCATCTAACTACCACACCCTAGACTATAATAGCTAGGATTTCGGTAACCACAAACATCCTTTCAAAATTTAAAAACTATTTGAAGTCCGTATATGAATCAAATTATGATTGCACGTGGATGGCTAGGATAAGAACCATGATGGATATATATAAACCCCTCATAATCTTAACCCTATATCACTTTTTCCTTTGCGCCCAAAATATACATACACAACCCTGTGCTTCATGCTTCGTTAGAGCTTAAAGGTAACTTTCCCTCCTCGATTCTTTGACTTCTTGCTCTCATTGTTATAGTACAAGATGAAAATGGCAGCGAAAAGAATTATCAGGCAACAAAAATGTACCTTATCGAAACAAGCTTTGTCAGATTTTCTTGATGAATACCCCATACCCAAGGAGTTTAAGGTGATACTTCCGAGTGAAACCCAAAATATCTTTGATGCTCCAGAAGGGTATGTGGGGCTTTACGTTCATGCATTCACGGAGTCCAACTTTAGAATTCTAATCCATCCCCTGATCCTAGAGTTTTACAATATTACCAAGTACATATCTCCAGGTTGAATCCTTTTGGCCTAGCCAAATTGACCACCTTCCGAATATCCAGCCTTGTTGGATAAATCAAATCAGTTTGATGAAAAACATTTCGACGACCCTTTGCCATACCACATAAGATGCAATCCCTTTACCATCGTCTTGCACGCCATCCTTTTGATGTCCAAACGTTTCCTGAGCCGATTCTGTATATGGCAGGCATTGTTGATCATTGGGAAGGATCTCCATTGAAACCTGAGATAATATGTCAAGGAGAAAGTATGTACATTCCCATTTAAATAAAGTAAATAACTTATCTGCTGATATTTATCTTTTCTTTTTGTTGTTGCAGGAATGGCATTCAGAAATTTTGTTGTGGCCCATGGTATCAAGGAGGTCAGCTTCGTCCCCCAGGATCCAAAGAATGTGAGCTACGAAGTAGGCTCTCCGTCAATGTCAATCAATAATAAAGATGTAGACGCCCAACCATCAATCAATCCTATCATCATTGGCGAGACTCCGCAATTTGTGGAAAATGTAGCAGATTCTGATGATCCCCTTTCCAAGGGTGATCAGGTGACGATCATAGGGTCTTCAAGTATTACAGACAAGATGAAGAATAGGAAAGGAAAAATTGCTATGTCTGTGAAACCTCCTTTGAAAAGGAAATTATCTCTGCCAACCCCTCCGACAAGAACGGTGAAACCAAAAAAGTCCCATGCCAAGACCTTTGTACCTACCCCCTAGAGATCCCCGAGGATGAAACTCATAGTAAGTTGAAATCTACCATGCGTAATGATCCTTATTCATCATATAGTTGATTATCCTATTTTTCGCAGGTCTGCCTAACACGAAGGAGCTTTCGAATGCCCTTGCGTGTCACCAGTTGGTTGAAAAGATGAGACCTGCCAGTTGGAGAGGTATTTTGGATAATATGTCCATGGAGGAGCTTTGTAACTTTCATTCCAAGAGTTATGCTAGACAAGCTGTTTTAGACAATCATCTTAATTCTCGAACGAGGGAATTGGTTCGAACAGTGATGGTTGTGAGAGAGAAGATGGATACCATCTTAACCAAAGAAAAGAATAGGGATTATGAATATGCTGAGTTGGAAGCCAAGTGTAAAGAAGCAATGGAGGATTTAGAGAAGAATCATATTGTTCAAGACATCCGAGCAAAAATTGATAGTCTCGAAGGACAATTGAGAGAATCTCAGGCAGAATGTGGCAGGTTGAGGTTGGAGGAGGCTAAAGTGTCCTGCTATAGAGCACAAATCACGAAACTGGAGTCCAAATGTGCAGGTATCGAAACCGAAGGGATAAGGTTGGGTGAGCAGGAGATCAAGCTTTTGTGAGCAGGTGGATGGACTAAAACTCCAATGCAAGGCCTTAAAGAAAGACAGAGCCGAGGTTGTCTCGAAGGTTGTTCCGTACATAGCAACGAAATTATACCACAACGATGAGGTAGGGGAGACCATTGGGAAGCTGGTAAACGCAGCTATTTTCTATGGTACATGTACGACGTTGGAAGAAATTGCCGAAACCAAGAAGCCTGTGATTTTGTCGGAGGTACCTTACTACCGCCCAACGTCTGAGCAGGAGTATAATGATGCTGGTAATGCATTCGCTTCAGTGGAGTACCCCTTTCTTGCAGAAGCAACCAAGGATCCCCTAGCACCAATAGAAGATCTCCTCTCAAAAAAGCCTCGAAAGATTCAGCTTGTAAAACCAAGATCTAGCCCATCTAGGATTATAGAAACATTGATTGCATACGCAGTGGATAAACACAAAACAATCAACATTACTAACATGGTTTTCTTTATTAAACATAAATAAAAACCTATTACTACTAACAAACGCTTAAACACGTTTCAATCGACTCTCATTGAAGAGTTCGACTGTTTCTATTGAATGAGTTGAGTGTAACCTAGATGCCTACCCTCTTTATATAATAGAGGGAGGTTACAAAAACCCTAGCTTACTAATAAAGCTAACTAACTATTACATATTAGGTCCCTATTGTTTCTTCTTTCTTCATTCTTGCCTCTTGGTTTTGTAATCTTCAAATCTGTAATTCCCAACAATCTTCCCCTATTTGATATTACAAAATAATCTGCATGAAGAAACAATGCTAAAACATGTCATCAAAAATACACTACAAAAAAACAGGCTTTCAGAGACTGAAAAATCAGTCTCCGATACACCATGATCAGTTATGGATGGTCTATCAAGGACTGATTTTGCTAGTCACTAATCAGTGATAGAAGCTTAGTTACGGAAAGTGACGTTATCAACTGAAATTCAGTCCTTGTTGTATCGAACCAACGAGGACCAGAGATCAGTCACCAAAATAAAAAAGTCAGTCCTTATTTATATGGGTTGGTATCATGTTATTTCAGTCCCCAATGCATATTATCGGCGACTGAAAAGTCAGTCGCCAATACTATGTTAGATCAGTTACTAACACATGGATTTAGGGACTGAAAATTAGTCCATAAACATTGTTTATAGTCCCTAATACGTTTTGTTGTTTTATAGATTACCGTACCAAATCAGTCTCTAATAATAGGATTTAAAAACTAATTAGTCTCCGATGAAAGGCTTTAAAGACTGATTGTTAGTCACATAATACAAACGGTTTCAGTCTATGATTTGCTACTTTTGGTGACTAAAAATTAGTTTTAAATCATCACCAAATCATTCTCTGTTAAAAGGCTTTGGTAACTGATAATTAGTCCCAAAAACTAGGCAATTTTAGTCCTTAATTTTATCTTTTTAGAGTCTGAAATTTAGTTTTAAATCAGTCTGCAATAAAAGGATTTAAAGACTAATTAATAGTTCCAGAATTCAGACGATTTCAGTCCATAAATTGTTACTTTTTGAGACTGAAAATTAGTTACAAATCGTCACCAAATACAATTTTCGTACTAACTTCGTTATATAAACCCAGATTCCAGTAAAAAGCCAAAATATCACATTGATTCATATAAGACTAACAATCACATCTTCATTTTTCATAAAGCTATCTCAAAACAGATGGCACAATCACCCTATTAATAACAAAAGTTTCCCTAAAATAGATAAGAATAATGTTGAGGCCATATATCAATATATTTACACAATACCATAGAAAATACTAGGTAGGCTCAAGATGTTAAATCCAGTTGATATCTACTTCCGCAATAGGCGAGGCTCGATGGAATTTCAACAACCTGGTAGCAAACATCACCTTTCCATTCTCACCACTAAAAACTTGCGACGAGTTGGCACGAATGGAAATATTCTTTAGCAAAGGGGAACAAGCAAGTAAAGACTTTATCAAACACATTTCATTCTCTGAACCTCTACAAGAGACAAACGCCACGTTTATTAGCTGCAGCTTCCTCATTCTGCTGTAGTCAACCTCTAAAGGTACAAGTAAAGGTGGTGGGACAGCATCCTTGTATCAAACACTTCTCATGTAAAAGACATATATTATATGAAGTCGACGAAAGACCACATCCTTACAAATACATTGATTAAACACATAAATAACTAAATAAACAAACTAAAACTAAAAAAGTAAAACATGAACAAACCTTTAATTTGTGTTGTGGTGGGGGTGGCTGTGGTGGTCGGCGGTAGCGGAGGCGGCGAGCAATGGTCCAACAGCGGCAGCAGTGGTGTCTTTTACACAAACATAAACAAACCAATTTGCAGAAGTTTGTTGCCAAACACTATAACCGGATTATTTGAGTTTCCTACACTTAAACTGTTTCCTTCTGGTTCTCAAGTGTAACAATTGTGTCCCCATATTTATATAATTTGAACTTGAATAACTATTGAATTTATGGCACTTCAGCAAAAAGCAAGAGAAAGAAACCAAAAGAAGTGCAAATAACACAACTACAGTCTACAGATATATGCTCGCTTTGCAAATATCGAAACAATAGAAGTTATCGAAAACCATACATGCTTTTCAGTGTCAATGTGATCAAGATGTGACAGGTAGATAAGTGTTTCCCTTATTATCTGCAAAGCAAACATAATTTAGCTACATGTAATTTAATCATGAATACAATCAACAAAGAGTAAACCCCTAAAAATCTCAGCCACCAACTGCATAGAATTGTTTTATTTTATTTTTTATCTTCTCTTGTGATAAGATAGAACACTACCTTATACTGAACAAGGACATCATTGTCTTTCAAGGTCTCACGAACAATATTGCCATTTTCATCTTCAACAATTAAAACCTCTTCAGGTTTCGCCATGCGAGATATCATAAGCAGCCTTAATTTTGACATCGGACCAGCATAGAGTTGCCGTCTTTGCATCAATTGTGCACCATGACCATCAACCATACCAGGAAGCTAGGGTATCAAAATTCAAATCAATCATGATCAGTCGATCAGAAGTTAACTTCATAATTGAATGGTAACACAAAATTGTACAAACGAAACATTTTCTACCTGCAGTCCCATCATGTTTGCAGTTGCTGCAGGACTATCAAGATTCTGGTTCGCCCCAAAGAGCTCTGACACTAAGGAATTCCAATAGTCCAAGCAAACATGTTCAAACACATTGACAAAGGAAGATTTATAAAAATAGTACATATACAGAATATGAAGATATATTAACTTCCTAGCAAGGTACCAGGTTCATATCGAAAGCACTGATATAAAGTAAAAAAGTTCAGGTAGAAGTGCTCACCGATTATCATCTTCTCTCGAGTAATTTCCCTGAAAAAAATAAAATAAAATAGAAGTCAACAACTTTCTTACTAGTTATCTATGAAAAGGAGAAAAATAGTGATAAATGAAGGAAAGTCAGGGCAATGCTCCATTCAAATCATTATCTTGACGGCACCAGAGGAGCAATTCGTATAATTATATTTCTTCCGTATCACAAAACGAAGCAGAGCTACCTCCCTACCCATTGATTATTACATGTTCAGTCAACTAACAACCATTTATTTTTTCACTACATTTCAAAATCATGAGTGTCTCCTAATGAACATAACTAAATTAGATTAACACATCTAAATCAGAACCCGAGACACAAACTGGGTTTACCTGAAACTCAAACGGGTTTTACCTGACCCGTATACCAAATCAAAACCAAACAAGCACTTGTTTAATTTGTTTACCATACGTTAAGGCTTATAAAACGACTCTATGTGTATATTCAAAATGACTCTCGGAATTATAAAATCAATGACTCTCGGAATTATATGATCATATATCTTTAGACGGCGTTCAAAATGACTCTATGTGTATATTCAAGTTCTCAAATTATAAAATCAATGACACTAGAATGAAAATCGTCAAAACACGGTACACAATAGTAGAATAATTGTACCTTGAACAATTGAAGGTTTGAAGCCAAACTACTAAGGAGTCCTCCAACAAAAGCATCACCAGCGCCTGTTGTATCAACACATTTGACCTCAACACCACCAACTTTAGCATGGAAATCCTGTAAAATTAATCAAATTAGTTGGAATCAATTAAACAATCCAACTCCCAAAAATTGTAAGAAATGCGTTATAATGACCAGATATTTTAGTTTTTGAAGAAATGAAGATAACCTTGGTGTAGTATCTACAACCATTAGAACCTTTAGTGACTATCAATAGCTTAAGATTTGGATGGAAAAGCTTGTTCAAGACAACCTTATCATCATAGGGATCATCGCCTCCGGTCAAGAATTCAATTTCATCCTCACTAATCTGCATTTTAAAGATACCCATTATTTTTAAATAGATCGACTAAAGAAAATTTATTATGAAATGTGTACCTTAATAATATCGGCTTGATCCCGTATACCAAATCAAAACCAAACAAGGTGGTGGTCAGTCGGGAGGCGGCGTGTGAGGCGGTGGAGAAGGGTGTGAGATAGATTAATTGGGATAAAATATGTGAGATCTGAGAACATAGAAAAGGAAAAAGATGGTAGAGGGTAATTTGATTTTGGGGAAAAATTTAGGCGGGGTAATTTTATTTTGGGGAAAATTTTAGACTGAGCTGGTGAAAAGTTGAGAGGGAAATCTTATTTCGGAAAAACTAAGTGTGTGACATGTAAAATATTACATATAAATTTAACACATGAAATATTTTAGTGTGACCATATATCATATTTGGTCACATTGTTGAAGTGTGTGACATATATTTGTCACTTTTAAATGCATATCGTGACTATTACTTCAAATTTACTTTTCAGTTGTCACACATTTCAAATTCATATGTGGCTAAATTTTCAACAAAAACTAACAGTCACGTTTAAATAATGTGTGACAAACTTGAGTATATGATTTAGCCACATACACAATTACTTCGTGTGACCATATATGGATTTTGGTCACACTTTTCAATTGTGTGACATATATTTGTCACATATGTATATATATAGTGTGACAAATGTTTCAAACTTATTTGTATCCGTCACACGTCCCAAATTACAAGTGACTAAAAAATCAAAAAAAAAAATACCAGATATGTATAGTCACAAAAATATTCAAATGTGTGGTTGTAGCCTCAGATGTAATTTCAAAATAGTCACATAAGTCGGATCAAGTGTGGCTGTTTATTTTATTCTGGTACATTTAGTCACACAAATAAGTTATTGTGAGGCCATTCAAAATACCACATGTGTGACCGTAGGCCAAATTTGTACCAGTGTCGTGATAATAGGTATAAGTCAATAACCTTGCTAATGAACGGAGTTAAATATATACCAGTCACAATATAAGTTCACGTTTCCAATGAATAACTGAATTTTAGTCTTAAATATGTTGCCCATGTATAAGACGTTTATGTGGGACTAAAATTCAGTCACAAATAACTGTCTCTCCAAACCTTTTTATTTTGCATACGTATTTGTAACTAAAATTTAGTCGTAGCTACGATGTCCATGTATTAGGGACTGAGTCGTGATTGAAATTCAGTCACTAACAAATTTCCCTCCAAACCTTTTTTATTGCGCAAACATATTTGTAACTGAATTTTAGTCTTAGGTATGATGTCCATGTAATAGGGACTCAGCTGTGACTAAAATTCAGTCACTACATATTTTCCCTACAAACCTTTTTATTGTGTAGACATATTTGTAACTGAATTTTAGTCTTAAATATGTTGCCCATGTATAAGAGGTTTATGTGGGACTAAAATTCAGTCATAAACAATTTTCTCTCAAAAGTTTTTTTATTTTGCATACGTATTTGTAACTGAACTTTAGTCTTAGCTATGATGTCCATGTATTAGGGACTGAGTTGTGATTCAAATTCAGTCACTAACAAATTTCCCTCCAAAATTTTTTTATTGTGCAAACATATTTGTAACTGAATTTTCGTCTTAGGTATGATGTCCATGTAATAGGGATGCAGCTGTGACTGAAATTCAGTCACTAAAAAATTTCCATCCAAACCTTTTGTTGGGAATAAAATGATCAAAGTCAAAGAGCCTGCCAAGTCGATGAAGAGCCTGCTAGTTGATTTTGTTGTGTACGAAGATGTTCTACCAGTACCTTCTGGGTAGAAGGTACTGCTAGCTAATGAAGAGCCTGCCAAGCTTATGTCAAGTCGATTAGATATTTTGTAATAGATATTTAGTTGAATTATTAGTCTTTGTACATTGTTATACGTTATGTAGAAGTAGAATAGTCTTCTGTGGTGACAGAAGAATATATCAGAGTGTACATGGGTAGTTGTATTTAATTGTAGGCGCCAATATAGTCAAAGTATAGTATTATATTCATCTACTTGACAACATGTAATAAGATATCCTTATCTTATAAAAGGATATCTTAGTCACTACTTCATGCATGCATCTTTCACAACTAATAACCACGAACCAAACTATCTCTCAAGTAACTTAGTTACTTCGAATTACAAATCCTTTCTACAATCATAGATTCAAGATTACTTTGTAATCCCGGTGATACTTAGATCATCCGTATTATTTCATCAATAATATTGAATCGTTTTGTGTTAACCAAAGTTGTGTTCTTTGTTCATTGCATTCACTCATTTACTCAAACTCACCACCTTGTGTTCTTTTAAAGTGTGTTGTAGTAGATTCCGCATGCTAAACACATTCAATACATAAATATCTCTCAAACACATTACTAAGATTCATATCCCAAGTGTTTGAACTTCAAGAACTATAACCAAAACGTTCCACAAGTGGTATCAGAGATAGGCTTGATATTTACTAATTTAAAAGAAAAATGGATGTTGAACATATTCAAACCAATGTTGCAGCTAAACTTCCATTACTCAAGCAAAACGAGTTTGAAATGTGGAGACTAAGGGTTGAACAATACTTTCAAGTGCAGGACTATGCACTCTGGGAGATCATTGAACAAGGCAATTCCTTCAAACCCCAAATCACCACTACAACAGTAAATGATGCTCTTGTAACAAGAATACAAGATCAACCATCAAATGCAGATGAAAAAGTTCAGAAGAGAAATGATCTAAAGGCAAGGAGTATGTTACTGATGACTATTCCAAATGATCAACTTCTGATCTTCAACAAATACAAAGATGCCAAAACCCTTTTTGAAGCAATTGTGGCTAGGTTTGGTGGTAATGATGCTACCAAGAAAACACAGAAAACCCTTCTCAAACAACAATTTGAGAACTTCACAGCCACAACCAATGAGTCTTTGGATAGTATGTTCAATAGACTTCAGAAGCTTGCAAGTCAGTTAGCCATCCATGAAGTGATGATAACTCAAGAAGACCTAAACTCTAAATTTCTTAGAAGTTTACCTTCAGAATGGTCTATGCATGTAATTGTATGGAAGAACAAGTCAGATATTGACCAGATGAGTCTCAATGATCTCTACAACAATTTCAAAATAGTAGAGCATGAAGTAAAGAAGACTACTGGGTCAAGTTCTGGAAATATGGCTTTTGTTTCATCCCCAAGCATGTCAAAGGTTGATAATGAAGAACAAGGTAGCAGAGAAGAAGGTACTGCTAATACAACCTTTGGTACTGCTAGTACTTCTGGTAGTACCAAATCCATATTAGATGAAACAATTGGGTGTGCTTTTCTTACATCTCAGCACAATGGGTCTGTATTATCATTTGAAGACCTTCAAGAGATTCATCCTGATGATCTTGAAGAAATGGACATAAAGTGGCAACTTTCACTTTTAAGCATTAGAGCCAAGAAGTTGATGATGAGAACTGGCAAGAAGATTCTGATAGATGGAAATGAGCCTGCTGGCTATGATAAGTCAAAGGTGGAGTGTTACAACTGCCACATGAAAGGTCACTACTCTAGAGAGTGTAGAAGACCTAAGAAGCAGGATGACAAGGGTAGAGGGTTTGACAACAGGAATAAAGGAAGCTTTGAGAAGAAAGGAAGCTTTGAAAGCAAGAGTAAGGTTGTTGAAGTTGCAGAGCCAAAAGCAATGGTTGCTATTGATGGCATGGGTTTTGATTGGAGTTTCATGGGTGAAGATGAGTCAACTTCTGATGAATTGGCTTTGATGGCATTCTCCACCCCTGAGGTACAAATTATCAAATGTCCTAATAATTGTGAATCTCTTAAAGAATTAGAAATCATAAGTAAAGCTTATGATACAGAAGTATTAGAACATAGAAAAACCAATCAAACCTTATTTAACCATCAGTGTGGTATGTCCAAGCTAGAAAAACAAATCATTCACTATAGAGAAAATGAACTCACATTTTCTGATGCTAAAGGTGCTCTTAATAGACAAATATATTTGAAAGATACTGAAATAGAAATGTTAAGGACTGAGTGCACTAAAGTGACATTAGCTAGAGACAATATTCAACTGACTGTTACTAAATTAGAAAATGCTTCTGAGTGTACTAAGAGCATAGTAGAGAATCAGTTGAATAAGAAAATAAAATCAGGGATAGGATATAATGAATGTCCACCTCCTTATAGAGGAATTCCATGTCCCCAGGGTAGTGATCTTGCTGTATCAGGTTTACATGAATTTGTTAACAAACCATTAAATAAACCTGTAGTGATAAGTGAACCTTCTGAGAGTGCTAACTATGTTCCACTCTCTAAGGTGCTCACTGATAAGAGACCAGATGTCCTAATTATTGAGGATTGGGTATCTGATGATGATGAAGATCAGACTATTCCTATCAAAGAAGTCAAAGTAGGACCAACCAGTCCTAAGAAAGTAGAAGTTAAAGCTAAGGCCAAAACTGTTTTGAAGACAGTTGAAAGTTGTAAAAATTGTAATAACAAACCTAGGGGAAGCCAAAGAAATTGGAACAACCTAAAGTCACAACAACTAGGTGATGACTTTGTTATGTTTAATAAGGCTTGTTATTATTGTGGTAGCTTTAATCATCTTCATGCTTATTGTAATAAATGGGTTTCTGGGAGTAAATCAAAAGCTAAAACAAATGTTACTCACCCCAGAAAAAGTTTTGTTAAGTCTAACATCACAAATGATAAACATACTGTTAGACAACATAAGCCTGTTATTACAAAACCAACTGAAAAGGGTACAAGAAACACTTTCAAAAGTGTACCAAAAGTTGAGAAGAATCCTATTCAAAAGATAAATGTGGTCAAAACAAAAATTTGGAGTCCAAAAACCAAAGGTCCTGCTAGACCAAAAGGTCCTGCTAGACCACATGGTACTGCCAAAATTGGTATTGCCAAAATTGGTACTGATAGACCAAAGACCACACAATGGATTAGAAGGGAAAGTGCTGTTAAGTCCTCAGCATGTTGGATTTGGAAACCAATCCAATCAAAAGGTGCATCAACAATCCTGAAAAGGTTTGACTTCATTGATGCAAGAGGCAAACCCAAGTCTGTCATGGCTTGGGTACCCCAAGGAAACTAATGTTTTTTTTTTCATGTGCAGGAACATTCAACTGATATTGAAGATCAAGGATACGTTGATAGTGGGTGTTCAAGGCACATGACAGGCAACATGTCATTCCTCTCAGATTTCAAAACATTTGATGGAGGATATGTTACCTTTGGGGGTGGAATAAAAGGAAAGATCACTGGTAAAGGTACTATCAAAACCAGTAAAATAGATTTTGAAAATGTGTATTTTGTGAAAGAACTTCAATTTAATCTTCTTAGTGTCTCACAAATGTGTGACAAAAAGAACAATGTTCTATTTACTGACAATGGATGTATGGTTCTTTCTTCTGATTTTAAGATGCCTGATGAGAGTCAGATACTTCTTAAAATTCCAAAAAGGAACAATATGTATAGTGTCAATTTAAAGAACATTGATCCCAAGGAAGGTTTAACTTGTTTGGTAGCAAAAGCCTCATTGGATGAATCTATGATTTGGCATAGAAGGCTTGGTCATGTAAACTTTAAAACAATCAACACTATTGCAAAATATGATTTAGTAAGAGGTTTACCCAAAAAGATTTTCCAAAACGACCAAACTTGTGTTGACTGTCTAAAAGGCAAGCAACATAGAGCTTCTTGTAAGCCCAAGACCCAAAACTCTATTACTCAGGCTTTACATATGCTTCATATGGATCTCTTTGGTCCTACTAATGTGTGCAGCTTGAATGGAAAGAAATATTGTCTGGTTGTTACTGATGACTATAGCAGATTTTCATGGGTTTTCTTCTTAAGATCTAAACATGAAACTAGTGAGATACTTAAAACCTATATCACTGAGGTAGAAAACCAATCTGATAAGAAAGTCAAAATCATCAGGTGTGACAATGGGACAGAGTTCAAGAATAGAGTTATGGATGACTTTTGCAAGGAAAAAGGCATAAAAAGAGAGTTTAGTGTAGCTAGAACACCTCAGCAAAATGGAGTAGCAGAAAGAAAGAATAGAACACTTATAGAGGCTGCTAGAACTATGTTAGTAGACTCTAAGTTGCCTATTTCATTTTGGGCTGAAGCAGTTGGTACTGCTTGTTATGTACAAAACAGGGTTCTTGTGACAAAACCACATAGAAAAACACCTTATGAACTTTTCTTTGGTAGAAAACCATCTTTAAGTTTTATGAGACCTTTTGGTTGTCAGGTCACTATTCTCAATACCAAAGATCATTTAGGAAAATTTGATGGAAAAGCAGATGTTGGCTTTTTGATAGGGTATTCCTTGCAGAGTAAGGCCTACAGAGTGTTTAACACTTGCACTAGGCTAGTAGAAGAAAATCTTCACATAGAGTTTCAAGAGAAACTAGCAAATGTGAAAGGAATTGGACCAGATTGGATGTTTGATGTTGATAGGCTTTCAGAATCTATGAATTATGTGCCTGTTACAGGTACAAATGCTAATGAAAATGCAGGTTCTGAAGATAATGTTGACTCTCCTAAAAATCAAGATTACATCTGGATGCCAATTTGGAAAAGTATGGATCTATCTTCAAGTCAAGAAGGACCTTCAAACTCAAGAAATGAAGGCAATGAAGAAGATCAAGGAACTCAGAATCAAGAGAATCAAGAAAGTGGTGCTAATGACAATGGTACTGCCAGTTCTTCAGATGGTCCTGCTAGTACAAGTATTGGTACTGCTGAGCCATTGAATATTCAAATAGATGATTCTTTTCAAGAAGAAGTTGGGATTAGCAATCTTCCAACTACATATGAAGTTCCTAAAACACCAAACACTAGAATTCTCAAAGATCACTCAACTGATGATGTGATTGGAAGCATGACTTCTGGTGTTAGAACAAGATCTCAAGTTGGTTTATCTCAAGTCTTATCCTCAAATGAAGAAGGGTTAATCTCCTCTATGTATGAAGAAAAGAATAATGATAATTCCAATATATGCCTGTTTTCATGTTTTCTATCTCAGGCTGAACCCAAAAACATAAACAAAGCTTTAGATGATGCAAGTTGGGTGGAAGCTATGCAAGAAGAGCTTCTCCAATTCAAGATTCAGAAGGTTTGGATATTGGTTGATTTGCCAAGAGGTCATAGGGCAATTGGAACCAAATGGGTGTTCAGAAACAAGAAAGATGAAAGGGGTATAGTGATCAGAAACAAAGCTAGATTGGTAGCACAAGGATATACTCAAGAGGAAGGGGTAGATTATGAAGAAGTGTTTGCTCCAGTTGCAAGACTTGAAGCAATTAGGCTTTTCTTAGCCTATGCTTCATTCATAGGCTTCACTGTCTATCAAATGGATGTTAAGAGTGCATTTTTGTATGGTGAAATTGAAGAACCAGTTTATGTATCTCAACCTCCAGGCTTCATTGATGCTGAGTATCCAGATAAAGTTTACAAGGTTACCAAGGCTTTGTATGGCCTACACCAAGCTCCAAGGGCATGGTATGAAACATTGGCTTGTTTTCTACTAGAAAGTGGATTCCAAAGAGGCAGGATTGATCCAACTTTGTTCATCAAAAGGACAAAGAAAGACATCTTGTTAGTGCAGATTTATGTTGATGACATAATCTTTGGATCAACAAACCAAGACTTGTGTGTAGAATTTGAAAAACTTATGCACAGTAAGTTTGAAATGAGTTCCATGGGGGAACTTACTTTCTTTTTAGGTCTCCAAGTGAAACAATCCAAAGAAGGCATATTTATCAGCCAAGATAAATATGTAGCAGAGATCTTAAGAAAATTTAATTTTGCTGATTCTAAGGTTGCAAGTACACCAATGGATCCAGACAAAGGGCTACTCAAGGATGCTGAAGGAGAAGATATGGATTTGCACAATTATAGATCTATGATTGGGTCCTTGATGTATCTTACATCATCAAGACCAGATATCATGTTCTCAGTATGTGTATGTGCAAGGTTTCAAATACATCCCAAAATCTCTCATCTCACAGCAGTCAAAAGAATCTTTAGATATCTTAAAGGTCAACCTAGGTTGGGTCTTTGGTATCCAAGGGAATCATCTTTTGAATTGATGGCTTATTTGGATAGTGACTATGCTGGTGCAACACTAGACAGAAAATCCACAACTGGTGGATGTCAATTTCTTGGTTGCAGATTAATCTCTTGGCAATGCAAGAAACAAACAATGGTGGCCAATTCTACAACTGAAGCAGAATATGTTGCTGGTGCAAGTTGTTGTGGGCAAGTTCTTTGGATCCAAAATCAAATGCTTGACTATGGGTACAATTTTCTTAACACCATTATTTATATTGACAATAGCAGTACTATTTGTATCATTAAAAACCCAGTTCAACACTCAAAAACAAAACATATTGAAATCAGACACCATTTCATAAGGGATTGCAATGAGAAGAGGTTAATTCAAGTAGTTAAAATTGATTCTGAAAAGAATTATGCAGACCTTCTCACCAAAGCTTTTGATTTAGGTAGATTCAAATATCTTGTAGGAGGTATTGGAATGATAAATCTTTGAAAAACATGTGTTTTTGTTCATAAAATTAACTGGTATTGCATTTTTAACATGGTACTGCTAGTTAGTCAAAAGGTCCTGTTAGTTCAAAATTGGTCCTGCTGATACAAAATTGCTATGTTTTGTTCATATAAATGCTTGAATGTTTACACTTATATAGATCAAGTGTTCTACACTTTGTTCTTTTGGTTTACAACTAACACATTTCAGGTTGATAACAAAACAAGAGTTCTTTCAAACAAAATGGACAACAAAAGTTTTCTTCATTTCAGGATAAACAACAATCTAAGGGGAGGAATTTATAGTCCAGAATGGAAGAAAGACCAATTGATGAAAGAAAAGACAAAAGCATACAAGATGATGCAGAGTTGAAAAAGAGAGAGTTAGATCACATATCTAGAAGGGATGAAGCATTTCTCAAGGAGAAAGTTCTATCTAGATCAAACTAAGAAATGTTTTCAACTCAAAGGCATGCTATTAGATGATTTCACTTGTTGAGCCAATCATCCAAGATACACAGCATCATTGCCTGATTTAAATTTCCTCCATCCAAGGAGATTGCACCATCTTTTGGGCCATCATGGCTTTTGGTATTCAGCTCACCAAGTTTTCACAAACTTAAGAGTTGGCTAGTCCTTAAGCAAACGGCTTTTGGTAAAGACAAATCAAATCCGTTGATGGTTGATAGTTTACCAAAAACTATATGGTTGTTAACTAACCATACTTAATTGTAAATAGTTAGCTAGTCCTTAAGCAAACGGCTTTTGGTAAAGACAACTCAAATCCGTTGATAGCTGGTAGTTTGCTAAAAACTATAAGGGATTTTTATAAAACTTTCAAAGGTACTGGTAGTTCAAAATTGGTACTGCTAGTATAAAAAGGTACTGCTAAATAGCCGTTGAGCCTGTCAGAAAAAGTTTTAGCCATTAGGCCTGGTAGTTAAAATTAGCCGTTGGGGTAGTTATGTAATTCACTGATGATTATATTATATTATATTTTACATATAAAAGATCTTTTTAACCGCCTTTTCATTTACTTATTTTAATCTTTCTTATTGTCGGTTAAAAGTAATTCTCTCATATCTTCTTTCATCAGTCACTATCATAATTCACATACACCTTTCATCTTTTACCAGTACTACCAACAAATCCCACCAACATATTCAAAATTTTCATTATGGCTTCCACAGTTGTTCTAGATTTTGTCCAACGTCACAATCAGTTAGCATTTTTGGAAAAGTCAGAGGATAATGCCTCATTTCATCAAGTAGTGGACTTTTTAAACAACTCCTACATCAGGTTTGCTTTGCTAGTCAATCCCACTATTTATGAAAATCAAATTTTGCAATTTTGGCAATCTGCTAAAATTAAAACTTCTGAAAATGGGGAACAAAGAATAAAAGCCAAAGTGGATGGTAAACATTTGACTCTTACTGAGTCATCCTTAAGAAGGCATCTTCATTTGGATGATTCTGATGGTATTAGTCAGTTACCAGATACTGAAATTTTTGAAAATTTAACAAGAATGGGGTATCATGCTGAGTCCAACAAACTCACTTTTCTGAAAAAGCATCTTACTCCACAATGGAGATTTTTGATTCACACAATCCTTCACTGTTTGAGCCAAAAGAAAACCTCTTGGGAGCAATTTAGTGGCAACATGGCCTCTGCTCTCATTTGCTTAGCAACAAACAGAAAATACAACTTTTCAAAATATATTTTTGAAGGATTGATAAACAATGTGAAAAGTAAAACAAAGTTTTTGATGTATCCAAGATTTATTGGTTGCATCATTGGAAAATTACAACATGTGTTGCTTCCCACAGACTCAGTTTATGAAACACCAAAACTTTCTCACAAAGTATTTTCAAATATGAGAATTGGTTTTAGAGGGGAGGAAGTTCCACTTTTTGATGAAATGGTACCACAACATCCAGAAGAACCCACACCATCTGCTGATACATCATCATCTAGTTCTTCACATGGTTTCATTTCACAAACACATCAAAAATCACCAACACCATCTCCAGTACCATCAGCAACACCACCACCATCACCACATCATATATCACAAACCCAATCACCTCAGACAATGCAAGAGTTGAAAGACAAGGTGAAGTTCTTAGAGAATGCTCTTAAAAGTCAAAATGAAAGGTTTTCTCAGATCAACATCAAATTGGTCAAGAGGGTTAAGAGATTGGAGGGTGAAGTGAAGAAGTTAAAAGGTAAAAAGTCTGCAAAGGTTGTTTTATCTAGTTCTTCACAGTCAGATGCTGATAGGATAGATCACTCTTCCAAAAAGGGGAGGAAAGATAGGTCTGAAGATGAGGAAGAAGAGGAGGAACAGGCTCAATTTGAATTCCATGATGGAACTCAAGTTTATGATGAAGAGCCTGTTAGAGCAGGGCAAGAGCCTGTTGGAGCAGGGCAAGAGCCTGCTAGGCCAGAAGAAGAGTCTGCCAGGAGAGAAAGGCTATTGGCTATGGGGTATAAAGGGTCTGCTGAGAGAGTGTACAAGAGAAAGAGAGTTTTAATTGCTGATGAGCAATCTTCTGCTCCATCACAAGATTCACCTCCAAAAGATAAGGGCAAAGGTATTCTGATTGAAGATGAGCCAAAGTCCAAGAAGTTGAAAAGAACTCAGCAAATTCAGATGGCTTTAGGAGAAGAAGAGGCCAAGAGGATTCATGAAGAAGAGCTAAAAGCACTTGAAGCTTCAAGAATGCTTGAAGTAATGAAAGAGCAGAAAGATGCTGAAGATGCTGCTCAAGCTCTTATTGATTCTCAAGCTGCACAAATATTTGATGCACAACTACAATGGATTATCTCTATTGATCCAATTGTAAGAGGTCAAGCCTCTGTATATATGGATGATGAGTCTCTAAGTGTAGAAGAAAAGACAGCCAAGCTTGAAGAATTCATCACCAAAAAGTATAGAGAAGAAGCCTTAAATGATGTATTTCAGCAGATCATGCAGTATAAGGAGAAAGGGTTTAAATTGCCACATGATCAGAAAGAGCAGATGAAGTTCTTCAAGTTATATCTGAAAAGGTCAGCAAATTGGAAGGATCATCAACTCAAAAGAAAATCATTTGAAGAGTTGCAGCATCTATACATTGAAGCATACAAAAAGAACCACTGCACTCCTCCTGAACACACACAAGAAAGGTCTTCAAAGAAGAAGGAAGATGCTCAGATGAAAGAAATAGCAAAATTGGACACAGAGCAAGTAAGTAAAATGTTGATAACTTTACCTACTATCATACATGCTGATCCAATTAGGTCTAGACACCCTATAATTGATTGGGAAATACACCATGATAGATTTGGTAAGTCATGGAAAGTATCAAGGGTTGGGGGACAGTCTGCTATCTTCAAGAATTTTGAAAATTTAGTTAGAGCATCTGATAGAGCAGATTTGGAAGAATTGTGGAATCTAGTGCAGATTAGGCTAGCCACAAATTCTAGCAATGATGTTAAGGAACAAGAATTATGGGTTGAATTCAATAGGATGTTTGATCCTGATCCCAAAGATGATTATTGGAAATTTCCATATTATGATCCATCTACAACCTGGGAATTCCTAAGTCATTGCAGTGTTCATCATTTGTACACATCAAGTGGGATTGAACTCTTTATGCTGGCTGAGAAAGAGTATCCACTTAGTTATGAAGTGCTCTCAACTATGATCTCCAAGAGGTTAAGGTGTGACAAAGATGATGAAAACTCAGAAATTGTTCAAAGTTTGCTAAGGAGCATATTTGAACAATGTGAAAGAAAAAGGAAGGATAGGAAATAAAGGTTTTTGGAAGAGTTCTCAAATCCTCAAGGTATGTATTTTATTCATCAGAAACTTGTGTATTTTAATGGAAATAACAAGTTTAGGGGAGGATTGTTGGGAATAAAATGATCAAAGTCAAAGAGCCTGCCAAGTCGATGAAGAGCCTGCTAGTTGATTTTGTTGTGTACGAAGATGTTCTACAAGTACCTTCTGGGTAGAAGGTACTGCTAGCTAATGAAGAGCCTGCCAAGCTTATGTCAAGTCAATTAGATATTTTGTAATAGATATTTAGTTGAATTATTAGTCTTTGTACATTGTTATACGTTATGTAGAAGTAGAATAGTCTTCTGTGGTGACAGAAGAATATATCAGAGTGTACATGGGTAGTTGTATTTAATTGTAGGTGCCAATATAGTCAAAGTATAGTATTATATTCATCTACTTGACAACATGTAATAAGATATCCTTATCTTATAAAAGGATATCTTAGTCACTACTTCATGCATGCATCTTTCACAACTAATAACCACGAACCAAACTATCTCTCAAGTAACTTAGTTACTTCGAATTACAAATCCTTTCTACAATCATAGATTCAAGATTACTTTGTAATCCCGGTGATACTTAGATCATCCGTATTATTTCATCAATAATATTGAATCGTTTTGTGTTAACCAAAGTTGTGTTCTTTGTTCATTGCATTCACTCATTTACTCAAACTCACCACCTTGTGTTCTTTTAAAGTGTGTTGTAGTAGATTCCGCATGCTAAACACATTCAATACATAAATATCTCTCAAACACATTACTAAGATTTATATCCCAAGTGTTTGAACTTCAAGAACATATAACCAAAACGTTCCACACCTTTTTATTGTGTAGACATATTTGTAACTGAAACTTAGTCTTAGCTATGATCTCCATGTATTAGGGACCGAACTGTGACTATAATTCAGTCACTAACAAATTTTCTGCCAAAATTTTTTATTGCGCAAATATATTTGTAACTGAAATTTAGTCTTAGATATGATGTACATGTGCTAGGGACTGAATTGTCATCCTTATTCAGTCACTAACAAATTTGCCTCCAATTTTTTTTCCCGTACAGGCATATTAGTAACTGAAATTTAGTCTCAGATATGGGGTTACTGAATCGAGGACTGATTTTTAGTCGCCGCAATCAGTCAATAAAAGGTTAGTCCTTAAAAGTATCAGTAACTGATGTTTCACTTACCGATGCTATGTATCAGCGACTGATATATCAGTCCCTAGAAATTCAGTCTCTGAAAGCCTTTTTTTTGTAGTGATAATAAGCTGCACATCATCTTCTTCCCCTTTTTGTAATCATACAATAGGGGTCTTGTGCGTCTCGTAAACGCTTCCCCTCAAGTGATGCATGTAGATGGTTAAGTATTTTTTAACAATAAGCTTCCCCTTAAAAATATACTAACCATCTGCTTGAATCATGAACTCAGTAGCATAGATCATTTCTTACTTCAGTGCGAAAAAGACATCATGTAACAAAATGTCTTTGGATAATTTTTGTAGTCATTATATGCATGGCGATCACATGCAATGGCCGATAGTCTCAGTGAGCTCAGACGGATCAACCAGAAACCACTCAATGCTTATGATTACCCTTTTTGTAATCATATCATGAACTGTATGGTATCATATGCCCCACAAAATATTTGTAAAGAGTGTGTAATTGTTCCAATTAAGAATTATCTCATGAACTGAATCTCTAAAACGAACCATACACATCATCATTGATCAAGATCCAAGGGCGTCTGTGGACCTAGAATACTCTATCAAATATATCAAAAGCACAAGCAGCAATAACCGAATCAACCAGCAGTATCAGCAGAAACCACCAGCAGGAACCAACCAGCAGAAACCAAAGCAACCAGCAGAAACCGATCAGTATTTTTTTTTTTTTACTAACAGGTGCAGAATCCGAGCAGCAGAAACAATTCAAGCGGAGCAGCAGTATCAAAGTGAGAGCAGCAGAAAAATTAATGCAGCAGCAGAATCAAAATAGCGTAGCAGCAGTATAACTACCGAAACCAGAATGAACCAATTTAACTGATCAGACCCATGTTCTCAGCAGACAACCAATTAATATATCACTGATCAATTAATATTCATCATATATTAACCACTGACACATGAAGTTCTATCAATTAATCCATAAGCGACAAGCAAAAGCCACACTTTTTGACCACCGACCGCAATCAATTCAACCGTTCGAGGTGATGATTAATACTCTTCCAATCACATACGAATTCAATATTCATATAATAATGACCCACAAATTCAATACACCAATCAGATCCATAATACCAATCATATATATCAGCTCCATTAATTTGACCAAAACCACAAGCAACAAATTAATGAAACATACCACTGACCTTCTTTAAAGATTTGATTAATTAGAATAAGTCAGTACGAGGGTCAAAGACGAAGACAACAAACATCAATTTAATGATTCACGGCCCACAATAAAGTAATCGCCAATAAACCATTTAAAGCCAATCGAGACCCAAAAATAAATTCAATATCGATTACCTCATCAGATCTGCTCCAGTCCGATAACATATGCTCCGAATCTGCTCCATAACTGCTCTTCTTCAACAACGAACAACCTTGTAGATCCTAGATATCCAGAGCCCCCGCTCTGATACCAATTGTTAACCAATATTCGTACTACCAGCCCCACATAATAAATTCACAATCGTCATCAATTAAAGTCAGGAAGCAACAAATGATTTTATATCAAAATAATAAACAGTCAATCGATGCCTTATGAAGACCAATTCATACCATCACCAGATCTGCTCTTTTTCTTTGAAACTGCTCCAAAAACTGCTCTGATACCAATTGTAAAACCAAGATCTAGCCCATCTAGGATTATAGAAAAATTGATTTGCACAGCGGAATAATAATAAGAACAATCAAAGTTTCTCCAAGGTTTTCTTCTTCGACAGAGACTCTCACCAGGCTCTGATACCAATTGTTGGATCAACCTCCTTGATTGATCTTTGAGCCGGTAGAGTGCTTATGTAATCACAAACACTCTAAGAGAATCTCTAACAATGAAACTTATGTTTATGCAGAAACTAAACACAAGAGTTGAAGAAGAATATAACTAATAAAACTTTGATCCTCTATGGATCTTTTATTCACTAATAAAGTTGTTATCAAAAGCGTACAATGTTCATAGCCGTCTTGTTTCTTTTATACTACAAGAAACCCTAATTCGGCATTCACAAGAAAACGTGTAAAAGATATGCAATATCTATTCCTAATATATCTCATGCATATCCATACCATCTAATAATACGGGTTTAACTATTACTACTACCCGCAGGAACAAAACTAACAGCAGAAACGAAATAATACTACCAGCAGGAACCAAACTACTACCAGCAGGAACCATACTACTACCAGCAGTAATGAACTAAATACTATTTTAATAATTCCTAACACAGCCTCCTTCACCAACCAGGAAGACCGTCTCTACCAGACCTTTATCTACAACGTATTAAGAGGATCCAATGTCCTTGATAGATGCTTGAAGACTACCATGTTGGCAGGAAATTCGCCCCAAGGATGGTATGTACCATTTGAAGAATTATTCGTGATGATTAATAGGCATGTGTGTAACACCTATGCTTTAAACAATTTATCTTTATTTCTAGGCTTCGACCCACGTTTCGGATAATTGCTTAGGTAATTTTTTGTTGGCTTTGACCGTGTTTAGTCATATTAATGCCAGTTTAGGGGACAATGTCCCGCTTATGATATCATGCTTATCTTCTCTTACGCCTTTAATAAGCGTACACATACATCCTAAGGTTATAACCTTATTATGTGTATTTTGGACCAAGATTTTAGCAATCGTATAATTTGACTGCGACAGAGAGTCGCGACCCACTCCGTCTTTATCCTTAAGATACGAAGGGCTTAGTATACCCTAAGTCTTGTAGGAATGTTAATGTGAATTGTAATGGATGTTATTTGTATACAAGACATGTGTCTTGAACCATCCTTCGACATTGAAACTTGTAAAGTACTTGGCTGAACAAACCTTTGTTGTAAAGAACGAAACAAGAGATTTGAGGGAAATGCGTTATATCGTTAATTAGGTAGGGAGGATTACATCATTTTAAGAAATGAACACTAGGACACCTACCATTAATGCTTCTTTCCCCAAGTGAGAAGAATGCGTTATATGAATTTGAAACAAGCTAAATGCTTTAAAAATAGTAAGTCTTAGACGTAAAACTTACGAAGGTTGGTACCATTCCAAGTCCTATCCATGACCTCTCCTTTAAGCGTGGCGAGCTTATAGGCTCCGTTGCCGTAAGCTTTCGATATGACGTAGGGTCCCTCCTATGTAGGCCCTAGCTTTCCTTCGTATTCAGCCTTGCTTGCGCTGTTTAGCCGAAGGACATATTCACCTAGCTTGAATGTGGGGGGTATAACTCGGTTGTTGTAGTACTTTTCAAACTTTTGCTTATAGATAGCCTCTCTGATTGAGGCTATTTCCCTTCTTTCTTCAAGAAGATCAAGGTTTTCCCGAAGCCTTTCTTCATTTGTTTTTTCCTCAAAGTTCTCAATGCGTTCTGTTTCAATGCTTATTTCAGAGGGTATAACAGCCTTCATTCCATAAATAAGGCTAAAAGGAGTCTCCCCATGACTTGACTTGGAGTGTGTCCTATGTGCCCACAGAACCTGGGTTAGTTCTTCTACCCACCCATGATGGCTTCGTCCTAACCTCTTCTCGATTCCGTTAACAATGTCCCTGTTGGTGACTTCAACTTGTCAATTACCCTGAGGGTGGTACACGGATGTGAATGACTGTTTGATCTTTAGGCTTTCGCAGAAGGACGGGAACACTCCTTCAGCGAATTACTTTCCGTTGTCAGAGATAATAATGTGAGGAACCCCGAATCGACAGATGATGTATTTCCACACGAACTTCTCCATATGCCTTCCTGTTACTGATGCCAAAGGCTTGGCTTCCACCCATTTGGTGAAGTAATCTATGGCTACGACAAAGAATTTTACCCCTCCTGGAGCTACTGGTAGGGGTCCGACTATATCGATTCCCCACTGGCAGAAAGGCCATGCTGAAGTGACAGAGGTCATGTCTTGCTTAGGCAGTCTTGGAACTTTGGAGTGGATCTGACATGCTTCACACTTTTGTATTATCTCCATTGCATCCCTGTGCATGGATGGCCAGTAATATCCATGCTTCACACTTTCGTAGATGATGTTTGAAGCTTGCTTTGGCCCCACACAACGAAGCCATGGAGATAAGAAGGATCTCCTGTAGAGATTATCCCCAATAAGTCTATATTGGGGAGCATTGACCCTTACCTTTCTTGCAAGCTTAGGATCTTCTGGTAGGATACCACTGATCAAGTACTCCCTTATTGGATTCATCCAATTGGAGCCTTCTTCGAGTATGATGTCAGACACTTCGCTTCGTTTTATTGACCTATCGGCCAATACTTCCACTAAGACCTCCTTTGTAAAGTGAGTAAATGCCATCGAAGCCAGCTTGCTTAAGGCATTTGCTTTCTTGTTTTGGTTTCTGTGAACATGTGCTATATCATAGGACTCAAACCCTTGAAGGAGTTCTTTAGCTTTATTCAAATACTGTTTGATGGTGGGCTGCTTTGCTTCGTAGGAGCCCTTGATTTGGTTGGCGACTAGCTGCGAGTCCACAAAAATGGAGAGGTCACGAACCTCCATGTCCTTTGCAAGTCGGAGGCCAGCTAGCAAAGCTTCATACTCAGCTTCATTGTTTGTAGCCTCGAACTCAAAACGTAATGCATAAGTATACTCCTTTCCCTCCGGACTAACTAGAATTAGACCTGCTCCTGATCCATTGGAGCTTGAGGCTCCGTCAGTGTACAATTTCCACCCCTCCTTCGCCTTTGGGGGTCCTTCTTTGGAACATCTTTATCTTGACTGGCTCCAGAGGGTATTTCAGCGAGAAAGTCTGCAAGTATCTGACCTTTGACGGAGTTTTGACCCTTGTACTCTATCTCGTGTTCTCCCAGTTCGATAGCCCATTTGGCTACTCTACCTGATTTCTCAGGCTTCAACAGTATCTGCTTAATTGGCTTGTCAGTCAATACTGTAATGGGATGAGCTTGAAAGTACCTTCGAAGGTGCCTTGCAACATAAACTAAGGCTAGGATTAACTTTTCTAAGTCCGGATAGTTTAATTCAGCCCCTTGCAGGACCCTACTAATGAAGTAGATCGGGACTTGCTTCTTATCCCTTTCCGCCAAAAGAACAACAATGATGCTTTCGAAGGATGTTGCGATGTACATAAATAACACTTCGCCTTTGATTGGGGCTGTAAGTGTTGGCAAGATTTCCATGAACTCTTTTAGCTTTTTGTAAGCGGCTTCCGCCTCACAACTCTATTGAAAAGTTTTCTTATGTGTACACCCCTTGAGTGTTTTGAAGAATGGTAAAGACCGATCTGCGCCTTTTGACAAGAACCTGCTAAGTGCTGCGAGCTTCCCATTTAGGCTTGTACTTCTTTCAATGACTTTAGAGCTTGTAGATCAGTGATGGCTTTGACCTTCGAAGGGTTAGCCTTAATCCCTTGCTTCGTTATCAAATGTCCTAAGAATTGTCCTTCCTCCATGCCAAAGGAACACTTCTTAGGGTTAAGTTTCATGTTGATTGCCCTTAATTGATCGAAGGTTTCTTGAATATCGGAGAGTAGGTCTTTCTCAGTCCTACTTTTTATTACCATATCATCAACGTAGGCTTCCAAGTTCCTTCCTATCTGCCTGTGGAAGGCTTTGTCAACCAACCGTTGATAAGTTGCCCCTGCGTTCTTCAGACCGAAGGGCATTTTCTTATTGCAATAAACACCCTTTCCTGTATAGAAGGCTGTTTTCTCCTCATCTTCCTCAGCCATTTGTATTTGGTGATACCCTTTGTAGGCGTCCAAGAAATATTTCAAACGGAACCCTGAGAGGGATTCGACCTTCCAATCAATTTCTGGCAGAGGGTAGCAGTCCTTTGGGCAAGCCTTGTTGATATCAGTGAAGTCAATACACATTCGCCACCCTCCGTCACTCTTCTTTACCATAACTGGATTGGCTACCCAGGTTTGGTATTTTACTTCTCTAAGAATTCCTGCTCGTACAAGTTCGTCCACCTCTTTGTAAGCAGCAGCATTCCTTTCAGGTGCCAGACTTCGACGCTTCTGCTTAATTCGTTCGATGTGCTTAAACTTATTAAGTTTATGTTCTGTGCCGAAGGGCTTGCCATCGATCATAAGAGTCCTGGGAACCCCTGTCATGTCTGAGTATGTCCATGCGAAGACATCCTTATTGGCTTTGAGCAATTTCTCTAGATCTGCCTTGAAGGTGGCAGGGAGTTGCTTTCCGATTACCACCGTTTGCTCTGGATAGAGCTCATTTACCACAATGCGTTCTTCAGCGTTAGTACAACTTAGGATGGCCTTTGGAGGCTCTTTCGGACTTTCTTTGATCTTTTTGCCAGCATCTCCTACCTTTCCCTGGTTATAACTAAAAAACACGGTTCCTATCTCATAAGGTGTATGGAATTTTACCGCTGCGTGTATGGTGGAGACCACAATGCCCATCTTTTGCATGGCAGTCCTTCCTATCAACAAGTTGTAGGGAGAGCCAGACCTTACAATAGCGAATGTGAGGGTTTCTATCCTTGCGATCTTGCCTTTTCCAATTGTTATCTCCAATGGTACTTCTCCCAGAGGCCACGAATGCTCACCGGAGAATCCTACTAAAGTTATCTTCGAATCAACCCTCTGCGACCTGATCGAAGGCTTAATCTTAAGAAAACAATGCTCGTATATGATCTCGCAGGAGCTTCTGCAGTCCATGTAGGCTCTGTTTACTTCTCGGTCTGAGATTAAGACTTTAATGACTACTCGGTCGTTCGAAGGGACTTGGCCTGCGATAGGGGGAAATGTCACTTCCCCTACTTTGTTTACCTCCTGCTCCATCACCTTTCTTTTTAAGATGGCTTCGCCCCAACGAACCATGAGTATGGGGGCTTCGGCAGGAGTAGTATCTTTAGCCAATTAGGTGTCGGAAATTTTTTCCTTTCCCTTCTTTATACCCTTTACGAAATGTGCCAATTGCCCTGACTTTACAGCTTCTTCTATCTGTTTCTTTAGCTCCCTGCAACTATTCGTATCATGGCCATAATCTTCATGGAAATGACAATATGTTAGGAATTATTAGAAGATATTTATTTTTCATTACTGCTGGTAGTTATATTCATTCCTACTGGTAGTTATGGTTCCTGCTGTAGTTGGTTCCTGCTGGTAGTTCATTTTGTTTCTGCTGTTCAGTTAGTCATTGCTGCGGGTTATCCCATATGTTTAGAATGTTTGTTAGAGTTATTTTTAGAAGATATAGTGTTTAGAATGTTTGTTAGAGTTATTTTTAGAAGAGATAGTGTATATCTCTTTACACGGTTTGTTATGAGCTGTATTAGGGTTTCTTAGTTTATAAAAGAAACATGCAGCTAGGGTTTATGTACAACGCTTATCAAAAACATTATCATTAGTGAAATAAATGATCCATAGAGGATCAAAGTATTATAGTTATTCATTCTTCTTTAAGTCTTGTGTTTAGTTTCCGCATAAGCACAAGTTTATTATTCAGAGATTCTCAAAGTAGTTTGCTTATGTTTACATAAGTTTTCTACAAGTTCCACCAAGCTCAAAGATCTATCAGGGTGCATGATCCAACAAGTGGTATCAGAGCCTGGTGAGGATCTCTAACAAAGAAGAAAAAGTTCTCTAAATAATCTCTTAAACCCTTTTTCAATGGAAGGCGACAATCCTGAAAATTCTGTCATCAATAATGAAAAACCTGAAACTTCACAAGTCCAACAACAAATTGTCACAACCACTGTGTCTAACAGTAAGGCTAAATTCCCATACCTCAAGAAAGATGAGTACGAGATTTGGGCTATGAAGATGGAGTACTGGATCTCAAACTGTGATCATAACCTATGGAATGTAATCCTAAAAGGGAACGGCATGAAGAGAACAGGAAGGGATGAGAAAGGCAACATCACTATTCTTCCACCTATGTCTGCAGAAGAGCACATTGCTCTTCAAAGGGAGACCAAAGCAAGAACTCTTTTGCTTCAGGCTCTCCCAGAAGATCATATGGGTGACTTTCATCACCTGGATGATGCTAGGGAAATCTGGCGTGCTATAAAAGCTAAATTTGGAGGGAATGATGAGTCCAAAAAGATGAGGAAGTCCATGCTCAAGCAGGAGTTCCAGGAGTTCAGGATCTCTGAGGCTGAAGGGATTCACAAAGGCTATGACAGGTTTCAAAAGATCCTGAGCCAACTCAACCAGTTGCAGGCCAAGCCAGACAATGAAGACTGCAACACCAAGTTTTTGAGGGCTCTGCCTCCCTCATGGTCTCAGGTTTCTATCACTCTTAAGGCAAGAGGTGGGCTCGATTTCATGAGTTTTGATGATCTTTACAACAAGCTCAAGTCCCTTGAAATTGACATCAAAGGGTATTCAACCTACTCATCTCACACTCCATCTAATACTGCATTTGTTAGTGTTACCAGTACTAACAAGGACTCATATGGTGGTAGCCCAACTCCCTCTTCTTCATCTGTTTCCTATTCCCCTACTACACCTAGAACACAACCAAGATCTGGCAATGTGATTGAGGAGGTCCTTCATTCATTTGTTGCTGATAGTACACCAAAACATCAGCTTATTTATGAAGATTTTGACCAGATTGATCAACTGGATCTGGAAGAGTTGGACATCAAGTGGCAGTTTGCTATGCTGTCAGTGAGGGCCAACAGATTTGAGAAGAAGGCAGGGAGAAGGATCAAATTCGATGGATAGGAAGGAGCAAGGTTTGACAAAAGGAAGGTGACATGCTACAAATGCTCACAACCATGTCACTTTGCTAGAGAATGCCCAAATTAGAAGGTGGATGACAAAACAAGGTATTCTGCTTTCAAGATTCAAGAATTGGAGTCAGAAGATCCCAAAGCCTTGTTGTCTGTAGATTCCATGCTGGATTGGGAACAACATGAGGTAGCTGATGCAGTAAGAGGAGCTGCAAAGAACTATGGGATGATAGCTGGAGCTGGAAAGAAGGCACAAGTGGCTGAGGATTTTGCTTTGATGGGCTACCCATCTCAGGTACAAAATTGTCCATTTGGTTGTGATGTTAAATATGCTGAATTTAAAAAGGAATTTGATTATATAGAGCCTCAATATAAAGAATTTTTTATTAAAGATCAAGCCTATAGGAACTCACTTAATACATTAGAAAAACAAAAGGTTTGGTACCAACAGAATCCGTTAGCCTATGAGGAAAAGATAAGGGTTTTGGAGAGAGACTTAAAGTACACCACTAATGAGTTAAAACATGTTGAGAGAGAATATGATAAGGTAATTTTAGAGAAAAAGGATTTACAAGCTAAGTTAGAAAGTGAAGAGATCAAATGTGCTTCATATAAAGAATCAACTAGGCTTGTAGATATATTGAATGCTACTTCTCAGTATGTAAAGGCTAAGAGAGGTTTGGGGTGTCCTAAAACTGATGACTCTTCTGAGTCAAGAAGATTTGACCCTACCCCTAAGGAGGTAAATTACCAAATACCTATAAAGTATGTAAAAGAAGGAGAGATGCATGATGTCCCTCCTCTTATAAGAGGAGTGTTTAAACCTATCCCTATCCACTTAGACCTTGACATAGACTTAAATGAATCATATATGTCCTATGGCAAAAAGTCCAGTGACTTGCCTAATCTTGATTGTGACTCTAATGATTTTGTCTCTTGTTCTAACAGTGACAAATCTTCAGAAATCAAGATAAATGATTTTGCATCTTGTGATTCAAGTGTCAAGTCTACCACCACCAAGTCTGAAGATTTCTCCTCAGAAGTAGCTAATGATGAATCTCATTCAAAGACAGCTGCTTTTGAAGAAAATTCTTCTGTTTTTGTTCAAAACAATGATGTTTCTAGTTTTGGTTCTGTTTCAAACAATGATGTTTTTGATTTTACTTCTGTTAAGAATAATTTTTATTCATCTTGTGGTTTTGATAATTCTGGTTGCAATAAGAAATGTCATGTTAAGAATAAATCTTTTAGAAAGAAGTCATGTTTTGTGTGTGGTAGTTATGCTCATCTTATCAAAGACTGTGACTTTTATGAGAAACAGATGAGTATGTGTGGTGGACAACAACAAACTAGGCCTATGTGGAACAATGTTAATGATATACCCCCATATGTTCCTCAAGCAGCAAGAATGAACTCTTATAGACCTTCCTTTCCTGCTGGTAAACCTGTTGCTGCTGGTAAGCCAGTTGCAGCTGGTAAATCTGTTGCTACTGGAAAGCCAGTTGCTGCTGGTAAGCCAATTGCAGCTGGTAAACCTGTTGCTGCTGGTAAGCCTGTTGCTGCTGGTAAGCCAGTTCCATCTGGTAATCCCAATCCTGCTAGTTGGAAAAGAAAAGCTGCTAGACCTTTCTACAGACCTACAAGCACTTATTTTCAGAATGATTATAGGCTTGTGTATTATTATGACCCAATTCAAAGGGAGGGGGCAAGATGGGAAACTGCTGTTAAGTCCTCAGCAGGTTGTTCTTGGAGAAACAATGACCAATATATGAAAATGGGGTCCAAGAACAATGGTGGATCTCATCAATCTCCATGGTTTAATTATTATTGATCCACAAGGCAGGCTCAAGTCAGTAATGGCTTGGGTCTCCCATGTATCTCATATTGTTGTTTGTATTCTTTTGTTGTAGGATAATCCTCTTAGAAGTAAAGATGTAGGCATTTGATGAACTCAAATAAGTACATTTTATTACTATCATTTATCCTATTAATTTGACTTGTTTTATTATATTATGTATGAGGATTGATACTTAATCGTTTACTTTTGTAATTCTCAGTTGAAAACAAGCATTTGGTGAAACTTGGCGATTTTGGACTAATTATGGAGCAAAATATGCAAGAAGTTAAGAGTCTACTTAAATGCACAAGATGAAGACTAATCTGCTCCAGATGTGCCGCATCTCACTTATGACATGCGCCGCATCACTATCAATATTTCACCAGATACGATCCAAGATACAAGAGGACATGCGCCGCATCCAAAGATAATGATACGCCGCATCTTCTGGCGGTGTACGAATATTCCTGAATATTATAATCTTGGACCCCACGCGAAGTTAAGTAAATGCGCCGCATCTACTTACTAGATGCGCCGCATCTTACCATCAGACAGAAACTATAAATACCCCAAGACCAGACGAATTTCGAGAGGGACATATATTAGTACCGAAGACCGAAGACCAGAAACCTAGGACGAATTCAGTCAAGGTAGCAGCACAAGACACACCCAAATCAAAGATACAAGAGCTGTAAGAAGGTGCTGCATGTGTTTAATTCATTAAGTAGTTTTGTTTTATTGTGTTAGTAAACTTTAATTCATCAAGATTGGTGGCTTGTGTAATGTGACAACGAAAAGATTGCACTCCCTTAAAACTGCTTTCTCATTAATTAAAGTTTATATGTTGATGTCATTGGTGACTTTTATTAGTGCATTGATAACCTCTGTGTCTAGCTGAGCGTTGATCGGGTCGCCATGCCTCTGCCCTCGCCTGTTTATTAGATCGCCTATGCATTCTATGGTCTGTAGAAAAGTAGGAGAAAGATAAACGGGATAGTCATAAGTAATCATTAAGGGTTTACTCGCCGATAAGATTAGAACCAACGAGAAAGGACTTAATCTCGGTGCATTGCATCGAACTATACACTTCATATAACACTAGCAATAAAACAAGTGACAAACTACTTATCATAAGGACAGCCCTCTTATTGTCTCGATTATTTATCTGTGTACGTGTGTGCTACTTGCTGATTCGTGCCTATTGGTTTAGTTTATTATTTAATTGCAACAATATCGTGCCAGTCTCTCAGGCTGACCCCCTTGCGTTAGATTAGGTTGTATAGCTAACTTAATATATTAAAATACTGATTAGAATAACTAGATAATACGTTCCACTCTTAGTGATCGACACTCTACTTACCATTATATTCATACTGACCGGGTACACTGCTCGTTAAGTGTGTGTGTTATTGATAAGTCGACTAAATATAAATTTAAAACTTGAGTAGGCATTAATACTGCTAAACCGCAACGACACACGCTACGCATCAAGTTTTTGGCGCCGCTGCCGGGGAGTGAATTGTTATTATCTGTTAATTTGATTAGTATTTTAATTAGGTTTTTTAATTTTTTTTTATTATTATCTAACCGCTAATTTTGTTGTATATTAGATTAATTTGCATTCATTGTACTATTTTGCATATTTTCTGTTTTTGTGTGTTATTTGTTTGCTTTTGTATTGTTTTTATTTTCGTGTGTTTTATTTGTTTTTTTTTAAATTTTTCGTATTTTTTGTTTTCTGCTATCGTTGTACTGAGCTAAATCGAACGATACAACGCATCTGATTTCTCAGATACGGCGTATTGCGTTCAATTTTTTATAAATTACAACGCGTTTAATTAATTCGATACGACGCATCTTTTCCCCAAGATACGGCGTATCTGTTTTTAATAAAATTTTTTTTTCTAAACGTTAACGCCATACGACGCATCTGCTTTAGCAGATACGGCGTATCTATTATTTTAATTAAAAACAGTTTTCGATTAATTAAACAGATACGGCGCATCGATCTCTGTCGATACGGCGTATCTTCTGAATCAAAAATCTCGTATTTTGGAACATAACGAAAATACGGCACATTAACTTTTGTTAATACGACGCATTTAATTTTAAATAAATATCGATTTTTGATTATTAAAATTGATACGGCGCATCCTAATTTCTAAGTGGCGTATCTATTTTCTGAATAAAGTCTGATTTAATTTTAACGATTATAAGATACGGCGTATCCAACTTTTTGGATACGGCGCATCGTCTGCAGATATCAGTAACTTTAATTTTTCGTATTCCGTTCTCGTTGTTAATTTTCTGATATACTACTTTCTCGGGCATACCCTACTGATATTTTTGTGTTGATTTCAGGAAGTGCATGACCAGGAGTTCTACGAAGAACTTGATTCAACCTTTCGAAGATCCTGAGCGAGTCTTTCATTTGCTTAAAAGGCTTTTCAACACAAAAAGCTTTGATACTTCAAGTTCATTCGAGCTTGATTATTTTTCTGAAGAGAAAGAGGAAGAAGAAACAGAAACAATGGGCGAAAACACAACTATGGAGGAATACATGAACAAAACCCGTGCTGATCACACTTCAGGAGTTGCTAGACCAAAGTTTGATGATAAGTCAAAGTTTGAATTGAAGGGTCAGTTTCTCAAGGAACTAAGGGAAAATGCTTTCAGTGGATCGGAACATGAGGATGCTAATGAACATGTTGAAAAGGTCCTCGAGATTGCGGATTTGTTTACTTCGGAAGGAATCACTGACGATCAACTCATGCTAAGAATCTTTCCAATCTCGCTAAAAGGAGCTGCTAACAAGTGGCTAAGGAATGAACATGCTAGTTCAATCACTACATGGGAAGGTTTGAAAAGCAAATTCCTGAAGAGATATTGTCCACCTGCTAGGACTGCTAAAAAGATGGAGGCTATCAACAGTTTCAAGCAAGAGCCTGATGAAACTCTTTATCAAGCTTGGGAACGATTTAAAGATTTACTGATAAAATGTCCTCAACACTATCTAACCCCTATGCAGGAGATAATATTGTTTTATCAAGGATTGGACGTGCCTACTAGACAAATCTTGGATGCTAAGGGAGCTGTGCCTCAAATGAGTGCAACCAATGCCAGGAAAGCAATCCAAGATGCTGCTGATCATTCTCAAAAATGGCACGATGGGACCTCTACTAGATCTAAGAGCAGCACTAATTTTGACGGGATTGCTGCTATTCAAGCTCAATTGGATAAAATTAGTAGAGAGATGAAGAAGCGTGATGAAAGAGTGTACGCTGCCCAAGTTGGATGTGAAAAGTGCGAAGGACCTCACTACACTAAAGATTGCCCGAATAAGAATGAAAGTGAGACGTTTGAAGAAGCATATTACACCCAATTTGGACAACCATTCCGACCTTCAGGAAGATTTAGGGAAGCTACCCCGGGATTCTATCAAAAGAACAACTTCAATCCCGCTTATCAAGAAAGGAGGCAGACTTTAGATGACACTCTAAAGCAAATTATGGCCGATGCTGCTAAAAGACATGAAGAGAATACTGCTATGATCAAAGAAATACGAGCTTCAACGGACACTACTACAAGAAATCAAGGAGCTTCGATCAAAGCATTGGAACAACAAATTGGTCAAATGAGCAAAGTTCTTCAAGAAAGGGGATATGGAAGTTTACCTAGCTCAACCGAAACCAACCCAAGAGATCATGTCAAGGCCATAAGCACCACTGAAGAAGTCACTCCTTACTTGCCTAGAAGATCGATGAATGGTAATGATGGTGCAAGACCCGAATTTTTCTTTAATTCTTCAATCAGTTTAAGAAGACTACTAAAAGAAAAGACAAAGATTGAAGAAGAGATCAAGGCTACAATGAAAGAAGGGAGCTCTGCAACCGATTTAAATGCCTTGCCTCATAAAGAAAAAGACCCAGGAAGTTTTACTCTACCTTGTTCAATTAATGATATATCTTTCAATAATGTGTTAGCTGACTTAGGAGCTAGTGTTAGTGTTATGCCTCTTAAGACATTCACTACCCTAGGACTAGGAAAATTAGCACCAACTAAGTTACTTATTGAATTGGCTTATAAAACGGTAAAACGACCTGAAGGGATTGCTAATAATGTGCTAGTTAAGATTGAGAAGTTTATTTTCCCTGTAGAATTTGTGATTTTAGATATGCCCGAGGATGTTAAGGTTCCTTTAATCCTTGGAAGACCTTTCTTGTCTACTGCCCATGCTAAGATTGATGTGTTTAAAAGAAAAATCTCATTAAGGGTAGGGAATAATAAACTAGTCTATAAGTGCCAAGATCCTGTTAAAAGCATAATTAGAGGTGTCTACATGCTAGGATTAAGAGAGCGTATGGACCTCGATCTAGAAGCTAGACTTATGGGGGAAACATTGATTCAAAACAACTCAACTATTCCTAATCATGAGAACTTTGAGGAATTTATTGACCTTAATGTACCTACCGAACTTAGACGCGATGTTGTTAATGATTCTGATGATGAGTGGTATGATTGCGTGGTAATTAACAAACGTAGGAGAATAGTTGAGAAAACGAATTTGAATAATAATATGTTTATTGAACTACCACCCCACCTTGCTTATTTATGCCTATATGATAATAAGAATTTCCCGTCTATCATTTTGTCATCTCTGCCCGAAAGGGACAGAACTTTGTTTATACAGATACTAAAGAAGAACGGCGTGGAAATCAAGGACGAGCAAGGAGTGTTCAATATTACTGAATTGGCAATGAGGGAGCGCGATGTTTCCGACTCCTTAAATGATCGATATTAATGAGCTGAACGTGAGTCTAACTTGAAGACTCTGGAATAAAGACAAGTGCTTACCGGGAGACAACCCGGATTTATCTTTTAATTTTCTGTTTTTGTGTCGAGTCAGTCAGGCCGCAGAGGATACGGCGCATCTCAATCCTAAGACGCGACGCATCTCCTGCAATGGTCATATCTTATTTTAATTTTTCTGCATTTTTTATTTTCGAATTTAAAACTTTTTATCAGTTTATTTCAATGCGGTGCATCCCTGGTTAAGGATGCGATGCATCTTCTATTCTGATCCGTATTTATTCCAGGCTCGATATGGCGTATCTTCTTCCATAAGATACGGCGCATCGACTGACCTGATGATTCTCATTTTTAATTTTTATGTTTTATTTTTCCTAACTACTAATGTGTTATGCAAGTTTGAACCTTTCGTACCTTAGGTGTGTTTTAAAAGCCTTGGTGGTATCATAGATTCCTGCATTTCATGTGGATACATCTATTATGAAGCTTAAACGTTCTAATCCACAAGAAGTTGATTTTTGCTCTAATACAAACGGAGGATCATACCGAGCAAATCTCAGGGGAGTTTTTCTGTTCTAATTCTTTTATTTTCCAGTTTTTAACCTTTTATACAAACAACGAGGACGTTGTTTAACTTAAGTGGGGGGATTGGAGAATTAGAACACTTAACACTTACTTGTCCTTAACTTTTCAAAATATGCTTAAAATGTGCTTAATATATAAAAATTTAAAATTTTTAGCATGTTTTTGTTTAAAGTCTAAGTTGCATAGCTGCACACACGACGTTATTTTCAAAAATTGTGATTTATCAAAACTCACAAATCTATGAGTGTGCCGGTGACTTGTAAACTTTAGAACTTGGCTTGTATACTATTCGAGACCACCATAATAAGTATTATTTTTATAATTGGAATGACTTGTCTAAATTGGTAAATTTCTAGGATTACACCCAAATATCCTTTATATGTTATGTGTTATTAGCTAACTACACTGGTTAGTTAACCCCCGTATAAACCCTTTGTTACTCTCATTTTTAGAGTAAGATACCCCTAGAAAAACACTCAGAGCCATTCCTTTCGTTTCTTACACCTTTGTTTAAAATGTTTCGTTACCACCTTACACCTTAGCCTACCCTATAGATTAAAATTCGTGGTTGGTTAATTGCTATAGGCAAAGTGTGTTTCCTTACATTACCTGTGTTCGCGTGCGTAATTCATTATCTATGGTTAGGTCGGAAAATTGCACAATGCAATTGGAGTGAAAGTAAATATTGTATATCTTTGAGTTTATTTTTCGTGTGTTTACTACTTTCACTATTACCGTTATTTCTGAAGTCATGAAAAGTATGGAAAAATTATCCAGAATTATTGTTATGGTGATGTGGTGAAATTTTACACATCTATGTCTATGTTTATGTTATTAAAAAAAAAAAAAAAAAAAAAAAAAAAAAAAAAAAAAAAAAAAAAAAAAAAAAAAAAAAAAATCGAAAAAATGAGAAAAGAAAAAGAAGAAGAAAGTTGGATGTTTGTTTTTAACCAACAATGTAAAGTTATGTAAGTGGTCGATATCACCACTAATTGTTGTATATTATATCTATGGATTGAATGGGAGTTGGCAGTTATGGGAACGTCAACTAAGGTTTATTCTTTGATTAAGATCTTGTTGAGTATAATTCGTGTCTACCTAAAGCGTGTGTTTCAAGTGTTAAAGCGTGAGTTATTCTATGATATGAGTCTTATTCATGGGATGGTTGGGATAGTGATTAACCACACTTAGGATTTTAATTTATTTGTTTTGTTTATTTTTTATTTTACACCAATTTATATCCCAAATATTATCCATACCCTGTATTATTCTTTATCCAACCAAACCTTTGATTTATTGAGATTAGGGATTTGAGCAATCTTAGGTATCGTAGTCGTGGATTCGGCTATGTATTTATGATTTTGTCGCCCTTTTTGATATATTATTATTGGTGAAGTTTGGACCTATCTTTAGCCTATTCGAGTTAAGGATTTGAGAAATTGCAAGTATCGTGTTCGTGGATTCGATCATGTATTTGTGATTTTGTCGCCTTTTCTGGAATCTGAGATCGATAATGATTAAGAATAATTAACCCTTAAACCTCAAAACCCTTTTTACCGCTTTAGACTTGTTATTCCTTGGCTTTAGTGGAGGAGATGTGTATACTTGCCAAGCTTATGATAGAATATTCGTCACGACTGGACAGTTAAACGATTAGATTTGCTTTTATCAGAATATTTTATTTTACTTCTAATTCGTTAAGTGTTTGGTTGTGTGATTATGACAAAAACGAATACATGCTTAAATATAAAAATAAATCCTAATATCTTTAAGATACATTTTCATAAGATTAATTCTAAGGTTTACTTGGGGACAAGTAAAGTTCAAGTGGGGGGATATTTGATGAACTCAAATAAGTACATTTTATTACTATCATTTATCCTATTAATTTGACTTGTTTTATTATATTATGTATGAGGATTGATACTTAATCGTTTACTTTTGTAATTCTCAGTTGAAAACAAGCATTTGGTGAAACTTGGCGATTTTGGACTAATTATGGAGCAAAATATGCAAGAAGTTAAGAGTCTACTTAAATGCACAAGA
The DNA here is from genome assembly GCA_021014915.2 of Artemisia tridentata subsp. tridentata. Taxonomy (NCBI): domain Eukaryota; kingdom Viridiplantae; phylum Streptophyta; class Magnoliopsida; order Asterales; family Asteraceae; genus Artemisia; species Artemisia tridentata. Next base: position 460,550,502 of record CP139508.1, on the reverse strand, counting down.
TGAAGACTAATCTGCTCCAGATGCACCGCATCTCACTTATGACATGCGCCGCATCACTATCAATATTTCACCAGATACGATCCAAGATACAAGAGGACATGCGCCGCATCCAAAGATAATGATACGCCGCATCTTCTGGCGGTGTACGAATATTCCTGAATATTATAATCTTGGACCCCACGTGAAGTTAAGTAAATGCGCCGCATCTACTTACTAGATGCGCCGCATCTTACCCTCAGACAGAAACTATAAATACCCCAAGACCAGACGAATTTCGAGAGGGACATATATTAGTACCGAAGACCGAAGACCAGAAACCTAGGACGAATTCAGTCAAGGCTGCAGCACAAGACACACCCAAATCAAAGATACAAGAGCTGTAAGAAGGTGTTGCATGTGTTTAATTCATTAAATAGTTTTGTTTTATTGTGTTAGTAAACTTTAATTCATCAAGATTGGTGGCTTGTGTAATGTGACAACGGAAATATTGCACTCCCTTAAAACTGCTTTCTCATTAATTAAAGTTTATATGTTGATGTCATTGGTGACTTTTATTAGTGCATTGATAACCTCTGTGTCTAGCTGAGCGTTGATCGGGTCGCCATGCCTCTGCCCTCGCCTGTTTATTAGATCGCCTATGCATTCTATGGTCTGTAGAAAAGTAGGAGAAAGATAAACGGGATAGTCATAAGTAATCATTAAGGGTTTACTCGCCGATAAGATTAGAACCAACGAGAAAGGACTTAATCTCGGTGCGTTGCATCGAACTATACACTTCATATAACACTAGCAATAAAACAAGTGACAAACTACTTATCATAAGGACAGCCCTCTTATTGTCTCGATTATTTATCTGTGTACGTGTGTGCTACTTGCTGATTCGTGCCTATTGGTTTAGTTTATTATTTAATTGCAACAATATCGTGCCAGTCACTCAGGCTGACCCCCTTGCGTTAGATTAGGTTGTATAGCTAACTTAATATATTAAAATACTGATTAGAATAACTAGATAATACGTTCCAATCTTAGTGATCGACACTCTACTTACCATTATATTCATACTGACCGGGTACACTGCTCGTTAAGTGTGTGTGTTATTGATAAGTCGGCTAAATATAAATTTAAAACTTGAGTAGGCATTAATACTGCTAAATCGCAACGACACACGCTACGCATCAGCATTGTTGACAGTGGATGTTCTAGGAGTATGACAGGAAACATTAAGAGACTGCATGATTTTGTACCCTTTAATGGAGGGACTGTGACATTTGGTGGAGGAGATGGCAAGATTACAAGGAAGGGAACTATTAGGACATCAAAGCTGGATTTTGAGAATGTCTTTTATGTGAAGGAACTCCAGAACTTTAATTTGTTCTCTGTCTCACAAGTTTGTGACAAGAAGAACAATGTTCTCTTCACTGAAACAGACTGTCTTGTGTTATCCAAAGATTTCAAGTTACCTGATGAGAGTTAGGTTGTACTTAAAGTTCCAAGAACGTTCAACCTTTACAGCTTTAATTTGAATGATGTCCAGCCTGAGGGTGATTTGGCTTGCTTGGTGGCAAAAGCTACTGTGGATGAATCTACCAAATGGTACAGGAGGATGGCACATGTGAACTTCAAGACCATCAACAAACTAGCCAAGAATGGATTGGTACATGGGCTCCCTCTCAAGACCTTCACCAATGACCACAATTGTGTTGCCTGCAACAAAGGAAAGCAACACAAAGCTTCATACAAGGCCATTACTGCTGTGAGCACCATCATGGAGCCTCTTCAGCTTCTTCATATGGATCTCTTTGGTCCTACTTCCATCAGAAGTATTGACCATAAATACTACTGCCTGGTGATTACAGATGATTTTAGCAGGTTTTCTTGGACTTTCTTTTTAGGTACTAAAGATGAAACCTATCATGTGATTAGGGACTTTATTGCCTTAATAGAAAACCAGCTAAATAAAAAGGTTAAGAGTATAAGGTGTGACAATGGAACAGAGTTTAAAAATTCTAATCTAATTGAACTCTGTGGGATTAAGGGGATTAAAAGGGATTATAGTAATGCTAGAACCCCACAACAAAATGGGGTTGCTGAGAGGAAAAATAGAACCCTTATAGAAGCAGCTAGATCAATGCTGGCTGACTCTAAGTTGCCTACCATGTTTTGGACTGAAGCTGTTTGCACTGCTTGTTATGTTCTGAATAGGGTATCTATTACTAGTCCCCACAACAAAACACCTTATGAGCTTTTTTCTGGGAAGGTTCCTAACATCAGTTATCTTAAACCTTTTGGATGTCATGTAACTATTTTGAATACTAGTGATCACCTAGGAAAATTTAAAGGAAAGGCAGATGAGGGGTTTATTGTTGGTTATTCTGCTCATAGTAAGGCCTATAGGGTTTATAATTTGTCAGCTAAGAGAATAGAAGAGACACTCAATTTAAGATATCTTGAGGATAAACCTAATGTACAGGGTGCAGGTCATGAGTGGTACTTTGACCTTGATTATCTGACTGATAATTTAGGCTATTCAAGATTCAAAGCTAATCAATTTGTTGGTACACATGATTATGATACTAACAATACAGGTACCTCAGATGATGATTCAGACTCAGAGTGTGATGAACGACCCATTGTTGTTCTTTCTTTTCCCTCTAACCACTTTTCAGGTACTGAGCTCAAAGATTCTTTTGATAAGGCTGAAGGTACTTCAAGTTTTGCTGAAGATCTTGCTAGGCTTCAAAGACAAGAACATGATGCCAAGGAAGCTGCTGAAAAGTTTGGTTTTGGATTCTCACAAGAAACAGAGGAGATCTTACAAAAAGCTTATGATGAAGCCCGCAGGAATCTGGATTCTGCTAGAGGTGTTCCGATTCATGCTGCTGCTACCAATTCTGCTGATAGCTCTTCTGTTCCTGCTGATGTCACAACTCCTGCTGGTTCTTTGTCCACTTCTTCTGCCGATACAATGGGTTTCAATGAACCGCCTCCAAGGTACCCAAGTCCATCGGACCTTGGGAATTCACTCTCTTCAAGAACTAAGTTGGAGGATCCTCATCATCAATCATGCACAGACATCTTCACTCACTCCTCATATGATAGTGAAATTAATCCCTCCATCTCTAATCAAGCCTCAACCTTTGATGTCAATCCCAATGCTACAAAGAGGATTAACACTGTTCATCCTCAATCTTTGATACTTGGAGATCCCAATGCACCTGTTTAAACAAGAAGCAAATTGAAACATCCTGGTTTTGAAGAATCTGCATTTGTGAGTTATATTCAGGATCAGCTAAGGAGTAATCATACAGACTATCTTCATTGCCTCTATGCTTGTTTTCTGTCTCAAATAGAACCAAGCAGTGTAGCTCAAGCTCTTGATAATTCTGATTGGCTATGCAAGAGGAAATGCAGCAGTTTCAAAATCAGAAAGTTTGGATGTTAGTACCTTTGCCTGAAGGAAAGCATGCAATTGGAACAAAATGGATTCTCAAGAATAAAAGGGATGCTAGGGGAATTGTGGTTCGAAACAAAGCTCGATTGGTTGCTCAAGGACATCGAAAAGAGGAGGGTATTGACTATGATGAGGTGTTTGCACCAGTAGCAAGAGTTGAAGCTATTCGATTGTTTTTAGCTTTTGCATCATTCATGGGGTTTGTGGTTTATCAGATGGACGTGAAGAGTGCATTTCTTTATGGTAGAATTGAAGAAGAAGTCTATGTTACTCAACCAAAAGGATTTGTGGACCCACAGAATCCTGATTTGGTTTACAAAGTAGTAAAAGCCCTCTATGGCCTTCATCAGGCACCAAGGGCATGGTATGCCAGGTTGTCTGCCTTTTTGCTAAAGCATGGTTACAGAAGAGGGCCAATAGACAAGACACTCTTCATCAGGAAGAATTACAAAGATATCATCCTTGTTCAAGTTTATGTAAATGATATCATTTTTGGTTCCACTAATAAAGCTTGGTGTAGGGAATTTGAGGAATTGATGAAAAGTGAATTTGAGATGAGTGCTATGGGAGAAATGACATTTTTCTTGGGCTTACAGGTTAAGCAAAAGCCTGATGGAATTTTATCAGCCAGGAGAAGTATGTGCAAGACATACTTAAGAAGTTTGACTTGGAAAGTGTGAAGACTGCAACTACACCATATGAAGCTCCAAAGCCTAAGTCCAATAAAGAACCTGATGCTGCTGTTAATGTTCACTTATACAGATCCATGATAGGTTCATTGATGTATTTGGCAGCTTCTAGACCTGACATCATGTTTGCAGTCAGTGCTTGTTCTAGACATCAAGTTTCACCATTAACTTCCAACTTGAATGCAATCAAGAAGATCTTCAAATACCTAAAAGGACAACCTAAGTTGGGTCTTTGGTACCCAAGAGATTCTCCTTTTGTGCTGGAAGCTTATAGTAACAGTGACTATGCTGGTGCTAACTTTGATAGAAAATCTACTACTGGGGGTTGTCAGTTTTTGGGAAGAAGGTTGGTTTCTTGGCAATGCAAGAAGCAGACTGTAACACCCCAACCCGACAAGGGTAGAGATGCCACAGTATGGTGACATATCAAAGCATTCATACATAATCACAGCGGAAGCCATAAAACATCATAAATAAAATAGTCAAGTCAACACGACCTGAATCAATACATAAATCTCCAAGATAACGAGAAATCCAAAGGAAATACATAAAGAAATGAAATTCATAATCCAAAATGTCTCAACAAATGGTAAGACTAGGGTAGGACATCATCTAAGGCAAAAGCTCCCACTAACTCTCATCCCAAGCATAAATCCATCTCCCAGCTAGATACCTGCCGCACACGAAAAAGAAAACGTGCGGCTGAGCTTAAAAAGCCCAGTGAACAGATACATAATAACAAGCAAAGATAACGAAGCAGAAATATAATGAAGCAATGGGAATGTCATAAGGTATAATCAATGTAAGAAGAAATAGAAGATATATAGGATAGTCATCCACCACGAGCCCATACTCAAAGTCATATCTCAACATCATAATACTCAAAGTCAAGATCTCACAATCAGAGGGGATACCTCTCAGGCAACCAGATAATATGAGGGGTGTCCTCATGTATCAAAAGGGGTGGAGTGATCAGCTCCCATAAATGTGAAAGGCGTGTATAGCACACATGCACCAGTCACCTCAAAGTCATACACAAAGTCATAGTTAAATCCACTAAACATACATGCCTAGGATTGCAATCCATACGCCCCCACTCAAAGTCATCTCAAAATCATAATCTCAGAATCATAATGGCCATATCATAATATAAAAGGGGACGGCGTGAGAAATCACTCCCCCACACAGGAGTCATGCCAGTGGTGCATCACAGACATGGCCAGGTTACCTTCCTGGCTAGGAAACAAAAAGGTGGCTCGGGTATCAAACTAAGAGTCAGGTCTCAAGGTCATGCAAACGGGTTCATCTCAAAGTCATATCAAAGCATATCTCAAGGTCATGTCAAAAGTGAATCTCAAAGTCATATGAAAAGGTTCATATCAAAAGGTTCATAGCAAAAGGGTCATAGCAAAGGTTCATAGCTCAACATCGAAGCATAGGTGATAAGACACCCTTTCTTAAAAAGGGTAGAGTATCCGTACCTTATGACGTAGCACACACAGAAACAAAGCACAAATAAAAGAAGACAGCTCAGAATCTCTCCTTCTTCACACCTAAAGAAGTAGAAGGGAATTATAACCTTTCCATTTTAAGTAACTTTCTATAATTAGTAAGTTCCACTTTTAGAAAGTTTCCATTTTTAGAGGGTTGGAGTAACATACTTATTTAAGTCATTATTTATGGAATTAGGGTAGCTTTTATCATATTTACATATTTGATCCTTAAGGTTTCACAATTTACTCTTTACACCCCTTAGTTACAAAAGTTACATTTTAACCCTTCAATTATTCATAGTTACACATTAGCCCCTTAATTTATCAAAAGTATTCCATGAGTACTTATTCTTTAATATTGTACGAAAGTATTCACAATTATCCATAGTTCACACATTTAGTCCCTCTAGTTGTGAAAGTTACATATTTGGTCCTTAAACTTATAATTTCAACTTTATCTTATTAATAATTACATAATAACCCATTCAATCACCAAATTAACACATAACCCCTTGAATATATCATTTTACTCAAAACAGCACTAACTTTCCAGAAATTACAAGTTTAGTCCCTCCATTTCATTATTTTACAATTCGAACCAATTAAAACCCTAAAAACATTTTAATCCTTTAAATTACAAAAATGACATTAGACCCCCTCCTTTTATATTTTATACAGCAAGTACATGATCTAAAATAAGTTCTAAAAATAACCCAAGTGTTTTTAAAGTTACAAAAACCACCCTAAACTTTATAATACCACTCGTTAATCCTTTTTAATTCATGAAACCAAACCTTAATTATTCTAAACCATTTTTAATCATCACTATATCATTAAACACTAATTATCATCATATGAACAACCCTAGATCAGATCGTACACAATTATACATCTTTTATACGAATTTAATTAAAACCGGTTTAACAAAATAATTAGGAATTAATTAGATCTAGGCCATGATAATTCTTAGAATATTTTTCCAGGTCATTTAACATATAAACACACATGAATAACTTATACATGCAGCCCATTTCGTTCATAAAGTATTTTCTTAACTTTTATACGTTTTTCATGGTTATATTCTCGTTTAATTTATCTAACGTGCATGGATCCATTTAAGCATTTTATTTGGAGTTCATATAACACATGAGGTCTGAGAAAAATACCAAAACTAGATTCGAACGTGTATCAAGAGAGGCACGAATTCTTCCTTATGCGTATAGCCAAAAACGTAACAATATTCACCACGACTTCACGAAGAGCCTTCAGACCTTGTAAACATTTTTACCAGGTTGTGTTCGACATAAGAAACACGAGAAAAATAGCAAATGAATTTTAGGAAGGTCGCGCGATTTAATAACGAAATTACCTTGTGATATACGTACGATAGAGAGAATTTCCAAAACAATCGAACGAGCCTTCAAAACACTTTGTACTTATTTTTCCTAGGTTATAACCAGTATCTAGGACATGAGAAAAATGAAAAATGAATTATGAAAGGATCGGATGAGTTTATACGAATTATACCTAGTTTATAGACTCGCGACAAGAACAATCTTCTCACGATCGAACCACAACACACACGCCTTCAAACTTATTTTCTTGGGACTCCTTAGATAGTGATTGAACTCAGAAAAATGGCTGAAGAATTTGTGGTAGTCGGTTGGAGGCTTGAGAGAATTATTTGTGTTTAAATTTTGGATCGGCACTAGGGTTTGCAAAAAGGAAAGGATGCTATTGATTTAAATGTGATGGAGCCGAGTCATAGGGGAGGGTTTTGACCAGAAAACTCGGCAATCATGGGCTGGAGTTAGTTAAGGATTAATTTGATTTCAATTTTACCATAATTACATGCTTTTATGATATTTAAAATACATATAAATACCTTTAAATACTATTCGGCATTCATAGGGTTATTTTGGTAATTTCACAACTTTTATAAATGTTAATTGAAGTTCTTAAAATTATTTGGAATCACAACTTGTGTATTGCCGGAAGTTTGGGATTTTTATGACACTTTACAAGCTTTTAATTAAATTTTAAATTAGTAGGGGCAATTTGGTAATTTTACATGTTTTCAGATTTTAGGTTTTACAACTTCTTCCCCTCTAACAGAAAATTTCGTCCTTGAAATTTGCAAAGAATCAGAAATGAAACGAATCGAAACATAATGGAGACATACCAGATCAGAATACAAAATGAGGATAACCAGCTCGAATAGACTCCTCGGTCTCCCAGGTAGCTTCCCGCTCTGGGTGGTTCCGCCAAAGAATCTTAACAAAAGGAATGACTTTACGTCTCATAACTCGCTCCTGGCGATCAAGAACAGCTTCCGGCTCCTCCGGAAGAGACATATCGGGCTGAATCTGATCAAGAGGGTAAGACACCACATGCAGAGGATGGTAATTGTATCCCCTCAGAAGAGATACATGAAAGACGTCGTGAACATGTGATAACTGCGGAGGAAGAGCTAAACGATACGAAACCTCTCCGATACGGTCCAAAATCTCAAACGGTCCGATGAATCGAGGGCTGAGCTTGCCTTTGATTCCAAAACGTTTAACCCCTCTGAACGGCGAAACCTTAAGAAATACCCGATCACCAACACGAAACTCCAAGTCACGCCGATGCTTGTCAGCGTAACTCTTTTGACGAGCTCTAGCTTCCCTCAACTTCTCTCTAGCAATCTCCACTTTCTCAGTAGCGATCTGGACTAACTCCGGGCCCTCAATAACGCGTTCACCTACCTCGTTCCAACAAACCGGAGCCCTACATTTCCGACCATATAACATCTCGAAAGGAGCCATACGAATACTCGTGTGCCAACTGTTATTATATGCAAACTCTACCAAACACAAATAGTCGTCCCAGCTACCAGTCCACTCCAAGGCACATGCCCTCAACATGTCCTCTAAAGTCTGAATGGTCCTCTCCGACTGACCATCCGTCTGAGGGTGAAAAGCTGTACTGAACTTAAGCCGTGTATCCCATGCTTTATGTAATCCCTTCCAGAATCGAGATGTAAACCGTGGATCCCTATCTGATATAATAGCCGTAGGCATGCCGTGAAGTCTAACGATTTCCTGCTGAAATATATCTGCCAACTTACTAACACTGTAGTCCACACGAATAGGGAGGAAGTGTGCAGACTTGGTTAGTCGATCGACGACCACCCAAATCGCATCATGCTTCCTACGAGTAGGAGGTAAACCTGTCACAAAGTCCATGGAAATCTCCTCCCATTTCCACTTCGGAATCTCTAACGGCTGAAGCAACCCACTAGCTCTCTGGTGTTCGATCTTGACCTGCTGACAAATCAAACACTTCGCCACGAACGAAGCCACATCTTGTTTCATACCGCCCCACCAGAAGTGCTGCTTAAGGTCCCGGTACATCTTGGTAGAACCAGGATGTATAGAAAAAGGGGAACTATGAGCTTCAGATAGGACAGCTTCACGAAGCTCAGGATCGTTGGCAACACATAGACGACCCTCAAACCAAACCACACCGGAATCATCCACTCGGAACTCGGACTGTTTGCCTTCCTCAACGTTCTGAACTATAGCCCACAACTCACCATCCTCCTTCTGAGCCTCCTTAATTCGCAAGATAAGATTGGACTCAACCGTAAGGCTAGCCCAATAACCACCCTGACCTCGAGCACAAAACTCCACATCAAGAAGCTCCAAATCATGCAAAATGCGAGGCTCAAACTCTAAACTCGCAATCATGCCCGACTTTCTACTAAGAGCATCCGCGACTACATTTGCCTTCCCGGGATGATACTGGATGTTAGCATCATAATCTTTCAGAAGCTCCAACCATCGCCTCTGTCTCATATTCAACTCTTTCTGGGTGAAGATGTATTTAAGACTCTTATGATCAGTGAAAATGTCACAAGTCTCTCCATACAAATAATGGCGCCAAATCTTTAGCGCGAAAACCACAGCTGCCAACTCTAGATCGTGCGTCGGATAGTTCTCCTCGTAAGGCTTCAGCTGCCTCAAAGCATACGCAATGACTTTCCCATGCTGCATTAAAACACACCCTAAACCTTTCTTTGATGCATCGCTATAAATCTGGTAGCCTCCTGAACCCGATGGAAGAGTCAAGATCGGTGCAGATACTAAACGTCTCTTCAATTCCTCAAAACTACTCTCCCGCTCATCAGTCCAAATAAACTTTTCCCCTTTCCTCATCAACTGTGTCAACGGTAAAGCAATACGCGAAAAGCCCTCAACAAATCGCCTATAATAACCAGCAAGACCCAGAAAGCTTCTTACCTCCGTCACATTCGTAGGTCTTGACCATTTCGTGATAGCCTCCACCTTTGTCGGGTCCATAGTGATACCGTCTGCAGAAACAACGTGACCCAAGAAAGCTACTCGATCCAACCAAAATTCGCACTTCGAAAACTTCGCATACAATCTCTGCTGTCGAAGAATCCCCAGAACAATACGAAGATGTTGCTCGTGCTCCTCCTCGGATTTAGAATATACAAGAATATCATCGATGAAAACAATCACAAACTTATCGAGGAATTCGTGAAATACCCGGTTCATTAGGTCCATAAAAACAGCAGGAGCATTGGTCAAACCGAAAGGCATAACCAAGAATTCATAATGACCATACCGAGTGCGAAAGGCCGTTTTGGGAACGTCTTGCTCCCTCACTCTAAGCTGGTGATATCCCGACCTCAGATCAATTTTAGAGAAATGCCTCGCCCCTTGCAACTGATCGAATAAATCATCAATGCGAGGAAGAGGATAGCGGTTACGAATAGTAATGCGGTTAAGCTCCCGATAATCGATACAAAGACGCATACTCCCGTCTTTCTTCTTCACAAATAACACAGGAGCACCCCAAGGGAATACGCTCGGACGAATGAAACCGTTTTCCAACAGTTCTTGCAATTGCTCCTTCAGTTCCTTTAATTCAATCGGTGCCATGCGATAAGGAGCTTTAGATATGGGTTCGGCACCAGGAATCAGATCAATACAAAACTCGACTTCTCTAGCAGGAGGAATGCCTGGAAGTTCATCCGGAAATACATCGGCGAAATCGCGCACAATACGAATACTATCAATGCTAGGAACATCGACAGAGGTATCTTTAATAGAGGCAAGAAAACCAAGACAGCCATGCGAGATCAACGTTCGGGCTTTCATAGCCGAAATAATCTTTACAGATTTCAGAGGTTGGGAACCAGAATAAACATAATCAGGATGATGAAGATCACCAAAGATCACTTTACGAGCATAACAATCAATGGTTGCCTTATGAGCAGCTAACCAGTCCATGCCCAGAATAACATCAAAATCAACCATGTCAATGGGAAGAAGGTTCGCAGAACGAACACGATCATCGAAACGGAGAGGGCACTTAACATACTCAACATCAATAATCACATGAGTTTTCATCGGGGTAGCAATAGATATACGATTCATTAATTTTGTGGGTTTAATGTTTATTTTATTTGCAAGTGAAGTGGATATGATAGAATGAGTAGCACCGGTGTCAAATAAAACAAAAACAGTACGATCTCCAATATGTAGAAAACCCGTAATAGTACCTGAGGTGCTAGCCGCCTGATCACGAGTCAAAGAATAAACCCGTCCCGAAGTAGGAGCTGTCCTAGAATCAACTTTAGGTTCACCAGCATTCTTCCTAGGGCAGTCCTTGACTTTGTGCTGATTAGATCCACACCAGAAACAAGCACCAGAAGCTTTGTAACACGGACCTGGATGAGACTTCCCACATGAAGCACATGTAGGAGGAGGAGGTAGAATCTCATCAGCCTTCTTCTGACCTGACGATCCCGACTGCTGATACTGCTGAGAATCCCTGCGCCTGTTATTACCACCCTGACCCTGACGGTCACCACCATACCGACCATAATCCTGACGACCCTGGTTCCTAGAATCCTGTCTCCTATAATCACCACCTCGGTCCTGGCGACCCCGCTGATCATGCCCTTGGTCCTGACGACCATGGCCCCGAGTATCAATCCTGTTGCCATCCCTATCACGTTTATTAGATCCCCTGTCCGCATGCAGCAACTCAATGTTACGCGCGGCATCCTGAACACTAGCCACATCATCAAATGGAGTGTTAACGATCCGGTCTAACACCCATCTCTTAAGAGCCCACTTGAAGTGACGAGCCTGTCGGAAAGAATCCCCAGTAACCTCTGGCCCCACGAAACTAGCCAGACGTAAGAAACGCTGCATGAAATCTCCTGAAGATTCATGATCACCCTGACGAATAGACCCGTATTCCCTCTCATACCTCAGCTGCTCTGCCATAGGAATGTACTGCTTATAAAACGCCTCAATAAAATCTGCCCACGAACAAGTCTCAGCAAAATCATCCCCTTTTGCCTGAACAAGAGCAGTCCACCAATTCTGAGCATCACCCTCTAGTTTGAACGTGGCCAAACGAGTTTTAAACTCGTCATCGCATCCCAGAACACGAAACAACTTCTCGACGTGCGTAATCCAATCCTCCGCCTCATGGGGAGTAACAGCGGACCTGAACGTGAGAGGCTTTAGCTTATTAAACCTCTCGATCCACACGTGGATACCAGCTGGAGGAGCAGCGGGTGGAGCAGTGGGTTGAGCATCGCCACCACCACCACCAGAAGAGCTAGCCCCATTCTTGATGTTAGTAGTGACCTCAGCCACCACTTTAGGCATAGCAGCAGCCACAGCAGCGGCTATCATCTCTTCAAAATTGGGGCCATCATCCCCATTAGAGTACTGAGTAAAGCGAGTGTTCACCATCTGAACGATTACAAAAAGGATTAGCAACAACAATAAGGGAAATAAGCACGAAATGGAAGACGAAGCAAAAACCTATAACTACCCAAAGCCTCACCAGTCAAATCTTAAAACTTAAGGGTCAAATCCTATGGTCCACATGTTTCACAGGCCAAAGCTTATGTACAACAGGTCGCAAACCTGGCTTTGATACCATAAATTGTAACACCCCAACCCGACAAGGGTAGAGATGCCACAGTATGGTGACATATCAAAGCATTCATACATAATCACAGCGGAAGCCATAAAACATCATAAATAAAATAGTCAAGTCAACACGACCTGAATCAATACATAAATCTCCAAGATAACGAGAAATCCAAAGGAAATACATAAAGAAATGAAATTCATAATCCAAAATGTCTCAACAAATGGTAAGACTAGGGTAGGACATCATCTAAGGCAAAAGCTCCCACTAACTCTCATCCCAAGCATAAATCCATCTCCCAGCTAGATACCTGCCGCACACGGAAAAGAAAACGTGCGGCTGAGCTTAAAAAGCCCAGTGAACAGATACATAATAACAAGCAAAGATAACGAAGCAGAAATATAATGAAGCAATGGGAATGTCATAAGGTATAATCAATGTAAGAAGAAATAGAAGATATATAGGATAGTCATCCACCACGAGCCCATACTCAAAGTCATATCTCAACATCATAATACTCAAAGTCAAGATCTCACAATCAGAGGGGATACCTCTCAGGCAACCAGATAATATGAGGGGTGTCCTCATGTATCAAAAGGGGTGGAGTGATCAGCTCCCATAAATGTGAAAGGCGTGTATAGCACACATGCACCAGTCACCTCAAAGTCATACACAAAGTCATAGTTAAATCCACTAAACATACATGCCTAGGATTGCAATCCATACGCCCCCACTCAAAGTCATCTCAAAATCATAATCTCAGAATCATAATGGCCATATCATAATATAAAAGGGGACGGCGTGAGAAATCACTCCCCCACACAGGAGTCATGCCAGTGGTGCATCACAGACATGGCCAGGTTACCTTCCTGGCTAGGAAACAAAAAGGTGGCTCGGGTATCAAACTAAGAGTCAGGTCTCAAGGTCATGCAAACGGGTTCATCTCAAAGTCATATCAAAGCATATCTCAAGGTCATGTCAAAAGTGAATCTCAAAGTCATATGAAAAGGTTCATATCAAAAGGTTCATAGCAAAAGGGTCATAGCAAAGGTTCATAGCTCAACATCGAAGCATAGGTGATAAGACACCCTTTCTTAAAAAGGGTAGAGTATCCGTACCTTATGACGTAGCACACACAGAAACAAAGCACAAATAAAAGAAGACAGCTCAGAATCTCTCCTTCTTCACACCTAAAGAAGTAGAAGGGAATTATAACCTTTCCATTTTAAGTAACTTTCTATAATTAGTAAGTTCCACTTTTAGAAAGTTTCCATTTTTAGAGGGTTGGAGTAACATACTTATTTAAGTCATTATTTATGGAATTAGGGTAGCTTTTATCATATTTACATATTTGATCCTTAAGGTTTCACAATTTACTCTTTACACCCCTTAGTTACAAAAGTTACATTTTAACCCTTCAATTATTCATAGTTACACATTAGCCCCTTAATTTATCAAAAGTATTCCATGAGTACTTATTCTTTAATATTGTACGAAAGTATTCACAATTATCCATAGTTCACACATTTAGTCCCTCTAGTTGTGAAAGTTACATATTTGGTCCTTAAACTTATAATTTCAACTTTATCTTATTAATAATTACATAATAACCCATTCAATCACCAAATTAACACATAACCCCTTGAATATATCATTTTACTCAAAACAGCACTAACTTTCCAGAAATTACAAGTTTAGTCCCTCCATTTCATTATTTTACAATTCGAACCAATTAAAACCCTAAAAACATTTTAATCCTTTAAATTACAAAAATGACATTAGACCCCCAGTACATGATCTAAAATAAGTTCTAAAAATAACCCAAGTGTTTTCAAAGTTACAAAAACCACCCTAAACTTTATAATACCACTCGTTAATCCTTTTTAATTCATGAAACCAAACCTTAATTATTCTAAACCATTTTTAATCATCACTATATCATTAAACACTAATTATCATCATATGAACAACCCTAGATCAGATCGTACACAATTATACATCTTTTATACGAATTTAATTAAAACCGGTTTAACAAAATAATTAGGAATTAATTAGATCTAGGCCATGATAATTCTTAGAATATTTTTCTAGGTCATTTAACATATAAACACACATGAATAACTTATACATGCAGCCCATTTCGTTCATAAAGTATTTTCTTAACTTTTATACGTTTTTCATGGTTATATTCTCGTTTAATTTATCTAACGTGCATGGATCCATTTAAGCATTTTATTTGGAGTTCATATAACACATGAGGTCTGAGAAAAATACCAAAACTAGATTCGAACGTGTATCAAGAGAGGCACGAATTCTTCCTTATGCGTATAGCCAAAAACGTAACAATATTCACCACGACTTCACGAAGAGCCTTCAGACCTTGCAAACATTTTTCCCAGGTTGTGTTCGACATAAGAAACACGAGAAAAATAGCAAATGAATTTTAGGAAGGTCGCGCGATTTAATAACGAAATTACCTTGTGATATACGTACGATAGAGAGAATTTCCAAAACAATCGAACGAGCCTTCAAAACACTTTGTACTTATTTTTCCTAGGTTATAACCAGTATGTAGGACATGAGAAAAATGAAAAATGAATTATGAAAGGATCGGATGAGTTGATACGAATTATACCTAGTTTATAGACTCGCGACAAGAACAATCTTCTCACGATCGAACCACAACACACACGCCTTCAAACTTATTTTCTTGGGACTCCTTGGATAGTGATTGAACTCAGAAAAATGGCTGAAGAATTTGTGGTAGTCGGTTGGAGGCTTGAGAGAATTATTTGTGTTTAAATTTTGGATCGGCACTAGGGTTTGCAAAAAGGAAAGGATGCTATTGATTTAAATGTGATGGAGCCGAGTCATAGGGGAGGGTTTTGACCAGAAAACTCGGCAATCATGGGCTGGAGTTAGTTAAGGATTAATTTGATTTCAATTTTACCATAATTACATGCTTTTATGATATTTAAAATACATATAAATACCTTTAAATACTATTCGGCATTCATAGGGTTATTTTGGTAATTTCACAACTTTTATAAATGTTAATTGAAGTTCTTAAAATTATTTGGAATTACAACTTGTGTATTGCCGGAAGTTTGGGATTTTTATGACACTTTACAAGCTTTTAATTAAATTTTAAATTAGTAGGGGCAATTTGGTAATTTTACATGTTTTCAGATTTTAGGTTTTACACAGACTATAGTGGCTACATCTTCTACTGAGGCAGAGTATGTTGCTGCTGCTAGCTGCTGTGGCCAGGTACTTTGGATGCAAAATCAGTTGTTAGACTATGGGTTCAACTTCATGAACACTAAAATCTTTATTGATAACCAAAGCACTATCTGCATTGTTAAGAACCTTGTTTTTCACCAAAGGACAAAGCACATAGAGATTAGGCACCATTTTATACGAGATGTGATGAACTCAAATAAGTACATTTTATTACCATCATTTATCCTATTAATTTGACTTGTTTTATTATACTATGTATGAGGATTGATACTTAATCGTTTACTTTTGTAATTCTCAGGTAAAAACAAGCATTTGGTGAAACTTGGCGATTTTGGACTAATTATAGAGCAAAACAAGCAAGAAGTTAAGAGTCTACCGAAATGTACAAGATCAAGACATTCTGCTCCAGATGCGCCGCATCTTGCTTATTACATACGGCGCATCACTATCAAGATTTCACCAGATACGATCCAAGATACAAGAGGACATGCGCCGCATCTGAGAATGGACATACGCCGCATCTTCTGGCGGTGTACGAATATTCCTGAATATATTAATCTTGGACCCCACGCGAAGTTAAGTCAATGCGCCGCATCTACTTACTAGATGCGCCGCATCTTACCCTCAGACAGAAACTATAAATACCCCAAAGACCAGACGAATTAAGAGTTCTGGAGTTCCTGAGTTCCGAAGTTCGACAGAAGACCGAAGTACAGAAACCCTAGGACGAATTCAGTCAAGGCAGCAGCACAAGACACACCTTGAACGAAGATACAAGAGCTATAAGAAGGTCCTGCATGTATTTAATTCATTAAGTAGTTTTGTTTTATTGTGTTAGTAAACTTTAATTCATCAGGATTGGTGGCTTGTGTAATGTGACAACGGAAAGATTGCACTCCCTTAAAACTGCTTTCCCATTAATTAAAGTTTATATGTTGATGTCTTTGGTGACTTTTATTAGTGCATTGATAACCTCTGTGTCTAGCTGAGCGTTGATCGGGTCGCCATGCCTCTGCCCTCGCCTATTTATTAGATCGCCTATGCATTCTATCGTCTGTAGAAAAGTAGGAAGAAAGATAAATAGGATAGTCATAAGTAATCATTAAGGGTTTACTCGCCGATAAGATTAGAACCAACGAGAAAGGACTTAATCTCGGTGTGTTGCATCGAACTATACACTTCATATAAAACTAGCAATAAAACAAGTGACAAACTACTTAACTATCAGGACAGGTCTTCTTATTGTCTCGAGTATTTATCTGTGCACGTGTGTGCTACTTGCTGATTCGTGCCTATTAGCTTAGTTTATTATTTAATTGCAACCAAAACGTGCCAGTCTCTCAGGCTGAAACCCCCTTGCGTTAGATTAGGTTGTATAGCTAACTTAATATATTAAAATACTGATTAGAATAACGAGATAATACGTTCCACTCTTAGTGATCGACACTCTACTTACCATTATATTCATACTGACCGGGTACACTGCTCGTTAAGTGTGTGTGTTATTGATAAGTCGGCTAAATATAAATTTAAAACTTGAGTAGGCATTAATACTGCTAAACCGCAACGACACATCGCACGCATCAAGATGCTTATGAGAAGCATCTTATCCAAGTGCTTAAAATTCACACTGATGACAATGTGGCTGATTTGTTAACCAAGGCTTTTGATGGACCAAGATTTAACCATTTGGTGGTCCATATTGGGATGCTTAATCCTTAAGTGCTGAGATTGAGGGGAGGTATAAGTCTAAGGGGAGGCTTATTGTTGTATATTTTTCATTTTCTTTGTTTTCTTGTTTCTGCTTTATTTTCTTTTATGTTTATTTTATTTTCTTTACAGTTATAGTTAAAAAAAAAAAAAAAAAAAAAAAAAAAAAAAAAAAAAAAAAAAAAAATAGCTTGTATACTAACCATTTGCAGGTACAGTGTTGGTTTTTAACCACACAACAAATAGTAATCAACTCACCATGTCTCGCAGACAAGAAAGAGTTGACTCACCATGAGGGTACGGCTCTGGTGTGATAATCAAATCCGTTGATAGCTGTAATAGTTTGCTCAAAACTATAGGGTTCTCAACTCACCGATGTTTCATTACT
Source organism: Artemisia tridentata subsp. tridentata (assembly GCA_021014915.2). NCBI lineage: Eukaryota > Viridiplantae > Streptophyta > Magnoliopsida > Asterales > Asteraceae > Artemisia > Artemisia tridentata. The sequence goes on along the minus strand of CP139508.1, from coordinate 460,532,562 downwards.
AAGAGTTGAATGGTTTTCAATTCGCCATGGATTTTCCTTTTGGGTTCCAAAGAATTGGCTAGCCCACAAGTATATGGCTTGTGGTAAAGGCAGTGGAAAACCATATTTGGTAATCAATTCACCAATGGTTATCTTAAACCTAAGAATTGGCTAGTCCTAAGCAAACGGCTACAGGTAAAGACAACTCAAATCCGTTTACAGTTGATGATTTACTAAAAATCATATGGTTATCAATGTACCATGGTCTTACACACCTAAACATTGGCTACTCTAGTAGTGATGGTTATTAATTTTCAATGATTCACCTAAACATTAATTTTCAATGATTCACCTAAACATTAATTTTCAATGATTCACCTCTCACAGGAGTTAACACACCTGAATGTGATGAGAATAGTATGAAACTTAAAAGTTTTGATGTACAAATAGTCATGGTTGCTGCTGCTGGTTTCCTTCTGTTGCTGCTGGATACGTGGACTTAAAGATAAAGGTTACTTGTTGCTGCTGATCATAGTCTGGTTGCTGCGGGTTACTTTATTGTTGCTGCTGCAGATCAAGTTCAATCCTCTACCTCTGAACGTCAAAGATCTACCAAGAAACTTGAAGTTAACCTAGTCAAATTCAAGTTTAGGGGAGGATTGTTAGGAATTATTAGAAGATATTTATTTTTCATTACTGCGGGTAGTTATATTCATTCCTGCTGGTAGTTATGGTTCCTGCTGTAGTTGGTTTCTGCTGGTAGTTCATTTTGTTTCTGCTGTTTAGTTAGTCATTGTTGCGGGTTATCCCGTATGTTTAGAATGTTTGTTAGAGTTATTTTTAGAAGAGATAGTGTTTAGAATGTTTGTTAGAGTTATTTTTTGAAGAGATAGTGTATATCTCTTTACACGGTTTGTTATGAGCTGTATTAGGGTTTCTTAGTCTATAAAAGAAACATGCAGCTAGGGTTTATGTACAACGTTTATCAAAAACATTATCATTAGTGAAATAAATTATCCATAGAGGATCAAAGTATTATAGTTATTCATTCTTCTTTAACTATTGTGTTTAGTTTCCGCATAAGCACAAGTTTATTATTCAGACATTCTCAAAGTAGTTTGCTTGTGTTTACATAAGTTTTCTACAAGTTCCACCAAGCTCAAAGATCTATCAGGGTGCACGATCCAACACAATAGTTGCTCGTATCCCTGTTTTTACCCTTGCTTGTCATGCGAGGGGGTGCTTCGAAAGCCTTAGCAGCCCTCTCCATTGCAAGTATTTCCTTTGGAGATTTAGTTAAGCTGCTTAGCAAGCTTTGGTTGGGACCTTTGTTGTACGGAGAAAACCTGTCTCTGTTTTTGTTCTTGTTCTTTGATCCTTCCCACGCAGAATTCTTCGAAAACTTTTCTCTGTCAACCGCAGCACCGTTGGTAGATACTTCCTTTGCTTCAATCCAGGTATATGTCTTTTCCATTAACCCCTTGTAAGTTGTTGGAAGGTCAGTGGATAAGAATTCCACCAAACTTCGATTTCGTAGGCCATGTACGAAGTTAGAGATACGTTGATCTTCATGTAGACCCAAAATCTGCAGGGTTTCATCAGTGTACCTAGTGACGAAAGCCCTTGTGCTTTCGTTCTCCTTTTGTTTGATGTTGTGCACCGTCAGATGAGTCCTTGTAAACTTCTTTTACTGACTGAAGTGTGATCGAAACTTAGCCTTGAGATCATCAAGATTGACGATGTTGCCAGGCTTCTGCCCATTCCACCGAATACGAGCAGAATCCCGTAGGGTGTACGTAAACATGTGACAGGCCACAGGAATGACCCACTTTTGCATCTTAATAGCCCCTTCGAACAAATATAGGAAATTGTCCGGATCTCCCTTCCCATCATAAGTCCCAATATGCGAAGGCATTTTCAACCCATCAGGCAATGGGTAATCTTCTATCCACCTAACGAAGGGTGTAGCCGAACCCATAGGGTCCGAGTATAGACAATTATAGGGTGCTGCATACATAGGAACAGTATTGTATGGAGTAGGGTTTGGAGGTACTCCCATAGGAGTTTGGCTAGGGTAGGACTGATAAGGTGCATTCATAGCGAATGAATAACCCTTTCCCATGGCATACAGAGGCTATACCGTAGGATGTCTGAAGGGTATGCTCCCGTAAGGTTGAGGGAGGTTAGGGTTGCTAGGCTGCCCATTTACTGGAGGATATAAACCTTGAGGGTAAGACTGAGTTTGGAACGAAGGGTACATACCATTGGGAGGAAGATTTCCTCCCATATTAATTGTAGGCGGATTGCCTTCTACGCCTGATGCATGAGAAGGCTGCAACGGAACCCCTGCTTCGGTCCTTCCAAGATGAGTTGCTAACAACGGAGGTAAATTCACCCCTATCTCTTCCTTTCGTTGGCTCCTCCCGTTGGAGCCTTCGGTAACCGCCCCTTCTCTCCTAGTCAGAGCCCTCTCCGGGACTCCTTCGAACCCAACGGACCTTCCGCTTAGCCTTTGACCAACTGGTGACCCAATCCTTAGGGCCGAGCGTGTTGCTCCTTGGGCCGGAGGCCTTGGCTCCATTTCCATCTCTTCATCATACTCGTCACTTGAGTATTCCAGCTCCCTTCGCATCTCAGCATTCCTAACTTGCCTTTTGCGAGCCCTTAAGAGGGATTCCAATGCTTCGTGGTTGGCTTCGACAAAGGCTGGGCTAATAACAGGCTCCGGATTGGCTGAGGTCGAAGCATGATGGTTGGGTGTTACCTCTGGGTGAAAACGTGTTGTGAACGTAGAAGCGGTTATTGGGGGAAGGATGTTGGAGTCGTTAATTGGTATTGGCGTGATTTGTTTGAAATTATGTTTCCAAAAATGAGGAAGTCATTGTACACAAATAAAATATGTGAAGTATGTGTAAAACCCCGGGTTCGTTATCCCGACGAAGATTGAATGGAATTGTGATTTGTGTTCGTGAAACGTGTTTGTGAATGGGGAATGAAAGTGAGATATGGTTTTTAAACTAAAATAGTGAAATATTAACTAAAAACAGTAAATAATGCAAGGGAAATGCTAATCTAAGGAAAACGTGAAAGAAAACCTAAAAACACGCAAAACCCGGGCTAATCCCGAGTTGTAAAAGTGAAATCTATGAAATACAAATCCTAGGGATGCCAAATTAATTTTCCTAAGTCCTAAATGTAAAAATAAAATTTTAGAAAAGAGAATTATATTTTTTTGATTTTTATTTTAATTAATATGAATTAAAAACTACTTTAAAAAGGAAAATTAATTAAAAATAGTAAATGAAAATGGAAAAATCTTAAAATTTGCAGGAAAGTCCTAAATGTGATGCTAGTCCTAGGAAAAATAAGCTAAGGGTGCTGGCTTATACAGATAAGCTGTAATAAGCAAAACAGTGGAAATAAGCTAAAGTGAAACAAGAAAGGTTAACTAATTAATTTTGCAAAGATTAAATGAAGAAGTCCCAAGGGCGGATGGGTGAGGTGTTGGTGTTTGGTCTGAGAGACTGGGGTTCGAACCCCAGTTTTGGCACTTTTTTGAATTCTATTTTTTTTTTAATTTTTTCTTTTAAAAAATCTGATAAGCACTAGAAATAAGCTACTTTTTGAAAAGACAACAATTTTTAAAACCACAAACAAGCTGAGAAACAGCTTACTAAACCAATCAGTTGCTTTTTGAAGAAAGAAAAAATTGAAAAATTAAAAGAAAAGCAAATGAGCTAAAATAAGCTAAAGGACTTCTGAATAAGCTAATAAGGACAAAGTATAATCTAAAGAATCTAGGAATCTCAGAATAAGCTAAACTCATAAGTAAAACAGTTTATATTAAAGCTTAAAATGCACAAGATAAACTAATTAGGATACCAAAATCTAATAAGCTAAAACTAGGACTAATCAAATAAGCTACAAGTCAAAGGGAAATAGGCAAAGGCTCAAATAATTCTAGTATAACACTCTTAATAAGAACAAAAAAAGCAGATAAAAAGCTACTGAGTGCTGATTCAGATGGGGTCAGACCAGCAGGCTTAACACAGGTCAAAGTGGACACTTTGAGCTTATTTTTAAGCTCAAAGATGATGCCCAAAATCAACAAAAGCTACTGAAACTTAAAGCTCACATACCAAAGGGTTCACAAACTAAATTTTTAGACCAATAAGGGCTTAAATGGAGCTTATAACTGGACCCAAAAAAAAAGCTATTGAGAGAAAAAAAAAAAGTGACTGATGACTGATGGTGCAGGGCAGAAAATGGGTAACTTTAAGCTGATCAAAAGCTAGCAAAAGCTAATTAATAAAATCCAAAAAAATTGCAGCAACTAGATAAGCAACAAGAGATTAGATGTGCAAAGTTTCAGCTTATTCTAACTTAACACTACCAAATTAAAGTTCAACAAAGTAAGCTAAAAAATGAGAAAACCAAAAAAAAAATGTGCAGATTTTGGTTTTATAACCTCAGATTTTGCAAAACTCAATGAAATGGTACCAACTTCTAAATTCCTCTTTTACCAACTATATGGGAACTAAAAATGCCTAAGGTGAGGACAAAACAAGCTCAGCTTATAGCTAGCTTATAAGGGCTGCTCAGATTCTATCTTTTTGCCTAAATATGCAAAACCTCAAAACACACCAATTTAGCTTATGTAATCCTATCAACAGCTTATATCAACTACTTTAAGCAAGACTAAAGTTTCTAAAGTGGCAAATGAACATTGATGATCATTTTTGACCCACTTTAACCCATAAGCCAAACACTCCTATCTCTAACTGTTTTGAGCTTTTTGATGATTTTAAAGGCAAAACTAGATTCAAGTTAACACTAAGTTTACTAGTGACAGGTGTAAACTCAAATAAGTAAAATCATAAATAACACTGATAAGCAAATGACATAAGCAAATAAGCAATTAATAAGCTAACAATATTTTTTTTTTGATTTTTAAGAATAATAGAGACTAAAAACTGGAAGTTATATTAAATAAAGAGTAAATTACAACTGGAAAAATAAAGAGCTAAAAAATACAAGTACCTTAAAATAAGCTAAATTAAAACCTAATTTCTACTGCTACTATTGCTATCCTATTTATACTAAAATATCTATGGTTTCCTGAGAGTCCTTTGTGCTTGTTCTGTGAGAGTGTCCCCAATCTTGTCTCTTTGTGTTTCTTTGACAGCCATTGGATGATTCTTGGTCCCCAATCTTAAATCTTCAGCCGTAGATGGGTTTGTTGGTCCTTGGGATTGCCAGCGTGGCAAGGAAGGGGGGAAACACAGTCATGTGACTGATTTTGGATGGTAGCGAGGTTGAGAGTGACTGGTAGGAGGTTAGTAGCTAATGGTGATTTTGGCGGGTTATGGGAGGTAAGGGATGGGTAAACAGTGTTTAGGGGTTTGACTTCGACTTTGACCCCGTATTCTTAGTTAAAAGAAGGATATTGGGCTGTGTGGTGATGGGCTTGTGGGTTAAGGTTTAGGATTGGGTTAAATGTTGAATATTGGATCCGGTTGGTTAAGGTTTATGATAGGATTGGTTAAATTTAATTTAGGGACCAAATTTGTAAACTTGGAAACTTCAAGGACCATTCTTGCCAACTTGCAAAGTTAATTCTAGCGACCAATTTTGTCCATTAGAAAATATCCAAGGGCTGTTTTGACTTTTGAGCTTGAATTAAATTCCCATGAAGAATTTCTTTCCCGGCTTCGGCTTTTGAACTCTTTTCCAAATCAAGCTCGGTTTTGTCCATATTTGCCCCGTTTTCAATCCTTTTGTACCTGAAACACATAAAACATAATCCAAGGATATTTGTAACAATATTGGGTCTATTTGGGTGTTTATGGTCATTTTTGTGGGGTTTTTCCGGTGTAAAATGATGAGTAAAAGGCCACTCATCATGGCGCCAAGGTCTAGAAACCCGGTGGCGGAGTATCTTCTCTCCCTTGATCCATGCCGGATATATATAGTGAAAGTAGTTGGTTGGTTATAAGCTTGGAAATAACGAGACCAATTGTAGCGGTCACACGGATGGCGCCACTGATTGTACAATAAATTGCACGACCAGGCCTTTGATGATGATCAAAGGGTTTAGGAGGTGTTGAGGTTGCGCCAAGCTTGTCTTTAACCTGAAATAAGAAATACTATGACACTATGTTAAGTGATTGCGCAGGGGTTGGACCCTGTGAACCACCTCCGGCGTGTGAATAAGTATGTGTTATGATAAGTTGGTAGTAAAATGAGAGAGTTAAGTTAGCATACCATTGTTCTTGCTCGTCTAAGCTATTTATAGGGGAAATAGGCCTTAGAGAGCACTTGCACATATTTCGGAGATCATGGGGGCATCCCATGATTTGTGGTAACCGCTAGGGCTTTGTGACCCACGTTCTCCTTCTTGGCGGGAAAGCCTAAGGAAAGAGGGGACGTGGGTATGACCAGGTCAGAATGGTTCTTCGTCATTCCTTCGAAGGAGATACCCCGAAGGGCTTAGGGCTTCTATTGGCGGATTCCCACATTGTAACCACTTCATAGGTGAATGGTTTTACGCCAATGAAACATTTTAGGAGGTTGACCTGGACCTTCAAATAGAAGGCTTCGTACAGGCTCGAAGGGGTGTCCTTCGACCCGTTCGGAGGGTACATCATCAAGTACTATCTGCGTACTCACCTTCATCGTCTCTTGTGAGTTTCGTCTCTGCGGACATGGGCGTTTTCATCGGTTAAGATTGTTCTAAATTAAATTTATTATATATATATATATATATATATATATATATATATTTGAATGATCATTGTACATTTCTGGACAAGTTGAGCCTAATATAATTTTCGTCGACAAATATTTGAGCAATGATGGGATGTGAATTTCATTTCTTCATGAAAAGTGTGTTATCAACCATTCACATCGTATGTTCATGTTTAGGTAAGAAATCCTTTAATATATCGTACCAAGCTGATGATGTACCCTCCGAATGGGTCAAAGGACACCCCTTCAAGCCTGTACGAAGCCTTCTCTTCGAAGGCCCAGGTCAACCTCCTAAAATGTTCATTGGCGTAAAACCATTCATCTATGAAGTGGTTACCAGTTGGGAAGCCGCCAATCGAAGCCTTAAGCCCTTCGGGGTACCTCCTTCGAGGATACTAAAAAGGAGGACCACCTTGACCTGGTCATACCCACGTCCCCTTTCTCCTTGAGCTTTCCCGCCAAGGAAGAGATCGTTGGTTACAAAGCCCTAGCGGTTACCACAAATCATGGGACGCCCCCATGATCTCTGAATTATGTGCAAGAGCTCTCTAAGGCCTATTTCCTCCCCTATAAATAGCTTAGACGGGCTAGAACAATGGTATGCAAACTAGACTCTCTCATTTCACTACCAACTTATCATAACACATACTTATTCGCATGACGGAGGTGGTTTGCAGGGTCCAACCCCTGCGCAATCACTTAACGTAGTGTCTTAGTATTTCTTATTTCAGGTTAAAGACAAGCTTGGCGCAACCTCAACACCCCTAATATCCTTTGATCATCATTGAAGGCCTGGTCCTGCAATTTATTGTACAATCAGTGGCGCCATCCGTGGGACCGCTACAATTGGTCTCGTTATTTCCAAGCTTATAACCAACCAACTACTTTCACTATACATCCGGCATGGATCAAGGGAGAGAAGATACTCCTCTATCGGGTTTCTCGACGTTGGCGCCAATACCAATTAACAACCCCAACAACTTCCCCCCAATAACCGCTTCCACGTTCACTACACGTTCTCACCCAGAAGTAACACCCAACCATCATGCTTCGGCATCAGCCAATCCGGAGCCTGTCATTAGCCCAGCCTTTGTCGAAGCTAACTACGAAGCGTTGGATTCCCTCTTAAGGGCTTGTAGAAGGCAAGTTCAGAATGCTGAGATATGAAGGGAGTTGGAATACTCAAGTGACGATTATGATGAAGAAAAGGAAATGGAGCCTAGGCCTCCGGCGCAGTGAACAACACTCTCGGCCCTAAGGATAGGGTCACCAGTTGGTCCAAGGCCAAGCAGAAGGTCTGTTGGGTTCAAAGGAGTCCCGGAGAGGGCTCCGACCAGGAGAGAAGGAGCGGTAGCCGAAGGTTCCAACGAGAGAAGTCAACGAAGGGAAGAGACGGAGGTGAATCTACCTCCGTTGTTAGCAGCTCATCTTGGAAGGACTGAAGCAGGGGTTCCATTGCAGCCTTCTCACGCATCAGGCATAGAAGGCAATCTGCCTACAATTAATATGGGAAGAAATCTTCCTCCCAATGGTATGCACCCTCGTTCCAAACAAAGTCTTACCCTCAGGGTTTATATCCACCAGTAAATGGGCAGTCCAACAACCCTAGTCTCCCTCAACCTTATGGGAGCATACCCTTCCGGCATCCTACGGTATACCCTCCGTATGCCATGGGAAATGGTTATCCTTTCGGCATGAACGTATCTTATCAATCCAACCCTAGCCAAACTCTTATGGGAGTACCCCCAAACCAAATTCCATACACTATTGTTCCCCTGTGTATGCACCACCCTATAATTGTCTATATTCGGACCCTATGTGGTCGGCTACACCCTTTGTTAGGTGGATAGAAGACTACCCATTTCCTGACGGGTTGAAAATGCCTTCACACATTGGAACTTATGATGGGAGGGGGATCCGGACAACTTTCTACATTTGTTCGAAGTGGCTATTAAGATGGAAAAGTGGGTCATGCCTGTAGCCTGTCACATGTTTATGTACACCTTACGGGATTCTGCCCGTATTTGGTGGAATGGGCAAAAGCCTGTCATCATTGTCAACCTCGATGATCTTAAGGCTAAGTTCCGATCACACTTCAGTCAGCAAAAGAAGTTTACAAGGACCCATCTGACGGTGCACAACATTAAACAAAAGGAGAACGAAAGCAGAAGGGCTTTCGTCACTAGGTACACCGATGAAACTCTACAGATCTTGGGTCTACATGAAGATCAGCGCATCTCTGGCTTTGTGTATGGCCTACGAAATCGGAGCTTGGTAGAATTCTTGTCGACTGACCTTCCGACAACTTACAAGGGGTTAATGGAAAAGACATATACTTGGATTGAAGCACAGCAAGTTCTCGAAGCATTCTACGTGGGAAGGATCAAAGAACAAGAACAAAAACAGAGACAGGTTTTCGTCGTACAATAAAGGTCCTAACCATGATTTGCTAGGAAGCCTGACTAAATCTCCGAAAGAAATACTCGCAACGGAGAGGGCTGCTAAGGCTTTCGAAGCACCCCCTCGCATGACAAGCAAGGGTAAAAACAGATACACAAGCAAGTATTTTCACTTCCATGAAGACTATGGCCATGAAACAAACAGTTGTAGGGAGCTAAAGAAGCAGATTGAAGAAGCCGTAAAGTCCGGGAAGTTGGCCCATTTGGTGAAGGGTATAAAGAAGGGCAAGGAGAAAATGTCCGACACTAAATTGGCTAAAGACACTACTCCTCCCGAAGCCCAATACTCATGGTTCATTGGGGCGAAGCCAGCTTAAAAAGAAAGGTGATGGAGAAGGAGATAAACGAGGTGGGGGAAGTAACATTCCCCTCCATTACAGGCCAAGTCCCTTCGAACGACCCAATGGTCATCAAAGTCTTAATTTCTAGCGGGGAAGTGAACAGAGCTTACATGGACTGCAGAACCTCCTACGAGATCATATATGAGCACTGTTTCTTAAAGCTCAAGCCTTCGATCAGGTCGCAACGGGTTGATTCAAAGATACCTTCGGTAGGATTCTCAGGCGAGCATTCGTGGCCTCTGGGAGAAGTGTCGTTAGAAATAACAATCGGAGAAGGCAAGCTCTCAAGGACAGAAACCCTCACATTCGCTATCATAAGGTCCGACTCTCCCTACAATTTGTTGATTGGAAGGACCGCTATGCAGAAAATGGGTATTGTAGTCTCCACCATACACGTAGCGGTAAAATTCCATACACCATATGGGACAGGAACTGTATTTTCTAGCTACAACCAGGGAAAGGCAGGAGATGTTGGTAAGAAGATCAAAGAAAGTCCTAAGGAACCTCCGAAGGTCATTCTAAGTTGTACAGATGCCAAAGACCGCATTGTGGTAAATGAGCTCTATCCAGAGCAAACGGTGGTGATGTACCCGTTTCGAGTGCAAGGTTTAAATTTATAACACGATCTACCAATGATTCAAACGAAACACATACGAGCAAGTATACTCGTCCGTGTGTAGTAAGAGATGATATGCTAAGCCGAGGTCGTTCACAAGGATTTGTTTAGTTTTTGTGATGTGAGTTTTGAATATAAAATCGTGCTTAAACAATGATTCTAATAGCAAGCAAATAATGATGATGTAAATTCAATATATTAAAACTACACTTGCCTAGACTAGTTTTACACAATTCCCTTGATTATGATTATGACAATGGTTCCATTTGATTATGATCAATAAATTAGATGGTGTTCTAATTTGATTAGTTGGTATACTAAACCTATTGTTTCCAACACTTTCAATCCTCGTCAAGATTTTAAGATGACAAAAACAATATTAAGATTTGATCATCCAAGACTAACACAACTCAATCACTTGATTCGCTATCGTTTCACAAGTAATTGACAACCACACTTATTAGTTTTCTAAGTTTAACCAAGTTACTTATGAAATGGTCGATACATAAGGTAACACCTTCATAGACAAAGGTTTACAACTAATTGACTAACAATGTCCCTTTCAACCCATTACACCATTAGCAATTAACCAAACTTGACAACTCTTTTGTTGAAGAAAACTTTTACAAGTACAATTCGATCTTAGTATTAGCTTTTCATTGAACTAGAATCATAGAGTCATAATCAATCAAGATTCATGTAACAAACATCATCTAGGCAAGTGCACAAGGCACTTAGCCACTCATGGCAAACAAAGAAATAACCACAGAAAATTTATCACTTGAAAACATGATTAAAAAGTCTTACAAAAGTTGTAATGATGATTAAAAGAATTAGGAGCACTTATGAGATGATCAACAATGATTCCTTGGATGGTTGAATTGATGAATGATGAATGTAAGCTTTTCTTTTCCTGTGTTTTTCCTTCTTTGTCACCTTCTTGAGAGAGTAAATTGATTATAAGATTAATAGTAGTGTGTAGTCTATTTTATGATGCTTTTCTCTCTCTTGGCCAAGCATACATATTAATAGAATGGTTTCTCCTTGGTCACCAAGCAAATTACTTGAGCACAAAGTGTCATAAAAATTCTGGACTTGAAGTAAATGAAGTGTAATGACAACCCATATGAAGAGTTAGTTCATTAAAGATAGTCATTAAGTGTGCCAGCAATTGAATCAACCCAAGGTTGAAGTCTCAACCTGAGGTTCAGATTCCAGCCCAAGGTTTGGAGTAAGGTTGGCATGGCATTATTGAACCTTGGGTTGAAATTAAGCCTTAGATGTATTTCTTGAACCTTTTGTTGAAGAAGCAATCCATAATTCTTTACATATAACTTCTCATTCATTTCATCAACACTTGATCTTTTCTTGAACTCGGAAATCATTGTAACTTGATTCTTTATCTTTAACGATCTTTCCAAGGCCTTTATTATGGGAAGAATCTTTCGTTGTGCAAAAGCTCTTGATTTAACAACTTTTCTTCATCTTTCTAGCTATTTACTTAATCTTGATTGTACCTGAACCTGAATACATCTTTTGTACCTTTTAAGCATAATATGTTTACAAATACAACCAAATATAATGCACAAACATAGAAATAACGCGATTAAAACATGTACAAAATGAGTGTTATCAAATCCCCCACAGTTACACTTTGCTTGCCCCCAAGCAAATCTAGCTTTTAGAAATAAATCCACATGATATAAATGAAAATGATTCTAAAAATGAGATGCAAATCCATCAAGTACGAGTACAAGATAAGATCCATCTTTTTAACCTTTATAAGTGAAAAGTCGAGATGTTTGACAATACCTTAATGATTCTCTTGCTTGATAACACATTAAAACACCTCACGAAAAAAGAATGAAGTATAATTCACTCAACACTCATTTATTTAGTGGGTGAGTATATAAGAAAATAACACTCATTGCTCAGTCATGATCTAAATATTACCATAAGCTTGTACAAGAAACAAAACTCCACTGACGTGGCGTAAGCACCAAGTGTAACCATCTAAGAGTACTTTGGGTTAAAGGGCTTCAAGGTTATATCAGAATTATGTGCAACTATCTTATGCAAAACATAATAGCTTGCTAACAACGAATTCTTGCATCACCGGATAACGGATGGTCACTAGATCGTACCTTGGTTCGCTAACAACGTTACTTGCATAACGGATGGTCACCAAAACACGCCCTAGCTCACTAGCAACGTTACCTAATTCCTCAAGAAATCGGATGGTCACTACATGTCAATACACTTGATAATTCCCACAAAGTCAAAAAGGTAGGGAAAAGGCATGGGATATATTTATGAAATTGGTTTAAAATAAAAACACTACAAATAGTCAAAGTCTACAACCAATTGCTACTAGCTACATCAACCACTTTCCTTTGAACTTGAGAATTCATCCTTGATCGATATCATACATTCATAGCTCATTGGCTATTCTTGTCACCATACAATTGCGATGACTTATTTTATTTTTTCTCTTTTTTTCTTTCTTCATTTTTTTTACCACATGTTTCAACCATCGATCATAATACCAATAGTTCTTCCATGAGATTATCATGGAGTTCGCAACTTTCTCAATATTCAAGGATTCCCACATAACAACCATCTTTCCAAGTAGCTAGTAACCAACCAAGACTTGACTATGGGTAAGGTTAAGGCTAAAAGTTTAAAATATTTTTGTCTTTTTCTGGATGTAACAAAGGAAAAGAATGGCTCAGAGGGTGTACTAATGGTATCTAGCACTAAAATTGAGTGCTAACAAATGGGTTCATGTGAGTGGTTAACTAACCGATGTGGCTAGCTAATATATCATTAGATGTAAAACGTAAGGCCATTTGGTTTAATTCCTAAGGTTGCCTCTTATCACACGAATACACTTATATCACACGAGGTGATCTCACTGCGGTCTGGTAATGATTTGCATGCACAAGTTCTAGAATAAATAAGATCACCGGCACACTTATAGCAAAAAGATTCAAGCAAAAAAGATGTATGCTATATAAGAATAGGCTAAAATCCTCACATATTTAGAGGAATGGGCTATAATTGTGCTAGCAATGTTATCAATCCTAAAAATGGATTGCAATGTCAATCAGGACACATCTAGAATTTTCAAAAATTACATGTTTTATCAGGGGATTGATCTAGTTATTCTAATATAGATTATCCTAAATGTGAGAAAACAACTAGATTATAGGGGCAAACAAATTAAAAACTAGGCTAAAAAATATAGAAAAATTAAAATCCAGTTTCATTTTCCTATTTCCTCCCCCCACACATAAGTTTGACATTGTCCTCAATGTAAAGAACGATGAATCATAAAAAATATGGAAATGGAACATAAAAGAAATGATAATGCCTGAGCCTTGGAATCTATATCGAGCTCCAAACCAGATATTGAGATCGAACGATTCCACATCTTCAAGATCAAGCATCCTAACCTGTATTAATCATCAAAAACAAAAACACACAAAATGCAAAATATATTTGGATTTTCATTATTTATATTAGCAAGGCCCCCACACTTATGGTGAAACCATTGGGGCATTAAAAATAAACAAACAATTTAAAAACACACGGGTTGCCTCCCGAGAAGCGCTAAATTTATTAACGAGGCATCAGCCTGACTCAATTTTTCTCACTTTCGTGGTTCATATTTGGGATTCTTTCCCGATTTCTTGGGAATATAAACCACATTTTCTTTCACTTTCTTAGTTTTAATTATCAGTTCAAGTGGAATTTCCTCACTTAACAATTCATTCAATTGCTCCTCATCATGGCAGAGTTTGATACGATGTCCATTAACAATGAAAGTTCCACTGTGCTTGTCATATCATTCGACATATCCAGATGGAAAACCATGTTTTACCACGAATGGACCAAACCATTTGGTTCTGAGCTTGGGAGCTTTGAATTTGTACTTAGAATTGAACAAAAGAACTTTGTCTCCGGCCTTGAATTCTTTCCGAATTCTTAGTTTCCTATCATGATATGCTTTTGTTCGAGCTTTGTACAACTTGGAATTCTCATACACCTGGAGTCTTAATTCATCGAGTTCATGCAATTGCAAGAATCGTTTTTCTCCAGCGATTTTGAGATCGGGGTTACATTGCCTCAATGCCCAGTAGGCGCGGTGTTCAATTTCAAACGGCAAATGACAAGTTTTTTCATATATGAGTCTATATGGAGTTGTGCCAATTGGAGTTTTATATGCCGTTCTAAACGCCCATAGAGCATCATCGAGTTTTCTTGACCAAATAGAAGGATTATCCTTAACTATTTTTTCAAGTATTCTTTTCAAAGCTCTATTGGTGTTTTCAACTTGACCACTGGTTTGATGGTGATATGCTGTTGAGAAACGATGGTGGACTCCATATCATTTCATAGCTTTCTCCATTTGACGGTTACAGAAGTGAGTTCCTCTGTCACTTATTAAAGCTTTTGGAATTCCGAATCGAGAGAAAAGCTTTTTCAGAAAATTTACAACTACTCGTGCATCATTATTGGGTAAAGCCTCCGCTTCGGCCCATTTGGAAACATAATCAATTGCAACGAGGATGTATTCGAATTTATGAGATTTAGGAAATGGACCCATGAAATCAATTCTCCAAATATCAAATATTTCAGACACTTGTATGCTTTTTTGTGGCATTTTGTCTCTGCGAGAAAGACTACAAGACTTCTGGCAAGCATCACAATTCTGCACAAGCGTATGTGCTTCTTTAAAAATTGTTGGCCAATAAAATCCCGCATCAAAAACTTTTTTCGCGGTTATGGATGGACCGTAATGTCCCCCAGTTGGGCCGTGAAGACATTCATCAAGAATTTTTCGGGTCTCTGAACCGTAAACGCATCTTCTAATTATCCCATCGGGACACATTTTAAATAGATACGGTTCATCCCAAAAATAGTATTTCAGGTTTGCGAAAAATTTACTACGCTGAGTATGAGTTAGACCTTTTTGTAATACTCCTCCGGCTAAATAATTTGCATAATCTGCAAACCACGGAACTTCTTCGTCTTCAATTCCCATAAGAGTTTCATCGGGAAAATTATCATCAATCTCGTCTTCACCGAGTTCCTCTAAATTAGGATTTTCTAATCTAGATAAATGATCTGCTGCAACATTTTCTGCACCGTTCTTATTCTGAATTTCTATGTCAAATTCTTGAAGCAATAAAATCCATCGTATAAGACGTGGTTTGGCATCTTGTTTGGCAAACAGATATTTAAGAGCTGAATGATCGGTGAATACAATTGTTTTTGACAAAACGAGATAAGAACGAAATTTTTCGAATGCAAAAACTACAGCCAAAAGTTCTTTTTCAGTGACCGTGTAGTTTTCTTGAGCACTATTCAAGGGTTTGCTAGCAAAGTAAATAGGACAAAAATGTTTACCATCTCGTTGTCCTAATACTGCTCCGACAGCAAAATCGCTTGCATCACAAATAAGTTCAAATGGCAGCGACCAATTTGGTGAAACCATAATCGGTGCATTTGTTAACTTATTTTTGAGCGTTTCGAATGCCTTGATGTACTCCTCATTGAAATCAAAAACTGAATCTTTCTCGAGAAGCTTCGTCATAGGACGAGATATTTTCGAAAAACCTTTGATGAATCTGCGGTAAAATCCTGCATGCCCCAAAAAACTCCTAACGCCTTTGACGTTAGTCGGTGGTGGTAACTTAGCAATAGCATCTATTTTCGCTTTGTCAACTTCAATCCCCTTGCTCGAAATCTTGTGACCAAGCACAATGCCTTCTGTCACCATAAAGTGACATTTTTCCCATGAGATGAGAGGTTTTGCATCTTTCAAGCATTTTATCAAGATTGGAAAGGCATGACTCGAATGAGTCTCCAAATACCGAGAAATCATCCATGAAAACTTCCATGCAGGTTTCAAGCATATCTTGAAAAATAGCAATCATGCATCTTTGAAATGTTGATGGTGCGTTACAAAGACCAAAAGGCATGCGCCTATACGCATATGTTACAAAAGGACACGTGAATGTGGTCTTTTCTTGATCAGCTTGATCAATTGGAATTTGGAAATAACCAGAAAATCCATCGAGAAAACAAAAGAATTTGTTCCCCGCAAGTCTTTCCAACATTTGATCCATGAACGGTAAAGGAAAATGATCTTTTCTGGTGGCATCATTTAATTTGCGATAATCAATGCACACTCGCCAACCAGTTATGGTTCTGGTCGGAACAAGTTCATTACATTCGTTAGTCACGACAGTTGTTCCTCCTTTCTTAGGAACACAGTGAACAGGACTCACCCATGAACTATCCTCAATGGGATAAATAATACCAGCGTCAAGAAGTTTGATTATTTCTTTCTTAACAACCTCCTTCATATTTGGGTTGAGTCTTCGTTGTCTTTGAACAATGGGTTTAGAATCGGTTTCGATATTGATTTTGTGTTTGCAAAAGTTTGGACTTATCCCACGAATATCAGAAGTTTTCCAAGTGAAAGCTTCTTTATGCTTTTTGAGTATAGAAACAAGACGTTCTTTTTCATCGGGTTTGAGTGCTGAAGATATGAAAACTGGAAGAAGAGAGTTTTCTTCCAAGAATGCATATTCCAGATGATCAGGAAGAGGTTTCAAAACGAGATCCACTGGCGGATCTTCAATTGAGGTTTTGATTCTCATATCATCATTGAATTCTAACTCCTCAAAGTTGGTGTTTTCTTCCTCAGAAATTTCTTCGGTGTCTATCTGCATAAATTCAGCGAATTCTCTGTCGAGATCTTCATCACTGATTTGTCCAGATGTTTTATGAGTCTTAATTCTTTCATCAAGCAACTGATCAAATGTTTCCTCTATTTTTTCATCGATAACATCAATGCTATAACAAGTGTCATCATTCGCATGAGAATATTTCATGGCTTGATTAATTGAAAAAGAGATTCTTTCGTCCCCAACTCCAAGGTTGAGTTCTTTATTTTTCACTCGAATGATAGCATCTGCTGTGTTTAGGAAAGGTCTTCCTAGAATCAATGGAACTTTGCTATCTTCCTCCATCTCGTGGATCACAAAATCAACAGGAAAAACGAATTGCCCGACTTGAACAAGCATGTTTTTAGCTATTCCAACAGGATATTGGATAGTATGATTTGCTAAACGTATACTCATTCTTGTAGGTTTCAAGGTATCGATCGAAAGCTTCGCATACAATGAGTATGGCATAAGATTGATACTCGCACCGAGATCGCCTAAAGCATCACAAGTGATTGAATTTCCCAAAGTACATGGGATAAGAAAACTTCGAGGATCACCGAGTTTTTTCGGTAGTTTTTTTTTCAATAATGGCTGAGCAATCTTCATTCAAGAAGGTAGCGGAAATGTTTTCCATTTTGCTTTTGTTGCTCACAAGTTCTTTCAAAAACTTCCCATAGTTGGGCATACCAACTAGGACATCCACAAGAGGAACGTTGATCCTAACTTCTTTGATTAAGTCTATGAACTTGCCATATCGCTCTTCCATCTTTTCTTTCCTTAAACGTTGAGGATATGGAATTCTTGGTTTATACGCTTTGAGCTGTGGAGTAGGTTTAACGACTGGTGTAGGAATTGGTTCGTTATCTTTTGGTTCTTCTTCTACTTCATCCTCACTATCATCATGAACGATAGTGGTTGTTTGGGTTGGGTTGGGTGGTGGATCATAAGATAGACCACTACGAGTATATACAGCATTCACATGCTCATTTCTCGTTTGAGGTGGACGATAAGTTCCAGATGATGATGGTTTCGGGTTAGTTTGAGTATTGCTTGGCAAGGTACCAGATGGTCTTGCAGCAAATTGATCATAAAGACGACCAAATTTGGTTTCAAGATCTTGGATAGAAGCTTGATGATTCTTTTGACCTTGTTCGACTTTGCTTTTGAGCATGAAAAACTGATTTTTCATAAATTCATTCGTTTGCTTTTGAGCATGCACGAACTCACGCATGGTTTTTTCGAATTCAGATTCTACATATTTCGTTTCACGTGTTTGTGATGATGAACGGTTATCATCACGAGAAGATGTTTGACGGTTGTCTTCACGAGTTTGGGAATTTCGATTATCATCCCTTGGTGGGCGATCTTGCCAATCTCTAGAATTTCTACCGTAGTAGTTTCCACGATATCCTCTTCCTCGATATCCTCCATAAACATAATTGGCTTCGGCTTCGGGACCTCCCATGGGTTTGTCATCACACTCGGATGATGAGTGATTTCCACCACAATGGGTGCATCCCTCACGCATTTCTTTGATTTCTTTTTGGATACTTTGGAATTTAGAATCGATTTTAGAGGTGAGATCTTTCATCATATCCATGATTTTGGAATTTTCATTCGTTCCTTCGGCGAATGGAACGGATTTTCGTTGAGGTTTGCTTTTTGCATCCTTAGACCAATCAAGCTTAAGAAGTACACGGTCTTCTAGTAAGTTGTAAGCTTCGTTAGGGGTCTTATAAAGGAAAATTCCTCCGGCATCAAGTATGCCTTGCGTTGTGTCATCGAGACCATGGTAAAAGATTTGAATGATATTACCACGAGACAATCCATGCCCATGACAACTTCGGAGCATGTTTTTCATTCGAAGCCAAGCTTCGACAAGATTTTCTCCTTCCTTTTGAGTAAAACTACGAATTTCACCTAAGAGACGATCAAACATGGCCGGCGGAAAGAAACGTCCAACAAATGCTTCTCTCATTTGGTCCCAAGTTGTGATCACTCCGGGGCTTAATTCGTTATACCAAATTTTCGCTTCTCCGGTGAGAGACGATGGAAAAAGTTTGAGACGGATTGCATTTGCATCGTTAGTTCCATATCGAAACATGTCAAAATTTCAAGAAAATCGGTGATATGTTTGTGTGGATCGGATTTAACTCGACCATCAAATTGGTTGTCTTTAATCATCGAAAGATGATGACCTTTGATAGTAAAGTTTTCTCCAAGATTAACGGGAACAATTGCGGCCGCGGGTGTAGGAGCTACAACCCTATTGGTATCCCACATAGGTAGATCGTCGGCCATTGGAAATGATATTTCAAGAAAAAGATTAACGATTGGATGAACTTCGGAAAGGTTTTCAAATGGTGGGTTAACGGTTTTTGGAATTCTTTGATCGGGTGGAATGAATGGGGTTCTCTTTTTGCGAAATAAACTTTCGGGGTAAGACAATGGTGTACTCAATTCGTCGCTTGAAGGGCGAGTGGTCATACACGAGAAAAACGAGCCTAATCGACAAGGATTAAAAACTAAAAACAAATTTTTTTTTTTATGAACAGTGGGTTTTGAACCGGTTCGGTTGGATTTGAACCGGACGGTTTGAACATGGTCTGATCGCTGGAAGGAATGAACCGGGCCGGCTGAAGAATGAATCGGACGGCTGAACCTTCTTTAAATTTACCGAGAGTTGAACCGGTCGGTTTAGATTTTGAGGGGTCACAGAAACGTTGAACCGGGGCGGTTCGGAATTGAACCGGGCAGTTCGGATTTTTTTAATTTTTACCGAGAGTTGAACCGGCTCGGTCGAGAATTGGACGGGCGGTTCGGATTTTTTTATTTTTACCGAGAGTTTGAGCAAAAACGTGATAAACAAGAAAATTATAAACAAAAACTTTTTAAGAAAAAGAAACTTTTTTTTATTTTTTTATTTATTTTTTTTTTTTTTTAAGATTAAAGAACACGAAATAAACAAGAAAATTATAAACAAAAAGTTCACAAAA
This sequence comes from Artemisia tridentata subsp. tridentata, assembly GCA_021014915.2. Lineage (NCBI taxonomy): Eukaryota > Viridiplantae > Streptophyta > Magnoliopsida > Asterales > Asteraceae > Artemisia > Artemisia tridentata. The sequence goes on along the minus strand of CP139508.1, from coordinate 460,512,684 downwards.
AACGTGATCAAATCCTCGGCAGCGGTGCCAAAAACTTGATGTGCCCGTTTCGAGTGCAAGTTTTAAATTTATAACACGATCTACCAATGATTCAAACGAAACACATACGAGGAAGTATACTCGTCCGTGTGTAGTAAGAGATGATATGGTAAGCCGAGGTCGTTCACAAGGATTTTTTTAGTTTTTGTGATGTGAGTTTTGATTATAAAATCGTGCTTAAACAATGATTCTAATAGCAAGCAAATAACGATGATGTAAATTCAATATATTAAAACTACACTTGCCTAGACTAGTTTTGCACAATTCCCTTGATTATGATTATGACAATGGTTCCATTTGATTATGATCAATAAATTAGATGGTGTTCTAATTTGATTAGTTGGTATACTAAACCTATTGTTTCCAACACTTTCAATCCTTGTCAAGATTTTAAGATGACAAAAACAATATTAAGATTTGATCATCCAAGACTAACACAACTCAATCACTTGATTCGCTATCGTTTCACAAGTAATTGACAAGCAAATTACTTAAGCACAAAGTGTCATAAAATTTCTGGACTTGAAGTAAATGAAGTGTAATGACAACCCATATGAAGAGTTAGTTCATTAAAGATAGTCATTAAGTGTGCCAGCAATTGAATCAACCCAAGGTTGAAGTCTCAACCTAAGGTTCATATTCCAGTCCACGGTTTGGAGTAAGGTTGGCATGGCATTATTGAACCTTGGGTTGAACTTAAGCCTTAGATGTATTTCTTGAACCTTTGGTTGAAGAAGCAAGCCATAATTCTTTACATATAACTTCTCATTCATTTCATCAACACTTGATCTTTTCTTGAACTCGGAAATCATTGTAACTTGATTCTTTATCTTTAACGATCTTTCCAAGGCCTTTATTATGGGAAGAATCTTTTGTTGTGCAAAATCTCTTGATTTAACAACTTTTCTTCATCTTTCTAGCTATTTACTTGGACTTGATTGTACCTGAACCTGAATACATCTTTTGTACCTTTTAAGCATAATATGTTCACAAATACAACCAAATACAATGCACAAACATAGAAATAACGCGACTAAAACATGTAAAAATAAGCGTTATCAGGTGGTAATCGGAAAGCAACTCCCTGCTAACTTCAAGGCAGACTTGGAGAAGCTACTCAAAGCCAACAAGGATGTCTTCGCATAGACGTACTCAGATATAACAGGGGTTCCCAGCACACTTATGATCGATGGCAAGCCCTTCGGCACAGAGCATAAGCTTAATGAGTTCAAACACATTGAACCAATTAAGCAGAATCGATGAAGCCTGGCACCTGAAAGGAACGCAGCCGCTTGCAAAGGGGTGGATGAACTTGTACGAGTAGGAATACTTAGAGAAGTAAAATACCAAACTTGGGTAGCTAATCCAGTTATGGTAAAAAAGAGTGACGAAGGATGACGTATGTGTGTCGACTTAACCGACATCAACAAAGCTTGCCCGAAGGACTACTACCCTTTGCCAGAAATTGATTGGAAGGTCGAATCCCTCTCGGGGTTCCGTCTGAAATGCTTTTTGGATGCCTACAAAGGGTATCACCAGATACAAATGGCGGAGGAAGATGAAGAGAAGACAGCCTTCTACACAGGAAATGGTGTTTATTGTTACAAGAAAATGCCCTTCGGTCTAAAGAACGCAGGGGCAACCTATCAACGATTGGTAGACAAAGCCTTACATAAGCATATAGGAAGAAACTTGGAAGCCTATGTTGGTGACATGGTAATCAAGAGCAGGACCGAAGAAGACTTACTCTCTAACATTCAAGAAACCTTCGATCAATTACAGGCAATCAACATGAAGCTTAACCCGAAGAAATGTTCTTTTGGCATGGAATAAGGACAATTTTTGAGACATTTGATTATGAAGCAAGGGATTAAAGCTAACCCTTCGAAGGCCAAAGCCATCACTGATTTACAAGCACCGAAGTCATTGAAAGAAGTACAAAGCCTAAATGGGAAACTTGCAGTACTTAGTAGGTTCCTGTCGAAAGGCGCGGATCGATCTTTGCCATTTTTCAAGACACTCAAGGGGTGTGTAGATAAGAAGACTTTTCAATGGAGTTGTGAGGCAGAAGCCGCTTTCCAAAAGCTGAAAGAGTTTATGGAAATTTTACCAACACTTACAGCCCCAATCAAAGGTGAAGTGTTATTCATGTACATTGCGGCATCCTTCGAAAGCTTCAGTGTTGTGCTCTTGGCGGAAAGGGAAAAAAAGCAAGTCCCAATCTACTTCGTTAGTAGAGTCTTGCAAGGAGCTGAATTGAACTATCTGGAGTTGGAAAAGCTAATCTTAGCCTTGGTTTATGCTGCAAGGCGCCTTCGAAGGTGCTTTCAAGCTCATCCCATCACAGTATTGATTGACAAGCCAATCAAGCAGATACTGTCGACGCCTGAGAAATCAGGTAGAGTGGCCAAATGGGCTATTGAACAGGGAGAGCACGAGATAGAGTACAAAGGTCGAAACTACGTCAAAGGTCAGATACTTGCAGACTTTCTCACTAAAACACCCTCCGGACCCAGTCAAGACAAAGAAATTCCAAAGAAAGAGCCCCCAAAGACGAAAGAGGGGTGGAAATTGTACACTGACGGAGCCTCAAGCTCCAATGGTTCAGGAGCAGGTTTAATGTTGGTCAGTCCAGAGGGAAAGGAGTACACTTATGCATTACGTTTTGAGTTTGAGGCTACGAACAATGAAGCTGAGTATGAAGCTTTTTTAGCTGGCCTCCGACTTGCAAAGGACATGGAGGTTTGTGATCTCTCTGTTTTTGTAGACTCACAGTTATTTGCTAACCAAATCAAGCGCTCTTATGAAGCAAGACATCCCACCATCTAGCAATATTTGGATAAAGCTAAAGAACTACTCCATGGATTCGAGTCCTACAATATAGAGCATGTTCGAAGGAACCAAAACAAGAAAGCAGATGCATTAAGCAAGCTGGCTTCGATGGCATTTGCTCACCAAACAAAGGAGGTTTTAGTTGAAGTATTGGCCGAAAGGTCAATCAAACGAAGTGAAGTGTCTGACGTCATACTCGAAGAAGGATCCAACTGGATGACTCCGATAAGAGAGTACTTGATAAGTGGTATTCTGCCAGAAGATCCAAAGCTTGCACGAAAAGTTAGGATCAAAGCTCCTCAATATAGACTCATTGGGGATAATCTCTACAGGAGGTCCTTCTTGTCTCTATGGATTCATTGTGTTGGGCCGAAGCAAGCTTCAAACATCATCTATGAGGTTCATGAAGGGTCCTGTGGCTTACACACAGGCCCTCGCTCTGTTGTTTCCAAAATAATGAAGCTTGGATATTATTGGTCGTCAATGCACATGGATGCGATAGAGATAATACAAAGGGGTGAAGCATGTCAGATCCACTCCAAAGTTCCAAGACTGCCTAAGCAAGACATGACCTCTGTCACATCAGCATGGCCTTTCTGCCAATGGGGAATTGTTATAGTCAGACCCCTACCAATAGCTCCAGGAGGGGTAAAGTTCTTGGTCGTAGCCATAGATTACTTCACTAAATGGGTCGAAGCCAAACCTTTGGCATCAGTGACAGGAAGGCATATGGAAAAGTTTGTGTGGGAACACATAATCTGTCAATTTGGAGTCCCTCACATTATCATCTCTGACAACGGGAAGCAATTCGCTGAAGGGGTGCCCAACCTTTTGCGAAGGCCTAAAGATCAAACAGTCATTCACTTCCGTGTACCATCCTCAGGGTAACAGACAAGTTGAAGTCACCAACAGGGACATTGTCAATGGAATCGAGAAGAGGTTAGGACGAAGCCATCATGGGTGGGTAGACGAACTACCCCAAGTTCTGTTGGCACATATGACACACCCCAAGTCAAGCCATGGGGAGACTCCTTTTAGCCTTACTTATGGAACGGAGGTTGTTATACCGTTCGAAATAAGCATTGAAACAGAGCGTATTGTGAACTTTGAGGTAAAAACAAACGAAGAGAGGCTTCGGGAAAACCTTGATCTACACGAGGAACGAAAGGAAATAGCCTCAATCAGAAAGGCTATCTACAAACAAAAGTTTGAAAAGTACTACAACAACCGAGTTCGACCCTCCACATTCAAGCCAGGTGAATATGTCCTTCGGCTAAATAGTGCAAGCAAAGCTGAGTACGAAGGAAAGCTTAGGGCCCACATGGGAAGGACCCTACATCATATCGGAAGCCTACGACAATGGAGCATACAAGCTCGCAACGCTTAAAGGAGAGGTCATGGATAGGACTTGGAATGGTACCAACCTTCGTAAGTTTTACATATAACACTTACTACTTTTTAAACACTTAGCTTGTTTTTTAAAATTCATGTAACGCATTCTTCTCACTTGGAGAAAGAAGCATTAATGGTAGGTGTCCTAGTGTTCATTTCTTAAAATGATGTAATTCTCCCTACCCAATTAATGATATAACGCATTTCCCTCAAATCTCTTGTTTCGTTCTTTACAACAAAGATTTGTTCAGCCAAGTACTTTACAAGTTTCAATGTCGAAGGATGATCCAGGACACATGTCTTGTATACATAACATCCATTACAATTCACATTAACTTTCCTACAAGTCTTAGGGTATTTTAAGCCCTTTTTACCTTAAGGATAAAGGCGGAGTGGGTCGCGACCCTTTGTCACAGTCAAATTATATGATTGCTAAAAATCTTGGTCCAAAATACACACAATAAGATTATAACCTTAGGTTGTATATGTACGTTTATTAAAAAAGGTAAGAGAAGTAAAGCATAAAAGCGGGACATTGTCCCCTAACTGGCATTCATAAGACTAAATATGGTCAAAGCCAACAAAAAATATCCAAACAATTGTCTGAAACATGGGTCGAAGCCCAGAAAGCAACAAAGATAAATTGTTCAACACATAGGCACATGCCTATTAAGCATCATGACAAATTGTTCAAAGGGTACATGCCACCCTTAGGGCAAATTCATGCCAACATGGCAGTCTTCAAGAATTTTTTGAGGACATTGGATCCTCTTGATGTGGTGGAGATGGAGGCTTAACTGATGCAGTCTTCTTGGTTGGAGACGGAGGCTGAATTTTTCGAGGCTTCTTCGACAGGAGATCTTCTATTGATGCTGAGGGGTCCTTGGTTGCTTCGGTGAGGAAAGGGTACTCTTCTGAAGGGTACCCGTTGCCAGCATTGTTATACTCTTGCTCGGACATTGAGCGGTAGTAAGGTACCTCCGACAAGACCACAGGCTTCTTGGTGTCGGCAATTTCTTCCAACGTCATGCACTTCTCGTAAAATATGGCAGCATTCACCAGCTTCCCAACTATCTCCCCAACCTTTGAACCCACCTCAGCTATGTCCTTCTTTAAGCTTTTGCAACGGAGTTTTAGTCCATCTACCTCCTCGCGTACCTTGATCTCCTGCTTCCCAAACCTAGCCCTTTCAGCTTCGAGAGCTGCACATTTAGACTCAAGTGTAGTAACTTGTGCCTTGTAACCAGATACATTAGCCTCCTCCATCCTTAATCTACCACACTCCGCTTGAGCCTCCTTCAGCTGCCCTTCGAGACTATCAATTTTTGCTCTAAGGTCTTGGACAAAAGGATTCTTCTCAAAATCCTCCATTGCTTCTTTACACTTTGCTTCCAGCTCAGCATACTCTTGATCCCTGTTCTTTTCCTTGGCTAAGATGGCATCCATCTTCTCTCTCGCAACCACTACTGTACGAACCAGGTCTCTTGTTCGAGAATTGAGATGGTTGTCTAACACAGCTTGTCTGGTATAGCTCTTGTCATGTAGGTTTCACAGCTCCTCCATGGACATGTTATCCAAAGTTCCCCTCCAACTGGCAGGAGTCACCTTTTCAACCAGCTGGTGACACGCAAGTGCATTTGGAAGCTCCTTTTTGTTCGGCAGACCTGCGCAGGATAGGATAATCAACCATATGATATAATAAGGATCATTCAGCATAGAAGATCTTCACTTACCATGGATATCATCATCGGGGATCTCTAAGGTGGAAGGCACAAAGGTCTTAGCATGGGCACCTTTTGGTTTTACTATTCTTGTTGGAGGGGTTGGCAAGGCTAGCTTCTTCTTCGGAGGAACTTTCACAGACTTAGCACTGGTTCCTTTCCTATTCTTCACCCTTTTTGCGATCCCGGAGGACCCTACGATCATCAATTGATCCCCCTCGGAGGGGGGATCTTCAGAGTCTGCTACATTCTCCACAAGTTGCGGAGCTTCATCAGTGTTCACAGGATGGATGGGTTGGGCTATTGATAGGGGCTCAGCTGGTTGAGCGTCTACATCATTTTTGTTTACTGACATCGACGGAGAGCCTACTCCGTAGCTCACATCTTTGGCTTCTTTTGGAATGAAACTAACCTCCTTGGCACCACCGGACACAACGAAATTCCTGAACGTCATTCCTGCAAGAACAAAAGAAAAGAGATGAATATCAACAAGATAAGTTATTTATTTTATTTAAATGGATATGTACATACTTTTTCCTTCACATATTATCTTAGGCTTCAACGGAGAGCTTTCCCAATGGTCAACTATGCCCGCCATGAACAGAATCGGCTCAAGAAACGTTTGGACATCAATTGGGTGGCGTGCAAGACGCTGATAAAGGGGATTCCTTCTTATGGTGTATGGAAGGGGATCATTAAACCTTTTTTCATCAAACTGGAAGGCTTCGTCTAACAAAGCTGGATATTCTAGAGGTATGATTCTGTTTTGAATATAGAAAAACTGCCCTTTCCAATTTCTTATGATCGAAAAGGGTTTAGTTACCAAGCAAGGCACATCATGCTCACTTCTTTTGGCCAAGGTTATCCAATCACCACCAGGATAAAGGTTAATAAAGCCCCTGAGCAAAGTCAGTGTGGGCTCATAACCGTAAGCCTTGCACATCACAATGTAGGTGGTCAATTTGGCTAAGCCAAAAGGATTCAACCTGGAGATGTGTACTTGGTAATATTGTAAAAATTCCAAAATTAACGGGTGGATTGGAATTCTCAAATTGGATTGAGTAAAGGCATGAACATAAAGACCCACATACACTTCGGGGGCATCAAAGATGTTTTGGGTTTTGCTCGGAAGCATCACCCTAAATTCCTTTGGTATGGGGTATTCCTAAAGGAAATCCGATAAAGCTTTTTTGGATAAAGTACATTTTTGTTGCCTGATTATTCTTTTAGCAGCCATACTCATATTGTATTGAAACAATAAGAACAAGAAATCAAAGATTAGGGACGGAGAATTACCTTTCGACTCAACTGAAGCACGAAGCACAATGATGTGTGTGTATTTTGGGCGAAAGTTAAAAGTAAGCTAGGGTTTAAGGTACAAAGGGTTTATATACCCATTGTAGTTTTTATCCTAGCCACACATGTGTCCATCCAGCTATGACACATATGCGGACTTCAAATGGATTTTAAATTTTAAATAGACGTTTGTACTTACTGATATCCTAGCCGTTATGGCCTAGGGAGAGAGTGGCTGGCGTTATCATTAGGCGCATTTATTGCGCAGATTAGTTGTAAACACTTATCTTTTTCCGTACGATTTTGTGACGAACGGGATAGAGTGTAGGCTGATTTTGGAGTCGTAAGCAATTTATTCTCGTACGTATATATCACTTTCGACTGGGGGGCTTGGTGATGTACCCTCCGAATGGGTCGAAGGACACCCCTTTGAGCCTGTACGAAGCCTTCTCTTCGAAGGCGCAGGTCAACCTCCTAAAATGTTCATTGGCGTAAAACCATTCATCTATGAAGTGGTTACCAGTTGGGAAGCCGCCAATCGAAGCCTTAAGCCCTTCAGGGTACCTCCTTCGAGGATACTAGAAAGGAGAACCACCTTGACCTGGTCATACCCACGTCCCCTTTCTCCTTGAGCTTGCCCGCCAAGGAAGAGATCGTGGGTCACAAAGCCCTAACGGTTACCACAAATCATGGGACACCCCCATGATCTCTGAATTATGTGCAAGAGCTCTCTAAGGCCTATTTCCTCCCCTATAAATAGCTTAGACGGGCTAGAACAATGGTATGCAAACTAGACTCTCTCATTTCACTACCAACTTATCATAACACATACTTATTCGCATGTCGGAGGTGGTTCGCAGGGTCCAACCCCTGCGCAATCACTTAATGTAGTGTCTTAGTATTTCTTATTTCAGGTTAAAGACAAGCTTGGCGCAGCCTCAACACCCCTAATATCCTTTGATCATCATCGAAGGCCTGGTCGTGCAATTTATTGTACAATCACAAGCTTTGGAGGCTTATTTAAGATCATAAAGTGCTTTCTTGAGTTCATAAACATGATATGGTTTTTATAGATCAACGAATCTTAGAAGTTGTACTACATATACCTCCTTGTTGATAAAATTATTTAGGGATCCACTTTTCACGTCCATTATGTTAGTATTCACTAAGTTAGATTCTAAAAACTCTACATGCTCAATATATATAATAGTAAGGAAGTTTTGAGAAGGCGTACCTTAGCCTGAGTTGTTGCCTTTTAACTAGTAAATGTAACTTTACCTTCATTGTATGCTAAGTAAGATGAGACTAGACTTTGATTTTCCGTCATGAGATTAGTGCACTCACTAATCATACTCCATTCGTCGGACTCCAAGTCGATTCTCAAGCATATCTATCTAGCAAGACAGAAACTCAAACATTTGGTCCCCAATATCTCATGGGTCCAAAGTTGTTAGTGTTAAACATCCCATGCATTTCTTGCATTAGGTTTGGATGTTGGAATGGAGGAAAAATTTCCCATGGCAAGTAACTTTGTTGTTGACGGTTATTCCAAGTTACGGGATAGTTACTTGGATAACTTTGTCTTCTAAAGTAACCTCCCGGTAGAGGAGTTCTTGACCGAGTTTTAGGAACAATTGTTTTTCTAGGTGGAGGAATCTTTGATCTAGTATCGGGTTTTACAAATCCAAGTCCGGGGGTTGACAAAGGTTTGTAAAATCTTTTGACCTCCTTTTTACCAATACTAGATACTTCAACATTATTAACTACTATGTGACTCGGTTTAGGACTTAAGTTATTTTTTAAAATTGACCCTGTTCTGACTTTAGCAGCTGACAGTACCACAGTACCACTAAATTTAGTGGTGCCGTTCCCATCATTAATGGTGCCATCCTCTAGTATTTTAGATTCTCCATATTTTACAAATTTTAATTATTTAGTTTCACTTGTAGAAGCTTTATTTGGGTCAAATTCTAAGCCCGCTCCGGCATGTTCACTATACCTAACATTTTCAAGCATGTCATTAAGTTCCTTTGTTCCTTTTTCAAACTTAATGATTTTAACGGCATTTTCTTTTAGTTTTTCATTCTCTACTCGAATACATATGCATGACCTACATCCAATATCTATTTCTTTATTTTTCTCAAGTCTTTTTACTTGGTCTTTTAGTTCTAAAATTGGCACTTCGAGTTCATGCAATGTTACTTTTAGTGTTTTGTTTCTAGTTATGATTTTAGAACTTACTTCACATAGTTTATTATATTCATCATATAGTATATTATCATCTATTGATGAATTATCATCACTATAGTAAGAAGAGTCGGAATGTACCTCATTTGAAGCTTGAGCCATAAGACATGTTTCGTCGTTGGGCCTTTTCTCTTCTTCTTCACCGCTATCACTCCAAGAGCCTCCTACAAAAGCTCTTTGGTTGTTGGTACTTGGTGGTTTAGGACATTCTCCGATAAGATGATTAGGATATCTGCATCTAAAGCAGTTCCTATCACTCTTTCCTTTCTTCTCATCTCGGTTCTTTTGGAGCGACTTCTTTTCATCACGTGATTGTCTAGCAAATCTACCTCTTCCCCTAAAGAACTTCTTAAAATCTCTAATGGCTAATGCATACTCTTCGTCTTTGCTATCGGAATCTGAACTTTCCTCATCACTAGACTCCTTTTTGGCTTTCAATGTTAGAGATCTAACTTTCTCACTTTTGCCTTTGACTATGTCAGAGTCTTTCTTGATTATCATTTCATGAACCTTCAAGTTTCCTATAAGTTCATCAAGTGATAATGTCGCCAAGTTCTTCGACTCTTCAATGGCGGTGACCTTTGCTCTCCATTTGGGATGTAGAGCCCTAAGAAACTTCCTAACATAGTTCTTGCTAGAATAACCTTCATCAAGAGCTTTAAGACAAGTAATAATAGTATTAAATCTAGCAAAGGCATTATCAATAGATTCATCTTCCGGAATGGAAAATTGTTCATATTGTTGCACAAGAAGATCTATCTTGTTCTCTTTAACTTGATTATTACCGTGATGAGTGACTAACAAAGTTTTCCAAATTTCTTTTGCCGTGTTACACATAAAAGTTCTTTCAAATTCCTTTTTTGGCAAAGCATTGTAAATCATCATTTTAGCCTCATCATTTTTGGCTAGTTTTCTTTTAAAGTTATCACTTTGTTTATTATAGGGAACTATTTCATCCCTTTTTCTTTTCGAATTCTTTTCAATCAGTTGAAAGTTACCCTCGGTAATAATATGCCAAAGATCAATGTCTTTTGATTTCACATACGTTTCGAATCTTGTTTTCCAATATATAAAACCATCGGTTTCAATAAGTGGTGGTCTTTGCATAGATTGCCCTTCTTGATATTTGTCAAAATCCATTGATCGATTCAAGTTTTAAAATACAATTTATTTTAAAATCTTGCCTGATGTGGCTCTGGTACCAATTGTGGAAAACTAGAAGGGGGGTTGAATAGTTTACCGGTTTTTTGTTAGTTATAAAAGTTTGTTTGTGAAAAACTTTGATTCAATTCTTTTGTGAAATCAATCAACACCAATATGAACACTAAGCTATACTATCTAAAATAAACAATAAGTATAAAGAAATGAGATGGAACCAAAATTAAGATCTTTATTATGAGTATTAAGATCTTTATTATCAGAATTACTTCTTGGGCTTCTAGTTTTCCGCTTCACATTAGGGTCAATAGTAGAATGGGGCTGTTGTAAAACACTTGAAGTGTTTTTAACAGATGTAGCCTGATTTGATGAAGTAGAACCAGAATTAAGATCTTTATTATCATAATTAAAACCAATCTCCGCATTCTTTAATTCAACTTCATGCATTGCTTCCTCAAAATTCTTACAAGTATCCAAACCACCTTATCAATACCATTCTGGTGTTCCCTATTCTTAGTCGAGTCCAACAAACCCTCATTTGAATCTTCCATCACATGTTGCTTAGAGGAGGTTTGAAATTGAGGTGAAGTTGTATTAGCAGTAGTGATAACTGTACCTAACGGGATTAGGACGGCTGATTTGCCGACCAAGGTGAATGGAATCAATACATTCATCAGTAAAACAATCGTAGTGGTCGATTCTCTAAGAAAACTCCACCGTGATTGATTGATGAGTTCATTTAACACGTAGCAGTTACTGAAGAAAGTCCCCTGGAGAAAGACCGAACACCATCATCTGATATATCAAACATCTTCACCTCCACATGCTCATACTTATGAAGATCATCCTCAACGAAGCTCGAAGTGAAAAAGTTCAAAACCAAAAGATCAAGTGAAAGACAAAGTGTTACAACAAAGTCAAGAAGCTAATCAAGATGTCAAGAACAAGTTCATGTAACAAATGAGGAAGACATAAGTATGAAGTTCAAAGAAGTGTGAGTATGTTGGAGGATACGACGCTGTAAACACATGAAGATGTTGATCAAGGCAAGAATGACCAAAAGACGATACTTTGAAGATCACATAGCATGAAGGAATGAAGAATAAAGACTATTCTGCAATGACACACAAAGTTCAAGACATCGAAGACGAAAGACCTAAATCTCTTGGAGCATCATTTGAATGACCATCCCTTAGGGGGAGATTGTTAGCATTGATTAAAGTGATGGTCATTTCATATTTAACAACTTTCTTATGTGTCGTGTACGTTATATAGAATAGACGGTGAGCTCATGGATTAGGACCAAGCTAGTCGACTAATAGTTAAATGATAAGACTAGTCCAATGTATGAAATATATGTAAAATAGTCCAATCCATGAAAGCCCAACCAAAGCCCATCTTAAAGCCTTTAGGGTGTCACCCTAAGGCTATATATATCACTCTCCTACATCATTAGTAGGTGTGCTTTAGAGTCATATAGGTGGGAGTGTGTGTGTGTTCTTTTATTCTCTCTCTCTTCTTCTCTTCTCTCTAATCTAATATATACGACTCATACATATCTTTCCATCTCTCTATTGTGCCGAACTCTCCTTCTCTCTTTAATACCATTCGACCTATACTTGTTTGTGGTGTGATAAAGTATTGAGCTAGACGTGATTAAAATGTGATAAAAAATGTTTAAAGATCGTGGATTGAATCTCAAGAAAAGAGCTCTCCAAAGAGACTCAGATCTGAACCCTAAGACATGATTAAAATATGATCAAAAACGAATCTCAACTTTGAAAATCGTGGATTGAATCTCAAAAAGAGCTCTCCAAAAAGACTCAGATCTGAACCCTCGAATTGATGAAAACTAAAATGTCAGTAATCGAAAAGACTTGTCCGGGACGGGTAATAATTTCAAGCTGGTTATACAGTGATGTAAACGTGTCTCGCAAAGGACTTGTCTAAGTAGAATGTACCAATTCGAGAGATTAGCTTTTAATATGACCGGGACTGGTAATAATTTCAAGCTAGTCTAACTAGTCATGTAAACGTGTCTCACAATGGTCATATTAACTGAAAATCGATCAATTCAAATGTGTGAACTCTACCCAACATGTGCAAATTTATCTTAAAATGCATGAGCACATGTGAAGGGGGAGTATTTCAAAAATGCAAAACTCTCAAAGTGTTAACTAAATGTGTTTATTCATAAACACTTTGAGAGATTTTCACAAAAGGTTTTATGGCATGTGATCAACAAATCTAGGATAATCATGGAGTAATAAGGTGATTATGGTTAGGTTATGTCCTATGATCCGCCAGAGCCGGAGGGATCTACCAAGGAAAATTCCAATAGATTAGAATTAGAAGTCCTTAGGTAAGATTTAAAAAGGGAGTAAAAAAAGAAATGGAAAGAATGGGTTGAAGAATGAAAAAGAAAAGTTTAATGAAAGGGTGAAAAGAAATAGCCCTCCATGAAAACTTAGGGCAGAAACCGGGTCAATACATCTGCTATCGGTTATCACAAAGTTGATACTGATATTGAAGACAAGACGTCATGGACCCAGTGACGTGCTACACCACCCTTCCTAGCCACTCAGATATCTCTTAAAAGATATTTGCTTCATTTATTACGGAGAACACTGCATAATCTATCGGCCTCTCATTCCGAGATGTGTTGATATTGAAAAGGTGGGACTCTGCTCCATGCCTCCGACTACTAAAACCAAAAAACACATTATCGAGTCTAGAGCCATGAGATTCATTAAAAGATCTCTTAGGAACACCTCCAATATAATACACTTGTGTTCACCAAAAAGGACACAAGGTGCACAAGAGTCTGAATGAGATCCTTAGATCTTTCCATTTATATCATGATGATTATTTGTTTCAAAACGGTCTACAGTCGTGGAGTGATACTTCGGTATACTTCAGCGGCTCACCTAGATTGTGGGTATACTTCGGAATATCTGTTGCAAGCCTTCTTGAGGAAATCCAATTCAGGAACAGACTTTGTAAGGATTAGAGAGCATTTTCACACTATGCTGTTAATTCTCTCGAAATCTGAGCCTGTAAGTGCTGGAAATCCCGCCAAGGAGATTCCTTTCAAGAATTGAGTCTTTATGACGTGGGTCTCTACTTGGATTTATCCATAGTAGTGATAATTGTCCCTAACGAGATTAGGACAGCTGATGTGCCCGACCAAGGTGAATGGAATCAAGACATTCATCAGTAAAACAATCATAGTGGACGATTCTCTAAGAAAAGTCCACCATGATCGATTGGTGATTTTAATCTAACAACTCTCATGCAGCTACTGATGAAAGTCCCCCTTGAGGAAAGACCATACACCATCATCTTATACATCAAACATCTTCACCTCCACATACTCATACTTATGAAGAGCATCCTCAACAAAGCTCGAAGTGAAAAGTTCAAGACTGTAAGTAACACGAAATCATAACATGTATGGTACTTGTGGTTTGGCCGAATCTAGAGAGAAGAAAAAGAGAGAGGATGGAACCTTGTGAGAGAAAATGAGAGAATATTATATTAAGTGAAATGAAAGGTACAACCCTCTCCTTTGGTGGGAGAGGGTATTTATACAACAAACATAAATGCCCCATGTGAGCTGTGGAGTGAGCTGACAGTGGGTAAAGACCCGACCCAACTCCACGAATACTACGATAACTAAGCTAATGCTAATAATCCTACGAGCTACTTAATGCTAATAGATACTCGGGGTGACCGAGTCTTTCATATGAATATTTATATTCCTAACAATCTCCCCCTGAGGGAGGTCACCCCAGAAATTATATTTTGAATTCTAGCATTCTATTACATAGATTAGAGTTCCTAGCTCGTAGTCTTTGATTCTTCTAAATCATTAATCTTTGTACTTTCAGCAGCGAACTTTTGATGACTGTTCTTTTGTCTTTGATGATCTTTGAGGATTCTTTGAGGTCATCATCCAATGCATTTCTCCAAGTCATCTTTTTGCAGTATCGTCTCCATGTGATGTTGTGATCTTTAGACTGACATGCTCACACTTTTCTGGATCATGATTTTCAGCATCAGAGTTGCGAAAGCAGTGTTGTAAGTCTTTCATTTATCATGATTTCCTGGATTATGATGATGAAGTGTGAGCATGGGGTGATAAATCGGCATCTTTTCGGCAATCATCTGCAACCACCAGGGATTCCTGCATACGACAGTTAGCAATAAAATGTCCGGTCCTTACAGGTTCAGAATTCGAGATTGTTAACAGCATAGTGTGAAAGCTTTCTCTAATCCTTACCAAGGCCGTTCCTAAATCGGATACCCCTGAGAGGGCTTACAAGATCTACCAAAGTACATCAACGATTAGGTGAGTCGCTGGAGTTCACTCCTCGACTGTAGACCGTTTGAAACCGCCACGACCACTAAACGTAATCCACAAGGAATTACCGAAGTGACCTGCTTTCAGGGCTGTTTGATGTTGACCCTGGCAGGAATTTCCATTCAATCACTGAGAATTACATTTGTAAGTTCCCTCATGAATGTTCTGGCAGATTGCTAAGATCTGTGTAGGACTCATAAGTTTACAACTGGTGTCCTTGATGTTTGAACAACCAGTGTAGATGTATCAAGTGTTCCTATGAGATCTTATGATGTATCTCGCGGCTCTAGACTCGATAAGTGCAATTTTGGTAGTCGGTGACTGGAGCGGTGTCTCCTGTTTCAATATAAACATAGCTCGTAATGAGCGGTCAATAGATTATGCAGGGTTCCCCGTGAGAATGAAACAAGTCCTTTTAAGATAACTTGAGTGGCTAGAAGGTTTGGTGCAGTGCGTCACTGGGTCCATGACGTCTTGTCTTCAATACCGGTGTTACCTTAGTAACCACCAATAGTATATGAATTGAACCCGGTTTCTGCCCTAAGGTTGAATAATTGGAGGGCTATTTCTTTTCACCCTTTCTCATTACATTTCTTTTTAATTCTTCAACCCCATCTTTCTCCTTTCTCATATTACTCCTTTTTTCATAATCATACCTAAGGACTTTTTAATACTAACTATTCGGTATTTTCCTTGGGTAGATCCCTTCGGCTCTGGCAGATCATAGGACGGTTTTCCTAACCTTAGCCACCTTATAACTTCATGACTATCCTATGTTGCCATCAACCAAATCTTTGAAAAATTTCTCAAAGAGTTTATAGTTATAAAACACATTTTGCTAACACTTTGAGAGTTTTGTATTTTTCAAATACTCCCCCTTAACATGTGCTCATATGTTTTAATTTAAAATTTGCACAAGTTGGGTAGAGTTTGCACTTTTTGAATAGATCCACTTTCAGTGAACATGACCGATTCGAGACACGCTTACATCACTAGTTAGACTAGCTTGAAATTATTACCCGGCCTGGTCAAGTCCACATAAAGTTTCTCGAAATGGTACACTCTACTCAGACAAGTCCTCTTCGAGACATGCTTACATCACTGGTTAGACCAGCTTGAAATTATTACCCGGCCAGGACAAGTCCTTTCGATTAATGACATTTTTTGTTTCGTCAATTCATTGGTGAAGTCTGAGTCGCGCTCACATGAGATGCCACCTGAGATGCCGCATTCTTTTTGTCACCACAAACCATTTGCTCCCCCTCAATATGTGCATTAATATACAAAAGAGTTTAGTAAATATGGGAGAGCTTACATTTAAGTCCAAAACATCACATTTTTATCAGATTGCATATTTAAATCACATTCTCTCCCCCGATCAGAAATTTCAAACCTTTTAAGATTTTGTGATACCAGTTGATTTAAATAAGTTTAGAAAATGTGGGAGAAAATGTGGTCAGGTTTAATATGTGCTAATAATGGAACATACTAATGCTCCCCCTCAATCAATGAGGGAGAATGTTAGTGTCAGGTATGATAAGTTTGAAAGATATTTGAATAAAAAAATCATACACTGACACATAACAATAAGTTTCCTTAAATTCACTGCTTATTATGTACAAAGTGATTTGTTTTGATGATATAAAATTTTTGAAATCACTCTCCCCCTCAATCGATGACCCGTTTTCTATTTAAAGAGCTGTAGTCATTGATTGGGTGATAGATTTTTATGAAAAGTTCAATTCTGATTGATATTCAAAAATCATGGTACCACCAAGTTTAGCACAAATACTTTCATGAAGAATCATAGATGGAAAAGTATCTGTGATGTAAAAAAGACTTCTCTTCTTTTACGAGAAATGATGCACTAAAACGTACATCAAATCGAAGAAACATGGATATAAAGTAATCCATGCCCAGGTGAACTTCACCCAATGGGAGGAACAGCCGTCTTTTTGGCGACGTGCTTTCCCCAAAATGAGGAACGGGTTACAGTCTGAAGTAACTTCAAGCCGATATAACATGTTTTAACCATTTAATTTAACTTCTGCCCGAGCTTCATTTAAAGACCCGTGTCATTATTGAATGACATTTCTAGGATCGTAAATGTTATCGATAAATAGAAGACATGCCTAGAGGAACTATTTTTGGTATTTTTGTGTTTTTTTGATTTTTTTATGGTTTCTATAGGTTTTATATTTTTCTATTTTCTTTTTGGTTTAAAATATATACAAGGATACATGAAGCAAATCCCTTACTCCTCATTTTCTTCTTGAAGACACTTGAGGGTTTCTGGCGTCAGACTCTTCATTCCAAGTCGCGGGAGAATAAATTGGAACCGTTCTCTCGAGAGTGCCTTAGTGAAGATATCAGCCAACTGAAACTCAGTCCTCACGAAGTAAAGTTCAACAACCTCTTTCTCAACCTGTTCCCTTATAAAGTGATGCCTGATATTGATGTGCTTTGATCGGGAGTGTTGGACATTGTTGCAGCAAAGAGTTATAGCACTTTTGTTATCACAATACAGAGGAATCTTGTTGTATGCAAAGCCATAGTCCGATAGTTGGGATCTCATCCATAGAATTTGAGCACAGCACGCAGACATGGCAATGTATTCAGCCTCTATGGAAGATATAGATGTACTCATTTGCCTCTTAGATGACCAGCTTACTAACTTTTCTCCTAGAAACTGAGCACCTCCCGACGTACTTCGACGAGTATCTTGACACCCGGCATGGTCTGCATCTGCATAGGCCGTGAGTGCCATGGCGGTTTCCTTAAGATACCAGAGACCCATGTAAATAGTCCCTTGAAGGTATCGAAAGACCCGCTTTATCGCTTACAGATGCTTTTTGGTGGGCTTAGACTGGTACCGAGCACAAATGCATACTACCAACAAGAGATCTGGCCTACTAGCGGTGAGATACATTAGGGATCCAATCATACTTCGAAACATGGTTTGATCAACAAGGATTTCAGAGATGTCTTCATCTAACTTCCATCTCTCAACCATAGGAGTGTCAACTGGATCACTTGAATCAAATCCAAATTTCTTCAATATTTCATTTGCATATTTGGATTGATTAATGAAGATGCCTCCGGGACTTTGAGAGATTTGTAAACATAAGAAGAACGACATTTGTCCCATCATAGACATTTGGAACTTAGAACTCATCTTGTTAGAAAACCGATCACATTCCATAGGATCAGAGGAGGCAAAAATAATGTCATCTACGTAGATCTGGACGTGAAGTAGATGTTTGCCCGTTTTTCTAGTGAATAGTCTAGGATCAACAACACCTTTGGAGAATCTGTTTGCCAGAAGAAACTTAGACAAAGTGTCATACCACCCCCTAGGTGCCTGCTTTAAGCCATAGAGGGCCTTTTTCAAGCGATATACGTGAGTAGGACGATCAGGGTCCACAAATCCTTCAGGTTGACTTACATAGACTTCCTCTTTCAAATCACCATTTAAGAACGCTGTCTTTACATCCATTTGGTAGACTGTCGTATTCTGACTGGCAGCATTAGCGAGAAAGATTCTGATAGCTTCAATTCGAGCAACCGGTGCAAATGATTCTTCAAAGTCTATGCCCTATTCATGACGATACCCCTTTGCAACTAGCCGTGCCTTATTTTTCAGAACATCACCATGCTCATCGAGTTTCACTTTGAAGATCCACTTTAGAGCGATAATCATTGCACAATCTGGAGGAGGCACTAATTCCCATACTTCAAGTCGATCAAACTCATGAATTTCTTCTT
Organism: Artemisia tridentata subsp. tridentata; assembly: GCA_021014915.2. Lineage (NCBI taxonomy): Eukaryota > Viridiplantae > Streptophyta > Magnoliopsida > Asterales > Asteraceae > Artemisia > Artemisia tridentata. Next base: position 460,493,871 of record CP139508.1, on the reverse strand, counting down.
GCATTGCATTAAACCAGCAGTCTTTAGACAAAGCATCTTTGAAATCTTTGGGTTCGACTTTGGATAGTACGGAATTGAAGAAGCACCAATGCATCGGTGGCAAGTTGCTTTCGTGTGGATATTGGACGAGAAGGATTTACAATGATGTTGTCAATCGGATGATCATTGGTCCATTTTCTGAGATGATCATGTGGTTGAGGGTAGGGAACTGATGTTGCCGTGTTAGGATCCCCTGAAGAAGATGTCTCTGTAGAAGATTCAAGAGAAAATATATTCTCGAATGGAGCATCATCAGCAGGAGCAAAAGGATTCACTTCAAAAGAATTATCAACTGCAAAGCCTAGCTGTACCGAAGGAGATTGAACATTCGATGATGATGGTGAGTGACTAGAAGATGGTGCGTCTTGACTAATTAAGACAGATACAGATGGACCATCTGAGTTGTGTGGAATTGGAGCATCAGCAACTGGAGGTAAAGGTGGAGCTTCAGTTGTAGTATCAACAGTTGGTGGTTCAAAGTATTCATCAAACATCGGATCAAACAAATTCTTCAACTCCTCACTGGTAGGGGTTACATAAGGAACTGCAGGAGTGGGATGCTGTACAAGACCTGAACTAATTGGTCCAGGAGACAATAGATTAGGTGCGGGTCCAGAACTTGTGTCTCCAGGAGCTGTTTGCTCAGTCAGCTCATCGAATGTCACGTGAATAGTTTCCATAATTTTTCGGGATCGTTTGTTGTAGATTCGGTATCCCTTGCGATCTGGTGCATACCCAACGAAGAATCCAATGTCTGCTTTAGCCTTGAGTTTTCCCAGATCCTGACTGTCATTTTTCGGGTAGCTTAGAGCACCGAACACTCGCAGAAAAGAAAGATCTGGTTTCTTTCCATGTATCAGCTCATATGGAGTTTTGTTGTGAAGAGTATGTATCAAGGATCGGTTTTGGGTGTAACACGTTGTAGCAATTGCTTCCTCCCAAAGAAACATCGATGCCTTGGAAAATATCATCATTGTTCGTGCAGCTTCCACAAGAGTACAATTTCATCTTTCAACAACCCCGTTTTGCTGAGGAGTGCGTGGAACACTTTTCTGGTGAGTTATGCCAATACTTTCATAAAATTAAATGAGTTGTTTGTTAACAAACTCAGTTCCATTATTTGTGCGGATGATTCTGACGGTTTTGTTTAAGTCTTACTCGTAGCTGTTTGATAAGTTTGATGATAACCTCTGGAGTCTCGTCCTTGGTTCTCAAAAACTTCACCCATGTAAACCGAGAGTAGTCGTCGACCACCACAAGAATATATTTCTTCCCATTTATACTCTGCACTCTCATTGGTCCGCACAGATCCATGTGAAGGGTGTGAAGAGCTTCCATAATGGTATTGACAGTTTTGGGTTTGTGAGTATGCTTCTTTCTTTTGCCCAGTTGACAAGCAGAACACAGATGATCCTTTTCAAACTTCAATCTGGGCATACCTCGTACAAGATCCTTGCGAGTAAGTTCATTTATGGTGCCGAAGTTTAAGTGATTTAAACGATGGTACCAAAGCCATGATTTGTTCTTTGAGGCCTTTGATAGCAAGCAAATAGGAGAGGACCACATCATGTCTTCAATGGAGATGGTGTATAGATTAGTACCACGACTGCCTTTAAGGAGATCAATACCATCCAATTCTCTGATGAAGCATGTGTGTTTTCTGAAAGCAACTTCAAGATCATAATCACAAAATTGACCAATCGAGAACAAGTTGTGCCCAAGTCCTTCCACGTAGTATACCCTGGAAATTACACTGTCACCAAAAACATAATCTCCATAACCCATAATTTCCCCAAAATGGTCGTTTCCGAATATAACTGTCCCGACAAATTTATTCATGAAATTCTTGAGCCGTGAGCGATCCCCGGTCATATGTTTTGAGCAGCCTGAGTCCAAATACCAAAGGACGATTTGTACGACCTGCATTTGAAAACAGACAATGATGGATAACTGGAAAAGGTGGATCCCCACGTACAACTGGGGTCCGTTTGGTTAGCACAAAAAAAATCTGGAACTACAGGTAGATGCCATGGTATTTACAGTGGTAACCTCACTAGTAGCAGCAATTGACCTAGTTACAAGACATTATGTCTCTAAAGGGAAAATTCGACCAGTTGGCTTCCATTCCTTAACAGTCATTACTTTGTGATTAGTCATTCTAGTTAAGGGGCACTGATCTCCTAAAGTGAATTTTCTTCCAGTGGTCTCCGTTGATAACCAACATGAGCAAACATTTTTCCTGTTGCTTTCTAAATTTGCTTACTCAGTTTAGGTTTCCTAACATTCTTAACAGGGGATCGTAGATAAGACATCAAGAATGACACAACACATTCATCATGATTACCAGAAATTAAAAATTCATTACATGTCTTACAAATAGCATTAGAATTCGAATTAATTACAGTACGCTTAAAGCTAATACTAGAATCAACACGATTCGTTTCATTCAATCCAAACTAATTGTTCCTAAGGTGGACTTCTACTTTCTTCTCATGATCACTCTTAGCTGGCGCAGTCCTACTTTGTATTGCGACTAGGCTTTGACCCGCTAGCTTTAGTGTCACTGTTTACTCCTATAGAAGCAATGATGGGAACATTAGTTTGTTTCACTGCCATTTGTTTTTCCGGTTTTGATGTGTTGGGTTCAGATGTTTTCAGTGGTACATCAAAGGTTACATGCTTGTTCTTAGTCATTGAGGATGATGTAATAAACCTATCTCGCTTGTTATCAATCTTAGGACATGTGCCAATGATGTATTCTAAGAATTCCGATCCTGAGATCGTTTAGTGAGGAAGCAGGCATCTACAACTGCACTATCAAGTTGTTTATCTATCCTATCCTCTTCTACGATCTCACGAAGGGTATCAAGGCTATCCTTAAGGTGAGTGAGATATACTTGATGAGCAGACCTATTGTTCCTAAGGGGAAGCGGAATAGACACAACATCAATTGCATACTTACTGCAAGCAGAAACCTTTGGAACAACATTATCACTTGTGATGACTGGCATTTTTCCTTTCACCTGAGCCCTTAGATTCTCAATCTCATTAAGCAAAGAAGTTATTTTTTCATTGGTTTTATCACGTGTGATTTTAATCGAATCATATAACTCTTTGTAATGCTGTTTGACTTATGAATTTTCAGCTCGAAAACAATCATTTTCATGTTGTAATTTATTGATGGTGTCTTGATAGTGAAAATTCTGAGAATCTAAAGACGTTGGTTTATGGGTGCCAATCACATCACTCTTATTCGATTTTAATTGGGCAATTTGGGCCCTCAATTTTTGAATCGTGTTAGTGTGAGCTTGAATTTTTTTCATCTCGTTTGCTTAATTCAAAATATGCATCAAATTCAGGAGCATCCAAAGATGTCTTGGCATTTGAGATTTTAACTCTTTCTTCTAAATGTTGATATTTTAATTGCGAATTAAGATTATCAACCTCTAGTTTTGAAAAACGCCTGACCATGTTATCATGGTCAACGTTTTGGATTTTCTCATGCAATTTTAAATTCTCCCCCTCAAGCTCAACAACACGATTCTGGGTAACATTCAATGCAATAGACAACTCATGAAATTGACAAGCAGTTAATGCAGAATCAGTAGCAGTATAAAATACATCATGTGCAATACATCTAGCAATCAAATTCTCATCGGTGATGAGAATATTCTTTCTTTCAATCTCACAGCATTTAAGATCTATAGCATTTTGTTTTCCCACGTTTTCCATATCTTTAAACACTTCTTTCATCTCTTTTAATTCAGTTTCAAGGGTTTTTTGCATGCCCTCAAAATGTTCTTTGAGAAGTTTAAAAAATAGAATAACCTCAGTTAAGTAGCACCATTTTGTTTGTTCAAAACCCCTTTCCCCTTCAGTAATTCCCGTTGGTGTAATTCTCTTCTTACATGTTTTATCGAAATCAGCAAATAGTTGACAAAGAACATATATGCTAATTAGAGTTTTACATTCTGTGGGAAGAGTTAACGGAACTAAGTGCATGGGTGTATTGGGTGGATACACAGTAGCTGTAGCTATCTTTCTAAAGGGTGGAGTTTTGGCTTGAAGTTCTTCGGCTTTACTTTTTTCTAAGTCTAAGGACCAAAATATTTGTTCTGGGGTCAACTTAGTTTGAGGCGCAAAGATAGCTAATTGGTTCGCCTCATAGTAATCATGGGGTTTGATTATGACTCGATTTGCTATACATTTGGGATCCTTCATTTTTCCAGCAATTTTTTCTCTATTTATTGCTTCTATCTCATTAGTCTCTTTAAGTGATGACACATCAGGAGGGGCATGACCAGGCTTAAGCAGTTCATTTCCATCATATAAGGAAGGTTGGGCTACTTTACCACTCCTAAGGAAAGCTGATTTAGGTTCACCTACATTCTTTTCACTATGTTCATCACACAACTTTTTATGCTTTTGAATCATTTGAGCAATTTGTCTGGTTTGGTCTTGTGCGTACAACTTGTTTTCAATCTTATTCTTTAACGTTTTAAGTCTGGAAAAATCATTTAAGAGTTTTGTTTCTTTTTCTTTGAAATCATGTTTTAGTGTAATTACACTTTCTTGGATCTCCTGTTTTTGTTTAAAAGTTTGATCAAGTTGTTTTTGTAAAGAATATAACTCCTTTTTCAATGTTTCTTCCCTTAAATTACGTTCTGTTATGAATGTACGCATTTGACTATCCATTTTCTGCTCACGTTCAGTTAGCTCAAATTTTGCACGTTTTTCATATATAGCCACCTGATCTTTATCGATATTAAGTCTAGTGATCAGTGAATCATCAGGGAAAAACATAGTGTTTTCATGTAACTCACAAGCATTATCTACAGCAGAAGATGCACTACTTGGTACAACAGACACGTCGTTGTGATTCACATATTGTTCATATGGAATAATATTACTATTTCTCATATCAACAGTATCTGATTCAACAACAGTTGTCTGTTGTACTTTGTTGGAAATCTTCTGTTCATCTACCATGTTATATGTGTCATAAAGCTTTAGTACCTCAGATATGATAGAAGCATTGGAAGGACCAGCTTGTTGTGGTGATGAGACTGCAGAAGATAGATTAGTCATGAAGATGGTTTGAGCAGTGGGTTCATCATCAACGTCTGAGTCAAAAACATCGCAGTCATCAGCTTGGAAGATGTTGGGATCATTTAGTGCCAAGTCCTGAACTGGTTGATCATCCACATCAGCATCAAACGTGTTCCCCTCATCACCAGCAAGAAATAATAACTCTTCTTCGTCCAAAGCTGCTCCATTCTCTTTAGCTTGCATCAACAGCATCTTATCTTTGAAGTATTTAGAGTTCTGTGGACGCTTTGGTTGAGTGCAGTTCCTTGCTATGTGTCCTAGTCCACCACAGTTGTAACACTTGGTTTGCCTTCCCTGTCCCTGATTAGCATTCCCAACTCTGTTCTGTATGTTACCCCGACCAATGTTCCTTTGATTCACATTCTGCCTTCCCTGAACATTCTGAACTACAACCCTTCCATCTTCCACAGTTGCTTGATTACGTGGATTTGATGAAGTTTGAAGTTGGTTGTTGGTTTGAGGGAGTGTTGCTCTGAACTGTTGGACAAGTAGAGAAACTTGGTTGGAGAGATTATCAATCATCTTGTCAGTGTGAGAGTATCCTGAATCCAGATGGGTGTTCATAGCAGATGGTGGGTGCAACGATGATTGGGCCAATGATGTCTGATTCTGTGATGAAAAGGGATGGTGATAAACTTGATCAAGTGAGGATTGATTGAACGGCTGAACATTTAAGACAAATGAAAGTGGATCATTAGATGTTGTTGGATTGAGTTTTTCCCTTAATTGGCGATCATAGACAGCATGCTTTTCATGTTGTTGTAGGTAAGCATACAGCTGTTCATAATTCGTCTCTCTCAATCCTTTGTTGAGCTTCATGGCTGTGACAAATCTATCCCACTCGGGTGACATGTTGTTCACAAACTTAGAGTTGAGCTGGATATTTGGCATTGTCATCCTGATGATCCTCATGTCATTCACAAGCTTGTGAAATCTCACATAATAGTCAGTGATGTTTTCTCTAGGATTCATCTTGAAGTGCTCAAACTCATCATACAACTGAGATTCACGATCTTCTTTGGTCAGTTTAGATCCCGCCAGAAGCATTTTAACATTGTCCCAAACAACTTTGGCTTCAGTGTTAAAGTTGATGAGCTTGTAAACGTCTTTGGGAAGTCCTTGAATCACAATGTTAGAAGCTCTAATGTCTGCATCATAACGCTTCTTCTCCTCCTCATTGAGATCGTTGTAATTACGTGGCCTGTCGATTCCAAAAGTGACAGTTCCATCCTCAGCGGTAGTGACAGCATCTCTAGTGGTGCCAATTTGAAAAGGTCCTTCATCAATGGATTTAAGAATGTTAAATCCATTTTCTTTTCCCAAGCAATATAGTTGTATTCTTTGTGCCCATGATTCATAGTCCGTCCTATCAAGCATAGGAGGGCGGGTATCGGACCCAGCAGCTTGAATGTCATCAAAAGAAGTGCTTGCCATGATGTTAATGTGCACAGGATTTTACAATTCTATAATTTAAACCGAGAAATAGATTCTTTCGCGGGATTTTACAAAAATCAAGAATAAACCGTCATTTGATTACTTGAGTGTGTTATGATGAAAGTTGTTTGTTAGCTTAGGTGAATTGTTGTTAAGTTGTGATTGGGTTTGGTTGTATTGAGTTTACTTGGTGATATGAACAAGGTAAAGTCAAGAGTCAAGTTGCAATGTGGAGATTTGAGTAAATCACAATGAAGAATGTTGAGAAAATCGTAGGGAAGAGTCTGGATCAAAACGCAGTGAAGAATCAGGAGCAAATCGCAACAGAGCAACTAGCAAATCGCAATTAGCAAATCGCAACTTGTCAAATCGCAACAAGTCAAATCGCAGCTAACCAAATCGCAAAAAGTCAAATCGCAAGTGTCAACTCGCAACCTCAAATTGCAACTAATCAAATCGCAACTAGTCAAATCGCAACTCACAATCGGAAAAAAGTGTCACTTTCTTGCGGTTTTGTCTTTTTTCCCTTTTCTAGCAAAATACCAAATCGCAGCAGACAACTACTCCAAATCGCAACACTACTTTTCCCTAACTAACTCAAATCGCAACAATGAAATTCTCACCGAGACTCAAATCGCAACATAGAAATACTTCAAAATACCACTCGAATTGACTTAAACACACCACAAACGGATGAAACAATCTATCCAAACACTAAACTAAGCTCCTACAACAACCCTAATCATGAAAGTACAAACATCTCACAAGTTTAACCACAAACAAGATCAAACCAAGGTGTTTTCACTAGAAACTAGTCGAACCAAAAGAAAACTACAAAACCAATAAAAAATCCGAGTACCCACAAACTAAAAGATCAAACCAAGGCTCTTGATACCAATTGTAAGTAACATGAAATCATAACATGTATGGTACGTGTGGTTTGGCCGAATCTAGAGAGAAGAAAAAGAGAGAGGATGGAACCTTGTGAGAGAAAATGAGAGAATATTAGATTAAGTGAAATGAAAGGTCCAACCCTCTCCTTTGGTGGGAGAGGGTATTTATACAACAAACATAAACGCCCCATGTCGGCTGTGGAGTGAGCTGACAGTGGGTAAAGACCCGACCCAACTCCACGAATACTACGATAACTAAGCTAATGCTAATAATCCTACGAGCTACTTAATGCTAATAGATACTCGGGGTGGCCGAGTCTTTCATATGAATATTTATATTCCTAACAAAGACAAAAAGATCAAGTTAAAGACATAGTGTTATGACAATGTCAAAAAGCTAATCAAGCCGTCAAGAACAAGTTCATGTATCTAATGAGGAAGACATAAGTATGAAGTTCAAGATGTATGAGTATGTTGGAGGATACGACGCTGGAAACCCATGAAGATGTTGATCAAGGCAAGAATAACCAAAAGACGATAATGTGAAGATCACATAGAATGAAGGAACGAGGAACCAAGAATATTCTACGATGATACACAAAGTTCAAGACATCAAAAACGAAAGACCTAATCACTGGGAGCATCATTTGAATGACCATCCCTTAGGGGGAGATTGTTAGCATTGATTAAAGTGATGGTCATTTCGTATTAACAACTTTGTATTTGTGTCGTGTAATATGTATTAAGGGCTCATGGTTGGACTAAGCTAGTATGTTATTAGTTAAAGTCCATGTATTGTTTAAATGTCCAAGTCCAACACAAAGCCCAACCAAGCCCAAGCTAAAGCCTTTAGGGTGTCACTTCTGCACTATATATATATCACACTCCTACCTCATTTAGAAGTGTGCTTCAAGAGGTGTAAAGGTGGGAGAGTGTGTGTGTTATATGTATTTCTCTCTTCATCTTTAATCTAATATCATTCGAGTTATATATTACACATACACGTTCCATAGTTCTTGAGTACCATTCGATCTATACTATTTAGTGTGTGATAAAGTTGTGTTCTTAGGCATTAACAGTATGTTTACTACCAAAGGAAGTAGAGGTACTAGCACTAACAGTAACCTCAGACAATAAAGGAAATTCAAAAGTAGTAAACATACTCATTCCACCAGTAATACCAGTTTCGACCACATGATGATCTGCTACCACTCGTGGGATAGCAGAACTTTGAGCATCATCAAAAGAGGAAGGTGAAACCGGCTTCAAGTATTCTGTATTACCACTTAATGGTGCCTCGTTAGGGTTAAGATTAACATTAGGAGCAACACATGTAGTTGCATCAATCACATGAACATTCCTAGAAACATTACTATTAGAATTCATAATAGGGTTTCGCACAACCCTAGTAGCCATCAGTGGCTGAGAAACATCGGATTTCCCATCATGTTGCCCCTTCAACCGTTGCATTCGTGCATTAAGTTCACCCAAATCAATGTTGCCAACATTATCTTTAACAACTGAATGTAAAGAATCAGCATTCGACTCTCCCAAATTCGACATGACAGCCAACCTTAAACCAAAACCCAAGATCCTTTGGTATTATGTCAATAGACCGGGGTTCGAATCTCTCCATTGGCCTAAAAGCTATCAATTGGTACCATCCCCCCACCGCAAATGCTCATATTGACTGGTCAACGAGGGGCCTATTGGAGAAAATGGCCAGGGTTCAAAGCCCACCTCCTAATAAGTACAGTCAATGGGACAGGTGCTCATTGCCTGGGGCCGGGTCCTTAGGGGAGGGTTCGGTTGGCATCCTTAGGATGCATTGGACCAGGGTGATCTCACCATTCTTCATCTTTTGGAGAGAGATCCACACCCACATATGAAGTTACCCCGTATAGTACCTGGACACTTTGTGCATTTGATCATCTTATTCCCTTGCCCACTTATAAAGTACAGTAAACTTATTGATTTTTTTAGTCCACATACATTCCCTCTCCAAGCCCATCTCACCCAAAATTGGAGTACTAATTTACTTTAGTTTATTTATTTATTTATTTTTATTTAATTTTTTATGTGTTCATCTAAGTGTTTTATGATTTTATTGACAAATTCAAAAATTGCATCTTTTATTTTTATTGGTTGATAATTATTTATGTTAATTTGACCATAATGATTATAAATTAGGAACGAATACGTTATCAAAGGATATTAGGTGAGCTTTATTTATAATCTTAATTGAACTTGATAAACCAAAGGATAATACCAAAGGAATTTCTAGAATCTGAATACCAAAGGAATTTAATAAGATTTCTAGAATCTAGAATCTGAATACCAACTAATACGTTATCAAACTTAATAAGATTTCTAGAATCTGAATACCAAAGGAATTTAATAAGATTTCTAGAATCTAGAATCTGAATACCAACAAAACGTTATCAAAGGATAATTCCAAAGGAATTTAATAAGATTTCTAGAATCTGAATAACCAATTCAATCTCGAATAACTCAAACTTGATAAACCAAATCAACTTTAATACCACGGATCCATAAAACAAAACAGTTATGGGCAATATGAATCCCCTAAAACCTGACCCGGAAAACCCAGAATACCAAATTTTTTTACGCGTATTAACTGTACTAAGCGTGCATACCCTACTCTAAATTTCTAAATCCCCACTGCCTAGTTGGTGAAATCTTAAAACGTTGGCGTATGTATATTCTATAAACCACCTTGTTGGTGTCTGTCATGGGAAATAGCAGTCAAACATTGCGCTGTTTAACTTAACATTGTTTTTTTGTGAATGAGTAGACGTTTATAATTGATGCATTTAAACCGATCACTTCTTATCTTTTATATTTGACCATCTTTTAGGCCACCCCTGGCAGTTTGTGGATGCTACTTGTGCTGACTGTGGAATCATGACTTTTCTTAGTCTTCGTTGATAGTAATAATTTCCAATTTGCTGCTAACTAGCTAGTTTCCTTGAAGTTGCTAGCTACCAATAGATGTATGCGTTTAAAAGCTATAATTAGTAACATTCTTCAGAAAAAAAAAAAATAATAAAAATAAAAGATATATATATATATTAATACCAATTGACATCTTAATTAGCCAAGATGATGTCTTTTACCAGCAAGTCTGAATATTTGTCATCATCAACTTCAGCACAGCCATGTCAGCTTTTTTCGCTTGCTGAGATTCAACTTGCAACCAATGATTTTGATGATGAATTGATAATTGGAAAGGGAGGATTCGGAAAGGTGTACAAAGGAAGTATATGTATTAAAGAAACTAGTCATGTTGTTGCCATTAAACGGTTGGATTCTATGTCCAATCAAGGGGCAACTGAGTTTAAGGCTGAAATCAAGATGCTTTCAACTCTGCGCCACTGTAACTTGGTGTCTCTAATCGGTTATTGTGATGATAACATGGAGATGATCCTTGTTTATGTGTACATGCCGCGTGGAACCCTATATGATCATCTACACAAATTTACTACTACTCCTTTAAGTTGGATTCAACGACTGAAGATAGCCATAGGTGCTGGGCGTGGCTTAGACTACCTTCACACCGGTGTTGGCACCCAACATGGTGTCATACATCGTGATGTCAAGAGTTCGAACATTCTTTTGGATGAGAACTGGGCAGCTATGATTTCAGATTTTGGGTTATCCAAAATAGGTCCCATCGACCAGACAGCTTATAATGTTAGTGTTAGTGTCAAAGGCACATTCGGGTATTTGGATCCAGAGTATTTCTATACCAGAAAACTGACTAGGAAAACTGATGTGTATGCATTTGGGGTTCTATTGTTTGAATTGCTTTCAGGGATGCTTGCCGTGGACGAACAGCTTGAGGAGGAGCATTGTAGTTTGGCAAGGTGGGCTCAAAAATGTGTGAAAGAAAGAAAATTTGACCAAATTGTGGATTCTACTATAACAGGAACAATTGCTCCTAAATGTTTAAGAGGGTTTGCTGAAATTGCAAATCGTTGTTTGATTAGGGATTTTGAAAAACGGCCTAGCATGACTCAGGTTGTGGCCAAACTTCAGGATTTGCTGGAACTACAGGAGAAATGCGACAATTCTGCAGATTCCCCAGGCACATGGGGATTCACTTGGATGATTCATAAGTATCGTGCGTCAGCAACTAATCAAAACTCTGGTATACATAAACTTCTCGTTAGTCTTCATTAATGTATGTGTATGTTTGTTGTTCATTGCCCTGGTTAATAACTATTACCAATAACAATAATAATAAGATTAGCTTGATGTTTTTGTCCATTTTTAAGGCCAGGATGGCACAGGTTTCCCTAAGAGCAATGGTAAAAAGCCTCATCAGCATGGGGAATTAGTTGCTGGAGACATAAAAATATTCACACGTGGCGAATTGAAGGCCAAAAGGAAATTTACGTATGACACACGCTTGGGTGTGGGGAGTTATGATAAAAGTTGGATCGATAAAACAGAATATTCCCCATGTATGGATGATACTGGATTACCCGTTTTAGTTAAGATAGTTGATAGCTACATTCTTGTAAGTCTTGAAAATGCTGATTAAAGTGTCTAGCATTTTACCCTTGTTTTCCTATCTTATCGGCATGAAAAAAGAGTTTATTTATTCAAATAGTATGCAAGTGCAAGCCTATTCCGATGCAATTCATATGCCTTCATGCTTTTATTTCTTTCATGGAACATTTTGCAGTTGTTAAACATGATCACCTTTGAATGCAGAGTGATCTGGAAATGTTTAAAGAGTTTCGTCATCCAAACATTGTTAAATTCATTGGACACTGCAAGGGCAGAGTGAACTTACTTGTGTCTGAATTCGTACATAATGGAAACTTTGAGAATCTCCTTCGTACTGGTAAGCAGCATAAATAACTTAATATGCAAACAATTTATTTTGCTTGAAACGTAGATATATGGTAAGGGTTTACCTAAGGAATTTGCTTTTTGTGGGTGTTAGGAACTATAGGGCTTCTTCCATTGGCTACGAAGGTGAAAGTAGCTGTTGGAATTGCTCGAGGGATCGTTTACTTGTGCGACACACAATTTTCGTATATCAGGCAGGACGACTTCGGACTTTGGGATTGGGAAAAAACCATCTGTATATTTGAGCTTGACAAATATAAGATATTGCTGGATGAGGTATTACTTGTGCTCTTTTGCTGTAGCCACTCAAAACTAGAAAGACCATAGCCTACTAGGCTACCATAATTCATTGTTTACACTTTCCAGCATACCCCATATAACCTGGATGTTCACCTTTTGTCTTATATGTGTGTTTCAGCCAACAATAGTTTATAATTTGACTTAATTTTTTAATTTACAAACCCTTTATACTTCCTCTAGCACATAGGAGGCATATATGCATTTCCTTCCAAAGTTTATCAGCTTATTGTTGTGTTTTTAGAAGTTCATGAGTCATTTAAAGGTCCGTGTACACCCGTTTTTGGATTTCAAGTGTGTTCACAGAATATATGTATGCAGGATTTTACAGTAAAACTATTAGAGCATGACATCACTGAGTTGGTAGAAGATTATGATTCTTATTATGATAAGAGAGATCTGCAGTACCATAGTACAGGTCTAGTCCATGGTGACTATTATCCTGGGTTCAGTAAGTTATTCCCAAAGTCATCTACCCCCCCCCCCCCCCCAAAAAAAAAAAAACCCACACACACATTGTGGGGATACAATCGTATATATCTGAATGTGGGTCACTGCATGTGCAGGTCCCCCTCCAGTAGATTTTTCACTTGTGACAAAGATATTCTCCGGTTTTAGAAGTGTATTCACAGAGGTGCTAACAGGGAGAAAATTCTCCTTGAAAGAATTCCACAAGATTGATTATTTGTTGCGCAAAGATGGAAAACAGTCCTTGGGTCTTGTTGCAAAATTATGTAATGAGAACTGCAATACAATTGATTCAGAACAAATGATGCTAAAATACTTCGAGGAGTATGAGAATTATATCCATATGGGGTTGAGACATCTATATATGAGGTGAAGGTACATTCAGTAATCAAAATCAATCATCTTCTTATGTTGATGCTGGTGGGAAATCTTATTACCACAGTTGATGGGTAAAACGATTGCTCCTATCATCCTAAAACTTTTAATTTTAACCTCTCCTCCAACCGTTAGCTTATGTAAATGAAATGCATAAATCTGCTTAACGATTCACTTTCAGAGCCTTTTGCAATCTCTCCGGTTTTACAACTGGTATTTGCTGGATTGCTACTTAGGGGGAGACGGGAGACCTAACAAGGTGTCAATGGAAGCAATATACTCTAGACCCGCAGCGATCTGCATTCCACATCGTTTGTGCCTAATCACAACACAAGGTTCATTACCGAAAAGCCATTATTTGCAATTTCTTTATTGAAGATGCTCTGAATTAAATTTCAATTGCCTTTCTAAACAAGTATAGGTTTGCGATTTGATTCACAAATTTGGCATTCCAGACATGTTGAATTCATGATTAAAATCGCTTATTCTTTGTATCCCTTTTAGCAGTATGTGTAACATATGATACATTAGGCTATGAGAATGGCACATGATACGACTTTTTATGTATGCATGTAGGAAGTAGGTGTGCATATGACGAGATAGGATCCTATCGTAATAGTATCACGATTTTGAGGATACGAGTACCAAACACCGGTCGTATGGTACTGATTCAGTACCAGTTCCAACCAGTAAGGTTTCAAATCATACAGTTCATCGTGCACTAACTTTAGGCAAATGATTTTGTTGGGAATTCTGCTAAGGAAGAATTCTGCTGATGGTTACTGCTGAAGCTTTATGATTCTGCTGAAGTATGTTACTGCCGAAGTATAGATTGTGCGGAATGTGTTTCTGCTGATTGATAGTTTCCGAGTATTATGTTATTAGTTAGGATATGCATGAGTTTATTTAGAATGTGATATTGCATATCTTGGATAGTTTTTAGATTATACGTTTCTTGTGAAACGGTTTAGGGTTGTTTAGGGTTCCTTGTCTATAAAAGGAACACGTCTTTATGTATTATGTACGAGTTTAGAAAAACACTTTTAGTATTAATCAAAAGATCCATAGAGGATCAAATCGTTCTTAGTAATTGTGTTCTTACTTGTGTTTGTTTTCCGCTATAGAATACAAGTAACTTAGACTTTCTTTTAGTGTGTTTGTGATTACATAAACATTACTAACGATCCACGAGCTCATAAAGATCTATCAAGGTCTATAGTTTCAACAAGTGGTATCAGAGCCTCGTGAGAGTCTCTGTGTTACTAAGAACATCTTCTCGTTTACACCCTCTCACACCCAATAACCATGCCTGGATCAGATGATGAATCTGAAGTTCACAGCAACAACAACAACAACAACCAAAACACCACATCTATGCAACAACTCAATCTCACCAATAGCAATGCAAAGTTTCCTTATCTTAAGAAGGAAGAATATGAATTATGGGCAATGAAGATGCAGAACTGGATCACCAATATTGATTGGAATCTTTGGGAAGTTGTCCGTAAAGGAAACAGTTTGAAGAAGCATTCTAAGGATGAACATGGTGTTATTACTATTCTTCCTCCTAGATCTGCTGAAGAGATTCTTGCAGTTCAAAGAGAAAATAAAGTGAGAACCATTCTTCTTCAAGCTATTCCAGATGACCACATGGGAGATTTTCACTACATGGATGAAGCAAAAGATATCTGGATGGCGATCAAGGCTAGGTTTGGTGGGAACGATGAGTCAAAAAGGATGAAGAAGTCGATGTTGAAACAACAGTTTCAAGAGTTTCAAATAACTGAAGAGGAAGGTATCCACAAGGGGTATGACAGATTCCATAAGATTTTGAGCCAGATGAATCAGCTGAAGGCCAGACCTGACAATGAGGACTGCAATGCAAAGTTCCTTCGATCATTACCTCCCTCATGGCTACAAGTGAGCATTGCACTCAAAGCAAAAGGTGGTCTTGATATGCTTTCATTTGATGATCTCTTCAACAAGCTTAAGACTCTTGAACCTGATGTTCGAAGTCCCATTCGTACATCCACTCCTAACTACTCAGCATTTGTAAGCACCAGCTCCAATAAGATGACTCAGGCTTCAAGTTCAAGCTCCTCAGTAACATCTTCCTACTCTCAACCACAGGCTAGTGGTGTAATGGAGGATGTACTCCAGTCGTTTGTTGCTGATTATGAACATCAGCAGCATCTTGCTTTTGAGGATTTTGATCAGGTGGATCCTCTTGACTTGGAAGAGATGAATCTAAAATGGCAGGTGGCCATGCTTACTTTAAATGTCAAGAGGTTTGAAAAGAAGTCTGGAAGAAAGTTCGGGTTTCAGGGAAGAGAACCAGCTAGGTTTGATAGAAGGAAGATCAAGTGCTATTCATGTGGTCAGTTGGGTCACTTCTCTAGAGAGTGCAAGGATAGAAAGACTGGTGATGAAGTTCGGTATTCAAGCTATCAGAAGAACCAGGTGAATGCTGAAAACCCCAAAGCCATGGTCACTCTTGATGAACATATCAACTGGAAGGTACATGATCCTGAGAATGATGATAATGCTGATGTGAGTGGATTGCTGGCTAGCTGTTCTTCAGAGGATAAGCATAGTCAGGCTGCCTTTATGGGCATATCTCAGGATCATCCTTTGAAAAGTAAAGATGTAGGCATAGTAGATAGTGGTTGTTCCAGGAGTATGTCAGGAAACAGGGACATGCTGCAGAATTTTGTACCCATTCAAGATGGAGGCATTGTGACTTTTGGTGGAGGAGATGGCAAAATCACTGGGTTTGGTACCATCAGAACACCTGGCTTGGACTTTGAGAATGTGCTCTATGTGAAGGAACTGCAACACTTCAACCTGTTCTCAGTATCACAAATATGTGATGGCAAGAACAAGGTCTTCTTCTCAGAGGATGAATGTCTTGTGCTCTCTAAAGACTTCAAGCTTCCAGCAGATTCCCCAATTCTGCTGAGAGTTCCCAGAAGATACAATTTATACACAATCAACCTGAATGAAGTCCAACCTGAAGGTGATCTGACATGCTTGGTGGCTAAAGCATCATTGGATGAGTCAAATAAGTGGCATAGAAGGATGGCTCATGTCAATTTCAAGACCATAAACAAACTCTCTAAGCTTGGTCTAGTTCATGGGCTTCCCTCCAAAATCTTCACCAATGAACACAATTGTGTTGCCTGCAACAAAGGGAAGCAACACAGAGCCTCATATAAAGCCATTACAGCTGTGAGCACTATCTCAGAACCTCTCCAGTTGCTGCACATGGATCTTTTTGGCCCAGCTCAAGTCAGGAGCATTGATCACAAATCCTTCTGCCTGGTGATCACTGATGACTATAGCAGGTTTTGTTGGGTATTCTTTTTGAGAACTAAAGATGAAACATATCCAATCTTAAAAGAGTACATAACCCTTGTTGAAAATCAGCTAAATAAAAAGGTTAAAGGGATTAGGTGTGATAATGGGACAGAGTTCAAAAATGTTGTCTTAATAGAACTTTGTCAGTCTAAGGGGATAAAAAGGGACTATAGCACTCCAAGAACCCCACAGCAAAATGGGGTCGCAGAAAGAAAGAATAGGACCTTAATAGAGGCAGCAAGATCCATGCTTGCAGACTCTAAATTACCCACTATGTTCTGGACTGAAGCAGTAAGCACTGCTTGTTATGTTTTGAACAGGGTATCCATCACTAGACCTCATATCAAGACACCTTATGAACTTCTCACTGGGAAAGTTCCTGATATTCATTACTTTAAACCTTTTGGTTGTCAAGTGACCATTTTGAACACTAGTGATCCTTTAGGAAAGTTTGATGAGAAGGCAGATGAGGGTTTCATTGTGGGATATTCAGCTCATAGTAAGGCTTATAGGGTATACAATTTAAGTTCTAAAAAGATAGAGGAGACCCTTAATCTGAGATACCTAGAAAATAAGCCTCATGTTCAAGGACAAGGTCATCCTTGGTATTTTGACTTGGATTACCTAACTGATTATTTGGGCTATACTAGATATGTTGCTGAACAATCTGCAGGTACAAAAGAGTCTCCTACTAACAATGCAGGTACCCTGGAAGAGGACTCAGGAAGTGAGTCTGAGCAAGATGAGCATACTATTGTTGTACCTTCGTTTCCTCCTAACCATGTTGAAGGAAATACTTCTGGGGAGATTGAAGATTTGTCACACTATGCAGAGGACCTTGCTAGACTGAAGAAGCAAGAATTTGCAGCCAATCAAGAAGCTGAAAGACTAAGTGAGGAGTCCGCACAACCCTTCAGTGGAAACCAGGATTCTGCTGATCCCTCTCATGTTTCTGCTGATGTTGCTAAATCTGCTGATGGATCTTCTGAAGGTTCTCCCCTGGCTAATAGTGTGTCCACAGACTTTGAGGAACCTTTTACACGCTTTCCAAGTCCTTCTGATCTTGGAAATCATTCACCCAAAGCTGGTATCTTCAACTCAGCCTCCTATGACAGTGACTTTGGACCAAATATGACCAATCTTGACACCCCAATTGAAGTCAACCCCAATGCAACCAAAAGGATACATACTGATCATCCTCAATCCAACATTCTTGGTGATCCTCAAGCACCTGTTCGAACTAGAAGTTCTGTGAAAGGTTCTAAATATGGTCAAGTGGCTTTTCTTTCTTATGTTTCATCTCAGCAAAGGGACAATCACACAGACTTTAAGCATTGTCTACTTGCTTGTTATCTCTCACAAGTGGAACCAACAAGTGTTAGTCAAGCTCTTGACGACTCCAGCTGGCTTGAAGCAATGCAGGAAGAGATGCTACAATTCAAGAATCAGAAAGTTTGGGTATTGGTACCACTACCTGTAGGGAAGATTGCCATTGGTACCAAGTGGATTTTGAAGAATAAAAGAGATGCCAGGGGTATTGTGGTTAAAAACAAAGCAAGATTGGTGGCACAAGGATTCAGACAAGAGGAGGGAATTGATTATACTGAAGTATTTGCTCCTGTAGCTAGGGTTGAGGCCATCAGAATCTTCTTGGCCTATGCATCTTATATGGGTTTCTTGGTATATCAGATGGATGTCAAAGGTGCTTTTCTATATGGAGAAATTGCTGAGGAGGTTTATGTAACTCAACCCAAAGGTTTTGAAGACCCAGATAATCCAAAGCATGTTTACAGGGTTGTCAAAGCTCTCTATGGCCTTCATCAGGCACCCAGAGCTTGGTATGCTAGGCTTTCATCCTTTCTGCTGAAGCATGGATACAGAAGAGGTGCTATAGACAAAACACTCTTCATTAAGAAGAATTCCAGGGATATCATCCTTGTTCAAGTTTATGTGGATGACATTATTTTTGGCTCCACTAAAGAGGCTTGGTGCAGGGAGTTTGAGGAACTCATGAAGGGAGAATTTCAGATGAGTGCTATGGGAGAGCTCACTTTCTTTTTGGGTCTCCAAGTTCAGCAGAAACCAGATGGTATCTTTATTAGTCAGGATAAGTATGTTCAAGATATGTTGAAGAAGTTTGATATGGCGAATATTAGACCTGCCACTACACCCTATGAAGCTCCCAAGCCAAAGAATAACCTTGAACCAGATCCTGCAGTGAATGTTCACTTGTACAGGTCCATGATTGGCTCACTAATGTACTTGACAGCTTCAAGGCCAGATATCACATTTGCTGTGAGTGCTTGTTCTAGACATCAGGTCACACCACTCACTTCCCACCTGAATGCAATCAAGAAGATCTTTAAGTATCTCAAAGGCCAACCCAAGCTAGGTCTTTGGTACCCAAAAGAGTCTCCTTTCAAGTTGGAAGCTTATAGTGATAGTGATTATGCTGGTGCAAATCTGGATAGGAGATCCACAACTGGAGGTTGCCAATTTCTTGGAAGAAGGTTGATTTCTTGGCAATGCAAGAAACAAACCATTGTTGCTACCTCATCTACTGAAGCAGAGTATGTTGCTGCTGCCAATTGTTGTGGACAGGTTCTTTGGATACAAAATCAATTGTTGGACTATGGGTTTAATTTCATGAATACCACCATTTTTATTGATAACCAAAGCACCATATGCATTGTTAAAAATCCAGTTTTTCATAATAGGACTAAGCATATTGAAATAAGGCACCATTTTATAAGAGATGCATATGAAAAACATTTGATTAAGGTGCTTAAAATACACACAGATGATAATGTGGCAGATCTGCTGACTAAAGCTTTTGATGGACCTAGGTTTCAACACTTAGTGGTCCATATTGGGATGGTTAACCCTTAAATGCTATGTTTGAGGGGAGGCATAGGCCTCAGGGGAGGCATATGCCTCAGGGGAGGATTGTGATTGTAAAGTATGTACTATTTTATAGATTTGTTTGATTATGTTTGCTAACACACTAATCCACTAATGTAATTTTAGTTTGTATGGTTTGGTTTGTTTGCTATTATGTGTCTGTTTTGCAGCAATGTCTTGATTCTGATGATCTTAAGTTGAAGTTCACTAAGTGTATGGGACATGGTCAAGTAAGCTTAAAGAGTGTTTCTGCTGAATGAAAGTACTGAAACATAGTGAAAGTTATAATCAAAGCAAAGTTGTTCATTCATTCAAAAGAAATTACAGCTTACAAACAACTTAATCAAGACCAATCCTATACAAGATCAACTACACAGACACAAGTTCCTATCATCTAATGCTGCACCAGGAAGACTAACAGACATGATTGAAGATGCTGAAGAACCTAGTTTTATATCTTTGGTCCTTGGCAACATCTCATCAGCACCTACTACATTTTTCCCTTTCCCTTCCCAGTCACCTCTGCACCCTTGCTCTTTCCTGTGTCCCTGTGGTATGAAACTCCAGTCCTAGGAGCAGGAAGACCAATAACCACTTCCCTTGTCTCTGGGAGTGGTGGATTTCTGGTGGGTGGCCTTGGTTGGGGTTGTGAAGGTTGGGGATTCTCTTCCCTGGTTGCTGCTGCTTCTCTCTCCTCTTCCTCTCTTACCAACCTATTGAAGATTGGCTCAAGACGCTCTGTGGAGTCATCAGAGCCCCTAGATGAGTCGTCTGGATCCACCACACTATCATCTTCTGAAGAAGGAAGAAAAGGGGACTTCCTTGTAGGTGGCTCGTCTTGGTAAGGATATCGAAATAGAGGTCGATTATCATCAGATGATGAAGATGATGATGGAGGTTTGGGTGGATTGTTGGGTCTGCTTGAAGAGCCCACATCATGTCTTTTCTTGCGGGCTTGTTCCTTGGTGATCCCATACATTCTATGTGAAGGACGTCTGGATGATTGAGGTTTGTTATCTCCGGAATCTGCTGATGAGTCAGAAGAAAGATCAATGACTTCGGGTTGGTTATTCATTGAGTTGATAAGTGATTTTGATTGGATGAAGGTTTGATGGTAAATTAGGGTTAAGTGATTTGTGTGGATTGTGAATTGGGGTTATTTTATAGGCGAAGTCAAGTGGAAATGCTAATTAATGCTGGTTGGGTGGCAAATTAAAACTCAAGATCTTTACCGAAGATATTATTCTCTTGAGTTGATTCTGCTGATTGACTCTTCACTTCAGCAGATTGACCATCATTTCTGCTGAAAGGTTGATTTTGAATGGTGAAGTTACTTTACACGTCAGATAAGGTCAACCATTTGTTCCGATAAATTTTGACCATAATTGGGTAACTTCTATTTATAACCTATTCATATAATCTTCGCCCAAAACAACTAATTCCCTCTTCAAGTACTCTACACCTATTCTTCATTCTCTCACAAGTTCTTCAATGGAGTCCCTACAATTCAAGAAGGATCACAATAAAGTTGCTTTTCTGGGAAAAGCGAAGGGACAGGAAATATATGACCCAATGGTTGATTTCATAAAGCGATCAAAGATTCATTTTGCTTTGACTCATTATCCAGACATAGTACATGAATCTTTGGTAAAACAATTTTGGGCATCTGCTGAGAAGCGGTCTGAGTCAGAGATAGTAGCAAAGATTGATGGAACTGAGTATGTTGTTACTGAAGCTTTGATTCGGGAAAGATTACAGTTGGATGATGAAAATGGGGTTTATCACACCAACACTGGAGAAATACTTACTGGTCTAAGAGCAGCGGGTTATCAAAGTGTGGATACGACTATGTGGCTGAAGAACAAGTTTTGTCCCAAGTGGAGATTTCTGGTGCATACACTACTCCAATGCATCAGCAACAAATCTGGAGGATGGGATCAATTCTCTACTCAACTGGGTTGTGGTATAGTGTGTCTTTCACAGGGTTTAACTTATAATTTTTCTAAGTTTATTTTTGATAATTTGGTGGAAAATATTCAAAAGAAAAAGCATAAGTTTTTAATGTACCCTAGGTTTCTACAGATAATTTTGGACATAAATACCCAGGATAGAGGACATTATCCCATAGGAGCCCTTAGTGCCAAGTTGTTTGCGTCTATGCGAACTCATTATGGTGGGGAGCATCATCCACTTCTACCAGCTATGTTGCCACATGGCAATGATGATGCTGATGAGGGCAATGCTGCTGATACTCCACCAGTTCCCAATACTGCTGATGGTACTCCATCAGTAGAAAGGGATGAGGGCCCATCCTTAACTGCTGAAGTACCTATAGTTTCTACTGACCATCCTCCACATTCCCCTGTTCCATCACCATCTCATGAAGCTCCTGAAGAGCTTGTTCCTGAGGTAGAGGAGACAATTCAGTCTCTTGATACTCATATTCCTACACCTCTTGAAGATGAGATTCCAAGACTGTCCACACCAAGTCCATTTCTAAAAAGATGAGACACTAAGTCATCACTTGGTGATGAGATTGTGGTGCTGAAAAGAAGGGTTCAAGAATTAGAGGATAAACTTGGGCAGACAAAGAAGAGGAAGTTTGTGTTTGCATCTGATGATGAGCAGGAAGCTAGTTATTGGGATCATCTTGAGTTATTGGCTGAAGCTGCTCAGAAGACTTCTACTCCTTCACCTAAAGCTGCTGAATCCTCTCAACAAAGAGATCAGATTAAGTTCTTCAGAAAAAGGAGAAGACAGTACTTGAGCAAGGAAACTACACTACCAAATTTGTCTGTTGCTCAAGAACATGCAGATGATGCTCATGTGGCTTCTGCTGATGTTACCTCTTCCAAGGTGTCTACTGAAGTGTTTGTTGCTGGACGATTCTTTACCTTGGATACTACTGATGAAGTTACTGCTCCACATGTTGAATCTTCAACTCAACATGTTTCTGCTGATGCTTCTATTGGAGTTTCTCCTGAAGATATTGACAGAGTTACTAGTGTAGATACTTCTGGAAATGAGCAAGGAAGGGTGATTGGAGAAGATCTTGGTTCAGATCTTATAAGTGCAGAAGAAAGAAAGGAGCAAGCAAGGTTGGTTAAAGAATATGAGGATCTTTTAAAGAGTCAAGCTTTAGCAAAAGAAATGGCTGATCATTTTACTTCAAATTTGCCTCCTGAAAGGCAAAGAGAGCTAGATGAGCAATCAGCTCATTTCACTGATGCACAATGGGACTCTTACACTCAACAAGCTGCATCCAATCCCAATTTGGCCCAGAGTATCTTAGGAGCTAACTTTGATAGTAATAATTTTGCTGAACAAATGGTAGCTCTTGGGCAACAGAGGAAGAAAGCTGCAGCTGAAAGGAGGAAGGCTATTGCTGCTCAGAAAGCACAAGCTAGGAGAGATAGACCCCAGACTGAAGCAGAAATGAGACAATATAGGAGGAATGTGGTTTATAATCAGTATACCTCTGTGTATAGCCATGGTTTGACAAAGAAGCAAGTTTGGGCTTTGTCTGATTCAGAGTTGAATAGAATTTATGATCAGATTATGAAGACTATTCCATCTTCTGATACTCACCCTAAGAGGACTGCTGAGAGTTTGGAGGCTCCATCTATCAAAAGACTGAAGCAAGTGGAGCTAGGTACTTCATCTACTGGAGATACTCCTGAGGATTTTCAATCTGCTGAGCCTATTGTTACTCCTAACATTGCTGCTGATGAAGCTTCTGAGAGACAATCATCTGGGATTCCTGTTTCTCCTGAAGCTACACTCAATTCTGCTGAAGCCTTTGCTGCACCATCTACTGCTCATGAAGCTTCCTCCTTGTCCAATTATAATGCAGAAAAGGTTCAACAAGCTGAACAGGCAGCTGCTAAGGGTAAACAAGCTAGGGAAATGGCTGACAGGTTGCATGAAACAGGGGTTTCTGATTCAAGTTCTCCTATTCCTTCTGAAGATACTTCTTATATTGCTTCTGAAGATGTCTCTATGGGCATTTATATTCCAGGTCGAAGGAAGAAGAGAATGTCACATATAAGGAAGCATATTGCAAGTAGAAGATCAATTAGAGTGGCTAAGCAGATTCTCAGAGCTCAAATGAGTAGTTCTTCCAAGCAAGTTGACCTAGAAGCCTCTGATGATTCATTTATTCAGGAAGGATCTTCTGAAATGTTTCCTGAAGGATCATACAATGTGTTGATCAGATGGACTATCACAGATGGACAAATTAATACTATCTACAGGCAAGATCAATCTTATAAGAATTTCACTTTCTTGCAAGAAATTCTTCATTTGGTGGATAGGCAAGATCTGCAGATCCTTTACAAGTTGGTTACTGAGTATTATGCTATGCATACTCCACAAGGTGCTGGTCTATATCTATTGGGGGATCTTCAAGTTCTCTTTGACTCCCAAACTCCACAAGGGAAAGGCTATTCAATTTGGAAAAATTCCCATAGGTGGAAAGTTGATACTTGGAGGTTTTATCCCATTCCCAATGTCCATGTGGTTGAAACTGAGTCTGGGATAAGAGTATGTATGTTTTCTGATCAAACATATCCTTTGTCCATAACTCTAATGAATCGAATGCTCCAAAGGAAGTTGGAAATTTCTCCAAATCCAGTTGCTAATGATAGGACACATGCTGAACAATTGGTTGGATTCATCAAGTCTAAGCTTCTGCAACATCAAGCTTCTACTTGATCCTGGTATTATGTATTATTTGTATAATTTCTATGTCTTTATTTCATTTCTTCCTTCTTGATTTCTTAGTAAAAAAAAAAAAAAAAAAAAAAAAAAAAAAAAAAAAAAAAAAAAAAAAAAAAAACTCATTGTATATTTGTGTACTAACTTTTCTGCAGGTTTGTTGTATAACTCTGTTGATGGTTATCAACTCACCAGATGTGACTTGTGTCCATCAAAGAGTTGGCTAGTCCAAAGGGTACAGCTTTGGTAAAGACACATCAAATCTGTTGATAGCTGTAATAGCTAGCTCAAAGCTATAGGGTACTCAACTCACCCATGCTTCATTGCTGAGAGTTGAAATGGTCATCAATTCACCATGGATGTAACCCTTTTTGGGATCCAAAGAATTGGCTAGTCCACAAAAGTATGGTTTGTGGTAAAGACATTTGGTATCCATATTTGGTTCTCAATTCACCAAGGTTCAGTTGAAACCAAAGAATTGGCTAGTCCTGAGCAAACGGCTACAGGTAAAGACATCTCAAATCCGTTTATAGTTGCTGGTTTGCTAATAATTCAGATGGTTATCAGTGTACCATAGTTTTCGAACTAAAACCTTTGGCTACTCCAGTAGTAATGGCTATTGGTAAAGAGACATCAAATCCATTATTTTCAATGATTCACCTCTCACAGGAGTTAACACACCTGGATGTGATGAGAATAGTATGAAACTAATATGTTTTGATGTACAAATTGTCATTTGTTGCTGCAAAGATGTGAAGTTTCAAGTTCTACCATTCATAGTGCTGTGGTTCATGTGATTCTTTGCTGCTGCTGTTCGAAGTCAATCCTCTTCTCATGAATTGTTACAGATCTATCAAGAATCTTGAACTTAACCATGTCAAATTCAAGATTAGGGGAGGATTGTTGGGAATTCTGCTAAGGAAGAATTCTGCTGATGGTTACTGCTGAAGCTTTATGATTCTGCTGAAGAATGTTACTGCCGAAGTATAGATTGTGCGGAATG
The DNA here is from genome assembly GCA_021014915.2 of Artemisia tridentata subsp. tridentata. Lineage (NCBI taxonomy): Eukaryota > Viridiplantae > Streptophyta > Magnoliopsida > Asterales > Asteraceae > Artemisia > Artemisia tridentata. Next base: position 460,468,398 of record CP139508.1, on the reverse strand, counting down.
TGTTTCTGCTGATTGATAGTTTCCGTGTATTATGTTATTAGTTAGGATATGCATGAGTTTATTTAGAAAGTGATATTGCATATCTTGAATAGTTTTTAGATTATACGTTTCTTGTGAAACGGGTTAGGGTTGTTTAGGGTTCCTTGTCTATAAAAGGAACACATCATTATGTATTATGTACGAATTTAGAAAAACACTTTTAGTATTAATAAAAAGATCCATAGAGGATCAAATCGTTCTTAGTAATTGTGTTCTTACTTGTGTTTGTTTTCCGCTATAGAATACAAGTAACTTAGACTTTCTTTTAGTGTGTTTGTGATTACATAAACATTACTAACGATCCACGAGCTCATAAAGATCTATCAAGGTCTATACTTTAGGCAAATGATTTGTTTACTAAATTTTCACCAAAACAACGTTCAGTTATATATATATATATAGAAAATATAAAGATGCAGAACACGCTTATCGTTGAAACTTGCTTCAATTAACTAAACTCAACTAATAAACAGAGGAAAGCTCATTATTGATATCCCCGATTCCCAGGTTCTTGAATTAGCAAAATTTTGGGAAAAAAAATGTTGTTAGTTACATCCTACAGCAACTCTTTCAAAGTGTTCAAACTAACAACCTTTAAACTATTTAAACGTTTTTTATAAAACTTTAAACTATTTGAGTGGGTGTGTCACCCTAATGATAATTGTCACTTTTGTCTTTTACTTTAAACAAACGAAAATTTATAAAAACGGACGAAAATGTATTAAAATGAATGAAAACGTATACAAACGGCCGAAATATATAAAAACAGATAAAAACATAAGAAAACGTATTAAAACGGAAAAAAACATATAAAAACGGGTGAAAGCCTATAGAAAGGGATAAAAACGAAAGAAAACATATAAAAACGGGTAAAAACGTAAGAAAGACATATAAAAACGGACGAAAACGTATAAAAACAAACGAAAACTGATAAAAACGTATGAAAACGTATAAAAACGGATAACAACGTAAGAAAACATATAAAACGTGTAAAAACGGACGAAGACATATAAAAAAGGAAGAAAACGTATTAGGGACGAAAGTTGCAACGTTTGACAAACCACAGGGACCAACCATGTAATTTACTTTATTATTTAACTTATTTTTGTTAGTGGAAATCCGACGTGCCGTACACACATGGCAGTAGTGATTATGGCTTCGGTAAAACAAGTTTAGCCATGCAAAATAGAATAAAAGATGAAAGTACACTACATAAAGTGGAACGAAAAAAAGTACACGTACCAAAACGGTACATTTGAAAAAGTACGTAGCTATTTAGAAGGCAAAACCCTTTTATTAATCTAGATAAAAAATGGATGGTTAAGATTGATTCTTTTGATCTATGACAAATATGAGATCTATATTCATTTGTATTTTATGTTTTATAAATGGACAAAAATTGAGATTTAAGCTTTTTTGCAATTTCTTTTACATTTCAGTGCGCTGGATAAATAGTACATGTCTGACTATTTTCATTTCAAATGTAATTTTGGTTTAGGACAAAAATGGATATTTAGGGCCCGTTTGGTTGAGGGTGGTGGGGATTAAAGTTGGGGATCATGGTAAATAAAAGGCGTTTGGTTCAAATATGTGGGACCCAAATATTGGCTTCAAAGAAAAAAATCATCCATCTACAAATCGTAGCCTCACCACCGTGTTTTTACAATAAATTGTCCCATCAATACTTTTTGTAGGTCCATTTTGAATCTCAACCATTTATTACCCATTTAGTACATTTTTCTTTTTCTTTTTAAATAATAGACTTTTATCATATACGAGGCGTGGTCATGCCCGTGCGTTGCACCAATTGTATCTAAGTGTTCATTAGCTTAATGGTTGGTACTAATTAGGTTTACACTATTTAAAATATTGAGGCGTGGAAAACCCGTGCGTTGCACGAATTGTATCTTGATGTTAATTGCGCAATGTTATGATAATTTGTTGACTTGTTAACGTGATGGTGAGTCTAAAATATATAACAACGTATAACTTGTATATTCAAAAGCAATGTACTTTGATCAAATATCACAATTCGATAACATTGTAACTGATGCGACATCTCACGTAAAGGGCATTCCAGTATTTAAGTTATTTTCTTCACATTAAAAGAGTATACGTGAAGAGACTTTTTTCTAATATGTACATTTATTGAGAAACAAAAGTGTATGTCTTTTCAAGTAATTGTACATAAAGTGACATGCATACATGACCCTGTATATGTAACATATGCTATATATTTGAGTCGTAAAGTTCACTAATTAGGAATATATAGTGTATGTCACAAACGATAAGTTGATCAAACTGACAGAAGAGGCTTCATATTGTTCGACTTTGTACTGCTAGGATGTCGGGTTAGTACTGCTCTCAATACTTCACTTTGTACTGCTTGGGTTCTTTTAATACTGCTCGAGAAAAGGTGTTTGTACTGCTACCGTTCGAGTTTAGACTGCTAGCCAAAGGTCGAATCAAGTTTCTCACAAAATATGCAACAATGTTTAGCCAAAAATAATTATGTGGCATACATGAAATATACACTTAGAACAATATTTTTCATACCAACTCATATAATACTATATGTTACCCAACTTCATCTAAAGTGCACCATATTTACATTTGTACCATTTTAGCATATATCAACAATTATTTGGGGTTGAAAATGCCACATAATTTACAAACTGTTATAATTATACGAAACTTGGCTCATGCAAAGTGTTTACACTTGTTTTATCAAATAGGCATATCAGTGATTTATAACAATTCATTAAGTAGCATATCGAGCGAATATTTCCAGTATCATGAATATGTACCATTCATAAGGTAGTGGAAAGCAATGTCTTACATAAAATTATCTAACCTATTTGGAAAATTAAGCTATAAAACATCCATTTTTCGTTAATTCTTGTCTCTATGGGGAGGCCTTTGATTAATGGAATCAGCAGCTGTACTCTCATCACTTGCAGCTGCATATCTGTACATGAGTGGCAACACATGGCATAGCAGCCCCAAAAGCAATAATGCTATGTTGACATCTGCTTGTTTCTGTGATAACAAATGTAAATGCATCTTAAATTCCCATAGTACACATAACACATGTTACATATATAGCTTATTCTTCTTGTAGTTTATATTTCTAAAAGAGATCTGAATTATGGGTGCTTACGCGACCAAACTTTTGTTCGACTGAGACATTGGTAATGCCGCCACAAAGAAGAGAAGTGCCAAGAACCAAAAGAAGGTTGGAAAAAATGGAACCCAAAAGAGAATATTTGACAACAGCTATTTTGTTTTCCATTAGTGCAAATATTGCTATGATCAACTCAGTTGCATTTCCACATGTTGCATTCAACAGTCCTCCCACTGCAATAAGAATAAGAATATTAAATACTATATTCAACCCATTATCATATCTAGATGAATAAATTTGATGGTATATGAATAAAAGCTTACCTGTAGGACCAGTGTAATACGCAATTTGCCTGTAGCAGAACAATGTAGAAAACGAATTTGATCAGTTTAGTATCACCTAAGGATATAAGATAAAGATGAAATGACAATAAAAATTGTTTCCTTACTATGTTAAGAAACTGACACGTTCGGCAAGCGGAATTAATCCAAGTAAACTTAATGAAAAAACCCATGGCTGTATCACAAAACAGAAAGAAGGATAATTTATTAAATTAAATACTGTAGAATTTTAAGATATGTTGCAAACACATTTTATAAGCGAATTAACAAATTTATGTGTATGAACTGGCCATGTTCTTGAAAACTTTAAGTTGAACTTCTTGCATTGAGTTCTCAGCTTCTGCTAGTTCATGATCATGCTGTATAACCTGCACACGAAAAAAAAAACATGAATGAAGATTTCAACTTTTGAAAATCAAGAATGAAGATTCGAACTTTTGTGTTTGTGCATGTGATTTTGGCTGGTTTATATAGGCATGGATTAGGTTAAATCATAAATTATTCTTGCAACCCTTTCACTTCATCTAACCAACCCCTTGCACTTCATCTAGCCAACTTTTAATTATATACTAAATACCATATAATCAATTCCGGCAACCCTTGCACTTCATCTCCTTTCATGATTGTATACTTATGATGGTTGCATTCAATAATGTTTGGGTTATACGTATAATAATTCATATACTCTACATATTGCTTAAACTACCTTGTACCGTACATGATTCTATGCACAATCACTCTTCCACATTTAATTAAGCCATTGGATCTTTATATATAATAGATTATTTTTAATTCCTCCGCTAACTATTTAAATAATCATTTTACATTAAATATAATATTTTCTCTCACCGAATTCAAATCTTAATCTTTAACTTTATATCCTAATCATAAACCCATCTACAAACCAAACGGGCCCTAAGCTTTTTTGCATTTTCTTTTTTTACATTTCAGTGTGTTAAAAATACAGTACCGTGTCTCATTATTCTCACATCAAATGTAATATTGGCTTATGGGTTAGTTGTTCGCATGTTCTTAATACTTACGTAGAAAAACCTTCGATAGTTATCATATATTTGTTAGAGTTATGGATATAAATTAATATACGTATGACCAGTTTCGAACACGAGACTTCGGGATTGCACACATTACGTATGAGTTTCAATGTATTAATAATTAATATATTAAGATATGATTTAATTATTAATTTCACAAATAAACACTTAACGGTAGTTAGTATTTAACGGAGTTTGGTTAACGGTCGTTAAATAATAACTTAAAGGACTAGAGATGAAATTACAAGCCAAGAAGGTTCTAGAACCTCTTGGGCTTGCAAAAGTCGGCCGACCCATCCTTAAGGGAGAGGGTTTGGTTGCCCTAGCTTTGGGAACAAGTTATGAAGCCTATAAATACAATCCCTTGTATTCATAATTCACTAATCTTGTTCCAAAGTAAACCCTAGTTCTTCTCTTCTCTTCCTCCCTTTTGTGGCCGATCGGTTTCCCCTCCCAAACACCTTAAGAGAATCGATTTTTCATACAAAATATAAGTTGGGGTTTGTTTGTAATATGGAACCTAGCTTTTCGCATTGAGACGCTAGTAACACGTGTGTACAATAACGGAGATCAAGCTTACTTTAGCTTGAGTTATTTTTCCCCATTCGACTAGGAGAAGTCGACATTACATAAACCCTAAGTTAAGGTTTTACCGGTTCTTGGATATTCGATTACTTGTTTGGCTAGTAATCAAAGGTACGTGTATTCTTTTATTTTAGTTAATTAATTACTTGTATTTAGATCATGTTTCCTCTGCTATGCTTTGATGTACATGTTTATATGTTTATATAATTGTTATGATTCACATATTCCAACAGTGGCATCAAGAGCTGTTACATTGTAATTAATTACTAAAACACATAAAAATAATTGAATCTTTGTGATTATTACATGTTTTGGTGTTCTAGGGTTTTTAAAAAAATAAGCAAACCCTAATTTTTTTGTTTGGGTCGATTACCCATTAATTTTATAATTAGGGTTTTAGTTTTGTAAAACTTGTAGAAACCCTAGGTTGCATGTAATTTTTTTATGTGTTAATTAATGAAAACATAGTTTATGTCATTAATTGGATATGCGTAGGATAGACTTGATTATATGTTGGACATGATAATAAGTGCTATTTGGGGAATTCATGACAAAAACATGCATGTTTTGTCATGGAAGTTAATTAATTGTTACATGTTTTACATGCTTATTTTATGCGATTTAAATTAATTAGGGTTTTAGTAATAAAATTGTTGGACAAGTTAAATTACTAAAAGTTAATTAATTAGGTTATTAGGGAAGACCTAAAATTGGGGAAGACCCCATATAAATTGTATATTAAATCAATTATGTGTGTTAATTGTATATATTTATCATAAGACTTACGCGACCAACTTGTTGGTGCCTGTGGTCCATTGGGTACAATGCGCTCGAAAACCAATGGGAGTCTTGGATCAATATATACATGTTCATTGATTTATTTAGCATGTCCATTATTTTTGTCGTTTATTTTTTATTAATTGCGCATTTGTTTAAATATGTATGTGACGTGATTGTAAGCAAAAGGGTCATTTTCAAATAGAAAATAAACTTGACTTAATAATGGTGTAACATGGTTTTACGCTTTAAAAATCATAAACTTTTAGTTGATTGATGCGACTGTACAAAAATTGTCGAACGGCGGACCTAATGTTAACAAACTATAAAGTGGGTATAAGGTTGGTTTCGCATTAAATTGTAGCCTTAAAGAGACTCCATTCTGTCTCTCCGCTCGCCTGTGCGTCAAATTAGACTTACCAAGTACAACCATTATACGTACGAAGCATCTTAAGGCAATGTTATAAGTTACTCAACGCCATCAATTAAAACTTTTTTGATTTGAGCTTAGTAATGTAACGAATGAGTAAACGTTTTTTTGAAACATATGATACAAGATGAATGCATGACATCTTTGTACATATTTTGATTACACACATCAAAAATAAATACCCTTAAATGTAAGTTATATGCCATCCAATGAAACGGAAACACCTGAGATTACAGTGCCTACATTACTTGCAGCCTCAGCTGATGTGATGTTCAAAGGATGGTAATCAAAGGGTAAATTACATACTTTCATTGCTAGCAGCCTCAGCTGATGTGATGAAACTATGGTAATTTGCAGTTTCTTAAGTTGGTTAACTTAATTGAGTACTTTCATTACTACCAGCCTCAGCTGATGTAATGAAACTATGTCAAGGCATAAAGATGGGGATAAAACATGCTTACATTTGCAACTGAGGTTGGCAAAATATGTAAATCCCATAATCCTAGGAATTGCAATTTGAGATTGGCAATTGATTTCGACTCGTACCTTATTGATTACTTTCATTGCTAGTAGCCTCAGCTGATGTAATGAAACTATGTCAATTTGGATCCTAGTTTTCAGTGAAAATTAAATGGTTAAATGTTATTTACCATGGGTGTTTAATTTTCTTGAAAAATTTAATTATCGAAAGTACTAACTTTTGAACTTTTTTCTGTAGAAATGGCCCAACCCGACAACACTAACATGAATAACATGAGTTCTGCTTTCAAGTCAATGATTGAAAGAGAAAAGTTGATTGGGACAAAGAATTTCAATGATTGGTACCGTTCTTTGAGAATTGTTCTGCGAATGGCCAAAAGATTTGAATATCTTAGTAAGCCTCTTCCTATTGCTCCTGCTGGCACTGCATCTAATGCAGAGCATGAAGAGTACAACATTGATTATGAGAAGCACAATGATGTGGCTTGTCTCATGTTATCTGGGATGGACACTCAATTGCAAAAGAAATTTGAGAACTATGGTCCCATGGACATGATCAATGAACTCAAACGTATGTTTGAGAAACCACCTATGGCAAAGTTATATGACTTGTTAGATTCTCTGCATAAGTGTAAGCAGGATGCTAGTAAACCAGTGAGTGCCCACATATTGGAAATGAAAGGTTATTTGGACCAATTGGAAGCATTCGGTTGTGGTTACATGCAAGATGTACAAGTTGGCGTCATCAATCGATCCCTTAAAGAGGAGTTGTTTGGTGATTTTGTGCGCAACTTCAATATGCATTGCACGGGGAAGACAATAAGTGATTTGCATGCAATGCTTATTGACTTTCAGAAAGGATTGTCAAAGAAGGCTCCTACACCTGCGATATTAGCAATACAAGGTGGTAGGGTTACTAAGCCCAACAAACCGCACCACGCGAACAAGAAAGGGAAAGGTAAATCTGATAAGGGTAAACAGGTTATGTCTTACCAGCCAATGCCTAAGAAGAAGGATAAAACCAAGAAGGATTTGGCTGCTTGTCACCACTGCAATACTCCTGGACATTGGAAGAGGAATTGTCCATTTCTGCTAGAGGAGTTGCGTAACAATAAAAATGCGAAGGCAGGGAATGTCGCGAGCACTTCAGGTATTTTTATGATTGAATTATTTTTTCTTTTCCTCGTAAGCATAATGCCTGGTATATGATACGGGATGTGGTACTCATATTTGTAACACATCGCAGGGGCTTAGAGGAGCAAAGAAGCTGAACTATGGAGAAAGCTACTTGTACGTGGGCAATGGCATACGTGCAGCAGTTGAAGCCATAGGGACATTCGATTTAGTTTTACCTTCGGGATTAATTCTAGTTTTGAATAATTGTCACTATGCACCTTCTATTATTAGGGGTGTTATTTCAGTTGCTTTGTTAAAGGATAATGGTTTTGTTCACACATTTACTGATAATGGAATTTCGGTTTCCTTAAATAATGTTTTTTACTTTAATGCAATTCCATTAAATGGTGTGTATGAAATTGACATGGAGAATCATGTGTCAAATAGAAATAATTCTGTGTATAGCATTAGCAATAAGAGAATCAAGTCAGACTTGGATTCATCTTATCTTTGGCACTGTCGTCTTGCACATATTGGCAAGAAACGCATGGAAAAGCTGCAACATGATGGGCTTTTGCAAAATATCAATGATGATTCATTTGATAAATGCGAATCTTGCATATCTGGGAAGATGACAAGGAAACCTTTTTCACATCAAATGGAAAGGGCTACAGATCTACTTGGATTAATACATACTCATGTGTGCAGTCCATTTAGACATGTCTCAAAACGCGGTGCTAGCTACTTCTTAACCTTTACGGATGACTATAGTCGTTATGGTTGTGTTTATTTACTTAAACATAAACATGAAGTCTTTGGTACATTCAAGGTTTTTAAAAGTGAAGTAGAAGTACAACTCGGTTAGAAGATTAAGGCTCTTCGATCCGATAGAGGTGGTGAATATTTAAGCCAAGAGTTTAAAGATTATCTAGCTGAGTGTGGAATTGTCCAGCAGCTCACATCTCCTTATACTCCACAGCAAAATGGTGTATCTAAAAAGAGAAATCATAAATTGCTAGATATGGTACGATCTATGTTTAATCTTACAACTCTTCCCTTATCCTTTTGGGACTATGCCCTTGAAAGTGTTGTTCGCATATTGAATATGGTTCCAACTAAGAAGGTTGATAAGACTCCATATGAATTATGGACTTGAAAAGCTCCCAACTTGTCTTACTTAAAGGTCTGGGGTTGTGAGGCGTTTGTTAAACGTGACTCACCAGATAAACTCCAACAGAGATCTGTTAAGTGTATCTTCGTAGGATATCCTAAGGAAACAAGGGGTTACTACTTTTACTTTCCACCAGAGAATAAAGTCATTGTGGCTAGGTATGGCGAATTTCTTGAGGAGAATCTCATATCTCAAGAATTCAGTGGGAGAGTTTATGATCTTGAAAATGATCAAGAAGATACGTCACCTTTTGAAAACACTAGCACACTTCCTGTGGAACCTGAAAGTTTAGGTCCTCCACCTGAAGTTGAAGTGGTTCCCATTCGAAGATCTACAAGATCTGTAAAAGCTCCTGAACGTCTATGTCTTAACGTAGAGTGTGAGGAAACCATACTAGGGGATCTTGATGAACCTACTAGTTATAGGGCTGCCATTAATAGTCCTGAAAAGGATAAATGGCAGGTAGCTATGAATGGGGAAATGCAATCCATGAGAGACAATGAAGTCTGGATTGAAGTAGACCTTCCTCCTAATGCTAAGGTAGTTGGGAGTAAGTGGCTCTTCAAAAAGAAAACAGACATGGATGGCAATGTACACACCTATAAAGCTCGTTTGGTGGCTAAAGGCTTTACCCAAACATATGGTGTTGACTATGAGGAGACCTTTTCTCCTGTAGCTGACATTAGAGCTATTAGGATTCTTATAGCCATAGCAGCATACTATGACTATGAGATTTGGCAGATGGATGTCAAAACCGCCTTCCTGAATGGTCGCCTAGATGAAGACATCTATATGGCGCAGCCTGAGAGGTTTGTGAATCCAGATTTTCCTGAGCGTGTATGCAAGTGATGAAGCGAAAAGTGTACCACTTTTAAGGGGTCATTTAAGCCTTAAATCATATTTATTTGATCAAATATTGCCCTAAATCGTTCCTTTTGTCATTTTAGGTACTTCTGAGGAGAAATCTGGAAAAGGAGGCATTTTGGACGTTTTTGGAGCATTAAAGTGAAGAAAACGGCAAAGTCTCAAAAATCGGCTAAAAGTTACTCTTGACGGCGTCAAGATTTACTCTAGACGGCGTCATGACTTGGCAAGAAAAGTTGGACGTGAAATTTACTCATGACGGGCCAGTGAAAATAGCATGTGAATTCTGACGGCGTCACGCTTTAACTTGATCGAGGGCGTCACGGCTTAAATCATAAGGGGACGGCGTCACGTTCATTGTTAGACGGCGTCAAGCCTTGATAAGCCAGAATGGATTTTTGAAGAGCTAAAGAGGGACGGCGTCAAGATGGTCATCCGGGAACCCTAAAAGCGGCGAGGTGACGGCGTCACACTCCATAAGGTGACGCCGTCAGATCCAAAAATCTATATATAGTTTTCTAATTTTTTGTCATTAGGGAGGGCTTAGAGTGTGGAATTTTGGGAGAAAACCCTAAGACGATTTTAGCTACTTTTTCAGGGCTTTTTGCCTTGAGATCTTCCATGTCTCATTGAAAGATAAGTTATCAATTAATCATTCAATATGTCTATGTGTTGTTTGATTCTATCTTATTCTTATCTTTTGTTTAACATGTTAGGCTAAATTTATCTTGTGTTTGCTTAGATCTAATGAAACCTAGCTATTGATTATTGGTTGTTAGTGTGTTATTAGTTGTATTGGATGATTGTTTATCTATGTTAGGCTTAAGAAAACTGGCTAACTTCCTATTCGGTAACTTGCTTGAACGTCTTAAGAAACATGAACCAAATGCGTACTAAAGGTTTTTATGGTTGTATTTAATGCACAAGCGAATTCTAGTGATCCCATGTTAGGAGCTTCCTAGCCGGCTCGACATAGGAGTGAAGTAGGAGCTTGTAGAGTTGGGGAAGTAAGTACGCCACCCCACGAATGGTATTAAGGAATACACCCGTCATCCACGCAACTAATACACACTAATTAACCGGTAAAAGATAGTTAGGGAGTAAGGAAATCTAAGTAAACACATTTCTCTACACATAAGTTTCTCACCACATTTCATTTTTGTTATTTTATTTTATTTGCATTCGTAGTAATTTGGGTTAGTTGACTAGCAACTAATTCCGCCCACTCCTTCAAACCCGAGATTTTACTTGCTTTCATAAAAACTATAAAAACATAAAAAAGAATCTTCCTCAACCCTTAGACCTAATTAGAGTAGCCTTTCATACCTAACGAACACTATTCCCTGTGGAGAACGATCAATCCCCCGTACTTACCACTACACTATACTACATCGGTCAGGTACACTGCCTGGTGGGGTTGTAAGCCTCTTGGGATCCCTCGAGAGGTAAAACCTGTTGTAAGGTTACAAAACCACGCAATCAAGTTTTTGGCGCCGCTGCCGGGGAATAGTTATTGTTTAGGTTGAATTTTCTATTAGGTCTACTCACTAGATTCCTTTCTAGTGAGATTTTTATTTTAATTTTTTTTAGGTTTTCTTTAGTCTATCTATTTTCTTCGTGTCTTTGTTCGTAACCATTACCGTCCGACATCATGGAAGATGGTAATATCCTTAACCCACACAACCCACCACCACAACAACCACCACCACCTCCTAGAGCCCGTACTTTAGGAGAGTATTCCCGTCCTAGCCACCATGGCTATCGAAACACCATTGAGCTCACTCAAGGAGCCAATATCACACCCTTGCGATCCGACACCATCCGGTTGGTGCAAAGTGGATGCGCATTCCATGGACTTCGTTCTGAAGATCCTAATCAACATCTCAAGGACTTTCTTAAAATCGTTGATTCTATAGACCTTGATGTTGCCACTCGAGGGACGACCCGATTGCGTCTCTTCCAATTCTCTTTGCGGGACCAAGCTAGTCAGTGGCTAGAACGTCAACCCGCAGGATCCATCACCTCTTGGGATGATCTCACTACTCGTTTCCTTGCTCAGTTTTTCCCACCGGGAAGAACTACCAAGCTAAGGAATGATATCTTGATGTTCCAACAACGTCAAGGCGAAACTCTCTACGAGGCATGGACTCGATTCAAGGACTTACTCCAAAAAGTCCCTCACCATGGCATAGAACTTTGGCTCCAAGTCCAAATCTTCTATGACCATATCAATCTCTCCACGAGGCAAACCATTGACCAATCGGCCGGTGGCAAGCTACGTGATCTAAGTGCGGAACAATCATGGGCTCTCCTAGAGGATCTTGCTCTTTATGACAACGAAAGTTGGAGTGATCCCCGTGATTTGAATAAAACGGTCAAGGCAATATCTTTGCCTTCGAACAATTCAAGCACTTCCGACCGTAGGATCATAGAACTTGAAGACCAAGTCAAGTTTCTCATGAAATCCTACGAGGCTCCTAAACCTTCAAGCCAAGTGAACAAAATCACTTCTTCATGTGAATTATGTAGTGGTCCCCACGACACTCGTGATTGCATGGAACTCCCCGAACAAGCTTTTGTGGACTACGCATCCTCGCGTACCGACGGAGCGGGAGACAAGTGGTACACTTTCAAACCCGAGCCAAACCATTATGGTGATTCATACAACCCCTCATGGAAAAATCACCCGAACCTTAGGTGGAAACAAAACCAAAACTCACAACAAACCAATTCTTCCAACCCACCTAATCATTTTCAATCAAGCGGTTCCAACTCGAACCGTACTTTCAACAACAATCCTTCCGGCAATGGTAGTACCAATAACTTTGAAGGATTGATGTCTCAATTTATGGCATCTCAAGAAGCTCGTTTAGCCAAGTTTGAAGCCGATTTCAAACAAAAACAAAGCGAGATGACCGATAAGATTGACACCTTGTTGAAAGCCCTCAATGACCGAGAAATGGGAGCACTCCCTAGCAACACGGTCAAGAACCCGAAACTGAACGTCAACGCTATTTCATCGGTTTCGTCCCCTAGTTCTTGTCCACAATATTACTCGGTCAATTCCATGAGCACGTGTTTCAAACAAACCCAAGTCGTTCCAAATGACCAAGAAGTTATGACATCCAAATTGGTCAACAACATAGTTGAAACACCTCCCACTCAAAACCTTGACGAAGAATTCAAGGAGCTCCACCTTGAAAGTCCGGTTGTTGATGAGTTGGATGAGAAGAAGCTCAAGTTAGGCGAAAAAGGGACCGCCTTTGTTCAAAACAAGCTACCTAAGAAGTTAGATGATCCAGGCTTATTTGTTCTACCTTGCAAGATCGGTAATTCGGAGGCTTATGACACATTAGCCGATCTTGGATCAAGCCTTAACCTACTTCCGTTACCTCTCTACACCTCTCTAAAACTTGGAAAACTTGAAGAAACCGAGGTGATAATAGGCTTAGCGGATGGAAGTGTTGCTTACCCGGTTGGAGTAGTTAAGGACGTGTTAGTGCACATTGGAAAACTAACCATTTTGGCCGATTTCCACGTCCTTGATATGGTTAGCGACCCTACATGCCCCTTGTTGATAGGTAGAGGATTTTTGGCGACCGCTAGTGCTATGATTGATTGTAAGGAATCCAAGATAGCGGTAGGAGAAGGAGATACTTGGTCAGTCTATGATGTTAAGAAACATGCCTATGATACTAGTGAGGAACCAACACCACATTGGCTAGAATCAAATAGGAGACCATCTAGATATGGACCTTTGATTGATAGAGACTTCATAGGACCCCAACGCCCATTTTACCTAGAAGAGGACTTTGTTAACCGAACGCATTCGGTGGAGCAACTCTTGGCTAGGGACACCGAATTGGATCCATTTGAAGACCCTCTAGTTTTTAGAAAGATGATTGATTTCCTAGGAGTTCTGCCAATTAACCTAGGAATGAATAAGTGGATTTGTGAGGAAGATGATCATAAGTGGAATTGGGATAAACCACCCAAAGATGGAGATGGGTCATGGCATATTAAGATGACGTTGTATGACCCGGATGGAGAGAAGTTTGAAAAGATATATCGTACTAAGCGAACCAATAGGAAACTTCAATCCAAGCTTAACCCTAAAGACGTCCTCGATGACGAGCTTACTTACATAGGGTAGCTTGACTTTGAGTCTAGCTACAAGACTCGTTAATAAAGAAAAGCGCTTCTTGGGAGGCAACCCAAGCTTTATTTGTTTTATTTGCTTTGTGTGTTTATTTATTTGTTTGTTTGATTTTATTTGTTTCCGTATGTGTGTTTAATTTTTATTATTATTGATTCATGTTAAAAACTAATGTGTGAAAATGCTTTATTTTGTTTTTAACTTCGTCTTAACTACATATAAAGGTATTTTGCAAAAGTTAAGTGTAAGGGAAATCTAAATCGGTTTATTAGAACACAAATGAACATGAATCGTAATAATAATAAATTAGTATACATATTAGTGTGTGTTTGAGTCAAATGCTTGTATCGAGTCATAATGATGTTTTGCAGGATTTCCAGGAAGTAAGGTAAAAGTTTTTTCAGAAATTTTCCGGAAACTTAAAACGAAAATTTTTGTCAGGTCATTTCTGACGGCGTCAGGGGTTATAACCTGACGGCGTCAGATTTAATTTCCAGAAATTTTTGAAAGTTTTGTTTTCATAAAAAGTTTTTATTAAAATCTCCAACTTATAATCTCCAGGAATCTGCAAAATTATCATTCCACAAGCATTATATCCTTATATATAGATTTTTTCCCGCCGATGTTATGCAGGTTTTCGTGTTTGTTTTCTCAGGTTTAACAGGTTATTTTGGACAAGGAGATATTTTTGGAATCAAGCTTATGGCGATGCATTAGTCATGGAGCTTCAACATTCTCTTTGGAGGAAGATTTAACCGTGTAATTTCATTATCCACCGAGCGAATCAGGGGAGTATTTGATTTCATCCTTTTACTTTTTTCTTTTACATCTTGTTATTTGAACATTGGGGACAATGTTCATCTTAAGTGTAAGGGGAGGGTAAAAGTACGATTTTAGAGAATGCCATTGCGCTTGATTTTTGTTTGTTTAATAGTAGATGTGTAATAAAACTGAGAGAAATACTTGTTAAGGTAATTTTAGTACCAAATTTAAAATTTTTTACAACATATAGGAGTGAAACTTTGATCTTAATGAGCGTCTCACGGATAGGAGTTATATGACTAGCACAAAAACCGTACCACTAAAAAAATTTTCCACCCCCAAATATGTGAGGTTCGCCCCTAGAATTGGTAGGAAAAGCATTTATGCTATGATGTGTGTACCGGTAGCACTTAGATTCTAGAACTTGCGTTAGGACCATTCCAAGGCCACAAGTGAGACTACATTCGTGTAGTTAGATTTACTACATGATAAGAGGCATTAGGATTAACCCATTGTTTTACACCTGTGTTTTTGTTATAATTATTTTGGCTACATTGGTCAAGTAATTCTCCCACACCCCTTTGCGTTGTACTCATTTTTAGTACACGATACCCCTAGTACACCCCTCAGAGCCTATCTTTTCGTTTCGACCTTTAAGCATTTTACTTAAAGGAAGAATTTGTTACACCCCACTAAAATGTACACCCAAATCGCCTTAGCCTACCTTGTATGCACTCATTTTTAGTGCATTATTGTTACAACATTTGTTTAAACCCAAGTTAATTATCTAGTTGATTACATGGTTGCTAAGTCGAGTCATATCCTTGTACATATTGTTTTGGGACGATTGGGACTCATGGGTAAAGTACTAGTGTAATGGAGTAATGGGGAAGAACATCATTTATTACCCCCATATGTGCTAAATATTTTAAAAGTACTCCAAGTTTTTCAATTATCTTAATTCGAGTCATTAGATTAGTATTTGTAAAGTTATGTAAAAATTCAAGTGTAAGGGGAATGCAATGCCCCTATGATGTAATATTTTGGATGGTAGGGCAAGAGTGTATGCAAAAAAAAAAAAAAAAAAAAAAAAAAAAAAAAATCAAGAAAAATACAAAAAAAATGAGAAAATGAAAAATAGAAAAAACATACGGACTACCATCCCGTTTCATTTTATGTTTGTTTTATATTTTTGTTATTTTGTTATTTCGTTTCTAGCTTAAGATCGAGTCTAGTCTTGGCTTAGCAACATTGTATAGTACATGTAATTGATCAAGATTTTTAACTCGCCACCAGTAAAATATCCTTTATCCAACAAAACCGTGTTTTCCTTTTCCCTACACCTAAAGTTATAACCCATTTAAAAGCCCTCTTTGATAGTTTATCTTAGGTGCTTACGCCTAGTGGAGGAGGTTTTCGATCCTTTCCCAAGCCTATGGTAATCTATTTGCTATGACAGGTAGTGAGAGATATTTTCCGTTTTCATTTATGAGATTTATTTTGATGACACTTGAGAGATGTGAGTATCTAAACACTACTTGTGAGGTGCTAGTTTATAATCTCCGTGCTTATTATGATTGAAGTGGAACGATTATTTGTTGTAATTACTTTTATGTTAGCATTAAATGACCCCTAACTTGTATTTTGATTAGAATAAAAGCGCATTTGCTTGAGGACAAGCAAATCTCAAGTGTAAGGGTATTTGATGAAGCGAAAAGTGTACCGCTTTTAAGGGGTCATTTAAGCCTTAAATCATATTTATTTGATCAAATATTGCCCTAAATCGTTCCTTTTGTCATTTTAGGTACTTCTGAGGAGAAATCTGGAAAAGGAGGCATTTTGGACGTTTTTGGAGCATTAAAGTGAAGAAAACGGCAAAGTCTCAAAAATCGGCTAAAAGTTACTCTTGACGGCGTCAAGATTTACTCTAGACGGCGTCATGACTTGGCAAGAAAAGTTGGACGTGAAATTTACTCATGACGGGCTAGTGAAAATAGCATGTGAATTCTGACGGCGTCACGCTTTAACTTGATCGAGGGCGTCACGGCTTAAATCATAAGGGGACGGCGTCACGTTCATTGTTAGACGGCGTCAAGCCTTGATAAGCCAGAATGGATTTTTGAAGAGCTAAAGAGGGACGGCGTCAAGATGGTCATCCGGGAACCCTAAAAGCGGCGAGGTGACGGCGTCACACTCCATAAGGTGACGCCGTCAGATCCAAAAATCTATATATAGTTTTCTAATTTTTTGTCATTAGGGAGGGCTTAGAGTGTGGAATTTTGGGAGAAAACCCTAAGACGATTTTAGCTACTTTTTCAGGGCTTTTTGCCTTGAGATCTTCCATGTCTCATTGAAAGATAAGTTATCAATTAATCATTCAATATGTCTATGTGTTGTTTGATTCTATCTTATTCTTATCTTTTGTTTAACATGTTAGGCTAAATTTATCTTGTGTTTGCTTAGATCTAATGAAACCTAGCTATTGATTATTGGTTGTTAGTGTGTTATTAGTTGTATTGGATGATTGTTTATCTATGTTAGGCTTAAGAAAACTGGCTAACTTCCTATTCGGTAACTTGCTTGAACGTCTTAAGAAACATGAACCAAATGCGTACTAAAGGTTTTTATGGTTGTATTTAATGCACAAGCGAATTCTAGTGATCCCATGTTAGGAGCTTCCTAGCCGGCTCGACATAGGAGTGAAGTAGGAGCTTGTAGAGTTGGGGAAGTAAGTACGCCACCCCACGAATGGTATTAAGGAATACACCCGTCATCCACGCAACTAATACACACTAATTAACCGGTAAAAGATAGTTAGGGAGTAAGGAAATCTAAGTAAACACATTTCTCTACACATAAGTTTCTCACCACATTTCATTTTTGTTATTTTATTTTATTTGCATTCGTAGTAATTTGGGTTAGTTGACTAGCAACTAATTCCGCCCACTCCTTCAAACCCGAGATTTTACTTGCTTTCATAAAAACTATAAAAACATAAAAAAGAATCTTCCTCAACCCTTAGACCTAATTAGAGTAGCCTTTCATACCTAACGAACACTATTCCCTGTGGAGAACGATCAATCCCCCGTACTTACCACTACACTATACTACATCGGTCAGGTACACTGCCTGGTGGGGTTGTAAGCCTCTTGGGATCCCTCGAGAGGTAAAACCTGTTGTAAGGTTACAAAACCACGCAATCAGCAAGCTTCAAAGATCCATTTATGGATTGAAGCAAGCGTCAAGCTAGTGGGAGTAATACTACTTTTCTTACCCTATATGTCGATGACATATTGATCATGGGAAATCATATACCAAGTCTTAATGAAGTTAAGTCTTATCTAGGTAAATGTTTTTCTATGAAGGATTTAGGAGAAGCAGCATACATCCTTGGAATCAAGATCTACAGAGATAGATCTAAGCGGTTGATTGGGTTAAGCCAAAGTGCTTACATGGATAAAATATTGAAGAGATTCAATATGCAAAATTCCAAGAAGGGATATTTGCCCATGCAAGTAGAACATGGCTTAAGTAGCAAACTATGTGCTTCTACTCCTAAAGAGGAGGCGCACATGAAGAAAGTTCTGTATGCTTCGGCAGTAGGATCTATCATGTATGCAGTAAGATGCACAAGGTCATATGTGGCGTTTGCACAAAATTTAACTAGTCGTTATCAACAAAACCCAGGTGAACTCCACTGGCATGTTGTTAAGAACATTCTTAAGTATTAGAGGAATACAAAAGAGATGTTTCTAGTGTATGGGGGAAATCCAGATGCAGAGCTTGATGTTACAGGTTTCTGCGATGCGTCCTTTCAAACTGATAAAGATGATACAAAGTCTCAGATGGGTTATGTCTTTGTCATCAATTGAGGAGCAGTAGACTGGAAGAGCAAGAAGCAGAGTACAACGGCGATGTCTGCAACAGAAGCTGAGTATATAGCTGCATCGGAAGCTGCGATGGAAGCTGTTTGGATAAGGAAGTTCATTTCGGGGCTAGGAGTGATGCCGTCAATTGAATTACCTATTAATTTGTATTGTGACAATTCTGCCGCAATCACATTCGCCAATGAACCTGGAGTCATGAACGGCGCCAGACACTTTCCTAGAAGATATCACTATGTTCGAGAACAATTCGAAATAGGTGAGATCAATTTACTCAAAGTTTACACATATGACAATCTAGCTGATCCCTTTACGAAGGGTTTACCTAAGGAAAAGTTTACTCAACATGCTAATGGCATAGGTCTTCGTTTAGCTAGTAGTTTCATGTAAATCTGTGGTTAGTATTTGGATAAAGGATAATGTAAACAATGTTATCTTAATGAAATAAAGTATTTTGTTATGTTTATTCTCATTTATAATATTGTATCCTATATTTGCATGTTTAATCCATGAATAACTAATGTTATTCTAAATAGTCCGTTGTCGATCAATAATATGGGAGTATTATTGAATTAAGGCAAATCTGAGTTTTGATAGAATATACTTAAGTATATTGATGCGTTGACATGCCAAATTCACATGATATTCAATAATGGATAAATTGAATATAGGACAGATCTCAACCACATGATTGTACTTTATGGATCTTTGTCATAAAAGTAAATCATGAATATTTATCCTCAGAATTGAGATACCAGGTAACAGCCAAAGATGTAGCTCATTTTCTGTAAGATAGTCTAACGCTATCCGTAACTGGTAGTTATAAGGGCTATTTTCGGAGGTGATGCGAAGTTCAAGGGTTATGCTCGTAGTCAAGAAAGGATTTGTTCCGGAATTTTTCCCAAAAAAATCTACAACATCACAACCTGTATATATATCCAAATGCTACAACACCACAAAAGACTCGCATCACAAATTCGCTAAACATAATATCATACATATTCAATTTCTCTAAGTTAACATAATAATACATATGTATCCAAATTCGCCAAAAACGGTTCAAAAACCGTGATCACATGATCATCTACTAAACTATACATAAGCTAGCTATCCGCAAAATGGTCCAAAAACTATACATAAGCTAGTTATCCGCAAAATGGTCCAAAACTATACGCGGGGAACAATTTAGCGGGAATCCTAACACATAAACTACATAAACACATAATAATCCATATAAATCTACACAACTTTGTCCATATGTATTAAGAACCATATTCATCATAAATTTCGTAGCCATATATGTATTAAGAACTTCATTAAAGAGACCCTCTGACGATAAAACATTTGACCACTCCTCTTCCGGCGTGTAACCAGCCATTGTTATGTGTGTTTTGTGGGAATTAACGATTTGGTTATTTGTGTTTTGCCGATTTGAGGATGATCGGTTAGGTTATATATAAGTAAAACTTTGGCGGGATATAGTTGCAATTTGGCGGGATAAATTGGCGCCAACACTTTTGGCGGAGACATGTCCCCGCCAAAAGCTAATATCAGTAGCAGAAAATATTGGCGGGATAAAGTAATTTTTAGGAGGGAAAACTGGATAACACTTTCGGCGGGAACATATCCCCGCCAAAAAACTGGCACTGTGCATTTACACTTTTAGCGGGGACATGTCCCCGCTAAAAGTGAGGGCGGGAAAAGACCCCGAAAACAATTAAGAGTTACTAGTTTTGTCAAATTTTTCCAAATATGAAAAACATGTCCTCGCCAAAAGATTGCGTTGAAAATTTAGTAAACGGTCAGCGAGATTGTGTGCCAGCTCAGCGTCGTTTTTGTCGTTTAGCGACTTTCGGCGGAGACATGGGTGTAACACCCCCAAAATTCGATTGAGCAGAAGACAAAACAAGTTTTTGGGGTGCTACGAAATTGGTACACAACACAAGTATAGAAAGAAGGATAACATTATCCGTTTACATAAAACATTTCAAAATCCATATCTCAAGTCTACGTTTAACCAAAAGTACTGAAAGTAATTAAAGTAAGGCCCAAAAGAAAATAAACAAGATAGGTCCCCAAAAGCATTATCAGAGTTTAGGTTGATCCTTAGTCATGCCATACGCCAAGCCTCCAACAGTAATAACCAAAGTAAACATCATCAATTACCTGAGAAAACATGCTAAAAGTCAGCTAACGCTGGTGAGTTCATAGGTTTAAGTAATAAGTAACGGCGGACCAAGATAAGAATTTACTACACTGGACTAAGATAGATATAGATCACAATCCCATAATATCAACAAACACAATTCATCAAGTATCAATATGACAGGTCACAAAAGCCCTCTTTCATATTGACAATCACAGTAGGGCCCTAGATATATCAGTCCTTAGTCAGGCACCATGTTATAGCAAAACATAACTAGATTATTTGCTACCCTGGTCTAAGATAAACAGTTCGCATATCTAACCTTAGCCAGTCAACAAGTTATAGCAAAACAAAAATAGCAGTAGGTCCGTTAAAACGATTTTGCATGTTTTCTCCCCCAAAGTTAAATAAACATTTATAAGAGTAAAAGTGGGCTATGAACTCACCTCAAGCAAGCAAAACACAAAATACAATCTACAGAAGCAAAGTACTCAGCGGCTCTCAAATATCGGCACTCATGAACTCGGCACAACCTAATAATATAAACTCGCCTTAACATAATCTCCAAATGTAAAAGTTTTCAAAAGCTAATTATCCCAAGTAGATTCCATTTTAAATTCCAAAATCTCTTTCCTTATATTAGTTACTAGCGTTTGGTATCGACGGGTGTGTAGTGGTGACACGATATGACTCAAGTGTACTCACGCCACATAATAACTTAAACCGAAACGACTCACAAACAAGGACGTATGACTAAGTTTTGATTTGATAAGTTATGCGGACGAATTGTCGGGTTCTTATCGAGTTCGTCAACTCGATAAGTCTCGCAATTCCTTTGTTTAAGTTATCATTCCAAAACTCAATAATCATACTTGGTAAGTCATAAGGATGAATTGCCCATTAATAAATCCCTTCCGACATGCTTATTGGGCTCTTATTGGACTCGTCAGCCCAATAAGTCCGATAACCATGTGGGTAGGGTTTATTAACGCCAACTGATCCGAGACTTGGCACTAATTCCACAAAACATAAATATTTCTATAAATAGCACTCCTCGATTTGCGTGCCCTCGAAATAATAAATAACTCGCACTTATTACTTTTTATTTGTCAAAATATTAAATAACGTCTTACGCGTCATTTAACTTTTCCTTTTTAACCTTTAGAATATTAAGTAAACATGAACTCGTTATTTAATATCTTAAGTTATCATTTAATGATGTCATTTAAGCTTTTACGAGTTATCTCATATTTCGAGTCACTTTCCAAGTTTATAACATACTCGGGTCAAAAGTCAATCCTCAAAAGTCCAATATCAATAATCAAGTCCAAGTATTTGTTTTGGCTTCTCGAGGCCGCAACGAGACTAGTAAGTCTCGGCGACACTCGACGTGGCTCAATATCAACATGTTTCAATATATCCAAAAATTAATGCCGCAATCAAACACCAACAATTTTTAACGGCCAAATAAACCTACAGCACGTTATCTAACAACTCCTCCCGTTCACGCAAACAACAATCAACATCCCCAAGAAACAACAACATCCACAAGAATTTATATCCAGGCCGAGACCCTAATGGTCTCGGCTCCAACCTAAACCAACTCGACACTAAATATTACTTGCCGACAAATCCAGTAGCCGCAATTATATTACCAATGACCACATCAACAACAGTCCAACAGTCGCGACATAAAAACCAATAACAACAACAAAATAGACCCACAGCCGCAACAATATGATAACCACTATAACAACCAGCATCAAATAAAAGAACAAACCCAAATTCGACCATATAACCTGATGAAGCCGAGGGTTTTACCATACCCTCGGTTCGAGTGAACCAGCCCACAACACAAACAAATAACATACAAGACTCGACTCGACTACTTCCATAACTAGTTACAGGACCACGGTTCGACACTACACAACCAAAAAGATGATACCAAACGATTATTAACAATTTTTAGTTACATAAAAACGTAAACCCATTTGTTTTTATCACCCATTCGGACCAAAAATATAAAAATAACTCGATATGTTCGAGTTTGTTTCACACCGAGTCACAACCATAGGTGACCCGGTGTTTCCTACCTTTAACACTCTCGGATGAGAATAGATCTTGGTCGGAAAAGATACGGGGTGGCGCGTGTGATGGTGGGGTGAGGTTTCTGGGCGCGTATTGTTTAGAAATGGATTAAGGCTTGCAAGAGACGAGGTTTGGTGGTGGTGGTGGTGTAAGAAGAGGAGGGGCGGTGAGGGCGTGTGGTGGTCGCCGGAAGGTGTGGCCAGAAAAGATGAGAGGGAAAGGGGCGGCTGTTAGAGTGTAAATGGGGTGAATAACCCTAATTGATCTTTAACTTATCCTTATATAGGAAAAGGACTAGGAATAAATCCATAATGTCCCTTAGGCCAGGAGGAGTGGGCAGCGGGCTTGCCTGCGGGTTCTGCGGGTTAGATGGGAACACCGCCGCCGCGATGGCGGGCTGGCCTGGCGGGTTCCATCTGCGGGCTATAAGCTCGCTGCGAGCTGGGTAATTCAACGGTAATATGACCGTTTGGGGGTTTCTTTTGAAAATGTAAAAAGGAACGTTGGAGCGTTCCAACTAAAAAAAAAAAAAAAAAAAAAAAAAAAAAAAAAAAAAAAAAAAAAAAAATTGGTCCTTGGCTGCCTATTTAATCCGAAGGTAAACAACCATTTTTCAAAAAAAAAATCAAACAAACCACAAAAACACATTCAAACACAACTTAACAACCAAACAAAAAATGTCATCATCATCATCATCTTCTTCTTCCTTTTTGCCCCCGTTACAATTACCCATCTTACCGGACTTATCCACGGGTAGTACGCTACCTTTTTTGTGCGCCGTGGTTGACGAGCTCGAAGAAGACACGGCAAGCACGCAAGAAACTCGAACCTATATCAAGCGGTATCGGGAAGAAGCTCAAGAAACACTAATGCGTGACTATTTCGTTGACGAACCGAAGTTTGGCCCGTCTTTGTTTCGTGAGAGGTTTCGGATGTCAAAAAGGTTGTTTTTACAAATTGTTGGTGATATTGAGCAGAGGTTCGAGTATTTTTAAGAGGGTGCAGATGGTAGGGGGAAACAGAGCTTTACGGCTCTACAAAAATGCACATCCGCAATTCAACAACTCGGAACGGGCAACCCTCCGGATAACTTTGACGACTACTTATGCATGGCAGCGAGAACGTCACGCGAATGCCTTGATCATTTTTGCACCGCGGTCACCGAGATATATGGGCGCGAGTTCTTACGTAGGCCTACTAGTCACGACGTTGCACGCTTGTACCAGGCGCATGAACAAAGGCACAAGATTCCGGGTATGCTAGGTGATTCTTAATATTTTATATTTCCAAAGGAAAAAGCAACGTATGCGTTTTCCCCGGGTCGTGTCCCAACGAAGGTCGAATATCGAGTTGTCGTTAACATTGTTGAATTGTGAGGTGAATGTATGTGAAAAAGAGTGATTGATTGGTGATTTTATACTACGAGCAATGAAATAATAAAAGTAAACAACTAATTAAGCTAATGGTACAACTAAGCTAAGCATACGAACATAAAAACGAAAATTTGAATTTAAAAACGTTACGCGACGAATTATAAAACGTAAATAAAAAGTGAATTTCTAAAATTTAAAACCTAAAAATATAAAAATAATTTTCCTATATTAAAACTGATAAAAGAAAATTTCTGGAAAAAGAAAAATATTTTTTTGACTTTTTAATAATTTTTTTATGAATTAAAAACTAATTAAAACAATTTAAATGATTTAAAAATAGTAAAACAGCTAGGAAAAATCTGAAAATTTTTGAGTAAATCTAAAATTAAATTCTTAATCTAAGAAAAATAAATTCAGAAACTGAATAAGCCAAAATAAGCAAAACAGCCCAATAAGCAATTGTGAAATAAGCACAAAATAAGCAATAGCTATCCAAAAAAAAATTATCAAATGATCAAATACTGACAATTATACTAAATGAAACTGAGAACAACTGAAAGATCATAAATTAGCACTATGAAAAAGCAGAATAAGCAGATGAGCAGTCACAATGTTGAGACAAAAGCAAAGGCTAAGTATCCATCTTCTCCGCCCAAATAAGCAGTCACAATAAGCAATGAGATGGAATCTTATGGGGGCAAAACTTTCTCAGAACTACTAGCTATCCAAAACACTTCAAATTCCAAATTCCTACTTCAATTGCTTATCTAAATTTACCCTTGAAAAAGTGCTTTTTGGACTGAAAATGGGACAAGCACAGACAGGTCTGACTGGATGAATTTGCAAGCTCAAAATAAGCTTCCAAATAAGTTCAAAAGCAGAATCCCATATGTTTAACTTCAAACTAGCTATGCTGACTATCTTAAAACCAAATATCAAATTCAAAGCTTAATTCAATAAGCTACCAAAAAGCTCAGATCAGCAGTCAAAAACCAATGTCTGCACAGAAGTGTCTGGTTCAGCAGAAATGGGAAAGTGGCACAAAACTAGTGCAAAACTTGACCAAAACAAACCAGCTCTTGCAATCCTTACTTAGACACTTAAAAGCTACCTTAAAATGCCAAAAGTGAGGTTCCAATAAGCTCAGCTTATGTTGTGCTTATTAGGACAGCCTAGATTCTAAAATTTTACTCAACAGCCAAAAAGTACTCAATACCACTTAATTTCTATTACAAACTGCTTATAAGTCCTAATTTGAGTTCAATCAAACTTCTCCTATTGACCAATGTTCAGTACAAGTATCTAATACTCCAAACAGCCTTAAATCCAAACACTCTATATAAAGCTGAATAAGTACTTTACAAAATACCTACCTAATTTAAACTATGATCTAATCTACACTATCACTAATTAAGCTACTCAATAACTGAAAAGCAGAAATTAAGAACTAAAAAGCAGTAATATAAGCTGAGCACTGAATAAGTAGTAAATAAGCTAATAAGTCGGATCGAAACTCACAAGTGATATGGCTGCAATGGGATGAACCAAGTACTAATCTGAACCCAGGCTTATCAATTAGCCAAAAACAACACCCAGATCAGCTTATCACCCCAGCTTATCACCTGAACTGCTACTTTGACCAGATTTTGACTTGTTTGACTTTTTGACTTTTGATAATTAAGGACAAAACAGACTCAATAAGATCTTACAATAAGCTACAAAGCTTATATAAGCTCAACAGATTCAGAAAACAGCTTGTTTGAAGCTGGAATTTAGAATTGTTTTTGGTTTTTTTTTTATATTTTTGAACTTTTTTTCTTTTTTCAATATTTTTTTTGGAACTATTAAAACAACTTTGCATTCAAATCTTAAAATAAACTGAAAAGGAATTGAAATAAACTACTATCAACTGCAATAAGCTAAGATCAAAAACAATAATAATATAGAGACAGGTTCAAAATTAAACTAAATAAGAACTTTCATTGATTAAAATTTCAAAAGTTACAATAAGGAAATTATAAAACTACAAAGCAAAATTAAAATTGACAGAGTAACACTACATTAACTAACTCCCTAAACATGAAGATCGACCTCCTATTTATAGCCGAGTGAGGAGCATTCTAGACCTTCCTGACATGCTGGCAATCCGAGGGATTATGCTTTCTCTGAGCTAATCCACACCGTACAATCCTCTCCTAATCATTGCAAATGATCTCAGTCCTTCGATCAAGCTTCTATGAGGTGTTCGGACCAATGGGAGAGTGCCACGTTATCCATCCGTGTGTTTCTTTGAGTCTGACACCTCTGATCGTTCTAGAAGCCAAGCAATTGTACGAATCTACCCTTAATTGTGGTAAGATTGTACGGTAAATTATTAGGGTTCTAGGGTACAGTAGTTTTTCTGGGTATGGGGTGAATTTGGTGGGGGGGTGAGTTTATTTATTATTATTTTTTTGTTTGACCGATGCTTTGTTATAAGCTTTGACCAGGTATTTTTTGTGGATGCCGGTTTGTGGGTTGATATGATTTGATTAAGTGGACTGGTATTTTTAATTTGAGGTATTTGATCGGTTGGGTTAATGTTAATGATGTATTATGTTGGTAATGAGAATGGGTTGGTTAATTTATTGGATTGGGTTTATGTTTGGATTAGATTAAGAATCCGGATAAGAAGTGGTTATAAGTGTAGTTTAAAGACAAGGACCAAATATGTAAATTGTGAAATTCAAAGGACTGATTCTGTCAATATTCCAAATTTAATCCAAGGGTTTGTTTTGACTTTTGATGAAACTTTGAGGATTGACTTTGACTTTTTTGCATCCCGGCATCGGCTAAAAATAATACTTCCATATCTCGTGCTCGGTTTCCCGGTCTTTGCTTGATTTTTTTCCTTTTCTTTGATATCCGTGCCTGCATATGTAAAAACACAAAAACACAATATATTTGGCATTTTGGTCGGGTTTTTGGTCTATTTGGGTCCGGTTTTGGTCAAGAAAAGGTATGTGAATAAGCACATACCAAATTCCCCCAGACTAAGCTATTGCAATGTCCTCATGCAATGTTATAAAACACGTTTTCGAAACCAAAAATTTCTAATCACTTTTTACTAACTTTGAGAAGTAGCAAAATTTTCAAAAGAGATTAAAAAATCTTTAAGTTTTAAAAACTCCCCGATTTTCCTTTTTATTTTATTTTTGTATTTTTCTCATTATTCATGTGACGGCTTTGTTGACAATCATTATCTCACGATAACTTTTAGGGTCTTCGAGCAGGAAACACGACTCATAAAGAAGTGACCATACGGATAAAATTCATCGTCCCCGATTTTTCACAAGTCCCCAAACTAAGCTTAAAAACAAAATCGTTGTTATTTACAAGTTAGATTGCCAACACTACCCAGAAAGCTAATTGTGGATTACCTCTTGTTCCCAAATTCCTATTTTCCTCTATTTATTTTATTTTTGGTGAGAAATGAATTTCTTCAAATTCTCATTTCGATAATTTTTAGTCCGATAAAGATACCTAGTTTAGACGCTAAGTAGTTTCCAAACCTTCCCTCGAAAACCGTTGCATACAAAAATGAGGTCCACATCAAGGTCTCTGATTTAACACGATTTTGAGGATATCCCTTTTATTTGCGACCGAAACAACTCATCTACGAGTCCAGAGACAGAAGCCTTTATTAGGATACCCCCGGAGTCGAAGTTTGGCATTTTTAACATTATTTAAGCACATTAACGTATTTAATCCTTGGCCCTTTATAACAATCACAACATCGGCTGCGAACCGGCAAGATGTAGAAAACTTTTTATGGCTTTGGATTATTATTATACATTATCATATTCATTAATTATTTGTGTTGCCAAACCCCAAGTCCTACGGCTTTTATAACAATCCCAACATCGGTTGCGAGCCGGCAAGATGGAATAGTCTATTACACCGTAACACTGACAGTACCTTGATGTGTACCCAACTTTCATAAGCAAGAATTCTCTAAGGAAGAAATAAAAACTAATTATCGCCAAAACCAAAATACCTTTAATTATTCCTAGATTACTATTTTTGAGTGAAACAAGCTTATGGGAACAAAAAGCCACAAGTAACTTCGATGAGCTTTAAAGAGATCCAACTACTCCACGTTTAGCAATCTAACTTATAAACAACTCTATCATTTCTCGTTCTTCGCAAATTTAAAATCTTAAATAATAAGATCCGCGAATGCTTAGCCAATAATCAAGCCATGCATATATAAAGTCAAATACGGGAACTTGCAAACTCTTAAAAAGAATTCGCATTTTATAGCTCCTTGTGTAAAAGACTAGCACGAGCTTATAGATTATAAATGGTTAAGGAGACAAGCTAGGGCTCAACACGCCCGGTCAAGTCAGAATTTTATTCCTAATCTCTCCAGCGGAAAATCAACAAAAATGTCAAAATTTATTCTATTTTTGCAAAAAAATTTAAATTTTTCTCTTTTTTTTTTTTTTTTTTTTTTTTTTTTTTTTTTTTTTTTTGATTTTTTCAATTTTTGGAGGAAAAATGGGGTTGCATGAGTAAACGGCAAGAAATGCAAGGCAAAATCAAATCGAAAGATCACCCCCCCCCCCCAGACTAAAACGAGACATTGTCCTCAATGTCTTAAAGGTAAGGGTATCCCTACAAAAATCTAAGGCCGTTTATTAATTATGCCAAAGACAAATGTAAAACGATAAGATTTGGATATCGGATGAGCAACGAATGATGAAACTCGAGTAGCGTGAAGGAAACTACGAGCACGAGAGTCTTCATCATTGGGCATTCCTGGACACATCACAGAAAACACGAAACACAAGAAATGGAAAAGGAAGCCCTCCTCACTCACTTATTAGAAAATAGAAAAGAAGATAGATGGATAAGCATGGTGTGCCTCCCACGAAGCGCTTGTTTTTTGTAACCGAGTCACATGAGCTTGACTCGACCCCGAATTTATTTGTTCATGGGGGAGCACGTGGAAAAGATAATCTCAATCGGACTTTCGTTCAAAATGTTTAGATAAACACTGAAGCATATGAAAGTTCTACTCCGATGAGATACCCGTGGTATTTTGAGAAAGAAGAACCAGAAATGGTAATACCGGGGTCAAAGATGGTATCCTCACTCCCGATGGAGTGAAGGATGGGAGAAGCCACAGTATATGTGATGAAGAGCATAAAGATTTTGATGATGATCATAATAAGCTCTTCATCATCAGCAGAAATTTTGTCAAAAGTCTCGGGCGGGAGGGTTGGGATTAAATCTTCATGAGAAGGTATACCTCCCCCCAGACTAGAATCTTCCTCTAGATCAAAATAGAATTTATCATATTCCGGAGGAGATAGAAAGAAAGAAAGTTCATCAGAGAACTTGTCGAGATAAAGATCATTCATATCAAAATGAAATGATTCATATTCGGGAGGAGAGATATGAGCATGAGAAGTGGTACTGCCACTACTCGTCTCCTCCGAATGATCAATATCAAAGAAGAATGTTTCAAAAGATGGGATAGAAAGATTTAGATCAGAAGTGGAATTGCCACTAGCCGTGTCAAACGTAAAACTCTCATATTCGGTACAAGCATCCTCGAGCTCGAGCTCCAAAGGATCAGACGGCTTTTCCTTAACTTCTTCCAGGGGAAGGGAGAGGAACGGTTCATCAATTATTTTTAATGAATCATCTTCCCCCGGATCATTGTCAGTCTCAACAATTTCCGGTGAAATTGGAGTTTTATCAAAGAACACCTCGACCTCTTCCCTAGAGATAACATTTTCTTCCATCGTAGGAGAAAGATGGGAAGAGTCGGAATTAAAAATCTCGATGTGATAGACTTGTTCTGGAGGTGGGACAAGAGGTGTGCTCTTAGAGCTAGCAATTTCCACCGCTTCCGTTGTAGTCTCCGATTCATCTTCATCATCGTCGTCAAGAACACTCTTAGTATTTGCAGCACAACATTCAAACCATTTGCTCGATCCAGGATTGATTTTCATAGCCTTGAGTTCAGCACGTTTTTCTGACATACTCTTGACCGTGAATCTTGAAAGGTTTGGATCAACTCTTTTAGGAGCAATTACGGGATCGGACTTTTGATCAACCGTAGCGACATTGCATTTGTCGGTTTGAGGTTTCGAGTTCGGATTAATATTGAACGTAACTTTTTCCTTATCGACCCGCAAAGTAATTTCTTCACCATAAACATCGATCAAAGCACGCCCGGTCCTCAAGAATGATCTTTCGAGAATAAGAGGAACCCGGGGGTCGGCGTCAAAATCAACTACCACAAAATCTGCTGGAAAATGGAACTTCCCCACCTTTACAAAGACATCCTCGGCTACACCCTTAGGAAGGGTTATGGACCGATCCGCAAGCTCGAGGGTCATGCAAGTGGGGGTGAGATCAGGCAAAGAAAGTTTCTTCCAGATGGATAACGGCATTAGGTTGATGCTCTCACCAAGATCGGCCAAGGCGTGGCATTCAACCATTCCCGGAAATTCACATGGGATGAGAAATTTTCCGGGATCTCCAAGCTTTTCCGGAAGCTTTTTGAGAATTGCCGCTGAGCAGTTTTCGTTCACTGGAGTTTTTGTCATTTCAAATAATTTTTCTTTATTGCTCAATAAACTCTTGAGGGTAGAAATGAATTTTGGCATCAGAAGTAAAGTGTCCGCGAAGCTTATATCAAAATGTAATTCTTGGAATATTTGAAAGAATTTTTCCATTTGACTCGAAGCTTTCTCACGGAGCTTTTGATCACTCAATCTCGAAGGATATGGAAGTTTTACTTTTTCGGGAGCTTCTTCAGGAGCTTTTTCTTTTGGTTCAATATTCTTTGGTTTAGATGGATGGATGACCGGAGGTTGGACGTCTTTGGTTCCTCCGTTGTTAGTAGGAGGTTCCGTGTCCTTGGTCACCTCGGTCTCACGGACGACTACCTTGGGAGGTAGAGAAGAAGAGGTAGCCGGAGCCGTGGGTCCATCATATGAAACACCGCTCCTAGTCGTGATCGCCTTAGCATCGCCCCTCGGGTTGGTGATCGTGTTGCTTGGAAGAGTAGTAGTACCCGAACCCGAGGGTCGATCATTTAAACGCTTGTTAATTTCATTGATTTGACTCATCATCCTTCTATTCATTTCCTCTTGACTCTTTTGTTGTTGTTGGTTTTGAAGAATGAATTGTTTTAATAACTCATCCGAGGGCGATGGGTTTGGCACAAATCCTTGATTTTGATTGTTTGGAAGATTTGGCCCTCGGTTGTTTTGATTAAAACTCTGGTTGTTGTTTTGAAAATTTCCCTGATTAAAATTTCCTGGGTTTTGAAAATTTCCTTGATTCGGGGCTTGGTTATAATTCCCTTGGTTTTGATAACCTTGATTGCCCCGATTTTGATTTTGATTATTTGGAACATTGCGGTTTTTCACTTGCTGATTTTGATTTGGTGGGAAACCGGGTGGTCCGAGGAAGTTGTTAGAACGGTAGCTGAGCAAATTACGGTCACCTTGGGGTTGGTACCCGTTACCACCCGTGTTGTAGGTTCCCGTAGCAGCATAAACATTCTCTTGAGTGTAGCCACCGGAGGCTGGGCACTCGAAATATGGATGTGGACCACCGCAAGTTTCACAACTATGGTTAACAACATTGACTTGATTGTTGTTGTTTTGAGTTGAAATCTGATTTTGATGAATTCTCAAGATAGCCGTTGACAAATCATTCATTTGTTTAGAGAGAGCGGCTATCTCGGAGGTAGAAGAATCAGTGCCTGATTTTGTTGACTCATTCCTCTCGACAGAGGAATCCCAAAAATTATGGTGGGCGGTCATGTTTTCAATAAGATCATAGCACTCTTTGGGTCGACGTTTCATAAAAGTACCACCGGCAGCAGCATTAATCGTATCACGGTGTCGTAATGTCAAACCATTATAGAAGGTATCTATAATAGTGACCAATAACATATTGTGGTTCGGACACCGATCAATCGACAACTTGTAGCGTTCCCATGCCTCAAATAATGATTCATCGGGAAGCTGACGGAAATTGCTAATCTCATTCCTTAATTTCGTCACCATCGACGGTGGGAAATATTTCGCCAAGAACTTCGTAACCATTTCATCAAAACTACGAATGGAGTTCTTGGGAAGATGATCAAACCAAGCGGTGGCATGATGCGTCAAGGAATAAGGAAAGAGATATAGACGGAGGGCGTCATCGGAGACCCCATTTTGTTTCATACTTTGGGTGACGGTTATGAATTTGTCAAGATGCTTGTTCGCATCATCACCCGGCAAGCCATGGAATTGGCACGAGTTTTGGACTTGTTGAATCATATGGTGCTTAAGTCCAAAATCGGCGGCTTGAATATTGACGGGGGCAATCGGGCCACCACGTCCGTGCATTGTGGGTTGGCACAGCTCCTCCATTGTTCGGAGATCGGGAGCTGGCATGTGATTATTACCACCCATCGGCGGGTGTTGATTGTTTGGGTCGTCGGCCATTTCCTCAACGGTTGAGAAATGAACACGGTTGTTATGACAAATAATCCTCTCAGGATTTGATAGAGGTGAAAGAAGAGGGTGAGACGTAGAAGAACGGGTGTGCATACACCAAAAACAAACACAAAATCAAAAAGGAAAACCAAATTTGAAAATAAAATATTTTTGGATTTTTATATTTAATGAAAAATTAGATTTATTATCTTTTTGGTGATCGTTGATCAACCGTACTCGTTTCTTTCAAAACTATGCGCAGCGTGGCGGAGAAGCAAAGGTCCACTCGAAAGTGATTAAAAACCCGCCTCTTTCGGTCTGCAATTTAATGTCAAGACCATCCTTAAACCCCGTGTATAGGTTGTAGTAAATAAATAATCCAAGAAACGTTTAATTTTCCGATCTCTTTTGTTGTTATTCGAAATGGTTTACAACGCCCTCTCGAGAGCGAGGATATATTATTAATGGTGAAAACACTTTAGGAAAAGTGTTTTTTAATTATTATATTTTTGTATTTTTTATTTTTATGAAAACGAAAACTTCCGAGGAAGGGTCTTCAAAACACGATTCTATGGCGAAACTCCAACTCTTTTCAAGCCTTCCCCGGCAGCGGCGCCATTTTTTGATTCGTTATATTTTATATTTCCAAAGGAAAAAGCAACGTATGCGTTTTCCCCGGGTCGTGTCCCAACAAAGGTCGAATATCGAGTTATAGTTAACGTTGTTGAATTGTGAGGTGAATGTATGTGAAAAAGAGTGACTGATTGGTGATTTTATACTACGAGCAATGAAATAATAAAAGTAAACAACTAATTAAGCTAATGGTACAACTAAGCTAAGCATACGAACACAAAAACGAAAATTTGAATTTAAAAACGTTACGCGACGAATTATAAAACGTAAATAAAAAGTGAATTTCTAAAATTTAAAACCTAAAAATATAAAAATAATTTTACTATATTAAAACTGATAAAAGAAAATTTCTGGAAAAAGAAATTTTTTTTTTTGACTTTTTAATAATTTTTTTATGAATTAAAAACTAATTAAAACAATTTAAATGATTTAAAAATAGTAAAACAGCTAGGAAAAATCTGAAAATTTTTGAGTAAATCTAAAATTAAATTCTTAATCTAAGAAAAATAAATTCAGAAACTGAATAAGCCAAAATAAGCAAAACAGCCCAATAAGCAATTGTCAAATAAGCACAAAATAAGCAATAGCTATCCAAAAAAAAATTATCAAATGATCAAATACTGACAATTATACTAAATGAAACTGAGAACAACTGAAAGATCACAAATTAGCACTATGAAAAAGCAGAATAAGCAGATGAGCAGTCACAATGTTGAGACAAAAGCAAAGGCTAAGTATCCAACTTCTCAGCCCAAATAAGCAGTCACAATAAGCAATGAGATGGAATCTTATGGGGGCAAAACTTTCTCAGAACTACTAGCTATCCAAAAACACTTCAAATTCCAAATTCCTACTTCAATTGCTTATCTAAATTTACCCTTGAAAAAGTGCTTTTTGAACTGAAAATGGGACAAGCACAGACAGGTCTGACTGGATGAATTTGCAAGCTCAAAATAAGCTTCCAAATAAGTTCAAAAGCAGAATCCCAGATGTTTAACTTCAAGCTAGCTATGCTGACTATCTTAAAACCAAATATCAAATTCAAAGCTTAATTCAATAAGCTACCAAAAAGCTCAGATCAGCAGTCAAAAACCAATGTCTGCACAGAAGTGTCTGGTTCAGCAGAAATGGGAAAGTGGCGCAAAACTAGTGCAAAACTTGACCAAAACAAACCAGCTCTTGCAATCCTTACTTAGACACTTAAAAGCTACCTTAAAATGCCAAAAGTGAGGTTCCAATAAGCTCAGCTTATGTTGTGCTTATTAGGACAGCCTAGATTCTAAAATTTTACTCAACAGCCAAAAAGTACTCATTACCACTTAATTTCTATCACAAACAGCTTATAAGTCCTAATTTGAGTTCAATCAAACTTCTCCTATTGACCAATGTTCAGTACAAGTATCTAATACTCCAAACAGCCTTAAATCCAAACACTCTATATAAAGCTGAATAAGTACTTTACAAAATACCTACCTAATTTAAACTATGATCTAATCTACACTATCACTAATTAAGCTACTCAATAACTGAAAAGCAGAAATTAAGAACTAAAAAGCAGTAATATAAGCTGAGCACTGAATAAGTAGTAAATAAGCTAATAAGTCGGATCGAAACTCACAAGTGATATGGCTGCAATGGGATGAACCAAGTACTAATCTGAACCCAGGCTTATCAATTAGCCAAAAACAACACCCAGATCAGCTTATCACCCCAGCTTATCACCTGAACTGCTACTTTGACCAGATTTTGACTTGTTTGACTTTTTGACTTTTGATAATTAAGGACAAAACAGACTCAATAAGATCTTACAATAAGCTACAAAGCTTATATAAGCTCAACAGATTCAGAAAACAGCTTGTTTGAAGCTGGAATTTAGAATTGTTTTTGGTTTTTTTTTATATTTTTGAACTTTTTTTCTTTTTTCAATATTTTTTTTTTTGGAACTATTAAAACAACTTTGCATTCAAATCTTAAAATAAACTGAAAAGGAATTGAAATAAACTACTATCAACTGCAATAAGCTAAGATCAAAAACAATAATAATATAGAGACAGGTTCAAAATTAAACTAAATAAGAACTTTCATTGATTAAAATTTCAAAAGTTACAATAAGGAAATTATAAAACTACAAAGCAAAATTAAAATTGACAGAGTAACACTACATTAACTAACTCCCTAAACATGAAGATCGACCTCCTATTTATAGCCGAGTGAGGAGCATTCTAGACCTTCCTGACATGCTGGCAATCCGAGGGATTGTGCTTTCTCTGAGCTAATCCACACCGTACAATCCTCTCCTAATCATTGCAAATGATCTCAGCCCTTCGATCAAGCTTCTATGAGGTGTTCGGACCAATGGGAGAGTGCCACGTTATCCATCCGTGTGTTTCTTTGAGTCTGACACCTCTGATCGTTCTAGAAGCCAAGCAATTGTACGAATCTACCCTTAATTGTGGTAAGATTGTACGGTAAATTATTAGGGTTCTAGGGTACAGTAGTTTTTCTGGGTATGGGGTGAATTTGGTGGGCGGGGTGAGTTTATTTATTATTATTTTTTTGTTTGACCGATGCTTTGTTATAAGCTTTGACCGGGTTTTATTTTTGGATCCGGGTTGGGTTAATGGATTTGATAAGTGGACTGGGTATTTTAATTTGGGCCTGTGGGTAATGAGAATGGGTTGGTTAATTTATTGGATTGGGTTTATGTTTGGATTAGATTAAGAATCCGGATAAGAAGTGGTTATAAGTGTAGTTTAAAGACAAGGACCAAATATGTAAATTGTGAAATTCAAAGGACTGATTCTGTCAATATTCCAAATTTAATCCAAGGGTTTGTTTTGACTTTTGATGAAACTTTGAGGATTGACTTTGACTTTTTTGCATCCCGGCATCGGCTAAAAATAATACTTCCATATCTCGTGCTCGGTTTCCCGGTCTTTGCTTGATTTTTTTCCTTTTCTTTGATATCCGTGCCTGCATATGTAAAAACACAAAAACACAATATATTTGGCATTTTGGTCGGGTTTTTGGTCTATTTGGGTCCGGTTTTGGTCAAGAAAAGGTATGTGAATAAGCACATACCACTAGGTAGCCTTGATTGTACACATTTCGTTTGGAAAAATTGTCCTAAGCATTTGAAAGGGCTATACAAGAGTGGGAGATATCCATACCCGACAATTATTCTTGAAGCCGTTGCTTCACAAGATTTGTGGATCTGGCACACTTTTTTTGGTCCTCCCGGGTCGCTTAACGATGTCAATGTTTTGAATCAATCGATTTTGTATCTTAGGGAGCGAAATGGAACGGCTCCCGACTCATCATTCGTTGTCAACGGGCGTAACTACAAACGGGGATATTTTCTTACCGACGGAATCTATCCTAGGTACTCAACTCATGTCAAAGCATTCCCGTATCCGACTGAAGCGAAGGAAAAGAAATTCAAGAAAGTTCAAGAGTCGGCAAGAAAAGATGTCGAACGATGTTTTGGTGTTCTTAAGGGAAAATGGGGTATTTTGAATCGCAAGATCCGTCAAACGACCATCGAAAAGATCACTAACATCGTTAATGCGTGTTGTATATTGCACAACATGATTATAAAAGATGACGGGAGGGCAATATCAGGGACTCATATAATGGATCCGCCGGTGCAACCCGTTTATGACGACAACGCACTACCGGAGTTACTAGATGAACACATCCATCATCGTCTTCAATTTGATCTTACGGAGCATGTGGCGTCTCAAGATTTACCATACCTCGATGACCCGGAAGATTAAGTTATGTAGTTTGTTTTCAGTTATGAATAAAATGTTTGTTTGTTTTATGAATTGTACTTTTAATTTCAGTTATGAATAAAATGTTTGTTTGTTTTATATAATTGTTTGGTATTGAAAGGGTTAATTTTGCAAATTTATAATTTTGAAGGACAAATTATGAATATTTAAAAAAAGATTTGGGAGGGTTAAAAGTGATGGGCGCCAGTAAAAAAGGTTGGGTTGAGGGTTGGAGGGTTGAAATGAGTTGTAGGGATTTGATTGGTTAAAATTTGGGAGGGTTGGAGGGTTAAAAGTTATGACTCCCTGTGGCCTTAGGGACTGATATTGTAACTTGGGCGCGGGGTGGGAAGTGGAATTTGGCCAAACTTCCTATAACACGTAACCGGGATAGATTTAAGTATCGAGACGACTTCCCGAGTAATTTTAATGTGTTCCACTAATTTTAGAATAATTTTTCCGCTCAAAACGACTATAAATACGTCTATAATTATTTAACGCGTCCAAAAGTCAATATTTCTCGTTTTTATTAGGTCTAACTGTGCCGACTCACGAAGTGCCTCACTGGGTACACAAAGGAATACTCATCACATTATGAAAATGCACGATATATAAACCAAAATCCGGATAAAATATCCAACACATTCAAAAGTGATTACAAGAGATAATATATTCGTTTTAAAAACGTAATGCGGTAATTTTGAAAAGGCTCCCGAAATTTACCATTTGTCACAATGGGCGTCCCCGCCGAAAGCGTCCTCGCCCGTCTTACATTTTGTTGTAATGTAATCGAAGTAAGATTTCGATTAATACGTCGTCAGGTATAAAATACGACGAAGACATACTTCCGGTTATTGATTCCATGATCAAAACCCTCAAGAGAATCGCTGTTAAATTTAGGTTTTAGTGTTTTACGTAGCATGACAAGAGTTATTGTATATATATACATTAAGCGAAGGGTAAGGGTAAGGTATTAATTCTTCCCAAAATTTTTGAAAGAATAGTCCAATAAACACCCCCTAAAATTTGGTTAGTTTTGTAACGTTTTAAGATATCTTTTGTTTTGCCCCTTAACAATTTACAAATAACTAAAACATCACAAGTGTTAGAAACGAAGCTGGACGATATTTACGTGAATTGGAAATAGACAACTAGTATGCATAAAGTGCAAGGACTAATAATGTAATACTCTAATAGTTGTCTTTTTAGGCATTTAAATACCCCACAAGTCTTCACTTGTGGGGTGTGGCTGTGAATCATTCAACACAAGAATAATATCAAAGTTTTATCACACTCCACCTTCTCTCTACTCTCTCACTAAAATAACTATGGATCGATCCTACTTTGCATCACCTCGACCACCAGAAGGTGTTAAAAGACGATTCTTGGCTTTTACAATTGGTATCATGAGCTAACCGGGGGCGAATCGTGGTGTGTTTAAGTTCTAGATCGAATGGGAATATTGGTGCTTGAATAAGATGTGTTTTTGATTTGTTTATTGAAAAAGAAGTAATATTCTTGTATTAGAATATTAGACAAGCACATGGGTGGAAGAACCAAGGTCTGAAAAGTAGCCTAATTTAAGGAAAAAGTGGAAGAAAGTCAAAAAGTGGGTGGGAATCTGCGTTTTATCGCAATTCATCTCCTATCGCGATTCAGATTTTATCACGATTCAGCTTTTATCGCGTTTCAGACTTTATCGCAATTGGACCATTCTATCGCAATTGAGCTGAACAAGTTTATCGCAGTTCGAATTCAGATAGCTATCGCAGTTGAGATTTATCTCAGTTGAGATTTATCGCATTTGAGATTTATCGCAGTTGAGATTTATCGCATTTGAGACTTATCGCATTTGCTTGAGATTTATCGCATTTGACCATCTTCACTGCTATCGCGATTGAACCCTTATCGCATTTGCACAAAAAACAAAATAAAAAAAAAAAAAAAAAAAAAAAAAAAAAAAAAAAAAAAAAAAAAAAAAGTTTTTAGTGGGAAAAGTTGAGTAAAATTTAATTCGGAGGAGAGACTTAACGGTCCATTTTTACGCTAGATTCAAATTCTGGTTCAAGAGTGAAAATTTTGGCCCAAAATTCAAATTTTTTGGCCAAAATTCGAATTTTTTGGCGTAAAAATTTCTTAAACTCAAATTTTTCCAGCATCATTAGAATGTCATTTTATGGCATATTTCACACCAAAATCACAAATAATATTTTTGGCCTACACCGTCAACATCACCACGTATAGCCGAAAAGATCCTGAACAAGAATCGCAATCAAATGACAATGGCTAAATTATCAACTGTGACTACAAGGATGATTCATTATTACTTATTTGAAGTTGAAGTGGAATATCACGGGTACGTGTACTTAGTATCTTGAAGATATCGGGGTTGGTTGGATGCATGATTCTTCGAGATCCTTGTTTGAGCATTTATAGTATAGTGATTAAGTCTTGGGTTATCTAGTTTTCATAGGTCAAGGGGAGGATGGACGAAGACCTAGTTAACTATCACTTAAAGGAGATACGTTGTAGTACTCAGTGTCACACAAAGATGTGGATAATTCAAGAGAGGTTCATATACAGTTAAGGAAGGATGGATGGGTATATGAAACGACCTATATGCTTTAAGGAGTTACGTTGTAGTGCTCAGTATAGGTTCTTAGTCACACGATCGTGCAAGTTTAAGTCACAAGTCTGGGTTATTTTACTTCAGTCTCAAGTTCGTCATAGTGGGTTTATCCATCAGCAGTCACTACAAAAAGCCGTTGTTTTGATACAAGAGGTTTGAGAAGAGATTGATCCTAAGAGAATCGTAGAGAGAATAGTTATCGACATCAACTCATGGGGTATTGATTTGTTTGTTGCTTCTAGTTGATATGTCTATGTACATATATGTAGGATGAGTCCGAAAGATCGTCATCATCCTGGAGGGAGAAATGTATGAAATGTGTACATCGGGGCTGTTTATTGAAGAACTGGAAGCATTCTAAGTGAGCTGAAGATGTCGATATGATGCTCCCCAAAGAAACCTGTGAAGAAGTTACAAGTCATCAGTCTATAATCCATTTTCCGCTGTGCAAGAGACTGGAGACAATTTGGCAAGATTTCAAAGAAACTTCTTCTACAAGCATCAAGGCTATATCAAACGGGTTGTCAATTTGGGAGGGAGCATGTAAAAGAAAATGCCTCACTAATTGGGAGGGAGTAATAACCCAATTAGAGAATTACAGTGATCCGGCAAGTAAAGCAAGCTGAGAAAGATTCGAGAAGATCAAGAGCTGTGAAGTCATCCTCAAAAGAAAGGAAACTGCTCTACCTCAGCATCGTACTCATCGTTTTATGTACTTATTAGGAATCATTGTAACCAATTCACGTATATCTCCAGCTGGAGGGAGATTGTTAGAAACGAAGCTGGACGATATTTACGTGAATTGGAAATAGACAACTAGTATGCATAAAGTGCAAGGACTAATAATGTAATACTCTAATAGTTGTCTTTTTAGGCATTTAAATACCCCACAAGTCTTCACTTGTGGGGTGTGGCTGTGAATCATTCAACACAAGAATAATATCAAAGTTTTATCACACTCCACCTTCTCTCTACTCTCTCACTAAAATAACTATGGATCGATCCTACTTTGCATCACCTCGACCACCAGAAGGTGTTAAAAGACGATTCTTGGCTTTTACAATTGGTATTATCTTAATTTGTCTCTTTCGAAAAGTAAAATTATCCTAAAAAGTCACGAAACTAACCCAATTTTAGGGGTGTTCTTATGGACTTTTTTCTCTTAACTTTTACTCCCTCCATCTCAATTTAATTGTCAGGAGAAAGAAAACACAAAGTTTAATAAAAGTGAGGCCACTTTAATTTTCAACCACTAAAATGGAATATTTCTCCACTAGATTCTCTAGTTTTTACTAAATAAGAAAAGTGGACAATTAATTTGAGACATCCATAAAAGTTTATGAAATATGGACAAATCGTGGTGTGTTTAAGTTCTAGATTAAATTGAGACGGATGGAGTAGTAAAGAATTGATACGACAACGTACCCTTCAACTAATGTATATATATGTAAACGAAATAAAAGTTTTATCTTTTTAGAATTTTAACCATAAAAGAGGTTTTACAATTACAATCAAATATTGCAATACTTAGTTATTTGTTTGATTTTATGAAACAAATAACATTAGAACAAATATAACATATAAGTTACTTATGAAACCACGCTCGAGTCCAGTTCTATTTACCTATCATAGAAACGAACCAACCGCGCTTGTAAAATACGTTACGAGTTGAACTCAAGCTAAAAGTGTAAAGCCCGAAACATACTAGAGCTCGAGACTTATGATCCTAAATAAGCCAAGCTCGGGCTCAACTCCGCTTGTTTCTACATCTCTACCCTTATTTGACAGTTATAATATGAATATCGTAATTCTGAGGATATATATAACGTCCATCAAATTTCTAACTGGGCTTAGTTGCTAAGTAGTTATACGGTAGTAGAAATTCCACTTAGTAAAGTTTAGGGTACCATGTTGCACCTTCAAAAGTTTAGGGTTCTAAAAATTCCACACATTTTGCTCTTTTTTTCCTATTACAAAAACTTTAAACAATGTGACATAAATCTGTTTGGATAGAAAGCGATATGCTTGGCCCGTATGCTTTTCTATCCTAAGACATAAACTACATCTGTGTCCCCAGGTAGTTCTCAAATTATTGCAATCTTACAGTACTGAAACTTTTTAGGTGTAATTGCGGTTGCAAAATAAAATTATTGAGTGCCCTTTTTAGTGAAATGGTCCAGGATATGGAAGTTCACTTTGACATGACTGTGAGACAGAAAGCTGTTTTTGAGTGTCTATGATGCGTGGTTTTGCGACCTTACAACAGGTTTTACCTCTCAAGGGATCTCAAGAGGCTTACAACCCCACCAGGGAATAGTGTCGTTAGGATTGAAAAAACTATTCTAATAGGTCTAAGGGTAAGGGAAGATTCTTTTTTGTATTTTTATAATTTTATGAAAGCAAGTAAAATCTCGGGTTTGAAGGAGTGGGCGGAATTAGTTGCTAGTCAACTAACCCAAATAACTACGAATGCAAATAAAATAAAATAATGAAAATGAAAAGGTTGTGAAACTTATGTGGAGAGAAATGTGTTTACTTAGATTTCCTTACTCCCTAACTATCTTTTACCGGTTGATTAGTGTGCATTAATTGCGTGGATGACGGGTGTATTCCTTAATACCAATCGTGGGGTGGCGTACGTACTTCCCCAACTCTACAAGCTCCTACTTCACTCCTATGTCGAGCCGGCTAAGAAGCTCCTAACATGGGATCACTAGAATTCGCTCATGCATTAAATACAACCATAAAAACCTTAGTACGCATTGGTTCATGTTTCTTAAGACGTTCAAGCAAGTTACCGAATAGGAAGTTAGCCAGTTTTCTTAAGCCTAACATCGATGAACAATCATCCAATACAATTAATAACACACTAATAACCAATAATCAATAGCTAGGTTTCATTAGATCCAAGCAAACAAAAGATAAATCTAGCCTAGCATGTTAATCAAAAGACAAGAACGAGATATAATCAAACAACACATAGACATATTGAATGATTAAATAATCACTTATCTTCAATTAAACATGGGAGATCCAAGGGTATGAAAACCCTTAAAAATGGCAGAAATTCGTCTTAGGGTTTCTCCTCCAAAATTACACACAATAAGTTCCACACTAATGACAAAAAATTGCAAAACTATATATAGAGTTTAAGGGCTGACGGCGTCACGTTATAGATCCTGACGCCGTCACCTCGCCGTTTTTAGGGTTCCCGGATGGCCTTCCTGACGCCGTCCCTCTTTAGACCTCCAAAATCCGTTCTGGCTTATCAAAGCTTGACGCCGTCAGAAATGAGCTTGACGCCGTCCCTCTTTAAGTTAAGCCGTGACAACCTTGATCACTTCAAAGGGTGACGCCGTCAGATTTTTCATGCAAATTTCTCTGGCTTATCATGAGTAATTTTCATATCCACCACTTTTGCCAAGCCATGACGCCGTCTGGACCAATCCCTGACGCCGTCAAAGGTACTTTCCAGCATAATTTTGAGACTTTGTCGTTTTCTTCACTTTTATGCTCCAAAAACGTCCAAAATGCTTCCTTTTCCAGATTTCTTCTCAAAAGTACCTAAAATGACAAAAGGAACGATTTAGGGCAATATTTGATCAAATAAATACAATTTAGGGCTTAAATGACCCCCTAAAAGCGGTACACTTTTCGCTTCATCAAATACCCTTACACTTGAGATTTGCTTGTCCTCAAGCAAATGCGCTTTTATTCTAATCAAAATACAAGTTAGGGGTCATTTAATGCTAATATAAAAGTAATTACAACAAATAATCGTTCCACTTTAATCATAATAAGCACGGAGATTACAAACTAGCACCTCACAAGTAGTGTTTAGATACTCACATCTCTCAAGTGTCATCAAAATAAATCTCATAAATGAAAACGGATAATATCTCTCACTACCTGTCATAGCAAATAGATTACCATAGGCTTGGGAAAGGATCAAAAACCTCCTCCACTAGGCGTAAGCACCTAAGATAAACTATCAAAGAGGGCTTTTACATGGGTTATAACGTTAGGTGTAGGGATATGATAAACACGGATTTGTTGGATAAGGGATATTTTACTGGTGGCGAGTTAAAGATCTTGATTAATTACATGTACTATAGAATATTGCTAAGCCAAGACTCGACTCAATCTTAAGCTAATAAACAAAATAACAAAACATAAAATAAACATAAAATAAAACGGGATGGTAGTCTGTATGTTTTTTCTATTTTTCTTTTTCTCATTTTTTTTGTATTTTTCTTGAATTTTTTTTTTTTTTTTTTTTTTTTTTTTTTTTTTTTTTTTTTTTTTTTTGCATACACTTTTGCCCTACCATCCAAAATAATACATCATAGGGGCGTTGCATTCCCCTTACACTTGAACTTTTACATAACTTTACAAATAACTATTCTAATGACTCGAATTAAGATAATCAAAACACTTGGAGTACTTTTAAAATATTTAGCACATATGGGGGTAATAAATGATGTTCTTCCCCATTACTCCATTACACTAGT
This sequence comes from Artemisia tridentata subsp. tridentata, assembly GCA_021014915.2. Classification (NCBI taxonomy): domain Eukaryota; kingdom Viridiplantae; phylum Streptophyta; class Magnoliopsida; order Asterales; family Asteraceae; genus Artemisia; species Artemisia tridentata. The sequence goes on along the minus strand of CP139508.1, from coordinate 460,423,972 downwards.
ACTTTACCCATGAGTCCCAATCGTCCCAAAACAATATTTACAAGGATATGACTCGACTTAGCAACCATGTAATCAATTAGATAATTAACTTGGGTTTAAACAAATGTTGTCACAATAATGCACTAAAAATGAGTGCATACAAGGTAGGCTAAGGCGATTTGGGTGTACATTTAAGTGGGGTGTAAACAAATTCTTCCTTTAAGTAAAATGCTTAAAGGTCGAAACGAAAAGATAGGCTCTGAGGGGTGTACTAGGGGTATCGTGTACTAAAAATGAGTACAACGCAAAGGGTGTGGGAGAAATTACTTGACCAATGTAGCCAAAGTAATTATAACAAAAACACAGGTGTAAAACAATGGGTTAATCCTAATGCCTCTTATCATGTAGTAAATCTAACTACACGAATGTAGTCTCACTTGTGGTCTCGGAATGGTCCTAACGCAAGTTCTAGAATCTAAGTGCTACCGGTACACACATCATAGCATAAATGCTTTTCCTACCAATTCTAGGAGCGAACCTCACATATTTGGGGTGGAAAAATTTTTTAGTGGTACGGTTTTGTGCTAGTCATATAACTCCTATCCTTGAGACGCTCATTAAGATCAAAGTTTCACTCCTAAATGTTGTAAAAAATTTTAAATTTGGCACTAAAATTACCCTAACAGGTGTTTCTCTCAGTTTTATTACACATCTACTATTAAATAAACAAAAATCAAGTGCAATTGTATTCTCTAAAGTATCGTACTTTTACCCCCCCTTACACTTAAGATGAACATTGTCCCCAATGTTCAAATAACAAGATGTAAAAGCATAAAGTAAAAGAATGAAATCAAATACTCCCCTGATTCGCTCGGTGGATAATGTGGTAACACGGTTAGATCTTCTTCCAAGAGAATGTAGAAGCTTCAAGACTAATGCATCGCCATAAGCTTGATTCCACATACATTTCCTTGTCCAAAATAACCTGTTAAACCTGAGAAAACAAACACGAAAACCTGCATAACATCGGCGGGATAAACTCTATATATAAGGATATAATGCTTGTGGAATGATAATTTTGCAGATTCCTGGAGATTATAAGTTAGAGATTTAATAAAAACTTTTTTATGAAAACAAAACTTTCAAAATTTTCAGAAAATTCAAATCTGACAGAATTCTCATGTTAAGTTTCCGGAAAAATTTTGGAAAAACCTATACCTTACTTCCTGGAATTCCTGCAAAACATCATTATGACTCGATACAAGCATTTGACTCAAACAAATACTAATATGTATGTTAATTTATTATTATTACGATTCATGTTCATTTGTTCTAATAAACCGATTTAGATTTCCCTTACACTTAACTTTTGCAAAATACCTTTATATGTAGTTAAGACGAAGTTAAAAACAAGATAAAGCATTTTCACAAATTAGTTTTGAACATGAATCAATAATAATAAAAATTAAACATACATACGGAAGCAAATAAAATCAAACAAACAAACAAATAAACACACAAAACAAATAAAGCTTGGGTTGCCTCCCAAGAAGCGCTTTTCTTTATTAACGAGTCTTGTAGCTAGACTCAAAGTCACCGTACATTACGTGATTCCATCATTGGTCACGGTTTCTAGGTCATCCTCATGTCCGGTTCTATATTCCGGTCCTAATTTCAAACAATCCTTGTAGAAACCGAATATCCTTCCCATAACATAGTCTACTCCTTTACTTCTATCTCCATCATTTCTATAGTAGACTGCTTGCTTAAGCTCCTTCTCAACATTTGACAAGTGTTGGAATTGCTCTATCTTATATGGTATTTGGTAGTTTATCTCATCGGTCTCATCCTTAAATCTAACTATCCCTAAGGAAGACTCATAAGTCATTCCAGAGACCTCAACAAATGGTTTTCCAAAAACTACTTGAGTTAAGCATGCATCGACTACTGGGCGGATATCTTCTACAATTACAAAGTCGGTGACATAGGTGAAGTTTCCTACATAAACCGGTAATCCCTTAACTCTTCCCGTGAAGTTACTCATCCAACCCTTATCAGGGAACATCCTATACCCAAGTTGATTTTTCATTATCAAGTTGTAGTGGGCTCTAGTCATGATGTTTATGGGCGATCTAAGGTCGATGTAAGCTTTCCACACATGCAAATGTCCGATGTTGCATGGTATGTTGAGATTAGAAGGGTCGCCCATTTTTATAATTGGTCTACCTAGGAAGTATGGTGTCTCGGGGTCATCGAATAAGTTTGTATGATATGCGCGCTCTTCCTTAGTGGGTAGCCTATCGAAGTAGTCCTCATCATCATCTACTTCTTCAATCTCACTTTTCCCAACTTCTTTATCAACCTCGACTTTCTTAACCTCATCCTTAGATTCACTATTATCCTCATTCCTATCAATTGGTTTAATAGTGACAATGTTGACGAAGTGGACGTGTTTGGATGAAGAGGGGTCTTTTACTTGGGGTTCGCTATTTGTGTTCCTAGCGTCCTTATGTGGAGGTGATAGCACTTGGTTATTGAGGGCTTTCAATAAGTTGTCAATTTTACTGGTCATCTCCGTTTGTTGTTGATTGAATTCGGATTCGAATCTGGCTATCCGAGCTTCTTGAGATGCCATAAAATTGGACATCAATCCTTCAAGATTATTGGTACTACCATAATTGTGGGAAGGATTGTTATTGAAAGTACGGTTCGAGTTGGAACCACTTGATTGGAAACGATTAGGTGGGTTGGAAGAATTGGTTTGTTGTGCGTTTTGGTTTTGTTTCCACCTAAGGTTTGGGTGATTTTTCCATGAGGGGTTATATGAATCACCGTAGGGGTTTGGCTCGGGTTTGAAAGTGTACCACTTGTCTCCCGCTCCATCGGTACGCGAGGATGCGTAGTCCGCAAAAGCTTGTTCGGGGAGTTCCATGCAATCACGAGTGTCGTGGGGACCACTACATAATTCACATGAAGAAGTGATTTTGTTCACTTGGCTTGAAGGTTTAGGAGCCTCGTAGGATTTCATAAGAAACTTGACTTGGTCTTCAAGTTCTATGATCCTACGGTCGGAAGTGCTTGAATTGTTCGAAGGCAAAGATATTGCCTTGACCGTTTTATTCAAATCACGGGGATCACTCCAACTTTCGTTGGAGTAAGTCCTTGAATCGAGTCCATGCCTCGTAGAGGGTTTCGCCTTGACGTTGTTGGAACATCAAGATATCATTCCTTAGCTTGGTAGTTCTTCCCGGTGGGAAAAACTGAGCAAGGAAACGAGTGGTGAGATCATCCCAAGAGGTGATGGATCCTGCGGGTAGACGCTCTAGCCATTGACTAGCTTGGTCCCGCAGAGAGAATTGAAAGAGACGCAGTCGGGTCGTCTCTCGAGTGGCAACATCAAGGTCTATGGAATCAACGATTTTGAGAAAGTCCTTGAGATGTTGATTAGGATCTTCGGAACGAAGTCCATGGAATGCGCATCCGCTTTGCACCAACCGGATGGTGTCGGATCGCAAGGGAGTGACATTGGCTCCTTGAGTGAGCTCAATGGTGTTTCGATAGCCATGGTGGCTAGGACGGGAGTAGTCTCCTAAGGTACGGGCTCTAGGAGGTTGTGGTGGTGGGTTGTTGGGATCGAGGATATTACCACCTTCCATGATGTCGGATGGTAATGGTTACGAACAAAGAAACGAAGAAAAAAGATAGACTAAAGAAAATCTAGAAAAATAAAATAAAAATCTCACTAGAAAGGAATCTAGTGAGTAGACCTATAAAATAAAAATTCAACCTAAACAATAACTATTCCCCGGCAGCGGCGCCAAAAACTTGATGCGTGGTTTTGCGACCTTACAACAGGTTTTACCTCTCAAGGGATCTCAAGAGGCTTACAACCCCACCAGGCAGTGTACCTGACCGATGTAGTATAGTGTAGTGGTAAGTACGGGGGATTGATCGTTCTCCACAGGGAATAGTGTCGTTAGGATTGAAAAAACTATTCTAATAGGTCTAAGGGTGAGGGAAGATTCTTTTTTGTATTTTTATAATTTTATGAAAGCAAGTAAAATCTCGGGTTTGAAGGATTGGGCGGAATTAGTTGCTAGTCAACTAACCCAAATAACTACGAATGCAAATAAAATAAAATAATGAAAATGAAAAGGTTGTGAAACTTATGTGGAGAGAAATGTGTTTACTTAGATTTCCTTACTCCCTAACTATCTTTTACCGGTTGATTAGTGTGCATTAATTGCGTGGATGACGGGTGTATTCCTTAATACCAATCGTGGGGTGGCGTACGTACTTCCCCAACTCTTCAAGCTCCTACTTCACTCCTATGTCGAGCCGGCTAAGAAGCTCCTAACATGGGATCACTAGAATTCGCTCATGCATTAAATACAACCATAAAAACCTTAGTACGCATTGGTTCATGTTTCTTAAGACGTTCAAGCAAGTTACCGAATAGGAAGTTAGCCAGTTTTCTTAAGCCTAACATCGATGAACAATCATCCAATACAATTAATAACACACTAATAACCAATAATCAATAGCTAGGTTTCATTAGATCTAAGCAAACACAAGATAAATCTAGCCTAGCATGTTAATCAAAAGACAAGAACGAGATATAATCAAACAACACATAGACATATTGAATGATTAAATAATCACTTATCTTCAATTAAACATGGGAGATCCAAGGGTATGAAAACCCTTAAAAATGGCAGAAATTCGTCTTAGGGTTTCTCCTCCAAAATTACACACAATAAGTTCCACACTAATGACAAAAAATTGCAAAACTATATATAGAGTTTAAGGGCTGACGGCGTCACGTTATAGATCCTGACGCCGTCACCTCGCTGCTTTTAGGGTTCCCGGATGGCCTTCCTGACGCCGTCCCTCTTTAGACCTCCAAAATCCATTCTGGCTTATCAAAGCTTGACGCCGTCAGAAATGAGCTTGACGCCGTCCCTCTTTAAGTTAAGTCGTGACGACCTTGATCACTTCAAAGGGTGACGCCGTCAGATTTTTCATGCAAATTTCTCTGGCTTATCATGAGTAATTTTCATATCCACCACTTTTGCCAAGCCATGACGCCGTCTGGACCAATCCCTGACGCCGTCAAAGGTACTTTCCAGCATAATTTTGAGACTTTGTCGTTTTCTTCACTTTTATGCTCCAAAACGTCCAAAATGCTTCCTTTTCCAGATTTCTTCTCAAAAGTACCTAAAATGACAAAAGGAACGATTTAGGGCAATATTTGGTCAAATAAATACGATTTAGGGCTTAAATGACCCCCTAAAAGCGGTACACTTTTTGCTTCATCAGTCTACTTGCACCACATGCTCGGGATTTTCTACTAGCTATCCCCATAGACGGGCTAGGTCAATATATGTCACCGGTGAAATATCGTACTATCCTTAAGTATCGCCTTATGATTCCATTATTTCCAGTTGATGAGATATGCCTTGTTTCTCGCATGTCATGTTTGGATTCCTTTGGGGAACATGCGGTTCATTGTAAAGAGCTCTCGGGCTTCAAGTACAGACATGATTTTGTTAGAGACGTCCTTTTTTATGTATGTAGACGTGCCGGTATCTCCGCCAAGAAAGAAGCACCTGTGAACTTTTTGACGGACCCGTCGGATGGAAGATCTACATTGAGACCGGCTGACATTTTGGTTTTTGGATGGGTTGGGGGGAAACATGCTTGTGTGGATCTGACCGGGGTTTCTCCTCTCGTGGGGTTGAGTAGTCGGGGTTTTACTGCTGGACATGCTGCTTTGAAAGCCGCCTTCTGCAAAGTGACAAAACACGAGAAAGCATGCATTGAAAATCAACACGTGTTTATTCCTTTCGCGTTTGATACATTTGGTTTCCTTGCACCTGAGGCGGTGGAACTTCTCAACAGAGTCCAACGAGTTATGAACAGTAATGTTATGACACATAGATTCACGAATGTAGTTTTCAAAAGAGTTAGCTTTGCAACCCAAAAAGAGCTAGCGGCGCAGCTTGTTGCTCGTTTGCCTTCAACCACTATATAAATTCTATTTTGATGAAATCAGTGTTGCAAAAAAAGGTCTACAAGGCCGATTAATCGCCGATTAGGTGCTGCAAGGCCACCGACCTTGCCGATTTATGTAACTGGGTCAAACAAATAGGTCAACCGTGGTCAAAGGCGATCAACGGCGGTCAATGGTGCTCAAACTTGCCGAAAACCTATAAATTTTGCCGGAAGTACCCAAAACTCACTGTAAACTTATTTTGATCACTTATGGTAACTGTTTAAGTCTATTACAAGTTGTTTTTTAGAAAATACCTTGCCGGAAATACATAAAACTCACCGAAAATACACAAAACTTTCCGGAAATAAATAAAATTTGTCAGTAATGCCAATCCGATTAATAACCGATTAATCCCGCTTAGACCGATTACAAGGTACAAGGTGGTCGACCGCCCGACCACCGATTCGCGATTTTTGCAACCTTGGATGAAATATAAAGTATTTGTCTTGTTATAAAAAAATAAAAATAAATAAATAAATAAAATAAAAAATATATATATATTGAGTTGAATTATTGATATATGCACCCCAGAACCTTTTATGATCATCTGCATAAAGCTGAAGGTGCTTTCAATTGGTTATGATATGAAAACTGAATATAGCCATAGGTATTCTATGACCATATTTACTCCTGCAGAGCAGTTTCCACTCACCAGTACATTTTCCTAAATAGCCAAAAACTATGGATATATTCCATATACACAACTAAGCCTATAATATTTTTTTGGGCTTTGACTTGCACCTGCCATACTAGAAAGTTGAAATTTGACTTTCTAAACATGCTTGAAAGTATCATCATACCTTCTCATTGACCTTCCAATTAGTAAACAATAATTGTTTTCATCTGCTCTGAATTCTGGTTATAATCTTCTCAAAAGCTCAGTAAAGATCTCAAAAACTAATCAAGATTATGGCCTCGAGAACCGGTGACTGTGACAAAATGTTATCATCGACTTCAACACAACCATGTCGATGTTTTTCTCTTGCAGAGATTATGTCTGCAACAAAAAACTTTGATGAGGAACTGTTAATTGGACAAGGAGGATTTGGGAAGGTGTATAGAGGTCAAGTGGGCAGTGAAGAAACTGATCTTTTTGTAGCCATCAAACGGTTGGATTCTATGTCAAATCAGGGGTCACCTGAGTTTAAGGCGGAAATTAAGATGCATTCAAAGCTGCGCCACAGTCACTTAGTGTCTCTGATTGGTTTTTGTGATGATGACAAGGAGATGATTCTTGTTTATGAATATATGCAGCATGGATCCCTTCACCATCATTTGCACAAAGCTGAGACACCATTAAGTTGGGTGCAGCGGATGAAAATAGCCATAGGTGATGCACGTGGACTAGACTATCTTCACATTGGTGTTGGCACGAAACATGGAATCATACATCGTGATGTGAAAAGCTCGAACATTCTTTTGGATGAAAATTGGGAAGCTATGATTTCAGATTTTGGATTGTCCAAAATAGGCCCAACTAATGAATCAATGTCTTATGTTGATGCAAGTGTTAAAGGCACATTTGGGTACCTTGATCCTGAATTTTTCTATACCAGAAAACTGACAATTAAAACAGATGTTTATGCGTTTGGGGTTGTATTGTTTGAATTGCTATCAGGGAAGCTTGCAGTAGATGTAAGTAGAGGTGAGGAGCAATGTAGTTTGGTAAGATGGGCTCAAAAATGTGTAAAAGAACGAAAAATAGATCAATTGGTTGATTCCAAAATAAGGGGAACAATTTCACCCAAATGTTTGATACAGATGGCTCGGATCGCAGATCATTGTTTGCTTAGTGTTCCTAAAGAACGTCCTACCATGACTAAGGTTGTGGCATCACTAGAAGCTTTACTTGAACTACAACAGAAATATGACAATTCAGCTGAGTCATCAGGCATGATGGGATTCCCCTGGAAGATTCATAAGTATTTAGTTTCCGCGACTAAACAAAACTCTACAACAACAACAAACCCAATCCCGCCGGGGCAGGGTATGGGGGAGGTAGAATGTAGACAGATCCTACCCCTACCCCAAGGTAAACCCGGGAGTAGAGAGACTGCTTCCAAAGAGACCTCCGGCAAGTGCATGTGTGCGCGTGAGACTAAACAAAACTCTGGTATACTAAATTATATTCTTCATTATATGTGCATATTTGTGTGTTACAGACTTGATATTGCACAATAACGATTTATTTCTCATATAAGTGAACTGATTTTCGGGTTATGATCCATTGATAAATTTAATCCAATGATTGTATCCTGTTTAATTTGTTCATTTTGTAAGACCAAAGAACGAGCCTTGAAAACAATATGAATGTGTCCTCTTCAACCAACGCAGGAGATCTAAAAGTGTTCACATATGGTGAACTTAAACATGCTGCAAGAAACTTCAGAACGGACAGACGCATGGGAAAGGGGAGTTATGGTGAAATCTACAAAGGCTGGGTCGCTAAAACGACATCTTCCGCCTCTAATGATGATACTGGATTGCCCATTGCAATTAAGAGACTTCATGGCTACAGATCTGAAAGTTCTGAAAAACTATTGGTAAAGTTTAAATCTATCTTGAGCTTCTTCTTCTTTTTTAATCTAATCGGCACGATTTTACTTCCCATATGGACGTATGGTGTCATTGCATGTACCTTGTTCATGGAAGGCAACAGATTTTTCAAATTGATTTCTTTTGAATGCAGACGGATCTAGAAAAGTTGAAAGAATTTAATCATCCCAACTTGATTAAGCTCATTGGATACTGCTTTAATGGGAAAACGCTATTCCTCATCTACGAATTCATGCAGAATGGAAACTGTGAGGATCTCCTTTGTAGCGGTAAGCAATAGACAAGTCCAAACATAATATAAATGTGTAAATAATTACCTTACGTATTGCATTTTTTTTATGGGATGTAGGAGGTGTAGCACAACTTCCTTTGGTTACAAAGGTGAAAATAGCAATAGGCATTGCTCGAGGGCTCATTTTCTTAAACGAGACACAACATGAAGTTAGTGAGTCTCTGCTTGACAGACATAAAATATTGCTAGATAAGGTACATGTAGGAAAACTGAACTTAACCAATTAGATTAATAAAGAAAATGTTTTACAATCTCAAACTGTTCTCAAACAGCCAATACAAACGCTTGATCTCAATCAAGTATATCAAATGAAAGTACAAAGAAGTGAAATGATATTTTGTGGTGGTATCAATAGTGAGGGGAGAGCAGATATATATAGAACACCAGCAGAGGTCGTTTTCCATGGTAGAGACAAGAAAACGGCTTCTTCACACACACGAACAAAACACTTTAACGGGTGTGAGTCTGAGTGACTCAGCCCTAGTGTATATCTTCCAGCATTAGCACAAAGCACCCTACATCTTTTTCTTCTTAGCTTTCAGCCACAAAACATTCCACCAGGCTAAACTGAAAATACAAACAAGGCAACATTAGTCCCTTAACTTTATTCCAGGCCAAAGTTATATTTTAACATCCCCCCTTAATTTTGGCCTGGAAGATATCAAGTAAACCCAGTTTAGAAACCATTTTGAAATGTTGAGTTTTATCAAGTCCTTTTGTAAAAATGTCTGCTGTTTGATCAGCAGTGTGAATTTTAGCAGTTTCAATAACACCAGTTAAGATCTTTTCTCTAACAAAATGGAGGTCAATCTCCAAATGTTTTGTCCTCTCATGGAAGACTGGATTAGCAACAATTTTAATTGCTGCTTGACTGTCGCAAAAAACCTTTACCGGCATAAAATGTTCCCAGTTAAGATCCTTAAGAATTTTAAGGATCCAAACAATCTCAGAAGTTACAGAAGCTAAAGCTCTGTACTCAGCTTCTGCAGAATACTTTGAGAGGGTGTTCTGCTTTTTGCTTTTCCAAGATATCATAGAACCATTGAGACTAACACAGAATCCAGTGACAGATTTTCTAGTAACTACACACTTGGCCCAATCTGCATCTACAAAAGCATTCATAAAGTTCTCAGAGTTCTTAACTATATGCACACCCATACCTAGAGAACCTTTCAAATACCTCAGCACCTTTAAGGCAATTTTCAAATGAGACCTTAAATGGGAATGCATAAATTGGCTCAGGTAGTGTACAGCATAAGATATATCGGGCCTAGTGTGAGTTAAGTAAATCAGTTTTCCAATAAGCTTTTGATACTCAGTGATATTATCAAGTAATGGATCTGTATCAGTAGGTTCAGAGGTGATATACACGCTCTGCTCTAGAGGAATAACAGAGGGTTTACAAGCCAGAAGACCAAACTCAGATAATAAATCAAGGCAGTATTTTCTTTGAGATAAACAAACTCCATTCTTAGTTTCAATAACTTCAATGCCCAGAAAATATTTGAGCTTGCCTAAATCTTTTATCTGAAATTTGGTTTTAAGATACATTTTGACATCATCAATAGCATCAAGATTGTTACCAGTGATGATTATATCATCAACATAAACAAGTAAGGCAATAAACACACCAGAATCATTTTTAGTAAACAGTGAATAATCACTTTTACTTTGCACAAATCCATTTTCAAGTAAAGTGCTGGAAAGTTTGGCATTCCACTGTCTAGGAGCCTGTTTTAAACCATATAAAGACTTTTTAAGCCTGCACACTCTATTATCATTTTCATCAAAGTATCCTGGAGGAAGTTTCATGTAAACAGTTTCCTCAAGGTCACCATATAAAAAGGCATTGTTAACATCTAATTGAAAAATGGGCCAGGATTGTTGAACAACCAAGTTAACAACACATCTAATAGTAACAATTTTGACTACAGGAGAAAAAGTTTCATCAAAGTCAACACCTTCCTTTTGATTAAAACCTTGGACAACAAGTCTAGCTTTAAATCTATCAATGTCACCACTAGACTTGTATTTAATCTTAAACACCCATTTAGAACCAATGGCTTTTCTGTCACTAGGTAATTCAACAATCTCAAAAGTATCATTTTCATATAAAGCTTTCATTTCACTATTCATTGCTTCTCTCCAGTGCTGAGATTTGCTGGCATCCCAATAATTTTTAGGTTCTGAAAGTTTGTTTAACTTAGTTATAAAACAAAAGTTTTCAGAGTTGAGGTTGGCATAGCTAACAAATTTTTCAAGACCATACTTAACTTTTGAATCAACCACAAACTCATTATATTTGTTTGGAAAAACAGAGGATCTTTCAGATCTTCTAATGGGTTGAGTTTGTAAGTTTATTTGATGGTCTGTGATTGGACTATCATGAGATGTACCCTCAGACAATGCATTTTCATTCTCAAGTGTAGCAGACATCTCATTTTCAAGGGCAAAACCATTGGAACCCTGAGGATGCCCCAATTCATCCTCAATTGGGTCAATTGTTGGACTGCCATCAAGAAAAGAGTTCATGCCCTCACTAGGAGTGTTTGCATACTTGTTTCCATCATTAGATGGTTTATTGTTTATGTTTTTCTCATCATAGGGTATGTCAAGATCCTCATACACAACTTTGTCGAAAAAGTTTGTATGATCCAGATCTTGACAAGTCTCAATCACAGAGTTTTTCTTAAAGGGAAACACATTCTCAAAGAATTCAACATCTCTTGAGTACACGAATTGTTTCCTTTCAAGACTAAAGAGTTTATAACCTTTTTTAAAAGAAGCATAGCCAACCAACACACATTTTTCAGATCTGCTACTGAACTTATCATCATTATTAAGCACAGTAGCAAAACACAAACATCCAAAAGCTCTTAGGTGATTTAAAGAACATTTATTGTTGAAAACCATGTTGTAAGGAGAATTCCCATTTAGCACTGAAGAGGGCAACCTGTTAATGAGGTAACAAGCAGTAAGAACACATTCGGACCACAAATTTAAGGGAATTCCCCCCTGAAACAGAAGGGATCTGGCAACATTAAGCAGATGCCTATGTTTCCGTTCCACAATCCCATTCTGCTGGGGGGTATAAGCACAAGAGGTTTGATGTATTATCCCATGAGTGACACAAAACTCATTGAACCTATTATTCACAAATTCAGTACCATTATCACTTCTAAAAATTTTAACGGTTTTCTGGAATTGATTTTTGATCAGATTAAAGAAGGTATAGACACAATCAAACACTTCAGTTTTAGTTTTAAGCAAGTATACCCAAACAGCCCTGGTATAATCATCAACAATAGTCAAAAAATACTTATATCCTTCTCTACTGGTGACCCGATAGGGTCCCCAAACATCAAGATGGACAAGATCAGCAAGCTTAGAGGTTTTATGTTCACTCAAGGGAAAGGGTTCTCTGGTTTGTTTAGCCTTTTGACAAACTTCACAAAGTTCCACATTATCATTACTATCAAATTTAAGATCTTTGTTTAAAACTCTTAGGACTTGGTCAGAAGGGTGACCAAGCCTGCAATGCCACAAGTGTTTAGACAAACCAGAGAAAGGACAAGGTTGGTTTCTAGACGGCAAATTACCTTCAGTTTTATCAAAAAAATATAATCCATCAGACTGTCTACCAGTCCCCAGAAGTTTCACATCCCTTGAACCCTGAGATAACACATAGCATTTAGATTCATCAAAGGCCACTACAAATTTGCTGTCTCTAGCAATCTTATGAACAGACATGAGACTCACACAATATTCTGGAACAACAAGCACATCATATAGAGTTAAGTTGTTGGTTAGGACCATATTTCCAACTTTTGTAATTAAAGCCTCTGTTCCATTAGGATGAGAGACTTTAATTCCAAGTTTGGAAATATCGACAACATTAACCAAAAACTTATCAGTGTATGTTAAGTGTTGATTTGCCCCAGAATCAACTATAATGCCAGCTGCAATAAGTGCAGCCCTGGCCTTACTATTGTTGCAAAAAAATCTTTGAAAATTTTGGTTAAAAAACTTGCTGTTGTTAAAAGGGATTAAGTCGTAGAATAGCAACGAACTTTTCAAAGTGTCCCGTTTTGGTACGTGTACTTTTTTTAAGTTGTAGAATAGCAACGAACTTTTCAAAGTGTCCCGTTTTGGTACGTGTACTTTTTTAAGTTGTAGAATAGCAATGTACTTTCCATAAGTGTTCCAATTTGGTACGCCATCGCACGTACCAAATTGGAACACTTATGGAAATCGCACGTACCAAATTGGAACACTTATGGAAAGTACGTTGCTATTCTACAACTTAAAAAAAGTACACGTACCAAAACGGGACACTTTGAAAAGTTCGTTGCTATTCTACAACTTAAAAAAAGTACACGTACCAAAACGGGACACTTTGAAAAGTTCGTTGATATTCTACGACTTAATCCCCAAAAAAAACTATACCTGCCATGTTGGCATGAACACCTTTGCCTATTCCATCATCATTGACAGAGGTGTCTTTGATAAGAGATAAGAGTTTAGAAATCTGTTCATCCGAAAGGTTTGAAAGAGAGCTAGAACCAACAGAATTGTTGTTCTTTATAAATCTTTTGTTAAAGTTTTGAGCACCCTGGTTAGAATTAGTTCCAGTATAACCATTTCGTTTTCCAAAATTAGGAGGGTACCCAATCAACCTAAAACATCTATCCTCAGTGTGCCCATTAAACCCACAATTCTCACAGACAAGAGTAGAACCTCCAGCAGTCCTATTAATCCCATTATTGGTAGCCCTAGAGACATTATTGGGTCTAAAAGAATTCCCAGAGGTTTGGGGCCTCTGAGAATTTCCACGATTAGGCACATTAGAATGAAACACAGAAGACTGAGATCTTTGAGAGACCCCAGTTCCAGAAGAACCAGAGACCACAGCTCTATGAGATTCCTCACTAGAGATAATGGCAAAGGCCCCTTTAACATCAGGCAAGGGGTCTCTAGACAAAATGTTGCTTCTAATTTGCATATAAGAATCATCAAGCCCCATTAAGAATTGCATTAACTTCATTAATTGATTATGTTTCTTAAAATCATCAGCAGCATGACAAGTACATCTAGGCAGTTTAACAAGAGCATCAAATTGTTTCCACAAGGTACTTAGCTTGTTAAAATATTCAGCAATGGATGTGCCATTTTGAGACAATGAATTGATTTTATGATGCAAATTGAAAGTGACAGATCCATCAACTCTATCAAAAGTTTCTTTTAGTTCAGTCCAAACATCAGAAGCTCTTTTAGAAAAAATTTGCCCAAGAAACAATTCCTCAAATATAGAATTTAAGATCCAACCAAAAACAATAGCATTAACTCTGTCCCATTGTCTGCCTAACACATCATCAGTATTAGACCTCCTACAAGAACCATCTATAAAACCAGTTTTATTTTTACCTTCAAGAGCTAAAAGCATAGCACAAGACCACACATTATAGTTTTCAGTACCTTTTAATTTTATAGATATAACAGTTAATGTAGCAGAGTCATTAGGATGCAAGTGTAGAGGGTGACTGATATCAAGTTTGCTAATAAGGGTAACAGGTAAAGCATCATCTTCCTCTGCATCAGAACCCTGAGCAGAGGCAGGTGGACTACTATTATGCAAAGACATAGAGAAACAAGCAGGCACACAGCAACAATAAGAGCAGATAAATAAGAAAGGAAGAAAGAAGTTCCCAGGCTTCCGTACCACTCAAGGTGGCAGGTCAAGGGCTTTATCTACTAGCAAAAAACACAATAAGAACAATATAATCAACACTAATCAATCAACTTCAACAATCTCTCACATCCTACTCCCCATCAATCTAAACAAGATAAAATAAATTGCAAGAAAATTAAAGGTGCGAGAGGTGTTACAGTGAACGCAAAGCAGCAGTGGAATCAAACCTACTACACCCTAGATTCACTTAGTCTAGGGATATAGCAGATATACGCAGCGAACCCAGATCCACCAATCAAGATCCACCAAACCCTAATTTTTAAATTAGGGCAAATTACCAGAACCACTTGCAATCGAAGCAAATATCACCAAATCAATCGATTAAGGTACTTAATCGACCTCAGGAACCTTTAAATTGTAAAAGCCCCAAATTACCCAAACCCTAATTTTCTCAAAAAAGTTTTTCAAAGCAACCTGTCTCTGATACCATGTAGGAAAACTGAACTTAACCAATTAGATTAATAAAGAAAATGTTTTACAATCTCAAACTGTTCTCAAACAGCCAATACAAACGCTTGATCTCAATCAAGTATATCAAATGAAAGTACAAAGAAGTGAAATGATATTTTGTGGTGGTATCAATAGTGAGGGGAGAGCAGATATATATAGAACACCAGCAGAGGTCGTTTTCCATGGTAGAGACAAGAAAACGGCTTCTTCACACACACGAACAAAACACTTTAACGGGTGTGAGTCTGAGTGACTCAGCCCTAGTGTATATCTTCCAGCATTAGCACAAAGCACCCTTCATCTTTTTCTTCTTAGCTTTCAGCCACAAAACATTCCACCAGGCTTAAACTGAAAATACAAACAAGGCAACATTAGTCCTTTAACTTTATTCCAGGCCAAAGTTATATTTTAACAGTACAATTAAGCTCTTTTGCTATCGCCTTCTAAAATAAGCAGGAACAGTCTTAATTTCATTCATTGCGACTTCCTAGTGAACCACGCATAGAGAAATCCGTGTTAACTAACAGATGATAACCTATTGTCTTATTTGTGTGATTTACGTGATATATTGGCAAAGCATATTTGATGGATTTACTTGTATGCACAAAATGTAAATTTGCAGGATTTCACAGTAAAGCTTTCAGGTTATGATGTCACTAAACTAATAGACGGTCACTATACCAGTGTCGATGATGAAAATGATGAATCATATCATCCTGGATACCGTAAGTTACTTTAACCTTTCTCCCACCTGTTGGTGGTTTGGCTTATATCAATGAAATGCATACGTCTGAATAATGATTACACTTTCAGAGCCTTATACACTACAGAGCAATTTCTCTGGTTTTATTGTGGTATTTGCTGAATTGCTATCGGAGAGGAATATAAGTAATGACTATGAATTGCGAGTGGCTAATTATTTTTTGTTCAAGTCTGGAACATACAACTTGTCTCTTGCTGCAGAATTATGTTTTGAAATCTGCAATGAGGCGGATGCGGAATTCAAGTTGCTAAAAATCTTAAATAAGTATATCCAAGCTGAGGCAGACCTACCAAGGTGTCGTCAGTGGCATAGTGACAAGAGACGCCAGATCCACCGCGATCTACATTCCAGATCAGTCGTTCCTGATCGCAGTACACGTTCATTACCAGAACACCATGGTATCCAATTTCGTTCTAGAAACTGATTTTCTGAGTACTCAATTCCATTACATTTCAAACGAGTATCAGTTCGCGATTTGATTAATGAAATTGGGTTCGAGACATGTAGAATTCAAGATTTATATCGCTTAGTATTAGAAAAGGCACTCTCCAGGAGTAATTAATGTTTTTTTTTTTTTTTACCAAGGTCTGAACATTTTAATATTTCTATCAATAGTGACAGAAAGAGTAAGGATACATTTAGCTAACTTGCATCTCTAACAAGTTAGCTATGAGAAATGACACATGGTACGATTGTTTATGCATGCACGTAGGAAGTAGGTATGCAACTTTATGAGATTGGATCCTATTTGTAATAGACTAAACAAAACTCTACAACAACAACAACAAACCCAAGAGGTAGAATGTAGACAGATCCTACCCCTACCTCTACCCCAAGATAAACCCGGAAGTAGAGAGACTGCTTCTAAAGAGACCTCCGGCAAGTGCATGTGTGCGCGTGAGACTAAACAAAACTCTGGTATACTAAATTATACTCCTCATTATATGTGCATATTTGTGTGTTACAGACTTGATATTGCACAATAACGATTTATTTCTCATATAAGTGAACTGATTTTCGGGTTACCAAAAAAAAAAATTACACTACAATTTTTTTCGCTAGGAGGGCGCCCCCCCCCCCCCCCCCCCCCCCTCCTCATCTCCGCCCATGGATACAAGTAATACATTCAGTACTGATTCAGTACAAGTTTCAAACCAGTATGTTTCAAATCATACCATTCATCATATACTAACTTTGGGCAGGTGATTCAAGCCCTAAACTTTCAACAAAACCATGTGTAGTTATAGTAAAAAGATATGCAGAGCATGCTTATTTTTGTAACTTGCTTCAATTAACTAAACTCAACTAATTAATAGAAGAAAACTCATTATTGATATCCCAGATTCCAGGTTGTTAAATTAGCAAAATTTTGAAAAAAATGCTGTATGTAAGTTACATCCTGCAGCAACTCTTCTAAACTAACAACCTCTTGCAACATGAACTGATAATAAATAAATAGAATTTGCAGCTTCATACAAATATGCATTGAGATTATCTCTCCCCAATTGTCTCATCAGCCGTACATCACATCACATAACTTCACAACTGCTCTGCAACGTCAAAAGAAAAGAAAAAAAAACACAACACAAGCATTAGTAATCAACGGTCGCTGACAATACTAATATATTATATATGCAAGCATACTTCTGCATTTGAATGTGGGAGAATTTCATCTATATCATTACAAAACTTTCTTATTACGTCAATATCCTTACAAAAATCATAATTACGTCAATGTCCTTTGTAAAATAAATAAATAAATAAATAAATAAAACTCATATATATCCAAATAAATAAATTAAGTATAATTAAATGATTTTTATCTCAAACTCTTATTTTAATATTAATCAACCAGTTAAATTACATGTTTACCCTTCTCATCAATATCAAACACATACATACAATCAACCTTCTCTTCTTCCCGATGTTCATCACATCAAGACTGCTCAAGAGCTGTCATTCTTTTAATTTTTGATTATTTTGTATGAATAATAAGATGTCTCTTTGGAATGTCTTTTTATATATTTATTTGATTGCGTAAACCAACCATGTGGTGTAATTTTGTTTGCAAATTGATGATTTTAGGGAATTATATAATATATTAATAGCATAACCAAACTAAAATAATTACCCTTGTATATTGAAATCATATTGTCCAGCTTAACAACCATATACGTACACAACAATACTAATTGCTTGAAACAATAATTTATGGCACAACATTCATATGATTACTTAGTGGCCAACGGGCTTCTTATTTTACAAGAAAAATAAGTAGCGAAAGGTGTGGTAAATTTGGGAAGAGGAGATGGACTGGGAAGAAAGATGAGGCATGTGTTTGTTTGATTTTGAAAATAAGGGTATATATGTAATTTAACATACTAATTAATACAAAATAAGAGTTTTAAAAAATAAAATCTTTTAGTTACACTTAACTTATTTATTTGGGTATACATGAGTATTTTCAAGTTAAAGAAGGATAATGATGTAATTCTGTTTTTTGCAAGGATATTGACGTAGTAATAGAGTTTTGTAAGGATATACATGAAATTCTCCCTATTATTAAAAACAAGTTCACCTGTGCAGGTACTAAATAAGTCAACAAGATTCCTAGTTCTATTTTGCAAAGACTTTAGCTAGTTTGATGGTAAAATTACAGTAGGTAGACAAAACTGTGAAATTCAACCAAAACAAAGTTCAGAATCAACTTAAAGTTTAACTGTCTCATGCTCTTAATGCCATTATGCCAAATTTATAGTTTTCAAACAATCATGTCGCCAATATTTAGCTCAAGAAAGCATGGACCTGCTAAAGACTTACATTCCCAAAGAATGGGGGCAAAAAGAATATCATGGTTTAACGCATGCTTAAAATGAAAAGTTTTAACATCATAACATGCTCATTACCGATGCTGTAACTATAAACAAATCCTAAGGATTCAATCCAGACTATTGTACAACTATATTTGGTTCATTAGTATAACTCTTACATTACAAGAATCTGATAACATACAAGTCATTAGGGCTGAGCATCAGGCCAAAACCGACCTGAACCAACCAAAACCGAACAGAACCACCGACCCGAACCGACCAAAACTGAACAGAACCGAAAACCAATTTTGTGGAAGACATGAACTGAACCGAAATGACTCGGGTCGGTTCGGTTTTGTGTCTGTCCGTTCGGTTCGGTTTATACGGTTTAGGTGTGTTTTCTCTCGGTCTGGCTCGATCCGAACCGATCCGAACGAAAGCGAAAATCATATATATATAGAACCGAAAACCGAACCAAATATGGTCAGTTTGGTGACCGATTCGGCTCGGTTATTTGGTTCGGTTCGGTTTTCGGTCAGTTTTGCTCAGCCCTACAAGTCAAATATAATAATACACAATTTATAAAGAAAAGAGATAAACATACCACAAAAATGAAACTTTTGTTCTGCCCTTAATTAGTACCACCAGAATCCGATTCCGACGACAACGGTGTTCCATTCCCACTAGGAGGCAACTTCAACAAAGCCCGTTCCTTCGTCCCAAACATTTGCTTCCTCAACGCCTCATGCAACTTCCCAAACAACTCCTTCTTCAACGACTCAAACGCCAAATCCAACCTCTCCAACTGCTCCATCGCATTCTTATTATACATAAACAACCCATAGTACAGCTCAAAACTATCACTACTCGTATTCTCAACCAAATCCAACAAACTCTCATACCCTCTAGTATTAATCGGCGTACTATCCAACCCAAACTTCTCCAATATCCTCCCAACCGTATGCGTTATAAACTGCGATTCCGCAGCGTGCATATCATGTTCCGCACACGTCATTTCCCTCATCAAACACCCCTCTCGCTCAAAACACTTCAAAAAATTCTCGCACCGCGCTGCCCTACCTTCCTCATTCCCTATCCTAACTTTATCAAACACAAAAGTTAACCCTTTCCAACTATTCTTCCCGCTTTCGGGACCAAACATGGGATGGGTACACAAAATATCGAAATCTTGAGGCAAAATTCGCAAAAACACATCTTTCGCAAACTCTTTAACCGACAAAACATCGACAAATAAAGTCGACCTTTTTAAGCGTTGTAAAGGTAAAGACTTAAGTACTTTATCAGTAGACAATATACTAGTACAAAGCAAAATAACTTCTGGGTGTTCTTCACATAAGTCATCGGCGTTTGGGTAGTACGCGACGCCGAGTTCGGCGGCGCGTGAGGAGTAGTCGGCGCGTGAGTGTGCTAAAACAGTATGGCCTTGCCGGACTAGGGTTTTAGCTAAGAACTGGCCGAAATTGCCGAACCCAATGATGGCAATTTTGAGGGTTTTTGATTTGGATATTTGGGATTGGAGCTTGGACTCGTGGTCGTATGGTTGAGCGGCGTCAATTGCGGTGATTTTGGTTCTGGTTAGGGTTAGGGTTTTGGGGGTTTTGAATTGGGGTGACGGCGGAAGGTGGGTGAGTGTGTGGTGGGTGAATGGGTGACGGTGGTTGTAATGGTGGTGGTGGTTACGGTGGCCGGAGATTGTGGTGGCCGGAGAGAGTGAGAGCATTTTTGTTTCCGGTGAGGGCTTAAGGTGTGGGAATTAGGGATTTTGACTTTTTTTTTAATTCTTTCAGGGGTTTGACTTTTGAGTTTTGAGATGGGGGTTTATTTTTAGAAGAGTTAATTTTATAAATGGTCTCTGTAGTCTGTCGAGTTTAACGGATTTAGTCTTTTTACTTTTTTTTAACGGATTCAGTTCCTGTGGTTGTGACCCATATCAAGTTTGGTCCTTTGACCAAATTTTCTTTTAACTGTTAAGTTGGTCATATGAAGTACACATGCATCCCACCATGACCTCCAGCCACACACACCTAATATCTATATTAATACCACTCTATATATTTTTTTTAAGTAAATTACATGGTTGGTCCCTGTGGTTTGTCCAAAATAACAACTTTAGTCCCTCGAAGTTTAAAGTTGCATGGTTGGTCCCTAAGTAAGTAAACAAATAGCACCACAGGTCCCTTGGTTAAACTGGTGTTAACTAGGTTAGTTAAAATTTACAGGTTAGCCCCCTTTGGTTAAATAGCGCTGCATCGTTAATCCTTTTACTTAACGGCCGTTTGCAAGGCTTACACAAATGGTCCTTGAGTCCGTTTTTCTTCCGTTTTCATACGTTTTCGCCCGTTTTTCTTACGTTTTTTCCGTTTTTGTCCGTTTTTCTTATGTTTTTGTCCGTTTAACTTACGTTTTTGTCCGTTTTTCTTACGTTTTTTCCGTTTTCATACGTTTTTGTCCGTTTTTCTTAAGTTTTTTTCCGTTTTTGTCCGTTTTTCTTACGTTTTTGCCCGTTTTTTACGTTTTTGTCCGTTTTTCTTATGTTTTTTTACGTTTTTGTCCGTTTTTCTTACGTTTTTGTCCGTTTTTCTTATGTTTTTTACGTTTTTGTCCGTTTTTCTTACGTTTTGTCCGTTTTCTTACGTTTTTGTCCGTTTTTCTTATGTTTTTTACGTTTTTGTCCGTTTTTCTTACGTTTTGTCCGTTTTCTTACGTTTTTGTCCGTTTTTCTTATGTTTTTTACGTTTTTGTCCGTTTTTCTTACGTTTTTTCTGTATTTGTCCGTTTTTCTTACGTTTTTGTCCGTTTTTCTTACGTTTTGTCCATTTTTCTTACGTTTTTGTCCGTTTTTCTTATGTTTTTTACGTTTTTGTCCGTTTTTCTTACGTTTTGTCCGTTTTCTTACGTTTTTGTCCGTTTTTCTTATGTTTTTGTCCGTTTTTCTTACGTTTTTGTCCGTTTTTCTTATGTTTTTTAAATTTTTTTTCGTTTTTCTTACGTTTTTTCTGTATTTGTCCGTTTTTCTTACGTTTTTGTCCGTTTTTCTTACGTTTTGTCCGTTTTTCTTGCGTTTTTGTCCGTTTTTCTTATGTTTTTTACGTTTTTGTCCGTTTTTCTTACGTTTTTTTCTGTATTTGTCCGTTTTTCTTACGTTTTTGTCCGTTTTTCTTACGTTTTTTCTGTATTTGTCCGTTTTTCTTACGTTTTGTCCGTTTTTCTTACGTTTTGTCCATTTTTCTTACGTTTTTGTCCGTTTTTTTTTTTTAAATAAAAAAATTCAAAATAATAAAAAAAAAATTTGTCTGAATTTTTTAAAAAAATAAAAAAATTCAAAATTTTTTTTGTCCGAATATTTAAAAAAAAATAAAAAGAAATTTAAAATTTTTTTTTTGTCCGAATATAAAGAAAAAAACGTAAGAAACGGACAAAACGTAAGAAAACGGAAAAAACGTAAGAAAACGGACAAAAACGGAAAAAATGTAAGAAAACGGACACAACGTAAGAAAAACGGATAAAAATGTAAGAAAAACGAACAAAAACGTAAGAAAACGGGCAAAAACGTAAGAAAAACGGAGAAAAACGGAAAAAACGTAAGAAAAACGGAAAAAAACGTAAGAAAAACGGACAAAGTAAGTAACGGACAAAAACGTAAGAAAAACGGACAAAAACGGAAAAAAGTAAGAAAACGGACAAAAAACGTAAAAAACATAAGAAAACGGACAAAAACGTAAGAAAAACGGACAAAACGTAAGAAAAACGGACAAAAACGTAAAAACGACAAAAGAAAAAACGGACAAAAACGTAAGAAAAACGGACAAAACGTAAGAAAAACGGACAAAAACAAAAACGTAAGAAAAACGGACAAAAACGGAAAAAAAAATAAAAAAACGGAAAAAAGAAGAAAAACGGACAAAAAGAAAAAAACGGACAAAACGTAAGAAAAACGGACAAAAACGTAAGAAAAACGGACAAAAAAAAAAAAACGTAAGAAAAACGGGCAAAAAACGTAAGAAAAACGGACAAAAACGGAAAAAGAAAAACAAAAAAAAAACGTAAGAAAAACGGACAAAAACGTAAGAAAAACGGACAAAACGTAAGAAAAACGGACAAAAACGTAAGAAAAACGGACAAAAACGTAAAAAACGGACAAAAAACGTAAGAAAAACGGACAAAAACGTAAAAAACGGACAAAAAAACGGACAAAAACGTAAGAAAAACGGACAAAAACGGAAAAAACGTAAGAAAACGGACAAAACGTAAGAAAAACGGACAAAAACCTAAAAAAACATAAGAAAAACGGACAAAAACGTAAGAAAAACGGACAAAACGTAAGAAAAACGGACAAAAACGTAAGAAAAACGGACAAAAAACAGAAAAAAACGTAAGAAAAACGGACAAAACGTAACAAAAACGGACAAAAACGTAAAAAAACATAAGAAAAACGGACAAAAACGTAAGAAAAACGGACAAAACGTAAGAAAAACGGACAAAAACGTAAGAAAACGGGCAAAAACGTAAGAAAAACGGACAAAAACGGAAAAAACGTAAGAAAAACGAACAAAAACGTTAGAAAAACGGACAAAACGTAAGAAAAACGGACAAAAACGTAAGAAAAACGGACAAAAACGTAAGAAAAAACGGACAAAACGTAAGAAAAAACGGACAAAACGTAAGAAAAACGGACAAAACGTAAGAAAAACGGACAAAAAAGTAAGAAAAACGGACAAAAACGTAAAAAACGGACAAAAACGTAAGAAAAACGGACAAAAACGTAAGAAAAACGGACAAAAACAGAAAAAACGTAAGAAAAACGGACAAAAATGTAACACACCCCCAAATTTGGTTTGTGGCAGCGGAAAAGTAATTTGGGTGTTACGGTGAGGATCGAAGTTTAAATCTCAGGAAATGGTCCAGAATATGCATTTTTAAAGCTATATGTCATTCGAAGAATCTTCTTGATACAAAAGTGATTTATCTGATTTGAAAATCCCATGAAAGATGTGATAATTTTGAAAGGAATGACATATTCGATTTTACACCATTTAAGTTATCAGAGTAAAAGATGCCCGCTCCGTGTCTTGTCCTGCTCCGTTAATTACCTGAGATAAACATGCTTAAAACGTCAACACAATGGTTGGTGAGTTCGCGGAGTTTATAGAAAATATCTCTCTTTGAAAGGTGTATAGTGATAATAGTTCTTCATGAAATAAATAAAGAGTTGCGTTGTATAAAATCCACAGGTGAATAATGTATGATTTTCAAAATCAGTAGTTTCATATTTTAAATGAAGTTGAGCTACGTTGTTATACGCTCGAAATGATATATTGGATTAACTTTTGAAAGTAACGATATACTAAGCCTTCTTAGTTGTCTTTATAAAATTCTCGATTTAATCACATATGATAACAGTTAAAGTTCAAGTACGAGATTTATAATCATAACACGTAGTGTAATAATAGTCTAAAGTCTGAAGTCTATCAGTTTAAAGTGGTGGTCTTCTAATACAGCTGTATCCTATATATATATGAAACATTCATATATTCATAAAGTTATATTGCCCTAAGCCTCATGACACGCAAAACGTTAACAATTTGGGAGTCCCACCAGGGTTACCTGATGGGTGAGCTATGGCCCTCAAGTTAATAGGTGATTTGCCAATTCCTATTTTTCTCAAATATAGTGTATCGCTGCTAAATACGACTAACCATAAGGCATTCCGTCAAAGTATTTAGGGGATAGGTCGTCAGCCTTTAACAGGTTTCGAAGCTGTTCACTATATTCGCGCTCACCGCAGTGATTAATGGCTCATGATCGAGGGACTTTATGGCAATAAAGTGTGCTTAGGCAATATAGGTCTCAAGGTTCATAAAATACACATATTCTGATCTTGGCAATTATTTCCAGTGGAATAGAGAAATATTATAATAAGTAACAGTTCATTCATTTGACACATGAATGCATACAGTAATCTTCAGTATCATGTTACATCAAGTAGTTCAGAGATGTTATGTTTCAAGTTCCGTATTTAAGCTAAACAGATAATTTGCACATATATTGAGCATGTTTTTCCTTTCAAGTATAATTCGAATAGGTAAAGCATAGTTGATAGTTTTGAGCAGTTCATAAGAATTTTCAAGTAATATAAAACAGTTAAAGCATGTATCTCCCCCAAAAGAGTTATTAAAATAAGTGTGAAAAGTAGGGGCCACGACTCACCTTAGCCATAGCAAAGCAAAGATCATACTGGCACGACTGGCATCTAAAGCATATCACAACGGTCTAGGATCGGCACAACCTAGTACGTATACAGTTGTCTCAAAACACGTCTCGCAATCAATAAAGTCTATAAAAGATAATGTGTCGTAGTTTTTCGTGGATTATTCAGTTTTCCAAAACTTATCAAAAGCTTAGTTTAAATGTTTCATGTGGTGTGGTAGGATAACCTAGACTCGACGTACAACTCACGCCAAAAAGTATAGACATCAATTAACTCAAGAGAATACTAACGAGAACTCAAACCAAGGAGGACAACTTAGCAGCTAAAGACAAACAAACACCTCAAATCAAATAACTAGTTTGTGCGTTTCGGCATTTACCCCGTTATCCCAAATATTTTGTATAAAAGATAAGCGTCTTGTAACATAGTGAAGAGTTTAACTATCAAAATCAGTTTTTCTCAAATCATTGAGACTTGGACTAACCAAATCTGAATTTACAATAATTTATAAGTTTATGTCTCAATAATATTTCTTGTAAATATTAGTCTTGGATTTCATTGAAGATTTTGTGTCCCGTCCGAGTTTAATATATTATGTTCAATAAATCTGATGTCTAATGTAGTAAGTCCGATAGCGATCCGCCTTTGTCCGATGTCCAAGTATAATAATCAAGTCCGTATTCAAATTTGAGTCACAATCCAAGTATTACCCGAAACGTCCCAAGAGAACAAGTAAATACACGTTAGTCAATTATATTATTGACACTAAATTTTTATAACTAACACACTCTTTAAATATGTTAACCAGTGTACCCTTTTTAAATTATTATGGGCTTGTGAACCCATGTCCACTAAACACCAACCCCCTTACGGGCTTTCGAGCCCAAACGAATCCAACCCAATCACAACCTGGTTCTATCTGTTGAAACAAGTAAACACCACTTTGACTAACATTTTCTCACCAGATTATAGCATACTATGGCATTTCATTTGACCAAAATTATACCTAGACTTTCGACGCCTAAGTGGGTTTCGACACAGAGCCATATAACAACACAACATCTTATGACCAAAACATATAACAACACTTGGTGTTGTCACTGTGGAACCGAGACCAAAACGCAAGCACCCTCTTGGGTAGCTCGACCATACGCAACCACAAATCACATCCGAACACAGCCCAAACTCTAACTAATCCTAACTCCTAACCACAATATCAACAAGAATAATACTAATAACTTCACCCACACCACCACACGAGTCTCGGGGGTGTGGTGAGCCACTGCCGAATGCAACAAAACCAAACGGATCCTCGAATAACCATATCTAACATCAACAACATATAACCCCTCGTCAACAAGGGTCAAAACAACAACAATAACCTCAAAGTCTCACCGAGTCGAATGAGTTGACTGAGTCGCGGCCGAGTCACAAGAAACGAATGAGTCCACACGAGTTTAGTTACAACCACATTTATATCCCGTTTTTAAATTATGAAAACTAATATCTTTGGTTTAACTAGCTTTTAAATCCACGAAAAATAATGACACAATATAATCGGTAATATCAAAATAAATAATAAAAATAATATGAAGTGGTTTTTCCTCGAGTTACCATGTCTAGAGAAGTTAAGGAGATGGAGGAGAACGGCGGCTGTGGTGGCTGTGGGGACAGCCATGGCGGCAGTGGTGGTATCTCGAACCCGAACGAACCAAACTAACACCAAAAATATATACCATCGATCTTGTGTTGCCGGAAGAACATGCCGGAAAAATCATTAGTTACCGAAATAAAAGAATGGATGGGGTGGGTTTTGAGGCGCGTGATGCATAGGGAAATGATGAGGAGATTAAGGGGATTAAAGTGGTGGTGGCGGTGTAGTTGTGTGGCTGGCGGGGGTGGGGCGTAGGCCGGTTTTTGTCGCCGGAAAAATTGGAGAGAGTGTGAGGTGAGAGAGTGTTAGCAAGGATAGGAAGTTGTGTGGAGTGAAAGATTATAAAAGAAAAGTGTGTAGTACGTGTATGGCTTAAATGATGGACAGGTTTGTGGATTAGTGTGTGGATTTGAGGAAGGACAAGTACGAGTATGGGATTTTTGGATTATTGTACCGACACCCAAGAGTAAATATCATAGGGAGATATTTGTAGGTAGGTAGGGGTTGGGTTGTAGTTTAATTAAATGGGTTTGTGTACTGAAATATGTTTTGTATAAATAAATGTGGTTAGTGAAATATAAATGTGGGGTTTAGTAGTTTTAACTATAATGTGTAACTTGTGTAACATAAATTTAGTGTGGATGGAGTTTTGTGAAACAATGAGTTTTCAAAGTAAGTGTTGCTATTTAATATATATTGTTGAAACGTAATGTGATAATAATAAAAGAAAAGTTTAAATTTCCCCGTAAAAATGGGTTTTGTTAAACGGTAACTCGAGGTTATCTTTAATAAATGTGGATTATCATAACGGATTTTCGTGGGATCTTACAGTATCTACCCCTAAATTTTGAACTTCGTCCCGAAGTTCAGTCTGCGATAGGTGTTGGAAAATGTGGTGTTCTAAGGTGAGGGTTTATGGGAAATGTTGTCGAGAGGTTTCTATCCGGAAATAGAGAAACGAGATCTAATTAGATTTACTCATGCTATATGGAATAAATTCGAATGTTTGGTTAATTAATAAACCTAAAGATTTAGAATAATGAGAACAACGGTCAGGAACTGTGGAAATTTAACGGCTAGTGAACAGTGTATAATACCAATCATGTATTTGATAAACAGGTAAAGTATTTCTACCAGTAAGTAAATAGAGTTTCCCAGCAAAGGCGTTATAAATCCACTCAGTTCCAAGCCCGTCCCATTCCAGGCTTGCAACCTGTGTGTTTACAACCCATTGCTAACATAGTCTCGAACAAGTATAAATGTGTATTTGAAATACGTATTATAAAATATTTGGACTAAGACTAGAACTAGAACAGATATAGATGTATATAAAAATACGTATCACATATAAATAGGTCAAGTTTTTATGCATTTCATAATTATGCTAGCAATTGTGTACTTATTCTTGTGGTTATCTACTTGAGGTAGCTCCGGACGAAGATTTCCAATTTTGGTTGTGAATTTTAGCGTTTGTCATTCCGTTGGTGATTGTAGCCCCCTTTTCGTGGATGTGGGGTATGGAAAAAAAGGTAGTAGGCAAAGGTTGGAATTAATAGTTGTAACTTTAGCATTATCGTTGCTAGTGTTATTGTTATGTACTACTTTCGTGATTTCTGATAAAATTTCTTGTTATTTTGCGCTTCTCATAAGTCTTTGTGAATTCTTAAGATTCTAATGCTTGTACTTTTTGTCAGTTTCTTATCATAAGAATGGTGGGTAATATGTGCAGGATTATTTGTGTTGTCAAAAGGACGTTTAAGGGCAATTTATTTTGTCTCAAGATTTTGTTTTTGATTAGAAGTTGTTATTAGAAAATCTGAAGGATAACTGTTTCATTCATGACATGATTCTTCCTAAATTAGACATAGTTGATCAGGCTATGTATAATTTGGGACCAAATAATGTAATGCTTGACTCAGTCACCGTGAGATTTAATGGGCCCTTTTTTAAGAAGTTTAGATGGTTCAGTCATAATGGTTTTCGTCACAAAATCGGACACCCTCTAATTATTTTCAAAAGAATTTAAAAAATTTTTGTTCATATTCTGAGGATAAGTCAGGAATTTCTATAGTAAATATAGGATATTTTGGTATAAACCTAAGTTTTTTGGGGAGAATTTCTTACAATGTGTGATAACCTATTGTTTAGTCATAAGGGGCTGAAACAAATTCTAAATGATATCTGGGTTTTTGTTTCATAAAGGCTATAATGGGAGTGAATCAACTGG